>CM069137.1:74182379-74889879 GCA_035221665.1 Okamejei kenojei | reverse complement strand
GAGGTCGGGGCCTATTTGAGGCCTCCCCAGTTGCCGCAACGGCGGCCCGATGTTACAGGCCCTCTCGCCGGATGATGGAGTGTCTGGAACGGCCGCTTCCTCCCCGGTGACCGCGGCTCCCAAAGTCCACAGGCCGCGCTGGTCAGAGCTCTGACACCAGCGATCTCAGCGAGAGATCACAGGCTCCGCGGCGTTTGAAAGTCAGCGCCGCCCGCGGCTGGAGGCTCCGCGACGGCAGCTCTGCGATGTTGGAGTCGGCGGTCTCAGCACTCCGGAGCTTACCGCACGGCGATCCTCGGTAAGGCATCGCCCGCTCCGTGATGGACAGATGCCAATTAACCTACAAACCTGCACTTCTTTGTGATGTGCGAGGAAACAGGAACACCCAGAGAAAACACGCAGTCACAGGGAGAATGTGCAAACGCTGGCGCGGTGAGGCAGCAGCTCCACCGTTGTGCTACTCTATATCTGTGATTTGGATAAAAAGACAGATTATAATGTTGTGATGTTGATGGCTAGCTGAGAACGTCATCTGTGGGAAAGATGAAAAGTCTGAAATGGATGAAGATCGGTAACACTTGTAGTGAAGAACATCGTGGGTGGAGTGCAATGTGTGAAAATGTGACATTTGTGTCCTTTCATGGGGAAAAAAGTACAATTGATTTTAAATGATGAGAGACAAGTAAACAAGATACAAGATACATTTATTTGTCACATGTGCCAGTTGGCACAGTGAAATGTGTGATCACCATAGGGCCATACAATAAAATAAAGAACACAACACACGATAGAGTTCAACATAAAACATCCCCACAGCAGAATCAAAAGTTTCCCACTGTGAGGGAAGGCACCAAAGTCAGTCATCTTCCTCTAATGTTCCTGATGTTCACCCGTGGTCGGGGCCTCCGGAGCTCTCCGCAGTCGCCATTACGGGCGGCCCGCCACTCAGGTCCGCTCGCCGGGATGTTGGAACTCCGACGTCGGTACGGGAGGCCAACCTCAGCGGCACGGACCTCCAAATCGGCCGCTTCCCACCGGAGTCTGCGGCTCCCGACGTCTCCAGGCCGCGCCGGAGATTCACGCTGGCAGCCCTTGACAAAGGGCCCCAGGGACTCCGCAATGTTGTTCAGCGCCGCCCGCGCTGGGAGCTCCGCGAACCACAGCTCCGCGATGTCGATGCTGCAGGCCCAACGCTCCGGAGCTTCAGACGGCGATCCACGTAGGTATCGCGCACTCCGCGTTGAATCCAGCGCCACGCCGCTGCTGCCGAAGCTCTGGTCCAGTCCCCGGTAGGAAAGGCCGCTCCGATCCAGCTGGTAGGCCTCGAGGGCATGACTCGGAGAATAGTGACTGGGAAATGTTTTCCGCCTTACCCTACCCCCCTCCCCCACAAAACGAAAGAATCCCCAAAACAAACTGTTTAGACAAACTAAAATTTAAAAAAAGATTGGAAAAAATGGAGAGACTGTAGGCAGAGGTGCCTTCAATGTGGCGCCACTAGTGGCCAAAGGATTTCAGAGTTAATGCATGAAACAAATGAACCAGGAGAAGGGGCCCTTCAAGCCTGCTCCACCATTTAATATCATGGCTGATCTGATTGTAAGTACAGTAAACCCTTGTTCTTATGGACCTCTTTATAACAGATTTTTGTTACAGAGGACTGACAACCAACCAACAAAGCACCATCGTGGGATTACCTTTTCCACAGCCAACAATGGACCATTGTGGACTCCACCTTTCCTTGATCATCGTTGCTGGCTTTTTGTTCTTTTCATACCTTTTAATTCATTTGTTCATTGTACCTTTTCATACCTCTAGTTTTCCTCTCCCATGTCTCTCTGTCTGAAGAAGGGTCCCGACCTAAAATGCCACCTCTTCCTTTTCTCGAGAGATCTTACCTGACCTGCTGAGTTACTCCAGCATTTTGTTTCTATCTTCGGTGTAAGCCAGCATCTCCAGTTCTTTCCTACATTCCCGACCTTCACTACCAGGCTGGGCTGCCGAAGCCACCCCAGCCCATGCCGCCTCTCCGATCGCTCTCGCCACCATCGCCGCTAACAACCACTGGTTAGGGGGCGTCAGGGGAGAGATGCCGGCAGTCTGCTAGTTTTTTCCATCCTTTTTGATATTTGTAGTGTTTGTTTAAAGTTTGTTTTAATGTTCTTCGGTTTGTTTTATGTGGGGGGAGGGGTGGGTGGGTGTCCGGGGAAACTTTTTTTTTCAGTTTCTTACCTTCCCGGAGAGGTGATCAAGTTTCGGATCCCATTCTCCGGGCTCTGCGGCCTACCATCGATAGAGTTGAAAAGCTGCCTCGGACTGTCGTGAGCCCCACCGCAGGGCGCGGACTTACCATCGGAGTGGATCCCTTGCCTGAGATAGCTCCCACCGCGGCCTGCGGACTTACCATCAAGGGCTCACAGTCTCGGGAGAGGCAAGTCGGGAGCTCCAACGCCGCAGAAGGTTCGTCCAGCCCCGACACAAGGTTTGATCGCCCGGCACGGGGGGAGCTAACAACCCCCTGATGCAGGAGCTGAACGCCTCAACGCGGAGGGCCGAAACGCCGCCGGCTCAAGGCCCCTGACCAAGGAAGAACAAAAAGGGAAGGACTTTATTTCGCCTTCCATCACAGTGAGGAATGTGTAGGAGTCACTGTGGTGGATGTTCATGTTAAAATGTGTTTTTTTGAGTCTGTTGCTTTTTTTAAAATAATAAATTGTATGACATGGCCAGTGAAATTTCACTACACCAATTGGTGTTTGTGACAATAAATGAACCTTATGTCTCCGCCAACCCTTGCCTGCAGTCCGTTGGCCACGACCAATGACTGCACAGATCCTTGCCTCTCCCCTGGCCAACAACTCGCCTGGATTCCAGGTCCAGTTCCAGATTGAGAGTCTGAAGAAAGGTCTGGACCCGAGAGGTTATCCATCCATGTTCTCTAGAGATACTAAGTGAACTATTGAGTTACACTAGCTCTTTGTGTCTTTTTGTGTATTAACCAGCAATTGTAGTTGTTTGTTTCTGATATTTATACAATGACAATCCCAAACAAGCTCGGTTATAGCGGATAATCGGCACCAACCCCCCCCCCCCCCCTCCCAAAGGTATGTTAGAACAAGGGTTTACTGTATATCTTTTCCAATCCCTGGTAACCTTTAACCACTAGCTTTTTAAGAGTCTTTATACCTCAGCCTTTGCAAATGTTCAAAGACTCTACTTCTGCTGTCTTTAGAAAGAGACTTTGAAAGACCCTCAACCCAAAAAATTAATTTGTGACCATTTCTTCTCTAAACAGGTTCTGGATTCTCACACAACAGGAATCATTCCCTCTTACAGTTCTTTCGAGACCTGCTGAATGTTAAATGTTTCAATTGAGTTGTCATAAAACACCCCCCAGTAGAGCAGTAGAGTTGCTGCCTTACAGCGCAGGAGGCCCGGGTTCGATCCTGACTATGTCTGTAATTTTTCCCTAGTTTGTAGGATAGTGCCAGTGCACATGGAGATCACTGGTCGGTGCAGTCTCGGTGGGCCAAAGTACCCATTTCCACGCTGTATCTCTGAAATCTAAAGTCCTCAGACATTGGGCTAAAAGTAGGCAAATGGAACTAGCACAATATGCCAACTTGGTTAGCATGACAAGGTGAGCCGAAGGGCCTGTTTCCATGCTTTAATACTCTATAACGCTATATGTCCATGACCTTGCAGGAAAACAACCCTATACAGAATACTCCAGAAGTGGAATCAGCAATGCCCTATGTATCTGAAGGATAATCTTCCTCCTTCATTCAGTTCTCCATTCTGTTAACTGTCCTAATTATTTGCTGTTCTTGCATTCTAGCCTTTTGTGAATCATGCACAAGAACACCCAGATCCCTCTGCATCTCAAAACTCTGCAGTGTCTCAGCGTTTGGATAATATTTTTTTTCCCCTTCCAAATATTTTTACACATTAAGCTCCACTTGCCACATCTTTGCCCACATAGCCGAACTATATCCCCCTGTATAACCTTAACTTCTCTTAACTTATCTTCTCTCTTGTTTCATGTCATCAGAAAATTTAGCAAACACACCTCAGTGCCTTCATCCAAGTTATTTATATATACACCAAAAAGCTGTAGTCCCAACACAGTCCATGTGGCACACAGTCGTTGCAAATTGCCCATTAGAGAAAGACATTTATGCCTATTCTCTGCTTCCTACTAGCCAGTCAATCTACTCTCCACACCCAATATGTTCTCTCCAATGCCGTAGGCTTTTCTTTTCCACTGTAGTTTTTGATGTAGCACCTTATTAAATATCTTCTGGAAACAAAGGTTTCCATGCATATATGGTAGCCAGTTAGGAAAGGAAATAATTTGATCAGCCCGTGTACTTTGCAGTGTGAAACTCCTGCCTTGGGGTTCAAATGGTCACCCTGCATCAGCCACAACCATCTTCCTCTGTGATAGCTATGAATTTGTCTGGTTGAGGGTTTCCTATTTATTGCCATTGAGTCCAACGTTGCTATACTTGACCCTGCACTTGGACGAATGGTACCATGATGGTAAAGCAGTCACTCTTTCCCCTCCTCTGAAATTCTCTTTTATCCATATTTGGCCCAAGCTACAATTAAGACCTGGAGCTAAGTGGATATGGTAAAACCCATCGTGAGTATTGGTGAGTAAGTGCCACAACAGTGCCCTGTCAATGGCAGCTTTGACAGAATTGCATTTGCCCTCTTTCATAGACAAAGCATATTTGGGCAGGTTTTCTTTGTCAAGTAGAAGCTATTATTGTAAATGCATTGGAATAATTTGACCAATGACGTGCTTAGTTTAATTTAGAGAGACAGCATGGAAAGAGGCCGTTTGGTCCCACTAAGTCCGCACTAACCAGCAATCCCTGTACACTAACACTATCCTACAGTGGACTCGGGACAACTTGCAATTTTCACAAAAGCCAATTAACCTACAAACCTGTACATCTTTGGATCGTGGGAGGAAACCGGAGCACACGGGGAAACGTACAAACCTTGTACAGACAGAATCCGTAGTCAGGATCAAGCCCAGGTCTCTGGCGCTGTATGGCAGCAACTCCACCACTGTACCACCATGTTGGAGATCTTCTGACCAGTCCCAAGCCGTTGTTGCATCTGTTACACTCTCCAATTCTTGATATCAGGTAGAGGGAATAAAATAATCCTTTGGAGGAAGCCCAGATGGATCATTCAGATGGCACTTTTAGCTGATGATAGCTGCAAATACCTGGTAAAATGCTACATGGTAAAGTAACTCAGCAGTCAGACAGCATCTCTGGGGGACATGGATAGATGACATTTTGGGTTGGAATCCTTCTTCAGATCCTTTTTCAGCTGCAAATACTTGATTTTGCCACTGGTTTGCCGGGTTTCACACTCATTTGGATGGGGATTTTCATGGACCCTCTTCCTATTTATTGCCTAATTGTCCATTGCCAGTCAGAGGAATGTTCATCATAAGAATGCAGAGCTTTGATATGACTTAACATGCTAGCGTCCAAATTCAGCATGCACCCTAATTTGCTAATTGATCTGCAGAGTGTTTCCTAAACTTAGATTTCAACATCTGTAGTTTTTTTGCACACTCTTCTAGAGTCATTGATAAAGAGGTGATTGCTTAGTTTTGTGGGCGTAGAGAGACAGCTGGTACTGGGAATCTATTAATCTGTTGCTACTCAATACTGAGTGGCATAATGGTAGAGATGCTGCCTTGCAGCACCAGAGACCCGGGTTCGATCCTGACTGAGTGCTGCCTGTACCAAGTTTGCATGTTCTCTCCGTTTTCTCTGAGATTTTTGGTTTCATCCCACACTCCAGAGACATACAGGTTTTGTAGGTTAATTGGCTTGGTGTAAATGTAAAATTGTCCCATGTATGCGTTGGGCAGTGTTAATGTGCGGGGATTGCAGGTCTGTGCGGACTCAGTGGGCCGAAGGGTCTGTTTCTGCGCTGTACCTCAAAACCAAACTGAGACCTCATGGATGCCCAACTTTGAGCTGTACGATCTCTTCTACTGTAAGTATGTGGTCAAAAACTGATTGAATGAGTGCTTAACATGTATTCCAGTGTAGCCTCACACATGCTCCTGAGAGATTCACTATACAAATTTAAATTGTAGAATCATGAAATGCTGACAGCACAGAAGAGGCCATTCAACCTGTTAAATCTATACTGGTTCTGCATGAGCAATTTAACTATTCCCACTCCATCACTGTTTCTCTGGGGATCATGAAAGAAGCCTCCTCGTGGCGATCCCCGGAAACGACGACACGATGTACTCTGTGACGCGTCGGGCGACCAATTCTGCCAACATGTTGGACGACGACAAAAGTCCACAGCGAGCTTTACATCGTCTGACACACGAGCGAACCGTTTCCCCATAATCTGCAATTTTCTTCCTCTCCGATACTCGTGGCACAGTGGTAGAGTTGCTGCCTCATGGCACCAGAGACCCTGGCTTGATCCTGACCTCAGATGCTATCTGTATAGTTTGTACATTCTTCCAGTGAACACGTGGGTTAGGGTAGCACAGCAGTACAGTTGCTACCTTACAGCGCCAGAGAGAGAAGGGTCTGTTTCCGCGCTGCATCTCTAAAGTCTAAAATCTACTCATCCAGTTCCATTTTCAAAGTTCCAATTGAATCTGCCTCCACCACTCACCCTGGCAGTGCACTCTGGGCCCTTGTCATTTGCTGATTAAAATATGTTTTCCTTGGTTAATTTTGGTTCTTTTGCCAATGGCCGTCATTCCGCATTCCATAATTCGAGTCCCCATCACAAAGGCAACAGTTTTCACCGTGACTATTCTTGTTAATATCCTCAATCCGATCCCTTCTCTGGTCTAAGGAAATTAATGGTAACTATTCAAGTTTATTTTGAAATTAAGCCCCTCATCCTTTGAATCATTAGTAAAGACTTCCGCTGCATCCTTAAGTAAACCAACATTGTTATGGACCTCACTTTTTCAACGTCACTTTGAAAGAGTGAAGAAATTTGTTGCTTTTTGTGTCCTATAAGGCCAGGTTTATGACAGTCTGAAGAAGGATCCTGACCCGAAACGCACCTGTCCACCCCCCCCTGTAAACAAGAGAATCACACGATATATAATCCAATATCATCTTTAATCAATATGCAAACTATAGCAGTACAGTAGATCGTTAGTTGTCAGAGCATCCTGACTGTTTCCAGAACTGTGCCGTGTAGGAAGTGGGTGTTAAATTAAATGATATAGTAAGGTGGGGTTAGTGATGCTAGTCTATTTTGATTGATTGCCATGCATAAACCAATCTACATCCTTCCCCCTAAAGAGTGAGTATAGTGAACACCCATGCCATAAGAATTAAACGAGTTAAACAAATTCGCCATATCAGGCGGTCTACTAATATGACCCAAATGCGTACGGACCAATCCCTCTCCCCCTTCACCAGAAAGATTAAAGGGTGGGGTGAACCCGGAAGCGAGAAAGAAACGGGGACACTCATGGTGGCCGATAGGGGGAGCATGCAGGAGTGGGACATGCTGGGGACGGTGGAAGGTACAGCAGCAAACGGTTGGAAGTGAAGCGATGGAGCATAAGGACCGGCTGGTGGCGGACGGGGTTCCTTCACAGCAAGCAAATGTTGGCGACTTCTGCGGTATACGGTACCATCATGGCCCACAAGGTAAGATCGGGGTTCTTCAGCCGGGCCAACAACAGTTCCCAGATGGGAATGTCCCATATGGGATTGTAAATGAACGACCTGGCCCGGCAATAGAGTCGTAAGTGGTTTGCTGGATTTGTCATGCGACCGTTTCTGGATGTCGTGTTTCTCCTAAATACGCTTTTGGATTGTTGCTGGCTTCAGCACCTGTGGTATCAGCTTCTGCTGAGCAATTGGAATTGGAGGTCTCGTTGTTCTGGACATCAGTCGCTGGGCTGGCGAACCCAGGGTCCCGTCTCTAGCAATGTTCCTGAGATTTAAAAGATCATGGTACACGTCTGAATTGTCAAGGCGCGCTCGTTCCATCAGGTGTTTTGCGCTTCTGACAGCTCGTTCAGCGAGCCCGTTACTCTGAGGGTATTCGGGGCTGCTCGTGACGTGGTGGAAATTCCATCGGTTGGCAAAGAGCTTGAAATCGTGGCTGGAAAACTGTCTTCCGTTGTCGGTCTGCAAACGGACGGGTGCGCCGAATGTAGAGAAATGTTTCTTTAGTTTTCGAATTACCATCTCAGATGTGGTGGAAGTCAGTAGTCAAAGTCAAAAGAGTTTATTGCCATGAAATTCTTTCTTTGCATAGCACAACAGAACATAGTAGGCAGTGACTACAATACTAAAGTAGGTTGAGTTCAAACCAGTTTGAATAGGACTCGACTAGGACGAGATAGTGCTTCCGCGACATTTGAGAATGTCTGCGGCCACCAACGTCCAGGGCAGAACTGGTGGAGGTTGCTGCAGTAGGGTCTGCCTCTGCTGGTGTGGTGCGAGACTGTTGCAGGTGGGGCAGGAGGCAGTACAGTCCCGTATGTACTTGGCCATCCCAGGCTAGTAGAGCAGGTTCTGCACGTGGGCCAGTGTGGCATCAATTCCTGGGTGAGCGCTGTGCGCCTCATGGTGTGAAAAGGTACAGAACAAATCAGAGTTGGCACCGATGACTCAAGAAAGGTGTCCTTTGTTGGCTGTAGAAGAGATGACAATGAAAGGATACTATTGGTGATACCAGCAAGACGACTAGGATAGGGAAGAGATGGAGAGAGAGGAAATGCAAGGGTCATTTAAAATTGAGAAATCGATATTCATACCGCTGGGTTGTAAGCTGCCCAAGCAAAATGTTGCAGCAGTATATTTTGCCAGTAGTTACAACATGTTGGTGATGCAGGGCATAAATGTAGTTAGCAATTGCTTGAAGTGTTGCAATGAACTAGAAGAGGGAAAAGTATTCCATCACATTCCTTATCTGTGCGTTGTACGTGCTGGAAAGGCTCTGGGGAGTGGGGAGGCGAGCCCAAGCTGCAGAACGCTCGGCCTCTGACCTGCCCTTGTAGCCACAGGATTTACGTACTGGTCCATTAACTATGGATTTGCCTGTCAAAAATTGATTTTTGGGTTCCAAGTCAAATGTCAAGTAGAGAGCAAAAGGCACATTGAGGTCCTCCTGAACCTTAGATGCCTTATGAGCTATGCTGTTACCAGAATTATTACCTTTTGTTTCTCATATTTTACCATATCTATTTAGAAGCACAACTTACACCTCTGTAAATCTTTTGATGGGACTTGACTAAAATGGCTCTATATTGAACGGCAGGCTTTTATTTCAAAGGGTCTAACTTGAATTTAATAATACTTGCAAAATCATAATTAAGGCAAGTTTAGTTTGTAAATTGAATTTTTTGGCACATGTAATTGATTAACTCTTGGGTATGTACCGACATATGCTTTTGTCAGTAAAATATATTGTCAAATATATCTAAAGGCATTTGATAATTTTTTTTGAATATTGAATGACCTTGTGGACAATATGTTGATTTCTTTGACACTAGACAAAGAAATCAACATATTGTCAGGTGCAGGAGTAGGCCATTCGGCCCTCCGAGCCAACACCACCATTCAATGTGATTATGGCTGATCCACAATCAGTAGCCCGTTCCTGCCTTTCCCCATATCTTTAAGAGCCCTATCTAGCTCTCTCATGAATGTATCCAGAGAACCGGCTTCCACCGCCCTTTGAGGCAGAGAATTCCACACTCACAACTCTCTGTGTGAAAAAGTTTCATCATCTCAGTACTAAATGGCTTGCCCCTTATTTTTAAACAGTGGCCCCCTCGTTCTGGACCCCCAACATCGGGAACATGTTTCCTGCCTCTAGTGTGTCCAAACCCTTAATAATCTTATATGTTTCAATAAGATCCCCTCTCTTCCTTCTAAACTCCAGAGTATACAAGCCCAGCCGCTCCATTCTCTCAGCATATGACAGTCCCGCCATCCCGGGAATTAACCTTGTAAACCTATGCTGCACTCTCTCAATAGCAATAATGTCCTTCCTCAAATTAGGGGACCAAAACTGCACACAATACTCCAGGTGTGGTCTCACTAGAGTCCTATACAACTGCAGAAGGACTTTGCTCCTATACTTAGCTTCTCTTGTTATAAAGGCCAACATGCCATTCGCTTTCGACACTGCCTGCTGTACCTGCATGCTTACTTTAATTAGTTGATGAACAATGGACCTCCAGATCCCGTTGTACTTTCCCTTTTCCCAACTTGACATAATTTAGATAATAATCTGCCTTTGTGTTTTTGCTACTAAAGTGGATAACCTCACATTAATCCACATTAAACTGCATCTGCCCAATCACCCAACCTGTCCAAGTCAACCTGCATCCTCATAGTATCCTCCTCACAGTTCACACTGCCACCCAGCTTTGTGTCATCTGCAAATTAGCTAATGTTACTTTGAATCCCTTCATCTAAATCATTGATGTATATTGTAAATAGCTGCGGTCCCAGCACCGAGGCTTGCGGTACCCCACTAGTCACAGCCTGCCATTCTGAAAGGGATCCGTTAATCCCTACTCTTTGTTTCCCGTCTGCCAACCAATTTTCTATCCATGTCAGCACTCTACCTCCAATACCATGTGCCCTAATTCTGCCCACTAATCTCCTATGTGGGACCTTATTAAATGCTTTCTGAAAGTCCAGGTACACTACTTCCAGTGGCTCTCCCTTGTCCATTTTCCCAGTAACATCGTCAAAAAATTCCAGAAGATTAGTCAAGAATGATTTCCCCTTCGTAAATCCATGCTGACTCAGACCTATCCTTTTACTGCTATCCAAATGTGCTGCTATTTCATCTTTTATGATTGACTCCAGCATCTTCCTCACCACCTATGTCAGGCTAACTGGTCTATAATTCCCTGTTTTCTCTCTCCCGCCTTTCTTAAAAAGTGGGATAACATTAGCGACCCACCAATCCACAGGAACTGATCCTGAATCTATAGAACATTGGAAAATGATCATCAATGCGTCCACGATTTCTAGAGCCACTTAATTAAGTACCCTGGGGATTTATCAGCCTTCAGTTCCATCAGTCTACCCAACACCATCTCCTGCCTAATGTGGATTCCCTTCAGTTCCTCTGTCACCCCAGATCCTCTGGCCACTAGTACATCAGGAAGATTGTTTGTGTCCTCCTTAGTGAAGACGGATCCAAAATACCTGTTCAACATCTGCCATTTCCTTGTTCCCCATAATAAATTCACCTTTTTCAGTCTTCAAAGGTCCAACTTTGGTCTTAACTAATTTTTTCCTCTTCACATACCTAAAGAAGCTTTTACTATCCTCCTTTATATTCTTGGCTAGTAACCTTCGTACCCCATCTTTTCTCCCCATATTGCCTTTTTAGTTATCTTCTGTTGCTCTTTAAACATTACCCAATCCTCTTGCTTCCCGTTCACCATTACTAAATTGTACTTCTATTTTATTTTTATACTGTCTCTGACGCCCCTTACTCCCCTTGGAATCTTTCTTCCTCTTTCGAATGAACTGATCCTGCACCTTCTGTATTATTCCCAGAAATACTTGCCATTATTCTTCTTCTACTGTCATCCCTGCTAGGATATCTTTCCAGTCAACTTTGGCCAGGTCCTCCCTCATGGCTTCATGGTCCCCTTTGTTCAACTGTAACACTGACACCTCCAATTTATCTTTCTCCCTCTCCAATTGTAGATTAAACCTGACCATATTATGGTCACTATCTCCTGATGGCTCCTTAACCTCAAGTTCCTTTATCAAATCCGGTTCATTACATAACACTAACTCTAGAATTGCCTTCTCCCTGGTAGGCTCCAATACAAGCTGCTCTAAGAATCCATCACGGAGGCACTCCACAAACTCCCTTTCTTAGGGTCCAGTTTCAACCTGATTTTCCCAGTCTACCTGCATGTTGAAATCTCCCATAACAACCGTAGCATTACCTTTACTACATGCCAGTTTTAACTCCGATTCAACTTGCACCCAATATCCAGGCTACTGTTTGGGGGCCTGTAGATTAGTCCCATTAGGGTCTTTTACCCTTACAATTCCTTAGTTCTATCCATAGTGACTCCACATCTCCTGTTTCAATGTCACCCCTCGCAAGGGATGGCATTTCATTCCTCACCAACAGAGCTACCCCACCCCGTCTGCCCACCTGTCTGTCTTTTCGATTGGAGGTATACCCTTGAATATTCAGTTCCCAGCCCTGGCCCTCTTGCAGCCATGTCTCTGTAATTCCCACAACATCATACTTGCCAATTTCTAACTGAGCCTCAAACTCGTCCACTTTATTTCATTTACTTCGCGCATTCATATACAACACTTTTGACCTCGGTATTCACCTCCCCTCTCGCACCGCTCACAATTGGCCCTGACCTTACTCTCTTATCCCTTCTCAAACTTTCCTTCCCATTAATTCGGGAGTCATTTGTAACTTTTTCTGTACTCACTTCCCCTTCAACTCCATCTTTATGCTCCCATTTTGTCAATCCCTCCCCCCCCCCCCCACCCACTATTTAGTTTATACCCACACATGTAGCCCTAGCAAACCTGCCTGCCAGAACATCAATCCCCCTCCAGTTAAGGTTTAACCCATCCCTTTTGTACAGGTCACCCCTATCGCAGAAGAGATCCCAGTGGTTTATAAATCTAAATCCTTGCTCCCTGCACCAGCCCCTCAACCACACATTCAGATCCCCCATCTCCCTGTTCCTGTCCTCACTAGCACAAGGTACTGGAAGCAATCCAGAGATAACCACCCTAGAAGTCCTGCTTTTCAGTCTTCTTCCCAACTCTCCTTGCAGAACCTCCTTCCACTTCTTCCCAATGTCATTTGTGCCAACGTGCACAACTACTACCGGCTGCTCACCTTCCCTCTCGAGGATGTTCGGAATTCATTTTATGACATCTTGAAACCTGGCACCAGAGAGGCAACAGACCATCCTCGCATCTCGTCTGCCACCACAGAATCTCCTGTCCGCACCTCGGACAATGGAGTCACCCACCACTATAGCTCTGCCCGACGTCGGTCTCGCCAGTCGAGTCCCATCTCTAGGGTTGGAGCCACCGACGTGTCCGTCGCTCAGACTGGAAGCGTCGTCTCCCCCGACAGTTCCAAAGAGGGCGTACTTGTTTTCATTAGACACAGCCACCTGGGTCTTCTGCACTCCACGATTACCACCCTTTCTCTCAGTCACACACCTTTATTCGTCCTGTATCCTCGGTGTGACAACCTCATTGTAGGTCCTGTCGAGGAAACTCTCATTTTCCCGGATGGCCCTGAGGTAATCCAGCTGCTTCTCCTGTGCCCCAACACAGTCCTTCAGGAGCTGAACCTGGACACACTTGCCACAGTTGTAGCAGCCAGAGGATGCACCCATGTCCCTGGCTTCCCACATGTTGCAAGCATCACACTGCCTCATCTTATCCGTCATGTGTTCACCACGTCCTGTCCTCTCCAGCTTTTTGCATAGTCTCCTCTCCTCAGCCTCCTCGCTGAAGACTCTCGAGCCAAAGACTCGCACTTCCCTCCACAAGGCACTTCCCCCAACTGGTCGCTGCCCGACAGCAAACCTTGCTTATATTGGCTGCTAAATTGCCCAATTTGCCACTTAACCAATAAACCAATTTGTGAATTGCTTACTTTACAGCCAATCACCGAACTCCCTCCTGCCGCTCCCGAGCTTGAAGGAATCAAAGAAGGAATCTTAGTATAGCTCCCCCACCAATTTGCAGGCAGCTGATGGTCTGGCACATCCTGTAATCCAGACAAAATTACGAGAGTGCACTTGAAATCCCCCTCCCCCCCCCACCCCCACCCTACCCAAAAGCCCATTGGACAATATGGCACCTAGGCAGGGCCGGATTTAGATGAAGAGAGGCCCTAAGCTATTTCACTTGTGAGGCCCCCCCCTCCCAATCCCCCACTCCCACGACTAGAGGACCATGACTACCCGGCAGTGACAGTGGGACACTGTTAGATCCTACTGTATGTTGTCATTAAACAGTTGAATTCACCGCGGAGCAGGCGATGCTTTACCTGGATCGCTGTTTGAAGCTCTGGAGTGTCGGGCCTGCTGCTTCAACGTCATGGAGCTGTGGTTTGCGGAGCTCACAGCCCCGGGCCGCGCTGATTTCAACATCGTGGATCCCTGGGATCCCTTTGCCGAGGGCCGCCAGCGTGAATCTCCATCCAGCTCAGCCTGTGGACTTCGGGAGCTGCGGTCTCCGGTAGGAAGTGGCCGATTCGGAAGTCCAAGCTGCTGAGAATGTTCTCCCGTTCCGACGTCGGATGGTGACCCCCAAATTTCATTGTACCAATGGCAATGAGAGGGAGGGGATCCAAGAGGAGGGGGTCCGTTGGAGACGGGAAAAGGGATCATCAATGGGGGCGAGGATTCCTTCCCATGGAAGAACTGTGTGAGGCGGAGGATACTGTGTGAGGCGGAGGGAAGAAGAGCTCCAAATCGCGGCAGGCGCAGCTCATTGAGGTGGGGACGGAGGGGGACAAAGGTGAGGCCAGGGCCAACCTTAAGCCAATTGGACCGGTTGCTCCCAATTGGGCCCCGCGAGTAATCTGCTCTCGGCTCGGATAGATCTACCCCGGGTGGACGGGGGAGAGAGAGGCGGAGAGAGAGTAGAGGGGGAAGAATGGGGTAGATGGGGAGGGAGGTGTGAGGGGGAATGGAGAAGGGGGAGAGGGGGAGGTGGGTTGTTCCCTCACAGTCCTGGGGCAGCGCTCCCGCCATCCAGTCGCCGTGCTTCACGCATACAGCTCCGGCTCCACACCTCTCCCCGGGGAGACGAGGTGAACAATACAGGGAGGGCCGGGCCGGGGGTTGGCGCAACGTTTACAAACCTCGGCCTCAGCTCATACCCGTCCGCCCGGACCCCGGCATCCGCTCCTGCCGCCGGCCCTCTCCCTCACTTCTCTCCTTCCCTTCTTCACTCCCTCCCTTCTCTCCTTCCCTCCCTCCTTCCTCCCTCTTTTCCCTTCTCTCATTCGCTCCATCCCTTCTTTCTCTCCTTCCCTCCTTTCTCTACTTCCCTCCCTCCCTCCCTTCTGTCCATCCTCCCTTCTCTCCCACCCTCTCTCCCTCCCTTCCTCCCTTCTCTCCCTCCCTCCCTCCATTCTCTCCCTCCCTCCCTCCGTCCCTTCTCTCCCTCCCTCCCACACACACATCACGCACTGACAACTAACACACAGTTAGGATGGGGTAGAAGCCCAAAGGGTAGGATGGGGCTGAAGCCCAAAATTTAATGCCTGGACTGGTTTTTCGCCAATGGTTATTGGTTTTCCAGGATCCATTTATTAAATTACTTAAATTACTTTGGGTGGGGAAGTGCTGGGTTCACATGGTTTGAGGGGAATGGGGAGGACCCAGTGGAATAGCTACTGAGATTACCAGGGTTGGCTGACTAGCACTAGGACCCAGCACTGTCAAACCCGGGGGAGTGGGAGTCTGCAGCGTGGAAGCTTCAGGCCCGGTGCTGTCCAGGCTGCAGGTAAGGTGACGGCAACGGCTGCTGGCTGCTGGAGGGCGGTGGAGTGGCCAGGGTCAACGAGCGAAGAGTAGGAGGTCCCGGTGGGCGGATGATCGGTGGGGCGGCAAGGTGAGTAGGCCCCCCTAGATCTCGAGTCCCTAAGCTTCAGCTTGTCCAGCTTATACGTAAATCCGGCCCTGCACATAGGCCGGGTGAGGTGACCAATCTTGACCTCATCCTGACTTCCGCGGCCGCTTGGCAGGTCGAATCTGCCCCCTGAATCCGGGGCTCTAGCCTGGTCAGAGCTGGCAGATCCATTCCCATAGGCGACTTCTGAGGCCAACTTTGTGGGCCCTGGAGACCTAGGCACTGTACCTACTACCCTTTGACTCCTCTCGGTGGCCGTGATCTCTGTTTGTCTGGCAAGACGGATAATTCGGCAAGTCTCGGGAACCAAGGGTGCCAGAAAATTTGTGGCGGACCTGTATTGCCATCTTATTCTACTTTTGTTTAAAGGTGGATAAGTTTTACATTCTTGCATCGAAAATGTGGCAAAGGTGATATTTTAAGCAAATTTTTGCTGAAATGTCCTCTGTTTATTGAAGTCTATGCAGAGCGTACATCGCTTTCCAACGTTCGGACAAGGCGCCATGATTAGAATGAAGATGAGGAATTTATTTAGCAAGTGAGTGGTGTATCTGTGGAATTCATTGCCACAGATGGCCGTGGAGACCAAGTCATTGGGTATTTTTAAAGCTGAGATTGATAGGTTCTTGATTATTAAGGGTGTGAGGGTTACGGAGAGAATGCAGGAGAATGGGGATGAGAGGAAAAAATAGATCTGCCACGATCAAATGGCGGAGCAGACTCGATGGGCCAAATAGTCTAATTCTGCTCCTATGTTTTATGGTCTAAGTCGTGTGAGTGCCCGGTGCACCTTTGCTCCAAAAAGGTTCTTAGTTAGCAAACATTAAAATCCCCATATTTAAATGCAATGAACTTTCAGTGATCTAGTCTTTTTGACCAGTTCAAACTGAAACACCAGGAGCAGCTGAATACAGCATGTCCCTGGCAATTGTACCAGAATTCCAGAAAACATCATCCAAACACAAATCAAAACGTCTAATGCTTTTCGGCACTCCCATCTTATTAAGATTTGCTTCATAATATTTTTGAAGTATTATTGCATAAAAGATAGAATCAAATTTTAACATATAAATTGAAATACTCTGCCACTTCACACTCATGTTTAGATTCGCTGTAATCAAACTTTGATTTAGATTAATTTTTTGCATGTAAATAAAGGATCATAATTTAACTTGGATTGAATGAAGCTTACACCTTTCCTCCACTTGCAGTTTCTCTGCAGAAACAAACAAGATTTGTTATTTTAATTCTACTCACGTAACAGGCTGGACTGAAGAAAAATTAGTTTGCCTTGCCATTAAATGTCACATTTACATGTGAATTCTGTGCTTGAGGAAACTGACAGCTTTATGTTCCATGTTTTGTTTCTGCAAACCATTGTACTCTCTTTTAAACAAGCAGTATATCCTCTTTGTATGTCCTTAATATAATAACAATGGTTAAAAAGAAATGAAGTGCCTTTTTTTTTAAGGACGACCATTGTTTTACCAACCAGAAAGTCAAAAGTTTGGATGTCAATGCTTCAGGATCAGTTTCACTTCCCTGCCTTTTGCTTTGGGCCAATGTTTGACCACACGGCTCGTATACGGTTTAGAAGTGTTCAAAGCACAGGGCCTGTATTTTACTGAGTTTATATGCGCATCTGCTCCTGTGCTCAATTACTTTCCCACAGATTGCAATTTAAAGACCCTGTTGATAAAACTGGTGAAAGCCAGCACGTAGCCTACTAATCCATATTTCAGTCTGTTGTAAAGTATTTGGTTGTGATTCCACACAACTTCCCAATTGCAGCCATATTGCAGTATGAACTTGTGAGGCAATATTATGTCCATGCATCACACGGAACATAGGAAACTGACCCTGCACCAATGCTTCCCGTCAGATTAATGCTTTTGTTGATCTTGGCAGTCATTTCCATAAATTTGTGCAGCAGTTCTGCAGCGCAGGGAACATATATTTCACTTTTATAATGAAAAATTCACTCCTTTTGTAAAAAATTATATAATGTAGTTTTGTTACTTGCATTTCTTTTAGGATCTCTGTAGTAAATTCAGATTTTTAAATCTTGCCATTTAATTAAGACTGTGTGCAAGTAGTCTGGTATCGCCAATCAGATCATAAGTTAACACCAAAAGCTACAATAGGAAACATTTATTGAACCTGGAAATAAAATTAATTTACTTCAATGCATTTTCTCTCCTATTCTCATCAAAGTGATAAGTTTGAAATTGTGGGACATCACCCAACTGTGCTCCTTGTTGCGCACATATCTATTCTTTAGTTAGTTATTCCATCATGGGAATCATAACAAAGGAGAAAAATCCTCTTTTTTTTAATTAATGTACTGGAGATTGGTGTCACTGGAAAGGCCAATATTTGTTGGCCACTATCAATCCTTCGCACAGATGATACTGAGAAGCATTGTTGAAATGCTGCAGTCTGCTGAATAAAGCCAGTGGTACCACAATCTTGCTGGGTAAGAATTTCAAGCATTAGACCCAAATACAGTGAAGGAATGGCAATTGTGTTTTTTGTCAACAAGAATGTTTTATTGTCATATGTCCTGAAACAGAACAGTGAAATTCTTACTTGCGGCAGCGCAACAGATATGTAAAACCCATAAGTATAACAAAATATATACATATATATACACACACACACACATATATATAAATATATAAATAAATAAATAAATAAATAAATAAATAAATAAATAAATAGAGAGAGAGAAAAAATAGACAAATGAATAGACAATAATTATGCAAAAGTAAAAAATAATGCCCCCAAATTTGGAGGTTGTAGCATTTAGTAGCCTTATGATTATAGGGAAGGAGCTGCTGCTGGACGTTATAGTTTTTCTGCTCCTATAACTTCTTCCTGATGGTAGGAATGAAATAAGAGCGTGGTGAGGGTCTCTGATGATGCTGGCTGCCTTTTTGAGGCAGTGACTCTCGTAAATCCCTTCGTTGGTGTGGAGATCATTATCCATGATGGACTGAGCAGCGTTCACCTCTTTACATCTTTGGAATACGGGTGGAAACCAGAGCATCCAGACGGAACCTACGCAGTCACAGAGAGAACGTAAAACTCCGTACAGACAGCACCCATTGTCAGGTTCAGACCCAGGTCTCTGACGCTGTAAGATTGCAATTCTACCGCTGCGCCACTGTGCAGCGCAATATGACGTCATTATTATGGGACTTTAACCCCTAATTGTGCAGTTTCTCTGTGAAAATCTTCCCGCAAATCTTCATGAGTGGACAGACTGGGACTGACTCTGGTCATTTCCCACTCTTGGCAAGGTCAAGGCCAGGTGATTTAGGGATTTATTCTTAATTTGTTTAAATTAAATGGCCGGTTATCAAGAAATTGCACAGAATTGTGGCCGCAACTCAGAATATTACACAAACCAACCTCCCTTCCATTGACTCCATCTCCACTTCACGCTGCTTTGGCAAGGCCACCAGCATAATAAAGGGCCAGTATCACCCCAGTAACTCCCTCTTCTCTCATCTCCCAACAAGCAAGAGGTACAGAAGTGTGAAAATGCACTCCTCCAGATTCAGGGACAGTTTCTTCCCAGCTGTCATCAGGCAACTGTATCATCTAGAGAGCGGTCCTGAGCTACTATCTACCTCATTGGAGACCCTCGGATTATCTTTAATCAGACTTCACTGGACTTTATGTTTAAGAAGGAACTGCAGATGCTGGAAAATCGAAGGTAGACAAAAGTGCTGGAGAAACTCAGCGGGTGCGGCAGCATCTATGGAGTGAAAGAAATAGGCATTGTTTCGGGCCAAAACCCTTCTTCAGACTGATGTATGGTGGGGATGGCGGGAAGAAGAGGAGCCAGAGGGCTGAGGGAGAGCTGAGGAGACTGAGGGCCACCTGAAATTGGAGAAGTCAATGTTCGCTGGGGTATAAACTGCCCAAGCGAAATATGAGGTGCTGCTCCTCCAACTTCCGGTGGTCCTCACTCCTGGCCATGCAGGAGGCCCAGGACAGAAAGATCGGATTCGGAATGGTTGAAGTGCTGAGCCACCGGGAGATCAGGTTTGTTATTGCGGACCGAGTGGAGGTGTTCGGCGAAGCAATCGCCAATGAGTGCCGGATGGAAGTTAGTGGTGAAATGGATGAAGTCAGTGAGTTGTGTGTGGGTGCAGGAGGTAGCACCGGCACTCAAATACACCTAGACCATTTCCAACACTTCCCTACCATTTCTTGACCTCACTATCTCCATCGCAGGTGATAGACTTTTGTGATGACTACACTTCTTCCCACCCTGCTTCCTATAAGGACTCCATCTCCTACTCCCAATTCCTCCGTCTACGCCGCATCTGCTCCCAGGATGAGGTGTACCACACCAGGGCATCGGAGATGTCCTCATTCTTCAGGAAACTCATCTATTGCATCCGCTGCTCTGGATGTCAGCTGATCTACATCGGTGAGACCAAGCGTAGGCTTGCCGATCGCTGCGCCGAATCCGCTCGGTTCACAATAACGAACCTGATCTCCCGGTAGCTCAGCACCTCAACTCCCCCTCCCGTTCCGAATCCGACCTTTCTGTCCTGGGCCTCCTCCATGGCCAGAGTGAGGACCACCGGAGATTGGAGGAGCAGCACCTCATATTCCGCTTGGGCAGTTTATACCCCAGCGGCCTGAACATTGACTTCTCCAATTTCAGTTAGCCCACACTGTCTCCTCCCCTTCTCAGCTCTCCCTCAGCCCTCTGGCTCCTCCTCTTCCTTTCCTCTTCCCGCCCTCCCACATCCTACATCAGTCTGAAGAAGCGTTTCGGCCCGAAACGTTGTCTATTCCCTTCGCTCCATAGATGCTGCCGCTGAGTTTCTCCCGCACTTTTGTCTACCTTCACTGGACTTGTACTATAGATTATGTCCTTTATCCTGTATCTGTACACTGTACTCCTCAGCTCTCCCTCAGCCCTCTGCGCACTGTGGGCAGCTTGATTGTAATCATGTATAGTCTTCCCGCTGACTGGATAGCACGCAACAAAAAGCTTTTCACTGTACCTTTGTACACGTGACAATAAACTAAACTAAATTTGAAAAAATATTTCCTACCCAGAAGGACATAATTGAATGAGATAGTTTTTATGTGGTCACAGTTGTTTTGTGGTCACCGTTAATTTTTTTAACATAATTTGCGGAATCGACTTCTTTGACTCTACAGTGGAATTTGAACATGGTTCGCAATTGCTATTCCTGGCCACTGGATTAATAGTGCAATAACTTTACTACTGCTCCACTATTCTCACTATGCATGCGGTCATGCATCATTTCCCCTGTAGGGAAACCTGACTGGTTTGTTTGTTGTTAGCAAACCTAAAGATGCAGGTGGCGACTAGTCACAGACCATAGTGTGGCATTGCCTTGTCTAGTTTAGTGCTTCTCTAAATACCGCGTCATCCTGTAAGACATCAGGGTATCATGTCACCCACTTTCACCATCTGACTCAATTAACTTTCATAGATAATCCTCAGGGGGGGGGGGAACAATCAACTGTCTGCCTCTCCATAATTAAATTGAACCCCTGGTGCTCAACAATGGATTGACAGAGATGACCATAACAGAGAAAGTCACAGTTCAAGTGGTTCTCCATTCTCTCTGAGATGAAGCATAGAACAACGTACTTAAAATGCAATGTCTTTCCATGTTTAATTTATATTAATAGTACATCATTAGGAAATCTCCAAACTCAAAATGGTATATGTTTGAGAGCAAGCACACCTCTCTCATTTATATCCCAGCATTAAATCGTTTACCACATCATCACAATTTCTTTATTGCTTCCACCCAGTAATCATTAATCTATAGTCTCTCGACCCTGGAGGAGCCTCCACCGACAATAGAAATGGTCATTAACCATGTTGTTAAGTAATTTGGTTTTTTACAATTTGATCATGCTGATTAAAATATTGTGTATTTAAAGTTAAATGTGAACACAGGAGATTTTCTTTACTCCCATGAATGCAGCATTATTGCCAGTGATTAAATAGAAGTGGAATTTATGCTGATACCCATTCTGCATTCTAATGAAAGAATAACACAACTTAAAAAGGTTTGACACTTTAATCCAATACTTACAGCTTGAATGCTTATTAAAAACTGATTGTTACTTTGCTATGATTATGGCAAAACTAACAGGATAAAAAATAACTCTGGTATCTTAAGGCACGTAAACAGCAGTAGAATTTGAAATAAGAGTTAATATTTTGGTATTAAGATGATACCAAGATCAATGCATATAATCCATAACCCTCCATTCCCTGGATATTCATATGCCTACCTGAAAATCTCTTAAATGCCACTTTCATAAACTAATTCTAATGAATCGACCCGAAACGTCACATATTCCTTCGCTCCATAGATGCTGCCTCACCCGCTGAGTTTCTCCAGCATTTTTGTCTACCTAAGTAATTACCAGACACTACTTTAGTTTACTTTAGAAATACAGCGTGGAAACAGGCCTTTGGACTCACCGAGTCCGCGCGACCAGCGATCACCGCCTTACATTAATTCTATCCTACACAATAGGGACAATTTACAATTTTACAGAAGCCAATTAATCAAATTCTTACAGATATTATGGTATTAAACTGCGAGTTATTGTTCTGTCAGTGGCAGGAAGCTGCAAATAACAAATCTCTATCAGAGTCAGGGTGGCAGGAGGTAAATGCTGCTCTATCTGGAACACTACAGAGGCACAGGAGTAAGAGGCAAGTAATACATTCCAAGCAACTGGAACAAAATACTAATTGTCATGGTGAGACATGACTACTGCAATAGTGAAAATATCAGTGGACTTCCCAGTCAAAAGAACCAAGCGATTTCCTGCTCCAAGAAGCTCCAAGAGGAGGTGCTGTGCCAGGCTTAACATGGAGCAGACTTGCTCTCCATTGCCTAACCCATGAAATAATCATGAATAGCAAACATTAATCATAAAGAAAATCATCGTTAGACAGAATATATTCTTTAAATTTTATTTGTATTTTCGGTGGCATGAGGGTAAATATAGGAAGCGCAGACATTTCACCAAACATTGAATGCAGCATATATTATCCTTGTCCTGAATAAATCGAGGATCAGGGCTGAAGGAAAACTTAACACCTTTGAAAAGCTCTTGGGAAGCTCTTATGAGGCACTGGAAAACACTGATAAAGGAGCCGTCAAAGGCTCAGGAAATGATTAAGAACACAGTTTTGAGAATGGTCTAATTCTATTGGCAAGTGTGAAAGCTGAGCAGCCATTTGTTATTTCAGAAGCGCATTCACAAAAGTTCTACTACAGTGACAGCACTGACAGTCTCGTGATGCCTGCAGCCGATTATCCATCTGGTAGCAATTTTAATGTTGATCCAAAACCACGTGGCTTAAGTAAGTTTGCATATGAAAGTAGAGTTTATTGCTGTAATGTCAGTTAACAAATCATGGCTGTGTTTAGCAGCTGGAGAAGTCAAAATGTTACCATCAGCGTAAAGCTGCAAAGAATGGCATGCACTGAGGGGATAGAGATAGTTACTGGATGCAATTGTATTTTGGAAAGTGGCAATTCCGGAACACATGTTATATCAATGACTGGATGTTAATCTGTCTCTAACACTCTCTCTCTATATGCTCACATGAAGTCCAGTGGCAGGGTCCAGTCAAGATGGGATTCTGGAGAACCAGTTATTCCGATTCCCACGCCAGATTAGATCTTGGTTGCAGGCTCCATTCATTTAAGTGAGGACTCCCAGCCTGAAGATTAAGAAACTGAAGGAAAGTAATTATTTTATTTTAATTCTTTAGTTCCACGTTAATAGATTTTAACTGTTTTCGAGAATCAGAAAACCAGAGGATAACCAGTAGGTTTAAGGTGAGGGGGGAAAGATTTAATAGGAACCTGAGGGGTGACTATTTCACACAAAGGGTGCATGGAACAAGATGCCGGAGGAGGTTGAGGCAGGGATCATTGCAATGTTTAAAAAATAAAGGTAGACATGTAGATGAATTGATTTAGAGGGTTATGGGTCAAACGCAGGCAGATGGTACTCATATGTTACGCATGGTACGCATTCTTGCCATAGAGGGAGTACAGAGAAGGTTCACCAGACTGATTCCTGGGATGGCACGACTTCCATATGAAGAAAGACTGGATAGACTTGGCTTGTACTCGCTGGAATTTAGAAGATTGAGGGGGGATTTCATAGAGATTTACAAAATTCTTAAGGGGTTGGACAGGCTAGATGCAGGAAGATTGTTCCTGATGTTGGGGAAGTCCAGGACAAGGGGTCACAGTTTAAGGATAAGGGGGAAGTCTTTTAGGACCGAGATGAGAAAATCATTTTTCACACAGAGAGTGGTGAATCTGTGGAATTCTCTGCCACAGAAGGTAGTTGAGGCCAGTTCGTTGGCCATATTTAAGAGGGAGTTGGATGTGGCCCTTGTGGCTGAAGGGATCAGGGGGTATGGAGAGAAGACAGGTACAGGATACTGAGTTGGATGATCAGCCATGATCATATTGAATGGCGGTGCAAGCTCGAAGGGCCGAATGGCCTGCTCCTGCACCTAATTTCTATGTTTCTATGTAGCTGAGACATGTTGGTCGGTGTGGGCATTGGTCTGTAGGGCCTGTTTCCACACTATACGACTCTATGACTCTATGTTTTAATTAACTTCATTTTTCATATTCATTATTTATATCAGGTTTAATAGTTTTTAAATGGCCTTGAATGTCAGAAGCATTTAAAAAGGTTGATGAGAGGTTTTAACAAAAGCTACTGCTCCGACCCACTTCTGCTTCTACCAAAGATCTTGGGTTCAAGGAGCCGAGACCCTGTCTGAGGCCATGTCACTGCTGACCGCGTGTAGAGGAGGAGCAACATCTGTCTTCTGCATTGGGAGTGGGTGTGCAGGGGAAGTGGATGGACTCCAGGAAGATCTGGCCCATGATTGATAGAAAATAAACCAAGCGTATCTTCCAAGTTTTTCAAAAAATCGAAATAAAGCATGATACGCATCTGATGCAGTTTAGTCTAGTTTAGAGATGCAGCAAAGAAACAGTTTCGGGTCTACCTTCATTTTGGGTCTACCATTGTGTGAAAGTTGCTTTGCAGATAGTAGTACTGCCTATTATGTTGGGAAATCGTTCTTCCCCAGCCCCTCCTGTTCCTTGTGCCTTTCCACAATGTTCACTGATTCCACTACATAAATGGCACCCGGCCACAATAAAGGAAGACTGAGACCTTTGGGCATGTTCAATCGGACTTGGATGGAAGGAGAGTAACTTAAAACGTAGATCTCCTGGAAACATGCCTACTGCCTTCACCTTCATCCACCACCCATGCAAAAAAACCAGGGAGAACATACAAACTCCGTACAGACAGCACACAGAGTCAGGGTGGAACCCGCATCTCTGGCGCTGTAAGGCAGCAACACTACATTGCTCCACCATGCCGCTTGGAGTTAGACATCTGTCTGATTTGTTTGGTTCGGTATGTGACTTCCCCATATAGCTTTGGGAATAGGCCAAACTGAAATGTAGGGAAAGCCAAAGCTGTCATTGATATAAATTGCTTGCACCTTCTATAGTTAGGCTACAGTAATCTGCGATGGAGCTTACGACAATGGGAGCTGCCTTTCCTTTGTTGGGATAATGTACAATTGTATCAGTCTTAGGCTGACTGAGGAATTCACAGTGGAATATCTGAAGAAGGGGCTCGACCCAAAACATTGCCTATTTCCTTCGCTCCATAGATGCTGCCTCACCCGCTGAGTTGCTCCTGGTTTTTTGTCTACCGAGGAATATCATTAAATCACTTCTCTCAATGACACATTGCCAGAGGCATATCTGACAATTAATTTAAACTGTTCTTCAACATTCATGAGTAAAATCATGCCTCAAATAATTGCCTGGCTGCCTTACATTATACACATGGACATTTCATATGAAGCCTACTCAGAGTGAGTGAGATTTCATACATATCTACAGAGATTAATGATATTCTGCTGTACGAAGTTACAACGTGCAATACTTCAGGACAACACAGGTGGCGCAACTGGTGGAGCCGCTGCCTCACAGTGCCAGAGATCCAAGTTCGTTGCTGACCTTGGATGCTGTCTGTGTGGAGTTTGCATGTTCTCTCTGTGACTGTGCTCTGGTCTCCTCCCACATCACAAAGATGTGTATGTTTGTCGGTTAATTGACCTTTGTAAAATTGTCCCTAATGTGTAGGGAGTGGATGTGAAAGTGGGATAACATAGAACGAGTGTGAATCGATGGTTGGTGTGAACTTGGTTGGCCGAAGGGCCTGTTGCCATTCTGTATCTACAGTGGCTTGCAAAAGTATTCATACCCCTTGAACTTTTCCACATTTTGTCACGTTAAAACCACAAATGTAAATGTATTTTATTGGGATTTTATGTGATAGACCAACACAAAGTGGCGCATAATTGTGAAGTGGAAGGAAAATGATACATTGTTTTCAAATTTGTTTATAAATAAAGAACTGAAAAATGTGGCGTGCAAAAGTATTCAGCCCCCTTTACTCTGATACCCCTAAATAAAATCCAGTGCAACCAATTGCCTTCAGAAGTCACCTAATTTGTAAATAGAGTCCACTTGTGTGTAATCTAATCTCAGTATAAATACAGCTGTTCTGTGAAGGCCTCAGAGGTATGTTAGAGAACATTAGTGAACAAACAATGTTCCTTGGGCATCATGAAGCCCAAGGAACACACCAGACAGGTCAGGGATAAAGTTGTGGAGAAGTTTAAAGCCGGGATAGGTTATAAAAAAAATCCCAAGCTTTGAACATCTCACGGAGCACTGTTCAATCCATCATCCGAAAATGGAAAGAGTATGGCACAACTGCAAACCTACCAAGACATGGCCGTCCACCTAAACTGACAGGCCGGGCAAGGAGAGCATTGATCAGAGAAGCAGCCAAGAGGCCCATGGTAACTCTGGGGAAGCTGCAGAGATCCACAGCTCAGGCGGGAGAATCTGTCCACAGGACAACTATTTGTCATGCACTCCACAAATCGGGCCTTTATGGAAGAGTGGCAAGAAGAAAGCCATTGTTGAAACAAAACCATAAGAAGTCCCATTTGCAGTTTGCCACAAGCCATGTGGGGGACACAGCAAACATGTGGAGGAAGGTGCTCTGGTCTGATGAGACCAAAATTGAAGTTTTTGACCTAAGTGCAAAACGCTATATGTGGCAGAAAACTAACACTGCACATCGCCCTGAACACACCATCCCCACTGTGTAACATGATGGTGGCAGCATCATGCTGTGGGGATGCTTTTCTTCAACAGGGACAGAGAAGCTGGTCAGAGTTCTTGGGAAGATGGATGGCGCCAAATACTGGGCAATCTTGGAAGAAAACCTGTTAGAGTCTGCAAAAGACTTGAGACTGGGGCGGAGGTTCACCTTCCAGCAGGACAACGACCCTAAACCTACAGCCAGAGCTACAATGTAATGGTTTAGATCAAAGCATATTCATGTATTAGAATGGTCCAGTCAAAGTCCAGACCTAAATCCAATTGAGAATCTCTGGCAAGACTTGAAAATTGCTGTTCACAGACGCTCTCCATCCAATCTGACTGAGCTTGAGCTATTTTGCAAAGAACAATGGGCAAAAATGTCAGTCTCTAGATGTGCAAAGCTGGTAGAGACATACCCCAAAAGACTTGCAGCTGTAATTGCAGCAAAATGTGGTTCTACAAAGTATTGACTCAGGGGGGCTGAATACTTTTGCACGCCACACTTTTCAGTTTTTTATTTGTAATAAAATTTGGAAACCATGTATCAATTTCCTTCCACTTCACAATTATGCACCACTTTGTGTTGGTATATCACATAAAATCCCGATAAAATACATTTACATTTGTGGTTGTAACGTGACAAAATTCGGAAAAGTTCAAGGGGTATGAATACTTTTGCAAGCCACTGTATAAACTAAAGTAAACTAAACTAAACTAAAACTTAACTAAAACTTTCTCAGGTGTTTGATTTCTAACTCAGACTTCTTTCAGGATGAGATCATTGATGCTGCAGATGACATTGGTTGGTTATCAATTGTGACAGTTTGATTTAGAATTTTATAACTACAGAATGTTTAAGCCATGGAGCAATATAATTTAATTATAACAAATCTAAAAAGGGACATTGGTCTAAAGGTCGATGGTTACTTAATATTGGGCATGTGGTGGAGGTGGCTATATAAATGGGAAATGGAGGATTTTCATCATCTGTGGGTTACCAGCGTTCCAGATAAGCTTCTATGGAAGGAATCACAGGGGATTATAATTTATGGGAGCACACAAAGCCGTCTTGAATGGTTAATAGTAACAGAGGATTCCATCAGAATTTTTCTTGTATTGACACAGATGCTTCTTTTCCCCTATTTAGTTTAATTTATTGTCACGTGTACCAAGATATAGCGCAACACTTTTTTGTTGCGTGCTTTCCAGTCAACGGAAAGACTATACGTGATTATTATCGAGCCATCCACATTGTACAGTTAAGGAAAAAGGGAATAATATTTAGTGCAAGATAAAGTCCAGTGAAGTCCAATTAAAGAGAGTCCACGGGTGTCCAATGAGGTAGATGGTAGCTCAGGACCGTGCTCCTGTTGTTCATAGGATGCTTCAGTTGCCTGATCACAGCTGAGAAAAAACTGTCCCTGAATTTGGAGGTGTGTGTTTTCACACTTCTGTACCTCTTGCCTGATGGGAGAGGGGAGAAGAGGGAGTGACCAGGGTGTGGCTCGTCCTTGATTATGCTGCTGGCCTTGCCGAGGCAACATGAGATGTAGATGGAGTCAGCGGAAGAGAGGTTAGTTTGTATGATAGTCTGGGCGGCGCCCACAATTCTCTGCATTTTTTTTGCGGTCTTGGATGAAGCTGGTCCCAAGCCATGTTGTGATGCATCCTGATAAAATGCTTTCTACAGAGCATCTGTAAAAGTTGGTGAGAATTGTAGGGCTGAACTTTCTAAGCCTTCTAAGGAAGTTGAGGCGTTGATGTGCTTTTTTGGTCAATGCTTCGATATGGCTCGTCAAGAACAAGTTGCTGGTGATATTTACTCTCAGGAACTTGAACCTGGGTGCCTGTCTCTCACAATATTAATACATGGTTAAGAGTTAGCATTTCAAATTGTACCATTTTTCTGGATGTGGTGTAATTAATATTATTTCTAAACATTTATAATCAATTTAGCAAATTACATGCATGTCTTCATCCAAATGGTTCAATTAGTTACTCTGAAACAATGGATGATTATTTTTAAGTGTTGGTGGATTTCTTCTCTGTCTGTTCAGCTTAGTTTATTGTCACGTGTACCGAGGTACGTGTGACAAGCTTTTGTTGTGTGCTAACCAGCCAGCGGAGAGACAATACATGATTACAATCAAGCCATTCGCAGTGTACAGATACTTGATTAGGGAAGGGTACACAAAAAGCTGGAGAAACTCAGCGGGTGCAGCAGCATCTAAGGAGCGAATGAGATGGGCGACGTTTCGGGTCGAGACCCTTCTTCAGACCCTACTTGATTAGGGAATACTTTTAGTGTAAGGTAAAGCCTGTAAAGTCCGATCAAAGATAGTCTGAGGATCCCCGAAGAGATAGATAGTAGTTTAGGACTGCTCCTTGGTTGTGGTAGGATGGTCAATTGCCTGATAACAGCTAGGAGAAACTGTATTAATACCTGTTGGTTCGCAGCCTACCACAAGGTTAGTTTTCATCTTTAATACTGTTTTGCTACCATGATGGACGATGTCAAATTATTTGATGAATTGGGTTAGGAAGCTGATGTTGTAAACGATATAGATCGGCCTTGTTCAAACCATGGCAGTGGTCAGGATAGTGGGCAAGGCCTTTAATGGCATAGGTCTCAGCCTTAGTGTTTTAACTGGAGAATAATTAGTCTAGTAACACAGTGGTAGAGGAGGACTCCCACCAGGCTTATTGAAGGAAGCAACGTCATGTTTTTGGTGTCATCACTTAATCACCCCTCTCTTCCATCAATTTCAATCCTCGCCCTTTATTCTTTCCACCCCCCACCCCCCAGTCTTCCGTACAGACTTAAAATCTGCTACATCGCTTAGTTTTCTTGCTCTGATGGACATTCATTGACTTGTAACATTAACTTGGTTTCACTATCCACATTAATCACAGGTACATAATATCATGCCTGTGATTGTATCTTTTGTCACTGTAACAACCTTGCACGACCACGGTAATGGCAGCTTACCATTTCCACTTGGACCTCTCAGTAGATCTGGGAAAAGGATGATCATTGCATTCCCTTAATTGTTTCTCCTTCATAGTTCATCTGGGAATCCAAGTTTTTTCAATTTCCATTAGATCTTATGTGGTCACCAGAACTTGTGCCATGCAAGAACTCTTGTATATCCCAAAATACCAATACCATCCTTCTACCTTTCCTAGTTTTCATCTATTTACTACCATGACTTCACTTTATTTCACCAATGCCAAAGCACGTCCAATCTCTTATAATGTAATTAAAATACATGTCTGATATTGAGTAAGAGATGAATCCGAATTCCTCGAAGATGCCACAAAATAATTGGGGAGAGATTCATCTTTGGTCACCATGCTAAACACATGGAGAGGTATCAGTCACAGGTTATATTCACCTTACATATTCAGTTCCATTGACCTCAGAGAGTATAATAGCAGCCACTTCTTTAGACTTTAGAGATACAGCGCAGAAACAGGCCCTTTGGCCCACTGAGTCCACATGATCAGCGATCACCCCGTTCACTAGCACTATCCTTTATGGATTTAAGAGAGAGTTGGATAGAGCTCTAGGGGCTAGTGGAGTCAAGGGATATGGGGAGAAGGCAGGCATCGGTTATTGATAGCGGACGATTAGCCATGATCACAATGAATGGCGGTGCTGGCTCGAAGGGCGAATGGCCTCCTCCTGCACCTATTTTCTATGTTTCTATGTTTCTATCCTACACACTAAGAACAATTTACATTTTACCAAAGGAAATTAACCTACAAACCTGTACGCCTTTGGAGTGTGGGAGGAAACTGGAGCACCCAAAGAAAAGCCACGCCGGTCACTGGGAGAATGTACAAACTCCGTACAAACAGCGCCCGTAGTCAGGATCGAACCCGGGTCTCTGACACTGTAAGACAACAAATCTACCGCTACGCCATTGTGCCGCCCATTGAGGTCCTCTGCTTCTCTCACTTCCATTTGATGCTGGCAATCATCAATACATTTCTCTCCACTACGTTCAGTTTCTCTCACAGAACGAACCGTAGCCACTGCCTTCTAATTCCATTGCCGGTTCTTTACAACAGAAACCGCTGTGCTGTTTCTGAAAACCCATTTCTAAACCCTCAACAATAAGATTATCACCAGATTAACCTTACCTGCCTTGAACCATACCTCGTCACAATTTATGTATACATTTTGATTCTCACCTCCAGGCTTGGACTTTTCCTAAGCTTCCTTCATTCCCAGATTATGCAAACTCTCCAATAAATTAAACGGCTGTTGATCTATTCCTATTCCATTTTAAACTGACATTACCCACTGCCCATATCCCCCGTGCCCTTCAATATGCCTCTGCCCCTCTTCCCTTACATGCCTTGGGACATTTACGATCCTCATCCTTGCTTATACATTTATTGATTTGATTTTGGGCATCCCATCTCTGTAAACTGCCTCATCCATACTATCCCAAGACAAACACTGCTTTTTTTCCCATTTCCTACAATTCTCTTTACACACTGATATCTACAGCTGTGATTTCCTTATTTAGGATGCTCTTGTTAAGAGGTTCTGCCTTTCCATACTTTTCCAATTTGAAACCCTATTCAACCACATCTCCCGTAACTGTTATTCCAATGCCTTCCTGAAGTCCACCTTTGCATGGGTGGAAATCCTGGTGGGGATGGGGGCCTGTCACCCCCCCCCCACACGTTTTCAGAGGTGGGGCACAATCCCCCCCATGTTTTGTGAAACATGTTGCAACAAAACTGCCCAGGAATCCCTTTAGCACCCTGGTGGGCTCACCTGCCCCAGGACTGGCTGTAGCGCCCAGGTCAGCTCGCCTGCCCCACACTCTAAAGACATGCGGGTTTGTAGGTTAAGTGCTTCGGTAGATTGTAAATTGTCTCTAGTGTGTCGGATGGTGCTAGTGTACGGGGTGACTGCTGGTCGGCGCCGACACGGTGGGCCACAGGACCTGCAGTTCCCAGGTTGCCTGTGCGCCTAGGTCGGCTCGCTTGCCCCAGGTCTGGCTGTAGCGCCCAGGTCGCCTGCGTGCCCTGGCTATGGCTACAGTTCCCAGGTCGCGAAAACTAATTGAAAAAAAAAAACACCTGCGGGCCGGATGATTTCGGGTTAAGGGCTGGATCCGGCCCGTGGGCCGTAGGTTGCCGACCCCTGTACTAGATGTTGAGCCTCATTATGTCCCCCGCATGTTTTAAAAGCGATTTCTGCCCATGCACCTTTGGATATATTGCAGTATGCAAGTACAAATTGATGTTGATTTATTCAGAATGAATTTTAAGTAATTTTTTTTCTTTAAAACAATGCTGGGGCACATGATGGTGACCTTGTCAATAACATCTACATTCTGAGGAATCAGCGTGTAAAGTGATCCTGGATTTGAAGATTCCGTCGCCATCAAACCTTTTCATGAGAAACTTCAACAATTTTGTTTTTAAACCCTAATTGAATTTACTTCCAGTTACCTGAACACAGATGGCATTTCATGATGATGAATTCGAAAGAACGGGTGTGGAAACTTTTAACTATTCTAACATTTGTAGCAAAGGCTCATTTATTTTTGTTTTGGGAATTTAAAGTAAAAAGGTGAAATTCAAGATCATCTTTGCTGTAACCGCCTTATTAGCAAAATGAATCTCTGTTATTTGCAACCAGTTTGAATTTTCAATTGAATCATTTCTGCTTGTTACAAAAAATCATGTATTAGTCAATTTCGTAACAGCTGTGATATCTTGACATTATCCAGCAATCTGTGCTGCTTTCCTAAGGTTCTTGTGGATAAATCATTTCTGTTAATAAATTCTCATAAATAGTCTTTCATAATTTCCCACATTTTATGGGATATTAAAAAGTCATCAACTAAAGTATTGCTTATTAAACAAATAGGCAAACACATTTAAGGTAATCAAGTTAGTAATATAGAGTAGCATTCGCTTCATTTAAAACCAGTGCAGAAAGTGCAGAACTCTTTAGCAGTCATGCTGTGTTTGTTTATGCAAGATCAGGCTACTGCCCAAATAATTAGACCAGTTTCAGCAGAATGAGACAGCTTATCAACAAAACTTCTTGACACTGTCAGAAATGGTTATTCTCATTTGATGACAGCCAACTGCTGAACATTGAATGAATAATTAAGAATTCTTTGCTAAACCAAAATTGTAAGTACTTAGCTCTTAACTGTTCCACTTCTCGCATACACACGGCCAAATGGGAAACTGGAAGATCACTATGAATATTTTAAGGTCCTATTTACTTCGTTCTCTGTCGGTCGATCTTCATTTTCCTATTGTGCATGCAAACGGAAAATTTAGGAAAAAAGTCATGGAATCAAAGAAATCTATGAAAGGCAATCATTCAGCCCATTGTGCATGGTGCTGGTTTTTAAAACATCAAATCTTTTAGTCCCATTCCACCCTATTCTCCCCCTGGTCTTGCAATTTTCTCCATTTCCTATATTAATGAAATTCCCTTTTGAACATTGCAATTGAATGTGCTTTTACAACCTGGTCCACTTCTCGTACTAAAATCGTGCTATGAAATAAACAATAGATTCTCATCTTGGCTGCCTTACTTGCTGATTGCCTTAAAATTGTGTCCACAGGTTATTGATCTTCCTCATAATTTTCTCTGAGTTGCTCGATCAAAATACTTTCAATGCTTCTATGAACGAATGCTTCTACAATTGCCCTTAACCTTGTCTGGTCATTGGATTAGAATCCCAGCTGCACTAGCTTTTCCAACCACTAACATTGTACAGGTGCCAATAGGCCTATTGAAACTGTGCTGTTGAGAAAAAGGCAATCTAAAGATGTCTTAGACCCTGCGGTCAATGCTCTTGAAGCACACATCCAGGAACCTTTCAAGTGCCATCTGCCTCTCCAACCTATCAGTGTTAAGTTCCAGATCCCTAATCAACCTGATCCGCTGAGTAACTCATCCGCTGAGAAATAACTAATTGCCACTTCTTTGTTTTCCTTCTGTTAGCCAATTCTGTACCCACACAGTCACTTGAATTTTCTATGGGTTAGAAATGTCTGAAATTTGTTAAATACATCTTCACATGGATTAATCTACAATGCCCAGAAATTCAGCAAAAGGGAAACTTTAAAGTAATAATAGGAATATATAAACATGCAAATGTCCAATCAGTTTAAATCTGTCTGTTGACCGAATCTCAACCGCCTTTCATATATTTTTGACCCAGCTCCAGACTCCAGCTACCATCTCTTGCGGGGCCGGATTTATGTATAAGCTTCACAAGCTTAAGCTTAGGGCCTCGAGATCAAGGGGAGCCTCGGCAGGGCCAGATTTACCTACAGGCCTCATAGGTTGAAGCCTAGGGCCTCAAAATCTAGGGGGCCTCCGGCCAAGGTGTTTTCTTCCCAGAGTTAAAAAAATTCAGAGAAAAAAAAAATTGGAGTGCTATCAGCATTTGCACTTTGATGGAAATTACCCGAAATTCTGGTTCCGGCCACCGGAAGTTTTTTTGGGAAAGAAATTGAGACCACCCGCACCTGCGCAGTTGGGGGAAGCCAGTGACGCAGTAGCGATGCAAAATGACGCTGTCTCTCCGTGCGTGCGCAGTGGGCCAGGGTGGTTCAGATCTTCATTTGCACTCCACACAATCACCTCGATGCCTCGTGTCTACTCCAGGTAAGTAGTGGAATATTGCATTGCGGGAGTGCCCGTTTCTCCGGGCCGGGGGGGGGGGGCTGCGCTGTCTGTGGCACGGAGTCGGAGCCTCGCTGCGTGGGAGGGAGAGAAAGGGGGAGGGAGAGAGAGGGGGGATGTGAGAGGGGGAAAGGGGGTTGAGACAGAGGGGGGAGAAAGAGGGAGGGAGGGGGAGAGAAAGGGGGGAGAGAGAGGGGGAGGGGCGAGATAGATGGGGAGGGGGAGGGGGAGGGGGGAAGGGGGAGAGAGAGAGAGAGGGGGAGGGGAGAGAGATATGGGGAGGGAGAGAGAGGTGGAGAGAGAGGGAAAGGGGGATTATCTTTAGTGAGATTGCAAAATCAAGGTTTTGCAATTATATTTTTACCTCCATATGGATAATATCAAACAATTGGAACTGCTTTCTTTTCCTTGATAACAATACTGAAAAATATGAATTCCATAGTTTGCGACTTTCATTTTGCATCATATTTTTAATGTGCACACACTAACACAGTCGAACAATAACAGGCAATCAAATCAACACACAAAACATTTTCTAAAAAAAGGTTTTATTTACTGCAAAAACTTACAGTATTTTATTTGCAGTGTTTGCATGCTCCTTTATAACATTTTACATAACATTTTACAGTATGAATTCCATAGTTTGCGACTTTCATTTTGCATCATATTTTTAATGTGCACACACTAACACAGTAGAACAGTAACAGGCAATCAAATCAACACACAAAACATTTTCTAAAACAAGGTTTTATTTACTGCAAAAACGTACAGGATTTTATTTGCAGTGTTTGCATGCTCCTTTATAATATTTTACATAATATTTTACAGTACAACTTGATTATTAAAACAAGGTCAGCAATTTTGATTAATAAAAATGTACACAACATTGATCCCGATCATCCCATTCCAACCACTCATTACTCTTGACTCAACCAAAATTATTTCTGAAATATTGGTCAAACATTTGGTGCAAAAATGCTCCAAAAAAAGGCTCAGAAGGCACCAGAGAGCATCTAAAACCCCAGAGCTTCCAGGGCCTTTAACCGGGCCCTGGACTCCGGCTGCAAGGGTCTTTCACCTTTGCGCTTGTGATATGCGCTTGTGATATGCGCTGCGTGCACTTATTTCACATAAAATGTTTGTGATCCTGCCATGACAACCTCCTTTTTGAAAAGCTTCGTACAGGCCTGTTGTATAATATTTTTGACACGGTCATAGTCCTTTCTTACATATGCTGTCACAATGCAATGTAATCTCTAAACAACACTTCAGTAATTTTCCTTGCCCTCCATTTCAGAATAATAGTATTTTAAGCTGATAACTCGACACTAGCACTGGCAATAAATGAAAAGCACAGTCTTCCAGCTCTTTATCTCATTGGCCACGCTTGGCTGCACATCAGTGTCAATCTGGTGAACTCTTCCATCTTCCTCTTGTCGTGGGATTGGGAGGGGCCTCACGTGGAATAGCCTAAGCCCTCTCTTCATCTAAATCCGGCCCTGATCTCGTGACACAGATGACTACTTAGGCTAACCAGCATGTAACCTGGAACCCTCTAGGTCTTTGCAATTTGGAAGGATGTCCCTTGTCTAATCAACTATGTAGAGAATTCCTAAGATGAATCTTAGCTAATTTTGTCTTTAATCTCTGTACAGGGTGGCATTTTTTGTTATTTCTACATAATGGTTCGTGCCCTTATTTTAAACTGAGAAAATTTTGAACAACATGTTGGTTTCCATTACACATTCGATTTGTGTGGCAGCAAAACAAATTGTAGCATAATTTATACAATAGGCAATAAGTGCCAGCACTGCCATTCGATGTAATCATGGCTGATTATCCCAAATCAGTACCCAATTCTAGCCTTCCCCTCATATCCCTTCTCCTCTATCTTTAAGACCCCTATCTGCCTTTTGGAATGAAAATGAAAATACTGTGTCAATAAACTTACTGAGAACTTAACAAAAATGACTCGGCTAACAACATTATAGGGAAACCCAACTGATCTGAAAGCAAGATTCTAGTTGTACAATTTGCCTAACATTTAATTAAGCAACATAACCCTGATGTTGTAATAATATTAGTACCTGGTTCTAATAAGAAGCTTTTTTCATGTCCCATCAGGGAACAATCTGCTCATGTTGTTGGAACTCCATAAACGATATATCTCTGTTCAACCCAAGATTTTCCAATTACATTCAGAAGATACTTTCAATGAAGTAGTGTCTTCTCTATCCCAACTTTTTGGCAGAATATTTGTCTCACTTAATGTAAGTTTTAGTTTCATTGACATTTTGTGTGGCATGCAATTCTTTAAATGTTATTTACTCTTTTCTCAGATTTTCTCTAATTTACAGTTTATGTGATTTTCGTTATGCTGCTCAGCCAACCGAAGCCCAAAATAATGAAAGAAGTGATAATCAAATTAGCCGTGGCAAAAGGGATTTTCTAATAAATGAGATTTTGTGTAAGCTTTGATCTTGCCATTATGTTCCCAATGAAAACTATCACTTTACGGATTGGTTGGATTCCATACAGGACTTTAATAGAGACAAGGAGTTATGTTAAGTCTATTCAACTCCGTTCTAACAACATACCTTACAACATAATTTCTTGATCATAGCAGATAATTGGAAATGCTAAGATCGTTGTTTAATTGCTTCTCTTGCTGTAGATCAGACCACCAGACTTATTTTCCTTGTATGGTTATGCATCTTCCACAAAAAGTGGGACAAATGCTATCTGGCTAATTGCTGCCACTTTAATCTATTTCTTACACCCCTGTCCCCCTCATAGCCATCGTCCAAAAATAACCAACAAGATGCATTTCAGAGTGGAGTTAAGAGTGATATTAAACCAAAGTTTAAACATGTGGTCAAACCACCCGCTCTTCAGGCACTTTCTGCTGCAACTGCAGGAGATGCAACATCTGACCTTATACTTCCTCCCTCGACTCCATCCAGGGACCACGACAGTCCTTTCAGGTGAGGCAGAGGATTACTTGCACTCCTCCAACCTCATTTACTCTATCCTGTGTTCCCGGTGTGAGGTCCTATTTATTGGCGAGACCAAGCGATCGTTTTTCTGAGCACGCACACTCAGTCCGCCTTGGCATATGCGATCTCCCGATTGCCATACATTTTAATTCCTTTCCCATTCCCATACTGACCTTTCTGTCCTGGGCCTCCTCCACTGTCAGAGTGAGACCACACATGAATTGGAGGAACCACCTCACATTTCACTTGGGCGGCTTACAACCCAGCGGTATGAACGTTGATTTCTATCATTTCAAGAAACTCCTGCATTCCCTTATCATCATAAACAAGAGATTCAATTGAACTAATCATATTAATACTTTGATGACAAGAATCCATCAAATGAGTGACTCCTGACAGATCATAACAAATAGGAGCAGAATTAAGCCATTCAGCCCATCGAGTCTATTCTACTATCCACTAGCTTCCCAGTCTTTTAACCACTAGGACAGAAGCATAATAGAATTGGAGGCTGAGTAGAGACCTGCTACAAGTATAGACAATGATGAGAAGCATAAATAGGATACACAGTCAGATTCTTTTCCCAGGGTGGAAATGTAAAAGACTAGAGGTAGGAGGGGGCAAATTTAAAGAAGATGTGTGGGACAAGTTTTTTTTAATACATGGAATGATGAGCGCTTTAAATGTGCTGTCAGGGGTTATGATGGAGTCAGCTAAGTTTGCGGTTTTTAAGAGACTTTTTGATAGGCATATCGATGTGCAGGGAATGGAGGGTATGGATCATAGATAAGGTGGGCTGAAGGGCCTGTTCTTGTGCTGTACTTTTCTATGTTCTATCTACAGCTTCTACAACATCTAAAAAGCCAATCTATGTTAAATATTCACTCTCACTACTAAATGTGCATCATATGTACTTAGGGCCATAGAGTCATACAGTGTGGAAAGAAGCCCTTCAGGCCAACCTGCCCACATCGACCACCATGTCCCATCTACACTTGTCCCACCTGCCTGAGTTTGCCCCATATCTCTCTAAATCTATCCTACACATGTAACTGTCTAAATGTTTCTTAAACGTTGTGATAGTACCTGCCTCACCTACCTCCTCTGGCAGCTCGTTCCATACACCAACCACCCTTTGTGTAAAACAGTAGCCCCTCAGGATCCTATTAAATCTTTCCCCTTCTCTGTCATCGATGTCATCTCGTTCGCGATTCCCCTACACTGGGCAAGAGACTCTGTGAATTTACTCAATCTTATTCCTCGCACGATTTTGTACACTTATATAAGGTCACCCCTCATCCTCCTGCACTCCATGGAATGGAGTCCTATCCTGCAGGATTAGGACAAATTGCAGATCTTTCCAGTGACAGCAACATCTTGCATTTGAGGGGAACTGCGTGAGTCCATTTTCTAGGCAGAAGCCTAGAGCCTCAAGGCCTCACTGATGGGGAATGGAGGTGTAAAGGAACTGGACATCCATGGAAAAGATGATGGGACTATCTATACATAACTAAAACTCTGATCTTGTTATCTTCCGATTTCGCGGTCTTTCTATTTGCGCAAAAACGGTTTGCGATAGCGCTACGATTTTTCGCCAGTTCACTCACCATTCTCATGTGCTGCGAGTGCACCGTTTCTTTCCGATCGGTTGAATGTCGTAAAAGTTAGCAAGGTTTAAAAATGTTAAAAACCACGCATGCGCAGATCAATCTCTTCTCCTGCCAGTCAGCGCCGCGTGGATTAATCTCTTCCCCTGTCACTCCCCGGGACGGCCCGCTCCTTCTTGCGCCATCGCCTCTTTACTGGAGCTGAGGGTGGCCGGCAGAGGTTTCCAACCGGACTTTTGGAGGGAGTCGAAGCAGCCCCGCCCCAAGCAGCAGCCCAACGTCGGAGACCAGACCCAGCCCAGCCCAGCCCACTGTGGGAGTCCCAGCCCAGCCCAGAGTCGGAGGCCCAGCCCTGCCCGGAGTCGGAGACCCAGCCCTGCCCGGAGTCGGAGGCCCAGCCCTGCCCGGAGTCGGAGATGTCGCCAAACAGAAAGCGGAGACTCTGATCCTGGCGGAGGAGAACGACCAGCAACCAGCGCCCGCTGCGAGTCCCTATCGCACCGCCAGCTCCAGCCACTACCCCTCTGGTCTCCCTCACTGGCTCCTCACCCCCTCACCCGTGATGCCTACCTCTCCCCAATGGCTCTTCCCCCTTCTTTTCTCTGAGCTCACTACCCCCCACACACTGCTCTCCCCCCACAACACCCCCTGCTCCCACAACTCCCCCACCGCCCCCACCGCCCCCCACCTTCTGCCCCCACGGACCCCGCCCTCACAACCCTCCCCCGCCCCCACAACCCCCCTCCCCCCACAGGGGGGTAAGAGGAGGGCAGACGTTGAGGCATTTTTTAAAGTTTAGTTTAGTTTAGAGATACAGCATGGGAATAGATCCACCGAGCTCACGCCGACCAGTGATCACCTCACATGCTAACACTCTCCTACACACTAGGGACAGTTTACAATTCTTCCTGAAGCCAATGAATCTTCAGCGTGTGGGGGAAACCGCAGCACCCAAAGAAAACCCACGAGGTTCAAGGGAGAACGTACAATCTCCCTACAGACAGCACCGTTGGTCAGGATCGAACCTGGGTCTCTGGCGCTGTAAGGCAGCAACTCAACCATTGTGCCACCATGCCACTCTGAGGCACTCTGGGGGAGGGGGAGGGAAGAAAGGGGGAGAGCAGTCGGGGAGAAAGTGGAGTGGGAACGGGGCATTTTGTGGGTTTTTTACCTAAAATTGGAGACTTTAATGAGGTTTGAGGGGTGTTATATTTTGGGCGTTGCTTGGAGAATAAGTAAAGGAGAAATAAAGCAAAATTACTCGGTTATCAATAACATTGGATTCAAACATTGGAGAAAAAATTATAAATATGCTATCTTCAACCAGAAGTTTTATTAAGTATCAAGTTTGCCATAATTTTTTATATTAAACTTACCAACTCTTTAATAATCAAAAGTACAAAATCTATTCTATGGTTTAATTGTTGAATGGCACTAATTATATTTACTTATTCTGTCAGATCAGACATTACATTTTATCCACATTGTGCATCAGCTTCTGCAGGAGACGTTATTCATAATAAATTAGTCTGGAAGAAGGCTCTCTATTTAAAGGTTGAATTATAAATGACAGTGAAGTAAAATATATTTCAGTTTTGATCTTAAGAGTGAATTAAATGTAATATTATTTATAGCTGAACCCTCCTTATTTCTCTGATAATTTTACTTCTTTACCTCTTCATTGTCGTGTTTGTACATTTAGAGTCAGGTCATGAAATTAGATTCAAGTGGTTTGTAAATTCATAGTAATCAGAAAGCAAGTAATGGAAGCAATGCAATTACATTGTGACAAGTGGTGCCAGGTCCATTAATACTCCAAGATTAGATGAGTTTAATATGAGCTTCAAATTTATTACATTGCCTTTTTGAGAGTCAGAATAATATTGGCATCATTTTTTTCACAGCCTGTGTTTGGAATGGAGCTTTTGTAATGCTCTTCTTGATTTCAAAATTTTCCCTTTCCTGAGTGTAGTAAATCATATAGGATTGCTTTTGCATCAACCTTTCTTTGCCTTTTCTGTGGAGATTTGCTTGAAGTCATCTCGGCCGCAAATAGGTCCCTGGCTCTTTTCAAGCTTTCTTCCCCATTACTAGAATCAGTCTGCAGAAGGGTCCCGACCGGAAACGCCACCTATTCATGTTCTCCAGAGATGCCGCTTGAACCCGCTGAGTTACTCCAGCACTTTGTATTTTACTCAGGATTCCAGCATCTGCATTTCTTTGAGTCTCCAAATGTAAATGAGTCGTTAGATAATTGGTAGAAATGTCTCACTCAGTCCCGACTTGAAACGTCATTTTTCTCCAGAGATGCTGCCTGACCCGTTGAGTTATTCCATCGCTTTGTGTCTATCTTCAGTACAAACCAACATCTTCAGTTCCTTTCCACACCTATACAGATTATTGGTGGGCTTAATTGTCTATTTTGGCAATCTACTTTCCTAATATCTTGACACATGCATTTTCTAGGCCACAGTTTAAGAATAAGGAATAAGGAGCCATGAAACACTTTTTCTCACAGAGAATGGTGAGTCTGTGGAATTCTCTGCCTCAGAGGGCGGTGGAGGCAGATTCGCTGGATGCTTTCAAGAGAGAGCTAGATAGGGCTCTTAAAAATAGCGGAGTTGGGGGATATGGGGAGAAGGCAGGAACGGGGTACTGATTGGGGATGATCAGCCATGATCACATTGAATGGCAGTGCTGGCTCGAGGGGCCAAATGGCCTACTCCTGCATCTATTGTCTATTGTCTGTTTGGCATCTTGGTTCATGTTCTTTCCAAAATCAAGCAGCATTTTCATTGTCTGACTTCGACCAGAGGTCTAACCACAGTAGACGCCAAAAGCAGGAGTAACTCAGCGGGACAGGCAGCATCTCTGGAGAGAAGGAATGTGTGACGTTTCGGGTCGAGACCCTTCTTCAGACTGGTTAGGGGTAAGGGAAACGAGAGATATAGACGGTGATATGGAGAGATAAAGAACAATGAATGAAAGATATGCAAAAAAGTAATGATGATAAAGGAAACTGTTTGGGGAGTGAAAATGAGAAGCTAGTGCAACTTGGGTGAGGGAGGGATAGAGAGAGAGGGAATGCCGGGGGTAGCTGAAGTGACAGAAATCAATATTCATAACACTGGGCTGCAAGCTGTCCAAGCGAAATATGAGATGCTGTTCCTCCAATTTGCATTTAGCCTCACTCTGACAATGGAGGAGACCGAGGACAGAAAGGTCTGTGTAGGAATATGAAGGAGAATTAAAGTGTCCTGCAACCAGGAGATCAAAGGTAGACACAAAATGCTGGAGTACTCAGCGGGTGAGGCAGCATCTCTGGAGAGAAGGAATGAGTGACATTTCAGGTCGAGACCCTTCTTCAGACTGATGTCAGGGAAGGGGGCAGGACAAAGATAGAATGTAGTCAGACACCGTAAGACTGGAGGAGAACTGGGAAGGGGAAGGGGAAGGGGTTGGAGAGAGAAAGCAAGGGCTATCTCAAGTTAGAGAAGTCAATGTTCATACCGCTGGGGTGTAAACTACCCAAGGGTGTTGTTCCTCTAATTTGCAGTGGGCCTCACACTGACAAAGGAGGAGGCCCAGGACAGAAAGGTTAGAACCGGGAGATCAGGTAGGTTCAGGTGGACTGAGCGAAGGTGTTCCATGAAACGATCGCCCAGTCTGCGTTTGGTCTCGCCGCTGTTTAAGAGTCAGTAGATGAGGTTGGAGGAGGTTCAAGTGAACCTCTACCTAATCTGAAAGAACTGTCGGGATTCCTGGACAGAGTTGAGGGAGGAGGTATAGCGACAGGTGTTGCATCTTCTCTGGTTGCAGGGGAAGGTACCTGGGGAGGGGTGGTTTTGGTGGGAAGGGATGAGTTAACCAGGGAGTTGCGTAGGGAACGATCTCTGCGGAAGGCGGAAGGAGGTGGAGATGGGGAAAATGCGGCTAGTGGTGGGATCCCGTTGTGGGTGACGAAAATTTTGGAGGATTATGTGTTGTATGCGACGGCTGACGGGCTGGAAGGTAAGGACTAGGGTGGAGGGGGAGCCTAACCACAGTGTCTCCTGCTCCCAGTGACTGACAACACTGAAGTTAATTTTCCATCGGAAATGTGCTATGCAGTAACAGCTGTGCAAATGCTCTTCTTTTCAAATTTGTTCGCATGGAAATATTTATTTTAGTTTAGTTTAGTTCAGAGATGCAGTGTGGAAACAGGCCCTTCAGCCCATCGCGTCCATGCCGACCAGTGAGCAACCCGTACACCAGCACTATCCAACGCACCAGGGGCAATTTACAAATTTACCAAAAACAATTAACCTGCAAACCTGTACGTCTTTGGAGTGTTGGAGGAAACTGGAGCACCTGGGGGAAACCCACGTGGTCACAGGGAGAACCCGGGTCTCTGGTGCTGTTAGGCAGCAACTCTTACACTGCACCACTGTGCCACCCTAATACTTGACCACTTATCACAAATGCAATGATCTATGAGAAAATTGATAAAACTAATCACCACACAGCTTCAAATCACAAGTCCTCTCTTCACACTTCAGATCACTAGTTGTGGAATTATCAATTTTGTTTTCAGAAGGGGTAGAAACATAAAAACATAGTAAATAGGTGCAGGAGTAGGCCATTCAGCCTTTCGAGCCTGCACCGCCATTCAATATGATGATGGCTGATCATCCAACTCAGTATCCTGTACCTGCCTTCTCTCCATACCCCCTGATCCCTTTAGCCACAAGGGCCACATCTAACTCCCTATTAAATATAGCCAACGAACTGGCCTCAACTATCTTCTGTGGCAGAGAATTCCACAGATTCACCACTCTCTGTGTGAAAAATGATTTTCTCATCTCGGTCCTAAAAGACTTCCCCCTTATCCTTAAACTGTGACCCCTTGTCCTGGACGTCCCCCAACATCGGGAACAACCTTCCTGCATCTAGCCTGTCCAACCCCTTAAGAATTTTGTAAGTCTCTATGAGATCCCCCCTCAATCTTCTAAATTTCAGCGAGTACAAGCTGAGTCTATCCAGTCTTTCTTCACATGGAAGTCCTGCCATCTCAGGAATCAGTCTGGTGAGCCTTCTCTGTACTCCCTCAATGGCAAGAATGTCTTTCCTCAGATTAGGAGACCAAAACTGTACGCAATACTCCAGGTGTGGCCTCACCAAGACCCTGTACAACTGCTGTAGAACCTCCCTGATCTTGTACTCAAATCCTTTTGCTATGAATGCCAACATACCATTCACTTTCTTCACAGCCTGCTGCACCTGCATGCCTACTTTCAATGACTGGTGTACCATGACACCCAGGTCTCGTTGCCTTTTCCTAATCGGTCACCATTCAAATAATAGTCTACTTTCCTGTTTTTGCCACCAAAGTGGATAACCTCACATTTGACATTATACTGCATCTGCCATACATTTGCCCACTCACCCAACCTACCATCCAAGTCACCTTGCAGCCTCCTAGGCTAACTCTGCCCCCCAGCTTCGAGTCCATCGCAAACTGAGATGTTGCAATTAAAAATCCTGGGGGGGTCCGAGCACTGAGCCTTTAGGGTCACTGCCTGCCATCCTGAAAAGGACCACTGTCTGCCACCAGTGAACCCCCAATGTGTGCTATAATACTCAGAACTAGGTAAAGGGGCATCAACAACTTTGCATATGGCCACAATGGAGTCTGTCATGACAGACTCAATACTGCTTCGATAAGTTGGATAAATCGATTGTGATCCTGAGATAAAGTTAAGGACAATATCACATCAATGGATCAGATTAAAGTTTGTCAACTCTCTCACACATCCCACAGATGCAGGCACCTTGAGTAAAAAAACAAAGCAGGCAGGTGAGATGAGCCATCTTTCAGCAGGGCAAAAGGGACTGTTTCCGTGCTGTACGACTCCAGGACTATGACTATTACTGTGAATCATATTGTCAGAACTCTGATCATGTGGTCATAACATCAATAATGACCAGTCCCCAAAGCAAATCTCCATCCCACATCCACCTCTCAGGTGAGCACACCTACAACCCTAGGCTTCATTTTGTAAGAAGCCTCTCACAATCTTATTGTTCAGGGAAACAATGTCCTTCTTTATTTCCACTCCTCATAAGTCCTGCAGCACGGAGAGAGGTCCCTAGGCCAAACTTGTCCACGCATCGTCCCTTCAACTAGTCACAAACCTGCTCGCCCTATCCCTTTAAACCTTTTATCTACATACAGTAACCTGTCCAAGTTTAAATGTTGTTACGTGCATCAACTATCTACTCTGGCAGCTCGTTCCATATACCCACCACCCTCCATGTAAAATCATTGCCCTTCAGGTTCCTATTGAATCTTTCCCCTCTCACCTTAAACCTATGTACCCTGGTTCTTGATTCCCCTATTTTGGATACTACGCCCTACATACTAGAGTCAATTTACAGGAGCCAATTAACGTCCAAACCTGCACATCTTTGGGATGTGGAAGGAAACCAGAGCATCTGGAGAAAATCCAAGCGGTCACAGGGTGAATGTGCAAACTCCACAAAGAAAGCAATCATGGTCAGGTTCCAACCCCAGGTCAGATTTTGCAAGGCTAAAGAGAGATGAGGATGGAGTGCAAGTAGCTTGATTACTGTTGCAGAGCGGGTCTGGACGTAACAAGCTCCTCTGTGCTGCGCCCATTTTGTGAGTCTCTGGAAGTGTAGCAATTTTGTTTCAAGTAATTAGGTAAGTCTAGGGACCACAATCCAAAATGAATGGGTTAGATAGAGTCATAGAGTGATACAGTGTGGAAACAGGCCCCTCGGCCCAGCTCGCCCACACCGGCCAACAATGTCCCAGCTACACTAGTCCCAGTTGCCTGCAGTTGGTTCATATCCCTCCAAACCTGCCCTATCCATGTACCTAACTGTTTCTTAAACAATGGGATAGTCCCAGCCTCAAATACCTCCTCTGGCAGCTTGTTCCATACACCCACCAACCTTTGTGTGAAAAAGTTACCCCTCAGATTCCTATTGTCTTTTCCCCCTTCACCTTGAACCTATGTCCTCTGGTCCTTCGATTCCCCTACTGTGGGCAAAAGACTCTGTGCATCTACCCGACCTATTCCTCCCATGATCTTATTCACCTCTATAAGATCACCCCTCATCCTCCTGCATTCCATAGAATAGCATCCAGCGACTCAACTTCTCCCTCTAGCTCACACCCTCTAGTCCTGGCAACATCCTCGTAAATCTTTTCTGAACCCTTTCAAGCTTGACAATATCTTTCATATCACACGGTGCCCAGAACTGAACACAATATTCTAAATGCGGTCTCACCAACGTCTTATACAACTGCAACATGACCTCCCAAGGTGAAAGCCAAAGTGCTAAAAGCCTTTTTGACCACCATATCTACCTGCGATTCAACCTTCAAGGAACAATGCACCTGTACTCCTAGATCCCTCTGCTCTACAACACTACCCAGAGGCCTACCATTTACTGTGTAGGTCCTGCCATTGTTCGACGTCCCAAAATGCAACACCTCACACTTCTCTGTATTAAATTCCATCAACCATTCCTCCGCCCACCTGGCCAATCGATCCAGATCCTGCTGCAATCATTCACAACCATCTTCACTATCTGCAAAACCACTAACGTTTGTGTCATCAGCAAACTTGCTAATCTTGCCCTGTATGTTCTCATCCAAATCATTGATGTAGATGACAAACAGTAATGGCCACCCCACAAAACCCTGTGGCACATCACTAGTCACTGGCCTCCATTCGGAGAAGCAACCTTCCACCATTACGCTCTGCTTCCTTCCATGGAGCCAATTTGCTATCCATTCAGCTATCTCTCCTTGGATCCCATGCGATCTAACCTTCCAGAGCAGCCTACCATGCGGAACCTTGTCGAACACCTTACTAACGTCCATGTACACATCTACAGCCCTGCCCTCATCAACATTGTAGGTCACGTCATCTATAAATTCAGTCAGATTTGTGAGACACGACCTCCCATGTACAAAACCATGCTGATTATCCCTAATCAGCCCTTGCCCAACCAAATGCCTGTATATCCTATCCCTCAGAATACTGTCCAGTAACTTACCAACTACAGGTGTTAAGCTCACTGGCTATAGTTCCTAGCATTTTCCCTGCAGCCCTTCTTGAACAGAGGCACAACATTTGCCACCCTCCAGTCTTCCTTTATTTAAGAATGACTTGTAAATTTAATTTAAGAACAACTCGTCCCAGAGAATTAAGAAATGATTCTCTTCCCAGAGAAATGTAATAGATTGATGGGACAAACTTGGTTGACAACTGCAGATTTGCCGAATTCTGACAAATGAAATCCAGTTCCGATTGAGGTAGGGTCGTGAACAGTTTAAAAATGTACATCATTAATCAGGGTCAGACCTGTCACTTGGAATACCATTAGTTGTCGAAAGGAGTCTGATTGATGTTTTCCTTTTTTGAGATTTTATTCTCCAAAATTGTATTTTTCCCCCATAGCTTTAGGGAGTGGTGGTGATGCAGATACGATGATGTCATTGGAGTCTTTAGGATACGCACATGGATTTACAGGCAAAGAAGGGATATAACCATATAACAATTACAGCACGGAAACAGGCCCTCACGGCCCTTCCAGTCCGTGCCGACAATTTGTTTTCCCCTAGTCCCATCTACCTGCACTCAGACCATACCCCTCCATTCCCTTCACGTCCATATACCTATCCACTTTACTTTTAAATGTTAAAATCGATCCTGCCTCCACCACTTCTGCTGGAAGCTCATTCCACACAGCCACCACCCACTGAGTAAAGAAGTTCCCCCTCACGTTACCCATAAACTTCTGTCCCTTAATATATGGATTATATGCAGGCAGATAAGAGTTAGTCTTGGCATCATGTTTTGCACGTAGATGTGGGCAAAAGAGCTTGTTCCTGTGCTGTACTGTTCTATGTTCTATGTTCATTTCCATTTTCCTTTTCCCAAGAGAATGCCAGGTTTCCGGATGAGTGGGTGGAGATGAGGGGATCGGTTCAGAACGCTGTGTTTCAAATTCTGACACAAAATAATTTTTAGATGAGCCTTCACCAGGTAAGAAGTCATACCTGGAGTATTAGCATGGGAAGATGGAGTTTCAATTACAAGCACAATGAATCCTAGGTTACTGAGGGAAGATGTGGTGGAAATTTCAGAGGTCCATTGACAGTCAGAACCTTTTTCCCCTGCGTGGAATTGTGCAACACTAGCGGGCATAGCTAGAAGGTGAGAGGGGGAAAGTTTAGTGCAGATGTGCCGTGCAAGATTTTTACACGGAGGGTGGTGAGGGCCTGGAACGTGCTGCTGCCAGGGGTGGCGGTGGAAGCAGATACGATGGAGGCGTTTAAGAGGATTTTACATAGGCACATGGAAGTGCAGAGAATAGAAGGGCATGGACCACGTGCAGGCAGATGAGATCAGTTCAACTAGGCATCATGTTCGGCATGTTCTGAGGCAGTTGTTGGATAGATACCCCCTCCCACTCTCCTCTCCAAATACCAACCTGAATTCTAACCTGCCCATTCACAATCATCTGGAACATTTCTGAGGCAACTCAAGTATAGGACAGGGTCTCCAATAACTGAAAATATAATTGGTGCAATGTCAGTGTTCTACCCCCAGTAGGTATCCTCAGAATTATAGAACTTAGAACAGTACAGCACAGGAACAGGCACCTCAGTGCACAATATCCATGGCAATCATAATGCTGAGACCAACTCTTATCTGCCTGCACATAATCCATATCCCTCCACTCCCTACATATCCATACACCTATCCAAATGTCTATTAAATGCCACTATCACACCTGTCTCAACTCCCAGCAGCATGTTCCAGGCATTCACCATCCTCTGTGTAAAAAACAACTAGCCCTGCACATACAGTATCCTGACAGCAAAGCCATCTAGTATTTGATTTTCCATGCTGGGGAAAAGGTTCCGACTGTCTACGCAATCTATGCTTCTCATAAATTTATGTAATTCTACCCTCAACCACCAAATTTCCAGAGATAGCAGTCCAAATCTGTCCTACCTCTCCCTGTAGCTAAGTTCCTCTAATCCAGGCATCATTCTGGTAAACCTCCACTGCACCCTTTCCAAAGCCTCCACATCCTTCCTTTAATGGGGTGACCAGTACTGCATGCAATACTACAAATATGGCCTGACCAAAGTCCTGCAAAGTTGCTTCATGACTTCCTGACTCTTATACTCAATGCCCCAACCTATAAAAACAAGCATACCATATGTTTTCCTAACCACTCAACCTACATGTGTTGCCATTTTCATGGAGTTATGGACTTGGACCCCCAGCTTTCCTCAGGGTTCATGATGCCAGCAATCTTGGTATATATATATATATATATATAAATATATATATATATATATATATAATATATATATATATATATGTGTGTGGGTGTGCAAATATATGTGTGTGCATATATGTGTGTGTATACACAAAATGCTGGAGTACCTCAGCGGGACAGGCAGCATCTCTGGAGAGAAGGAATGGGTGACGTTTTGGGTCAAGACCCTTCTTCAGACTGATGTGGGCAGGACAGAGATAGAATGTAGTCAGAGTCAGTAAGACTGGTGGAAGAACTGGGAAGGGGATGGAGAGAAAGGGAGAGCAAGGCCTACTTGAAGTTAGAGAAATCAATGTTCATACCACTGGGCTGTAAGCTGCCAAAGCAAAATATGAGGTGCTGTTCCTCCAATTTGCGCTGGGCCTCACTCTGACAGATCAGATTGGGAATGGGAGGGGGAGTTAAAGTGCTGAGGTAGGTTGGCGGACTAAGCGGAGGTGTTTAGCGAAACGATCGCCGAGCTTGCGCATGGTCTCTCTGATGTACAGAAGTTGACACCTCGAACAGCGGATACAGTAGATCAGATTGGATGAGGTGCAAGTGACCTCATCCTCACCTGAAAAGACTGTTGGGGTCTTTGGATGGAGTCGAGGGGGGATGTAAAGGGACAGGTGTTGTTGTATATATGTGTATATATATTTAAATATTTTGACATATATATATATATGTGTGTGTGTGTATATATATTCACAAACACCAGAGGTCCCAGCGCAGATCCTTGCAGAATTCCACTGGTCACAGTCCTCCAGCTTGAAAATTGTCCTTCCACCACAACTCAGTCTTCTATCATTAAACCAGTTCTGAATTTATACGGCCATTGCTGAATCCACCAACCTAAACTGAGTGTATGTATAACAACATAGAAATACACTTTAAATATGTAACAAATTAATCCAAAATACTGAATTTATTTCTGAGGTATCCAGACGTCACTCTGGTTCTCTCTACATTATAATTTCCATTAACCTGCCTGTTAACAAATCAGTCCTTAAGTTGTGTTCCAGCATGGCATGCATGATGGAACACAGATACAGTTTGCTCTCAGACTGAGACACAATCTGCTCATGAATCTGAAGAGGGGTCCCAACCCGCAACATCACTATCTACGGTATCCAGAGATGCTGCCTGACCCCCTCAGTCTGTAGAAGGGTCTCAACTCGAAACATCGCCTATTCCTTCGCTCCATAGATGCTGCCTCACCCGCTGAGTTTCTCCAGCTTTTTTGTCTACTACTGAATTACTCCAGCACTTTGTGTCTTTTTTGTACACCAGCATCTGCAGTTCACTGTTCCTACCTTGCTCCCAGGCTGCATTTCCTCAGTACCAACATGTTCAAAGTCACCAGGTATTAGTATTTGAATTTTTCACATGGGTTAATTGGACAGCACAATATAAACATTAGTCATAGAGGGAAGCAAAATACTCTGATTTTCTTCATGATGGACGAATGCCCTCTCAACCCTTTGTACTAATTGTTATGAAAGTTTGCCAGGTAACCCGTCATGAACAGAATCCCACTTGCCATCCTTAATTAATAGCTTTACAGACTTGGAGGCCATAATGCTCATCAGTTATTAATTAGCAATTCATTTTGCTGAATAAATAATACTTATGATTGATGATAGAACTTGTAATTGGGCACTAGAAGCTTTTCTCAAGGGAGCAACCTCGCTAGCATAGATTGAATGAGGCATAAGAAACAGCAAAGAAAGCAGGAGAACCTTCGCTGAACAACTGTGACATGGCTACAGTGCTCCATTCAGCTGAATACTGCACATCCTACAGAGCATATGCTCCCTGCACAATGATGGAACATTAACTTTTGTATATTAAGTTATGTGTCTGGAGTACAGTGTCAATCTGAAGCACCCATAGAGCCACACATATGACAATGCAGGGTGGAGCTGAGCTGCCAAAACCATTCTCCAGCTCTCAGGGAAAACAGCTTGGAATCAAGACAACTGATTAAAATTCTTAAGACCAAAGAGTCAACTGAGAGAATGGTGAACAGTGGGCAAAATGCTGACCAGATGCTAGATTCAATTAGTATTTCCACCAATACTAATGTTTTTTAACAGCAAGTTCTTGATCACTGCTGTCAGTTAAAGGCATAAGGAATATTTAATCATGAGGCAGCTTGAATTCAACCAGAAATGAGCCCTGCAGTTTACGAGGGACTGAGAGCATGCAAAACCAAAAGCTGAGAGCAGCCTAGAGAACTGAATGTAGTGCTGAGAGGCAATTAACAAACTCATGGGTGTTAATTAACTTCATACTGTATCATGTTCAATTAGTTCAATCTTCCCTACAAAGGCAACCATGAACAATTGCTTTGATAGCCATACAGTACTTCATTTGTAGCTAATCGGTGTAAGCCTCACAGTTGCTAAGCTACATCAGCCTCTAGGGTCTAAAACTGCACAGATGCACATTGTACAAATGACTGAGGAGAACTGTTAAAACTCAAGCCATATACGGCTCAGTATTGATTTTACACAGTGGATCCAAATGCTGCTGATAGTGTTTTGATATATTTTCCTACTCTGGTTGCTCCCCTGGAGTATTAAAGAAAAAAGTCTGTCAATATGCTTCTATTATGATCTCTTGATCTGTGGCCATAAAAACCTTCAGTCTCAGCCCTTATTATAGAATAATAGATGAAGTATACTCTTTGTAGCTTACACAGTACTGCCTGAACAATTTGGACTTCTGCTTAAAGCCCAGATCATGTGGCAGAACAACGCTGTATGATTATTAATTTTGATGAATTTTATTGTCATCTGACAAGGGAGTGGGGGGGGGGGGGGGGGAATAAATAAGTGGTAGCATTAAAAGCTTTCAAAATAAATACAAAGTGATGGGCAGCTCTGGTCAGCTTTCCCTTACCAATCAGGAGGCATGTACTGAGCAGTCACGACCCCCTGCAGCTGTGCTACTTAGCAGTTTCTGCCCTATTAGCAATTTATAATAGCGATCAAGAAACAGTCAACAGCAAATCAAGACACTGTCTAGCTGCCTGTTTAATTGGCCTTGTTTCTCTTGTGATGAATGGTTTGTGACTATTGCGGGACCCACATTTTGGCACATAATAGGGGACAGTAATTAAACTTACAAACAGATACTGGGTCAAAACTGGGGAAGGTGCAAAAAATGTTAATTAATATCAATAATAGCCAATTATTAGTTAGACAGAAGGACCTAGAGTAACAAAGTGCTCTAATGACTTAGAGCTAACTTAAAGGAAGGCACAGCCAAATTAGCATAACTTTATATGCAGACAGCATGGTGGTGCCCAGGAAACATCTGTTATGGAACAATCCAAGTAGAATTCCTAATAATATTAAGTCTAACTTGCATAATCAGCAATTCTTCATGGTCATTTGAAGGCTGAAACAATGTGTTCATGATTTCTGAATCCCCCCCCCTCTCCTAGTGAGTGCAGCGTGAAAGACTGACCCCAAGTGGGCCCTGCTTCAGACTTGTACTTCCCAAGCCTGCCCCGATGTACTTTATTAAACGCACACATTGTGTACGCGCTTCGCTTTTGCAACTTTTATAAAGTGCAACCACGATCCTGTTTTGAGGGCCGTTTCCCTCCCTTTTGTTTGCTCTGAGTTTATGGTGCGTTCAAAATACAAATAGAACATTTTATATCTGAGCTCGTTAATTTGCATCATGCACCAAGTGAATGTCATGACTTCTCTCGAAACCAGGCTTTTAAGAGTTGCACATAACATGTTCGCTGCACCTCAGCAAAATTTGCGAAACACACACAGGCAGCATGGAGACATATCATCGTTCTCAATGGTAAACAAGCAGAAATAATTTTGCTCATCAGTAATAATAATTGAGTCAGTCAGTGGTTCAGTTCAGCCTTGTTGTCTGCATTGGGGCTTTGTTACACTATTTCCGCACGCTTGCACGCACGCGCGTGCTCTCTTACTTTCCAACAAAAGCACAGCAGACTTTGAAAGCTTTACAGGCAAGATCCTGCCTGGGGAATGGTTTCATGAGTGGAATTTTACAAGCTACTAAACTAAAATGATATTTCAGACCACAGAAAGTAAAGGCTATGGAGCAGCATTTTTTTAAATACAACACTCAGAAATTTGCTAAATACAGTCAGTATAGGTTCTTTCATTCATGTCTGCAAATTATTACACCTGTATAACAATTTTAAAAAATATGATATTTTGAACTTACAAATAAGTAATCATGTCCTTGAAGAGTAACACTAAATACATTTGTGTCTGAGTAAACTTCATGAATTGTGATATTTAATAGAAACAGCTGCTGATACCTTCACAATAGCATTGACCATTTAAAAATGAACCATTCAAATATATATATATATATTTTCTGCAATGCTCAGACAGAGTAAAGTAGCAAGGATCTCTAATGCTTGCCAAAATCCATCAGCTCCCTGACCAGGTACAGCACCCTCGGCATCTTTCTATATCTTGCCCCTATGTGCCAGAGTGATCATGTACCTTGCTTATCATAGAAACAGTTTGCATTCCCAGTTTTCAAACTAGCTTCTCATCCCCCCACCCCCAACTCCACTATTTCATTATTAGGCATCAGTCTTTTAGTCATCGTAACTTGTCCCTGGGAACCTTATTTTTTCCAAAATCCCTTTGCTTTGGTTTATCTCTGCTCAGAAGCCTTTTGAAAATCTGTGTCAATAACTTCCACAGGGATTCTCCTGATCTTGGCATCATTTTGCCAGGTTCTGACAGATATTCGAGAGTCTGATATGAAAGCACATGCATTTATGTAGCATTTGTTACAACCTCAAAATGTCCCAAATAGATCACAGCTAACAGATAGCTTCTGAAGTTTGCTAGTCCTAATGATACAGGGGACACAATAAATTGTGTCTTCATTGCACAATCCCACAATTCCAGTATGACATTTTTCGAGAACTTCCATCAAAAATTAGAATCAGATTAATCGATTGTCATCAACATTTTAGCTCTTTCTCTTTAATTATTCTTTTTTCTTCTACTTCCCACTTGCTTTCCACATAACCTGTCTTCCCCAATCTTATTGGCATTCTTTTTGTTTTTGTGATGCAGCATGGAAACACGGAGTCAGTGCCAACCAGCGATCACCCTTACACTAACACTATCCTACACATTAGTTTAGTTTAGTTTGTCACGTGTACCAAGGTGCAGTGAAAAGCTTTTGTTGCATGCTAACCAGTCAACAGAAAGACAATACATGATTACAATCGAGCCATCCACAGCGTACAGATACATAAGAAAGGGTATAATGTGAATAACATTTAGTGCAAAATAAAATCCGGTAAAGTCAAATTAAAAATAGTCCGAGGATCTCCAATGAGGTAGATAGTAACTCAGGACTGTTCTCTAGTTGTCGGTAGGATGGTATCAGGTGCCTGATAACAGCTGGGAAGAAACTGTCCCTGAATCTGGAGATGTGTGTTTTACAGAAGCCAATTAATCTACAAACGTCTTTGGAGTGTGGGTGGAAAACGGAGCTCCTGTAGAAAACCCATATAGTCACAGGGAGAACGTACAAACTCCATACAGACTGCACCCGTAGTTAGGATTGAACCCGTGTCCCTGGAGCTGTAAGGTAGCAACTCTATCCCTGTGCCACTGTGCCACCCTAATCCTTTTATCTAAAAAGAAAATAGCTATTCCCTCCGTTCCCCCCCCCCCCCCCCCCCAGATCACTCTTACCCTTCGAATCTCTCCCTTTTCCTGCTAAGTGTTCACCTCCCCTGTCTACGGCACTGCAAGCAATTTCTTACATGAGTGGGAACCAGGTGAATCAGGACTGCAGGTAAAACAGGTGAATGTGGTCTGAAGAAGAGTCACTACCCGAAACGTCACCTATTCCTTTTCTCCAGTTACTCCAGCTTTTTATGTATATCTTCGATTTAAACCAGCATCTGCTGTTCCATCCTACACAAATCAGGACATTGTTGCTGTGAAACTATTAACATGAGAACAGTCATTTTCTCAGCTGAGTTCAGTGAAATTTTGGTCAATTTTTATGACCCATCATCCAGTAATGGTATGAAAATGCATTGAGCTAATTAGACAAGAATAGTTATATTGAAACCACAAAGAATTATTAATAAAACAATATGAAATCATTTATATAATGTAAAAATTGATATCTTGATTAACAATTGCTAGCCTTGTTGAATTATAAATATTTAAACCTCTTACTACATTTTATGGATGTGTTTTAGGCCAAGTAAAACCAATAAAGATGCACGTCTCAGAAAATGTTTTTCCTTCAGATCTCACATACTGTAAAGTAATTTTGAAACAGCTTGTAGTGACCAGCATAATGGGATAGTATCTCTTTTAAACAAATGAAGTTCAATTAAAGTTCACAATATAACTTGAAAAGTTCCAGAGCAGTTTAATTGGAATCAGTCTGTCTTTTCAACCAGGGATCAACTTTGAATAGATTTTACTAGTGACCCCTAGTGAGCTGCTATGATGTTAGAATCAACAGAAGCTTGCACTGAGCTGATCTGTATTGATTCTTCCTGTGCAGTTTGACATGGAAGCAATTGCTGTTAAACCAGTTTGTTCTGAACTATCTCCAAGGTAGGTTCAAATTAAATCTACCTGAATTACTCTAATAATCTTTGTATTGGCTGGGTTCCTGACCAGGACAGACCTAAAAAAAGACTATTCATTACATCAAATCCTACCATGCTTTGATTTTCTAGCCACAACATGTTCAATAATACCATTCAATTCAACGTTAAGTAAAGACATTAAGAAATTGTATCAATGTTTTTGATTTGAATCCTATATATGATGTGAATTTCAAAAGTATATTTGTGGCCTATGTCTCTCTTTTCCAAAAGAAGCATTTTGTTGTAGACATTTCCATTGATCTGCTGTATTACTCATTCTCGGAATATGGGTCGCTATAAATCACAGAGAGAACATGGGTTGTATATCTTTTAAAAGAAAACATTTTCAAAGCAATTGAAAGGCAATTAGGCAACTTCGTAGTCCAATAACATATATATCTAAAAAAAATCAATACTTCACACACTATTCTCTGGGTAGCACAGTGGCGCAGCTGCTAATGCTGCCTCACAGTGCCAGAGATCTGGTTTCATTCCTGACTTTTGTGTGCTGTCTGTGTGGAGCTTACAAGTTCTAGGTTAATTGGCCTCTCTGACTTGCTCTGAATGTGATGGTGATGAATGGAGTCTGGGAGTAGTTGATGAGAATATGGTCAGAACATAACATGGGACCAATGTGGAACTAGTGTAAATGATTGGTTGATTTGGATTTGGCGAGCTATTTCCTGTTTTCATGCAGCAATCTCTCTCTGACTCTATCCAGCAGAGAAATGGCACTTAAAGAAGAGCACCCACAAAAGGTGCACAGCTGGGGCGGATTTTTCCCTTTTCTGATCTGAGTTGTTATCTTGTGTCTCCACAGTGGAAATCTAGTGTTCATCTTGAGTGTAATTATTCAGCATTCTGACCCATGTAGACTTGGAATAGACTGTAAACTAAGAAAATAACAATTAAAATTGGAGCATTTCAATGAATTGAGTTTGAATCTTAGGTATCAAATGCAAACTTTTAACATTTTTTTTCTTGTAAATCCATGAAATGTTGTACTTATTTGGAAGAATTGAACAGCACAATTTACAGGGCCTGAGAACCCATTTGAAGATGATCTATGAATTAGCAGCCATTTAAAATCCGGATGCATTTCATTTCATGCATTTCCGATTTTATTGCAGCAGTAATGTTGGAAAAGTTGGAAGGTTGTATCAATTTACTAATTCTATATTGATTGATTTAACAAGGATTAATGCAGCGCCCCTTGTGGAGGAGTGGTGAATTGCTTTTGGGAACCTTGGTTTCACCTGCATGTGTGCATGTGTAACTCATGTCTGCTGTCTAGTTTCCTCCATTCTCATGGTGAGTGCTGATTGCCTTGTTAGTCTCGTCATAAATTTTGGACTAGTGTTTTGCAACATTGCTTGGCAACAAAATTTGATTTTTGTGGTTCTCTTCAAAATGCCTCCCTAACCGCTCCCTAACAACCAATTGTGACAAGCATGCCGAGCAGTATGATGTTTCTTTACAGGTGGAAGAGTGCTTCTAGATATCCACCATCATAACTGTTTGAGGAAATGTCCACTTCATCTGTGAAATGAAACCTTCATAATTGATTTATTTCTTGTCATCTTATGTCATTAAAAGCAAGTTCAGTCTTTTATGTTCCTGTATTCTCTGTGTAGCATTTCATCACTCCATCCCTTCTGTAAAATGTGCAGTCTATTCACATTATCTAATCAATTCTCAGGAAAAAAAATTGAAAATTCATTCTTTCTGTATTTAAACCGCAAAATAATCGGGTTTGGTTCCATCTTGGGTACAGTGAAGAAACTGCATTGAAAATGCACCTGAAATTAAAATCTCGAGCGTTCAGATTTTACTATTTGGGTTACAGTTCAAATAAAATGCATTTGCATCATTACAATTGTGAAATGTTCAATGAGCCAGTGCATTGGACAGACTAATTGAATAAAAACAATCGCTGATATTTAAAATAAACAGTTTCATTAAGAGGCTGAAAGTAGATTTGCCACCAATAATAAGCATTTTTAATTAGGGGATCAAATCTTCCAGTTGAGAAACCTAATTTAAAATCACTGGAAACTAATGTGACTATGATACTGAATCATTTAATAGTTTTGTTGGTAAATAGCTGTCTTTTTTAAATCAAATACTTCATGATATTTTTTAAGGAATAATCCCCAGCATTAATGCTGTTGAAAAAATTATAATTTGTCAAGTCTCAACATTTTTGCCTTGTGTTATTGAGGCAGCCTAATCTAAGCAACTTGAATGCTGAACCAAGATAAAATCTGAATGTTTGAGATTTTAAGTTCTCTATAATCTTTGACAGGCATGGATGGCCTATTTTTGTCAGGAATATGCTGATGTTATTAATGTTAGCCAAAGAAAGCACAACCCCATAGTTTTTAAACTTTTATTTTATTCTTTAAATTATTTTCTTCTTATCATATTATTATCGTCAATATAGATGGTATGATTGTCCTTGGGGGCTGTTGGAACATTCTAATCCACTAAATAGGAAATTTAGACTTTAGAGATATAAATGTTAGGCCCTTCGGCCCACAGTTAGTGCGCCCAAGCAGTCACCCCATACATTAGCACTATCCAATACATTAGGGACTCCTCCAACCTCATATATTGCATCCGCGGTTCCAGGTGCCGACTCCTCTACATTGGTGAGACCAAGCGCAAGCATGGTGATCGCCTCGCCCAACACCTCCACTCAGTTCCCATTAACCAACCTGATCTCTCAGTGGCTCAGCACTTCAACTCCCCTTCCCATTCCGAATCCGACCTTTCTGACTTGGGCCTCCTCCATGACCAGAGTGAGTCCCACCGCAAATTGGAGGAATAGCACCTCATATTTCACTTGGGTCGTCTACACCCCAGCGGTATCAACATTGACCTCCAATTTCAGGTAGTTCTTGCTTTCTCCCTCCTTCCCCTCCCATTCCCAGCTCTCCCACAGCCTACTGTCTCCACTTCTTCCTTTCTTCTTCCCGCCCCCCCCCCCCCCCCCCCCCCCCCCCCCACCCCACATCAGTCTGTAGAAGGGTCTCGACCCAAAACGTCACCTATTCCTTTGCTCCATAGATGCTGCCTCACCCGCTGAGTTTCTCCAGCATTTTTGTCTATACATTAGGGACAATTTACAGAGCCCAATTAACCTACAGACCTGTATGTCTTTGGAGTCTGGGAGAGAACCTACACACCTGGAGAAAACCCACACAGACGGATGGAGAACCTACACACTGCGTACAGACTGCACCCGCAGTCAGGATCAAACCCAGGCCTCTACTGCTGTAAGGCAGCAACTCTACCACTGTGCCAACATGTGAACACCAAAAAGACTGCAGGTGCTGGAATTCTGAAATTAAGACAGAAAATGTTGGAAACTCCTACCAGGTAGGGCGGCAACATCTGTGCAAAGAGAAACAATTAATGACCTGCAATATTAACTCTTTCTTTTTCATAGAACATGGAAAACAGTACAGCACAGGAATAGACTCTTCTTCCCACAATATCTGCTGAACATGATGCCAAGTTAATCTCCTCTGTTTGCACATGATCCATATATCTTCATTTCATGCCTATCTAAAAGCCTCCTAAACGCTACTATCATATCACGGCAGTGTGTTCAAGGCACTCACATACGTGTGTATGTGTGTGTATGTGTGTGTGTATATAAATATATAAATAAATATATATAATAAATATATATATATATACGCATACATTTCCCCTCACAACTCCTTTAAACCTTTCGCCCTCTGATCTTTAAAGCTTTGCCCTCTAGGCTTTGACATTTCAAACCTAGGGAACAACATTCTGACTCTCTACTCGATCTATACCTCATAATTTTGTATAGCTCTCGTAATTTGATATACTTTTATATACTGCTCTGCTTTTGTACACTTCCATCACCTATTTTATTGGTGTTATCTGACCTGTTGGTTGTTTCTAGCATTTTCAATTTTTATTTTAAGAGAAAAGAGGATTTGACTAAGATGAAAGTGCCAAGTGGTTATTTTATTCCACTGGATGGGATGCATGATTTACCTAGTAACTTCATTCAGGCCTGTCTCTTGGTCAATAGTTCATTGCTGCAGGTGAGTATTAATTCAACCAAATATCTGTGCTTCCTTTGTTTATAACATAGAACAGTGCCGGAACTGGACCTTCGGCCCATAATGTGTGTGCCGAACACGATGACAAGTTAAACTGATCCTATCTGCCTGTGCATCGTCTAAATCCCCCTATTCCTTGTACCTGCGTGTCCCTATCTAAAAACCTTGTAAATGTCACTATCATATCTGCCTCCACTACCAGCCCTGGCAATGCGTTCCACGCCTCCACCATACTCTGTGTAAATAAAAACCTCCCAGCACACCTCCATTCAACTTTCCCCCTCTAACCTTATTGCTATGCCTTCTAGTGTTGGACATTTCCATCCTGGGGAAAAAGGTTCTGATGGTCTACCCTATCTACACATCTCATAATTTTATGTACTTCTATCAAGCCTCCCCTCAATCTCCAACATTCCCATGAAAACAAATCAACCTTTCCCTGTAACTGAAACTCTGTCATTCAGGTAGCATTTTGGTGAACACAATACTGCAAGTGCGGCCTCACCAAAATCTCGTGGAGCTCGATCATGACTTCCTGACGCCCTTGACTTGATGCCCTGAGTGTGAAGGCAAGCATACCATACCCCACCTTTACCACACTATCTACGTGTGCTGCCACCTTCAGTAGGCTATGAACTTGGACTCCAAGCTCCCGCTGCACATCAATGCTGTTAATGGTCTTGCCATTAATTGTATACTCCCCCCAACATTCAACCTCTCAAAGTGCAACACCTCACACTTGCTCAGTTTAAACTCCTTTAAATACTGACTGTTCAAAGTTGAAACGTGGAGTTTAGTTTTTTATTAAGCTTAATAGTGTCAAAGGGAACTGAACAAATTAACTATAAATTATAAATATTGTTGGCTAGTTCTTAAGATTCTCTCTTTCTAAATAATATAAATGACACTTTCTAAATAAAGGACAATCCTTTCGATTTGGATGTGACTAGACTGCTTACCTCCAAATATTTTATTAAATCTGAGTAAATTTTAAGATCAATGTAACCTGCAGTTGAAAGCTTTTGAAAATGAATTAACGGGTGTACATCTTTAAGACTTGCAAAAGGTTCCAAATATTTTGTATGGGAAAACAAATCTGTCATTACTCGTGGCCATCGGATCAAGATAACAGTTAATTTCTGTGACACTATAATCATAAGTTTGTTTAAAGTGTATGTCAAAAGATCTTGACAAGGTTATAATGAATAAAGCAGAGTGTTTTGCAAGACCTGAAGGTTTTAAATGTCAGTTTAAGAAGACCAATAAAAGGTATCATGTCTCTCTAATGCTATTATAACATGCCTATGGCATTCAACATCACTTTTCAAACCAGGTTTGGTCTTGACCAAAATGAGAATAAGTACACAATGTTAAGTGCACAAAGAAATATGAAATAACAGTAAGATGTAGTGTGGATTTGAGAATCTTTTTGCTGCCTGATTTTCTCCAGTTTATGACTTGGATTGTCACATGGTGAAACCAGACCAAAACATCTGATTACAAGCAGGCTATAGGTTGTATTTTCCATTAGTAAGGTTGTAATTCATTGTTGAGTCACCATCACCTCAGGCAATTTACCCACCCTCACTCAGTCATAAAAACTGTCTCTGGTACATTTGGCTCCAGTAATAAGGTGTGATTTACTGAACCCTGCTTTGAGGTGAACTTTGATGATATCTCAGGTATATTTGCTTTCAAGACAACATGTGAAGAAAAAATGGTGAGAGAAAATGTCATGAAGGATTTATTTCCAAATTTTTGTTTTTCAACAAATCCCCCATTAAATGCATAAATGCCAAATGTATATATTTTCACTTGCTGCTCTGCAAGCCTATTTACTTCAGCATGTCTTCAGTGGGAAATCTGACAGGCTGTGGAAGAATGATCTGTTTCATTGTTGTCCTTTATCTGCTGTGGTCCCAAACCCAATTTTACCCCATTACATTAATCACACCATCTTATTTTTGTCATCTGAGACATATGTTTCCTTTTTTTATATGTGTAATTTACTAATTTTATTTTACGATCGCTTATTTTGAGAATGCATATTTTACCCTAAAAAGCAGTGCTACTTCTACAAATAGCAAGTTCCATCCCCTTATCAGTTATGACTGAGCCTGCGTTTCGAAGGTCAGGCCATACGGCAGTTTTATTTTCTTGCACGTTATTGAACTGTTATTGAATTTCTTGTACCGTTAAAGTCCGAATGTACTTTTTAGTTTAGTTTAGAGATACAGCGCAGAATCAGGCCCTTCAGCCCACCGAGTCCGCACCGACCAGCGATCCCCGTATATTAACACGATCCTACACACACTGGGGACAATTTACACTTATACCAAGCCAATTAACCTACATACCTGTACGTATTTGGAGTGTGGGAAGGAACTGGATCTCGGGGAAAACCAGGATCGAACCTGAGTCTCCAGTGCTGCAAGCGCTGTAAGGTGCAACTCTACTGCCGCGCCACCGTGCCGCCCATGTCTGAAAGGCAATATTTCCAGTCAAGAAGAAAACGGCCCATATTTCGTTGTTGAATAATGATAAAGCTGATGGCACTTAGTTTTAAGTATCCATAAATGTTCAGCTACATCAGTCATTGGATATACTGTGAGATGTGAGGATCCACACATTGCTGTGTGTGCTTTGTGAAAATGAGTTAACCATTGACTTTTTATAACTTATGTTTAAAAAAAAGTTGATTTAGGATGGGAAATATAGGCATGTGCAGGAAATGGGGGGATATGGACCACATTTCAAGCATGGGAGATGAGTTTGACCTGACATCATGTTTAGCACAGACGTTGGGGGCTGAAGGGCCTGTTCTTGTGCTGTACTGTTCTATGACTTACACTTCCCATCCCTATCCATCAACATCACTGGCGCTTAAAAATAGCTATTGAAACAAAGGAATCTTATTCCCTCAGGTTGTGGAATCTGTTAGTACATTCTAAAACATATAGTTTTCTCTTTCTCTCTAATTCCATTTTTCCTTCACACTTCTACTTCTGTACCTGTTTTGGCATCAAATTGACAAACTTCAATGCTCTCTGTTCACGATTTCTCTCCCAAATTGTTGACTTTGTTGGTTTTGTTTTGCTCGGGTCCCAGATGCAGTTCATATGACAATTTAGCAGGCAAAATAGTTTAAGCTGAACGATTCAGTTGCCAGTCTAACTAATGGCAGGGCATTGTTGGATGTCCTGCTGCAACAAACCCTGGCCTATTGTTTAAAGGTCACATTAATCCTGTTATAATTGTACATTATTGCAATGCTGATGTTGAGGGAAATATACAAGTTCATGATCGTAGACATGTACAGTGCATGGATAATTCTTGGCAAAGTCCTGAAATATGCAAATTGATCTTGGCAAGGTTATAATTTGCAAGTTATTACAGATTCCCAGTTTTCTTTCCCAAATAATTGGTCACCATGGTCTGTGGTGCATTAAGTCCTGTTTTTGTGCAAACCTGCATTTCATGCCCATCTATTGAATAAAATACCGTACTATTGCACACAGCAAAAAAAATCTCATTCTCAAATCTCGCCTTTTAGTATGATGAAAATACTTTTAAAATAAATTCTGGAAATTAGAAATATAATCTGAAAAATTGTGTTCCATCCTTTTCATTTTGTTATCTTTTAAAACATGAATAATGGTTTATTATGTTTCTTCTCAACAGCACAATCCACAAATGTTCAATGCACATGTTTTCAAAACAACTGGAACTTACTCAAGTATACTATTTATGTAGGAATTAAAACAAAAATCAATATATAGACCCCTGCCATATTTAAGTAATTCCACTGATAATCAATAACTGCACATGGTTGCAGAGTAAATCCTGTATCTTCATGTGAAATAACTCTTGTGATCATATTTAGCTTCGGTCATCACATGAAAAAGATTTACATTCTGTGCGGTTATAAAACGTATGAATTAGTGTCAGATGTGAATATGCATTATAAAAAATATTTTGTATTGTTTAGATTGATAACTGTGCAATATTGTTTTCAGAATATGTCTTCGGTACTTTGTGACTTGACATGATAGCGATACTGACAAAATCTAAACCTGATCATGGTGCAAAATATTCAATTTTAAACGTGTTAACTCCATAATTTTATTTGGCAAATTGGCTATACGTGGATTTAGGCAGTAATAGTGCTTGCATTAAATTATTGTAATGCCGTTTTTAATAGGAATTATTGTTGCATGTGAATTGTCTAATCTGTGGTAAATGTATATTGTTCTCTTTACTTGCTGTGAATATCCTGGAAGCAGTTTCATTAGATCCTAAACAGGCAGACTGCAGACAATAGAAGAATACTAATGGTACTGCTACCAACCATCTGTATAAGCAGCTGCTCTCCAGCATCTGTACAATATGTTTGAACTGAGAGTGCCACTAATCTGCATAATAAGAAGAGGGCTTATCCCTGTATGGCTAATCATTGCGAGCAATCGATGCACTCCATTCCCTCACTGTAGCCTCTGCAAAGTTGTAGCATGTTTACCTTATCCTCCAGATACACAGAGGTCAAGTGTAATAGTCAGTCTTTGATTCCGCCTCCAGCTACATTTTAATACACCTCATAATTATAGCATTTTCATGAAAGGCTTTACTATCTCTGCATGTCCTACATTGCTCTGTGTATTTCGACTCTGATTTGATCAGGTCTAAATCAAAGCAGCAAGTTAAAATGTTTACAAATAGATGGTTGTGCTTTTTAAAGTCATTTTCATAGGTCAAAGATTTTTCTTTCCTCTGGCTAAGATTCTGCAAACCCCGCTGTAAAATCAGTTACCAATCTTGTCTTTTCTCTTAATAAATTAAGATCTGTATCCATAGTTTGAAAGGTCATGGCATCAAAAGGGTATCACCATTAAAACAGGGATGCAGTCTTTCTTCGAGAGACTTGGGTGCCTGAGCTTAGATAAATTACTCATGCTATCTTAGTGAGTGGATAATATAGAGCCAAACACTACCAGGGACTACCTATGCTAAAGTAGGGCCCAGCTCTTTAAGTAGCCTGGACTCATTAAAGCTCTCTGAAAGCCTCCCAGGAGCCAGCGTGCCTGCATAAGTATATACCGTAAAAGGTCTCTGAGATTTACGAGGAACTTCTCCGGCTTGTACTGAGGCACTATCTGATAAACAAGCAATTTTAGCTGCGGGCTAAATGATGCTCTTTGAGGCTTTGATTTACAACGCCAGGAATGATGTATTTGTGGTTCTGCTCCAAAGCTCTGCTGTGGGCCTGCTGTGATTAGTCATCCACGAACAGAAGTACAGGCAAAAATCTCCAACCAGGAGGTCAGAGTTTTTCCAGTCAAAGAGGAAGTACATGATAAGGGTTTTAAAATCTGGGATAAACACATATGACCTAATATGTATGAAAAATAAATGCCCTTTAACAGTGTACATCTTCAGATCGAGTTATTAGTGTATCCTTACATCTAAGGGGTTAATTCATTTTTTATTGTGATACAATCATTAAATTAACATCTACTCTTACTGGAATACAGCAGATACGTGCCTTCTGCAGGAACATGTTGGAGGTATTTGTCAGTAATCCATAGATAAAATTATTTTGTGTGTTTTTGATTCTGCAAATATAAGGGAAGGTATCAGCTTAATGAAATCAGTGTACCCAAAGCTGTGGAAGTGCAGTGGTAACTCAGCGGGGTCAGGCAGCATCTCAGAAGAACATGTGATGCTTTAGTGTCTACACAAACTTAGTGTCTACAAGAACTTTAACGGGTCAGGCAGCATCTGTGGAGGGACCCTTCTTTAGACCTGATCTGAAATGTCATTGGTCTATTCCCTCCATGGACGCTGCCTGACCTTTTGAGTTATAGTGTCATACAGTGTGCAAACAGGCCCTTCGGCCCAACATGCCCACGTTGACCAACATGTCCTCCCCACACTAGTCCCATCTGCCTGAGTTTGGCCTATATCCCTCTTAAACCTATCTTATGCATGTACCTGTCTAATTGGTTCTTAAACATTGCAATAATCACTGCCTCAAATACCTCCTCTGGAAGTCCTGGAGACTCCAAGGAGTCTTAGCCTGCTCAACCTCTCCCTATAGCTCAGACCCTCAAGTCCTGGCAACATCCTGGTAAATCTTCTCTGTACCCTTTGCAACTTGACAACATTTTACCTGTAATATGGTGCCCAGACCTGAACACAATATTCTAAATGTGGCCTCACCAATGTCTTATATAACTGCGGCATGACCTCCAGTTCAAGGCTTGTTTTGTTCAAGATTCCAGCAACTGCAGTTGTATTTTTTTGTCTCCACCTATTTTATTCTGCTAAGGATCAGAGTACACCTTTAGTCTGCACTTTGAAAGCATGGTTCTGGTCTTGGTGCAATCCAATTTTTTTTTTTTTTGTGCAGTTCATTAACCTTGCCACCACATAACTTGACTGCCATTGGTAAGCATTTTAATTTTCCATGTACTTCAGTAGAGTACATGTGGAGCTACATAAAAGATCATGGTGCTGGCCGCGAGACATTGGCGCAGTTGTCCTGCCATGATTAGAATGGAGCTGCCAGATTTCTTTCAGCACTGAGTACAGGGTGGCAGTGCAGGACAAAATCAATCACACAGTAAAGGACGTCCCACTCTCTGTCAGCCTGTAGTTGTTGAATTTTTGCTGTTCAGTCTTAAAATCCAGATGACCGTTGATGGGGAAAATAAGCACTTGAATGTTAATCTGAGTGCGCAATGATCACTGGTAGAATTAAAATTTATAAGGTTGACTTGAAAACTAGAATATTTATGGAAAATTGTTGATGCAGTTTTAAAGGTCAGCAACAAAGCTATTCAAGATTTGTTTTTTATATATTGCTAATAAATTTCAGAAACATTGGTTCACTGTAGATTTAAATTTTGGAGCACATTGATGCACAAATAAAATCTGAAAAAGCAATCATTCCTTTTACGTCAAGTGAACTTTGCAGCATAGATAATCAAGTAGAGAATTACAACCTGATTTCCCCTCTGTTGAGTTAAAAAAGGAACTGCAGATGCTGGAGAATCGAGGGTTACACAAAAGGCTGGAGAAACTCAGCGGGTGCAGCAGCATCTAAGGAGCGAAGGAGATAGGCGACGTTTTGGGTCGAGACCCTTCTTGAGACTGGTCAGGGATCAGGGAAACGAGAGATATAGACGGTGATGTGGAGAGATAAAGAACAATGAATGAAAGATATGCAAAAAAGTATCGATGATAAAGGGAACAAGCCATTGTAAGCTGTTTGTGGTGTGAAAATGAGAAGCTAGTGCGACTAGGGTGGGGGGGAGATAGAGATAGAGGGAATGCCAGGGCCCGAGGGCTGAGGGAGAGGTGGGAAGGGGAGGAGACAGCAAGGGTTAACAGAATTGAGAAAATTTGTTGAAATGTTTTGGATATGAGTATGAAGATAATGCCAGATTCTCCCTCATTCTGCCTCTTCTCCGGAAAATCCACAATTATTATGTTTGCCAGATAGCACAGGAAGGGACAAAGGCAATCAAGTTCTCGGAACAGAATTCAAATGAAATGTAAATTAATTAATAATCTCCCTTTGTTGGGTTTAGGTTTATCACTGTCACATGTACTGAGGTACAGTGGAAAGCTTTACATTGCATACTATCAAACATGTTAGATAATACTATACATAAATAAAATGACGCCAAACTCCAGTACAATAGGTTGAGTATGGTTCTCAGCATAACAGTGCCACAGACAAAATCCAATGCCCATTAGACAGTACCCCAGCCGAAGAAAGGACCATTCAGAAGCCTAACAACAAAGGAGAAGAAACTGTTCCTAAGTCTAGTGGTGCGTACTTTCAGACTTCCATGTCTTCTGTTTGCATTGGAGCAGGGAGAAGAAGGAATGACTGGGGTGGGACAAGTCTTTGATTATGTTGGCTGCTTTTCAGACGCAGCATAAAGTATGCTTATTCTGTTTTGAGCCTTCGATAAGTGCATTCCAATAAAATTGTTATCAACGATTAAAATCGGATAACTCTGGACATACTCAGCAAGCTAGGCCCCATTTGTGGAGAGAGAAATGGGATAAGCATTTAGGGGCGTTGACCTTTCTCCGGAAAACATTAATTAGAGCTCATCAGTCACATCAAGATAACTGCCATTTAAAGCACCACTGAATATTTTCAAATAAATTGTGTAAAGAGTAAACTATTTCGAAGGTGAAGGGAGAAATTTAAGGTGCGGGGAAAAAGATTTAATAGGGATCTGAACTTTTTTACACAGAGGGTGGTTGGTATATGGAACAAGCTGCCGGTGTAGGTAGTTGCGGCAAGTACCATTGCAACATTAAAAAAAAACATTTAGACGGGTACATGGATAGGATAGGTTTTGAGGGATATGGGCCAAACGCAGGTAGGTGGGACTAGTGTAGGTGGGAACATGTTGGTCAGCACGGGCAAGTTGGCCTGAAGGGCCTGTTTCCACGCTATTTGACTTTTTATTTTGATAATTCAAAATTGCCTTTCACACAGGATTTTGAGACGACTGTTCTGCACTTATTCATCTGTTAGATTTTAATAGAAGGAAATACTGAACATTCTTTGGACATACCATTTTGTTATTTAAAATTGGGAAAAGTCAACGGTACAGAGACTGGGTAGGCATTAGCAGATGTTTCTCCCGTATTCTTGTGCCAAAGATCAACAGAACAAATTGTACACATCTCCCTGACATCCAGCATCAATACCTGTAAAAACCTCATTTCATGAGAAACCAAATGAAAGATTCTCTTATTACTCTGCCAAAAGCTGTGAAGGTTACCAAAACGTTGTGTTTTCATTCAAAAAGAGCATTTCTGGCCACCTTCAGTGATGTCCACAGCCTTTGTCAGCTAAAGGTACATTATTTTCTTCTGTCAACCATCTTTCTCCACAATCTTTCTTATCTTGGCCTTTCATTCACCTCAACTACACTAACTTGTATTTATCTAGTATCTTTTAATGTAGAACTCCCGAAGTACCATAGAGGAATGTTATCAAACACCATTTGTCACCCAGCAAAAAATGCTGAGACACACCTCCGTAAGTTTGTCGAGTGGGGTTAGTTGTCGGAACTATCAAAACTGAAAAGTATGGTTGGGAGGTAGGGGCTGGGCAAACCTCTCAGAGCCTGCAGAAGGCACAGTAGAGGAACGTGAAGTGTAGATGGAGTCAATGGAAGGGAAGTTGGTTTGCACAATGGTCTGGGCTGCATCCACAGTTCTCTGCAATTTCATGTGGTCTTGGATGGAGCTGTTCCAAAAGCATGTGCACGCCTGTTGTGATCAGCACAGGGCCATTATGGTTTGTAATGAGTTTGTGAGCAGTCATTTCTGGCATAATTAACCCTGCATAATCAGAGTATGTGGATCCCCCATTTTCTGGGTGATCGTCTGTTCAACTCTTGTCTCTCAAGTCGGGTTACTCTGGTATCATCCTTGGAGGCCTTCCAGAGTTATCTCTGCTACTATCCTTGAACTAGCCTGCCATTTCCATGTAAACTAACACCAGGGCTATTGAGTCTGGCATCTCAATGCAGTAGTAAGAGTGTGTTGAGCAAAGCACATTCCATGAATGTGCTGTTATCACTCAGAGTCATATCGTGAAATCATTCTCTCTCCCTGTCCGGTACCAGCAGGTCTGGCGACTGCAAAACGTTTCACTACCAAATAAAACAGACCACTGTCCCCTAATGACCAACTAGAAAGAGCAGGTATGTACAGTCTCTCTGTGTACATGAGTTAATGCGCCATGCTAATTCTTCCATTGCTGAACTACCCAAAATCGTCCAAATTCCCACTTCAGGGTTAGCAAGTTTGCTTAAAAAAGAATGTGTGGGACCTGCTGAGATTGAGTTGGTATATTTAAATCCAGGGATAACAAAGGCAGGGGTTAAGGAAATACAGAACAGTGCAAGAACATTCTGACTATGGACAAAGCCCATTCTGACTATGGGCACTGTCTGTACTTGAGTTTGTACGTTCTCCCTGTGACCACATGGGCTTTCTCCGGGTGCTCCGGTTTTCTCCCACGCGCTAAAACTGTGCACGTTTGTAGACTAATTTGCTTCTGTAAAATGTCCCTTGTATCTAGGATATAACTATAGTGCGGGTGATTGTTGGTCGGTGTGGACTCGGTGGGCTGAAGAGTCTGTTTCCCCACTATATCTCTAAACTAAACTAAACTAAAATCTCCCTTGAACTTTCCCCCACTGAATTTAAAGCAATGCCCTCTGGTCTTCACCAATCCTGCCATGGCAAATAGTTCTACCTGTCTACAATATACAATATATTCCTCACATTTTATATACTTTCATCAGGTCTCCTCTAATCAACTAATGGTCAGAGCAGAAATGGAAATTGGCTATCTGAGAGATGGCACTGATAGATGATTACAGGCTCACTTCAGACTTCAGTTCAACATTAAGGTAATGAACTGTCTGAACGGGATGCAAGTAGAGGCTGGAAAACATAGGAAATAAAGTTTAGGAGCAGTAGGTCGTGAGTTCTCAAGCATGCACTGTCGTTAAGGAAGTTCATGGCTGATATTGTGCCTTGTCCACTTTCGTGCTTACTCACCATTTCCTCTGGTTCTCTTAGTGACAAAACATTTAGCAATCTCAGATAGGCACGAAAAGCTGGAGTAACTCAATGGGACCAGCAGCATCTCTGGGGAGAAGGAATGAGTGACGTTACAGTTGAGAACCTTCTTCAGACTAGTTAGGGATAAGGGAAACGTGAGATATAGATGATGATGTAAAGAGATACAGAACAATGAATGAAAGATACATGATACATTTATTTGTCACATGTGCCAGTTGGCACAGTGAAATGTGATCACCATAGGGCTATACAATAAAATAAAGAACACAACACACGATAGAGTTCAACATAAAACATCCCCACCCAGCAGAAGCAAAAGTTTCCCACTGTGAGGGAAGGCACCAAAGTCAGTCTCTTCCTCTAATGTTCCTGATGTTCACCCATGGTCAGGGCCTCCGATGTCGGGACTGCAGATGGAAGTCCGATGTCGGGACTGCAGGACATGCTCAGTGGCCTGGACATCCGAGTCGGGCACCTCCTACCCGAGTCCGTGGTTTCCAAAGTCCGCAGGCCGCGCCGGGCGGAGATTCAACGCTGGCGGCCCTCGGCAAAAGGCCCCAGGGACTTCGCGATGTCCGTCAGCGCCGCCCGCACTGGAAGCTCTCCCAAACCACAGCTTAGCGATGTTGGAGCAGCGGCCCAACGCTCCGGAGCTCCAAACGGCGATCCAGGTAGGCATCGCCCGCTCCGTGGTGAATCCATCGCTGCGCCGCCGCTGTTGTAGCTCTGGTCCGGTTCCCGGTCCACGGCAGGAAAGGCCCGCCAGGAAGCGGCTGGGAGACAGTTTCCCCCCTTACCCTGCCCCACTCCCCCACATAGAAAAGTTAAAGTTTCCACCAAAACAAACTTTAAACTGACTAATAATTTAAAAAAGATTGAAAAACAAACGGGCTGTAGGCAGAGGCTGCCTTCAATGCAGTGCCCCTAGTGTATGCAAGAAAGTAAAGATGATAAAGGAAACAGGCAATTATACAGTGGCTTGCAAAAGTATTCATTCCCATTGAACTTTTCCACATTTTGTCACGTTACAACCACAAACGTAAATGTATTTTATTGGGATTTTATGTGATAGACCAACACAAAGAGGAGCATAATTGTGAAGTGGAAGGAAAATGATATATGGTTTTCAAGTTTTATTACAAATAAAAAACTGAAAAGTGTGGCGTGCAAAAGTATTCAGCCCCGCTGAGTCAATACTTTGTAGAACCACCTTTCGCTGCAATTACAGCTGCAAGTCTTTTGGGGTATGTCTCTACCAGCTTTGCACATCTAGAAACTGACATTTTTGCCCATTCTTCTTTGCAAAATAGCTCAAGCTCAGTCAGATTGGATGGAGAGCGTCTGTGAACAGCAATTTTCAAGTCTTGCCAGAGATTCTCAATTGGATTTAGGTCTGGACTTTGACTGGGCCATTCTAACGCATGAATATGCTTTGATCTAAACTATTCCATTGTAGCTCTGGTTGTATGTTTAGGGTCGTTGTCATGCTGGAAGGTGAACCTCTGCCCCAGTCCCAAGTCTTTTGCAGACTCTAACAGGTTTTCTTCCAAGATTGCCCTGTATTTGGCTCCATCCATCTTCCCATCAACTCTGATCAGCTTCCGTGTCCCTGCTGAAGAAAAGCATCCCCACAGTAAGATGCTGCCACCACCATGTTTCACAGTGGGGATGGTGTGTTCAGGGTGATGTGCAGTGTTAGTTTTCCACCACACATAGCGTTTTGCATTTAGGCCAAAAACTTCCATTTTGGTCTCATCAGACCAGAGCACCTTCCTCCACATGTTTGCTGTGTCCCCCACATGGCTTGTGGCAAACTGCAAATGGGACTTCTTATGGCTTTGTTTCAACAATGGCTTTTGTCTTGCCATTCTTCCATAAAAGCCCGATTTGTGGAGTGTAGACTAATAGTTGTCCTGTGGACAGATTCTCCCACCTGAGGTGTGGATCTCTGCAGCTCCTCCAGAGTTACCGTGGGCCTCTTGGCTGCTTCTCTGATCAATGCTCTCCTTGCCCGGCCTGTCAGTTTAGGTGGACGGCCATGTCTTGGTAGGTTTGCAGTTGTGCCATACTCTTTCCATTTTCGGATAATGGACTAAACAGTGCTCTGTGAGATGTTCAAAGCTTGGGATATTTTTTTTTTAACCTCGTGAAAAAATCAAACATATTAAACCCACTTTACATCTCGCTTTCGGCCAACACGGAGCCTGGTTCATCATCTTCTTTCAACAGAAAACTCATCCCACAGGACATTTGCCAGTGGTTACTTGCCATTTTCCCTGTGTAGGTCATATCAATAGATGCCGCCGCGCTGAAATAACTCAAAGCCACAGGATGGAGATGTATTTTAACATTGTTGCTTTATTAAAACATACCTTCATTCACGGTTGGCTCAAGAGTAACGGGAGAGGAACTTGGTAACTCGGGAGAGGAAGTTGGAGCATCGCAGCAATGACATACCCGTGGGAACTCGGTTACACACTTGATCATAAACTTGAAGTCTCGTGCACAACCACGAGTCTGTCACTCGGGGTATTGAGACAGGGCCATAACTCTGCTTTAAACTTCTCCACAACTTATCCCTGACTTATCTGGATGCCCAAGGAACATTGTTTGTTCACTAATGCTCTCTAACAAACGACCGTCACAGAACAGCTGTATTTATACTGAGATTAGATTACACATAAGTGGATTCTATTTACTAACTAGGTAACTTCTGAAGGCAATTGGTTGCACTGGATTTTATTTAGGGGTATCAGAATAAAGGGGGCTGAATACTTTTGCACGCCACACTTTTCAGTTTTTTATTTATAAAAAAAAATTAAAAACGTATCATTTTCCTTCCACTTCACAATTATGCGCCACTTTGTGTTGGTCTATCACATAAATCCCAATAAAATACATTTACGTTTGTGGTTGTAACGTGACCACTTTTGCAAGCCACTGTAGCTGTTTGTTGGTGTGACTTAGGTGGGGGAGGGATAGAGAGAGAAGGAATGCTACTGTTCCTCCAATTTGCGTTTAGCTTCCGGACAGAAAGGTCAATGTGGGAATGGGAAGGAGCATTAAAATGTTTAGCAACCGGGAGATCAGGTAGGTACAGGTGGACTGAGCAAAGATGTTCATCTCCCTGTCTACAATGTATAAGAGTCCACAACTTGAACAACGGATACAGTAGATGAGGTTGGAGGAGGTGCAAGTGAACATCTGCCTCACCGGAAAGGACTGTCGGGGTCCCTGGACAGAGTCTAGAGAGGAGCTATAGGGACAGGTGTTGCATCAACACCTCAAAAAATTTTTTCCTTAAATTGAATCCCAAATTTCCTGGAATTTGATGGTATTTCCTGAAACTGCGCAAAGCATCACCGGTGCCATTTTCAAATGTGACAAGGCTGATGGGCCTCTTCCAACTGCGCAATTATGGTCGTAAATATACTTTTTTCCCCCAAATCATCCTGCGGGCCGGATTGATCCGATGGACCCTTCGTGGGCCAGATGTTGAAATTTCCCGAAATTATTTCATTTCCTTAAAATTACCCAAAGACAACCCGAATTTCCCGAATTTCTTCAAAGTGGAAAAACCGTCTTCTGCAGTTGCAGGGGAAGGTACTTGGGGAGGGGTGGTTTGGGAGGGAAGGGATGAGTTAACGAGGGAATTGCGGAGGGGATCGGTCTCTGCGGAGGGTGGAAGGGGGTGGAGATGGGAAGATGTGACTAGTGTTTTGATCCCATTGCAGGTGGCAAACATTTTGGAGGATTATGTGCTGTACTAGTTTTGCGATCAACATATCTCACTTAGTACAGAGGTAGAGTCCCCTGAATGAAAGTGCTAATGGAATCTCCAGAGTAGTTTATTGTTTATTGTCATTTTCTCAAATCCTTGTTTAAAAGTTATTTTATATTAAAATGTTAAGAGATATATTACTGACAGCAGTGGTGTGCCTAGAATGTAGAGCTACTGTACAGCACATGAACAAAGTGCCTGTGCTCAATATCTTGCTAAGACCAACTCTTATCTGCCTACACTTAATCCATATCCTTCCATTCTGCATATCCATGTACCTATCCAAAAGTGTCCCAAATGCCTATCTAAATGCCTTTCAAATGTCACCATCAAATCTGTCTTAACCATCAACCCCTTAAGACCTCTGTGTGTAAAAAAAAAACTTGTCCCGCACATCTCATTTGAACTTTGCCCCTCTCACCTTAAAGCTATCCCTATTGATTTTTTCATCCAAGGAAATAGATTCTGACTGTCTGCCCTATCAATGCATCTCACAATTTTATATACTTCTATCAGGTCTCCCCTCAACCACCCATGTTCCTGAGAAAAAGGTCTGTACCAATCTCTCCCTGTAGCTAATATCTCCTAATCCAAGGAAGCGCTTCTTCTGGTGAATCTCCTCTGCACCCTTTCCTAACCCTCCACATCCTTCCTGTAAAGGGGTGACCAAAACTATAAGCAGTATTCCAAAAGCAACCTAATCAAAGTCCTATAAAGCTGCATTCTATGCAACATTGAATTGTACAGCATCGAAAGAAATCCTTTGGCACAAAATGCAGCTTAATCTAAATTTCAAATTTATTTTAGCCAAGATACCTCGTCCCACTTAATGGCATTATTTAAGTTCAAAACTCCAGAGTGCAGGTGAGGAAGACAAAGTCTGAGGAAAGGTCTCAACCTGAAATTTCAACTATCCGTGTTTTCCAGGGATGCTGCCTAACCCGCTGGGTTATTCCAGCACTTTGTGTCCTTTCTGGATAGCACGTGATTTGGTTCCCTCACAAAATTAGAGACAAATCTTTCATTTCTTCCATACACGATGCGTTGCTGTGAGATTGCTAATGAACCATGTCTTGTCGTGCAGGGTAAGATTTTCAATAGAAACCTGTTGAATCATGTGGACTGGGCCCAGTGATGTAAGGGAAGATCAGCCACTCTCAGAGAGAGTGTACACTGGATGTACACTGACCTGAGAAGTGTACACTGAGTCCCCGGCGACCAGTGATCACCCCGTACATTAGCACTATCCTACATACTAGGGACAATTTACAATTTTTTTTACCAAAGCCAATTAACCTAAAAAGCCAGTACGTCTTTGGGGTGTGGGAGGAAACTGGAACACCTGGAGAAAACCCACGCAGTCACAGGGAGAATGTTCAAACTCTGTACAGATAGCACCCGTAGTCGGGATCAAACCCGGGTCAGTGGCACTGTAAGGCGGCAACTCTACCGCTGAGTCACTGTGCTGCCAGATTAATAAAATAACAAGAACACATTTGGAAATGTTTTATTAAAGTTTTAAAGAATATTTTTGTGAAGAACACTCCTACATGTATCCAGCTCAGTCCCTTGCATCTTTGATCATTCATTGGCTATGGCTGGATAACGGAGTGCATATCTCAGGGCAGGAACACACACTTCTAGACCTCTTATCACATAATGAAGACTTCTGAGGTTACAGGTTAACAATTTGAAATCAATTAACTACCTTTTATTAACCAAAGTTTGTCACGGTTAAATGTTAATATATAGAAGATTGTTTTTCATGTGAACATCAAGATCCTCTCTCACTGGCACTTTCAGAAGTCTTCATCTAAAAAACAAAACAAAAGGTGACAAAAGTATTCAGTTGCCATCTTATCCTCCTTTGTATATAAATCTCTCCTCTCCCCCACACTGACAAATAGCCTCTGTAACTTTGTTCTCACCAAGGTTCTCACCAGGGGCGCCAATGTGGCTCAGCGGTAGAGTTGCTGCCTTAAAGCACCAGAGACCTAGGTTCAATCCTGACTATGGAGTTTGTACATTCTCCCCGTGACCCTGCGAGTTTTCTCTGGGTGGTCCGGTTTCTTTCCGCACTCCAAAGACGTACAGGTTTGTAGGTTAATTGGCTTTGGTAAAGATAGTAAATTGTCCCTTGTGTGTAGGATAAGGCTAGTGTACGGGGATTGCTGGTCGGTGCAGACTCGGTGGTGTTCGCGCTGTATCTCTAAATTAAAAACTAAACTAAACTGTAGTACCTACCCTTCGCACCAGCTGAAATTAGCTAATTCAACACAGATGGTGAGCCAATCTGCATCATTCATGGGCTTAATAGTTGCAAGAATAATCCTGGTGTTTCCTTAGTGGTGGGTACACTGAGGTGAGCAAGGATTTGCCACACAGATGGCCCATCAGCCCTAATGACATTTTCTGGGCTCAATCTAATTTTTTTTTGGACAGTCTCTTGCTGGATTTGTCACTGCTCAGTGGAACCTGCTGGGAGAGTAGCGAGGAGAATTCTCATTGCTGCAATCTCATAACACTTGCGGGAGCTTAAAGAGCCTCTTCAGTTCTAGGCCTGGAAACAGGATCTGGCCTCTCCTAGTAATGGTCGCAAGCTAATCACTCTATGTAACGACATGCTCCCTGTGGTGTTCCTATTAATTTTTGTAACAGTCTTTGCCAGCTTCAGCAATGCTTGACATATTTTGTAGTCGGGCATTTCTTCTGTTAATATTGCCAACCAAGTAAATAGGAAATAAGATGTTTAATGTAATTCCATCATTATCATCTTATTTGCCATTGGCATTTCCGTTGCAGGAAAGGAAATATTCAGGATCTTGCAAATTTGCTCTCAGTAGATCAAGGTGTGCTCAATGGGTACACAAAAAGCTGGAGAAACTCAGCGGGTGCAGCAGCATCTAAGGAGCGAAGGAGATGGGCGACGTTTCGGGTCGAGACCCTTCTTCAGACTGGTCAGGGATCAGGGAAACGAGAGATATAGACGGTGATGTGGAGAGATAAGGAACAATGAATGAAAGATATGCAAAAAAGTATCGATGATAAAGGGAACAAGCCATTGTAAGCTGTTTGTGGTGTGAAAATGAGAAGCTAGTGCGACTAGGGTGGGGGAGGGAGATAGAGATAGAGGGAATGCCAGGGCCCGAGGGCTGAGGGAGAGGTGGGAAGGGGAGGAGACAGCAAGGGTTAACAGAATTGAGAAAATTCAATGTTCAAGCCCAAAGGATGCAGACTCCCCAAGCGGAATATGAAGTGCTGTTCCTCCAGCTTGCGGTGTTGCTCACTCTGGCCGTGGAGGAGTCCCAGGACCGAGAGGTCGGATGCGGAATGGGAGGGGGAGTTGAAGTGCTGAGCCACCGGGAGGTCGGGTTGGTTTTTGCGGACCGAGCGGAGGTGTTCGGCGAAACGATCGCCAAGCCTCCGCTTGGTCTCACCGATATAGATCATCTGGCATCTGGAGCAGCGGATGCAGTAGATGAGGTTGGAGGAGGTGCAGGTGAACCTCTGTCGGACCTGCTTGGGTCCCTGAAAGGAGTGGAGGGGGGAGGTGAAGGGTGTTGCATTTCTTGCGGTTGCAAGGGAAAGTGCCCGGGGAAGGGGTAGAGCGGGAGGGGAAATGGGAAGATGTGGCGGGTGGAGGGGTCACGTTGGAGGTGGCAAAACTGGCGGAGGACTATGTGTTGTATTTGCCGGCTGGTGGGGTGAAAGGTGAGGACCAGGGGGACTCTGCCCTGTTTGCGAGTGGGGGAATGGGGAGCGAGGGCAGTGTTGCGGGGTATGGAGGAGACCCTGGTGCGAGCCTCATCAATAGTGGGGGAGGGGAATCCCCGTTCTCTGAAGAATGAGGCCATTTGTGATGGTGCTCAATAATGGGCGGTGTCTAACAGAAAGAACCCTGTCATGATTTCTGTAGATATATCTTCAGGGGTTCCACTTGTTTATGCTAATTCATTTAAACTTGCACGAAAGGTCAGGGAAAAGCAAATTACATCCATTGCAAACTGTGTATGCAATTATATTTTAAAATGTGCTTTTCATTAGAGGCCTTGTCCACTGCATTTAACTAAATGACTTAAAATGACAAACAGCAATAATGGGCTATTTGCTAGTATATTGCACTGGAAACGAACTAGACCCAGGTAGTCACTATATTACCATTTTCTGCTAATTATATTTTTTGGGAGATTCTTAAAATTAGGTTATTTATTCAGATGGAAAAGCACTTTTTAAAAGCATTTATTTTATACAAAAACTTTTTTTCACTTTATTGGCTGCTTTACATTAATATAACTATCAAATAGTCCACTTATTTTCAGTTATTTCAAATCAGGCTACTCTCATGGTGGGCTAGGCCTCTATGTTCAATTTTTGTGGTAGCTCAACTTTAATCTAATCGAGTTACGATTCTTTGAAATAAATATAGAAATATTTTTCAAAGCAAGATATTTCTAAAGGGTGTTGTAAAACCTATTCTTGTGCTGGATTTTATATTTGTTAACGTGCCTCCAATAAAGTAGATAGTAGCTCAGGACCACTCTCTAGTTGTTGGTAGGATGGCTCAGTTGCCTGATATTAGCTGGGAAGAAGCTGTTTCTGAATCTGGAGGTGTGCATTTTCACACTTCTGTACCTTCCTGCCTGATGGGAGAATGGGGTGAGACGTGCTTGATTTATGCTGGTGGACTTGTCGAGGCAGTGAATTTCAGTTTCTCATCCACTCCATATGCATTAAGGACAATTTTACAGAAACTAATTTACCTACAAATCTACACAGTTTTGGTGTGTGGGAGGAAACCAGAGCACTTGGCGAACGTGCCAACTCCACACAAACAGCACCCGAGGCCAGGATTTAACCCAAGTATCTAGCCCTACCAGCTGTACTATGTTTACATTTTCAGCATTTTCAGTTTTAATTCCACATTACAATATTTACTTGGTCAAATACTCATACTTTAGAATGCAGTAAATTGAATCATGCATTCAGTGCATCGATAATTATCATCCTGAATTTTCTGTTTTACTGCTTGTAATTTAATCCTGTTCTTATTTCAAATACTACATTATTACCTTTCTCCATAATGTTTCTTCATTGTCTCCCTGTCCTTATTAATCTTGCTTCTGATGCTTCTCAAATTCCTGGCAGCCAGTTTTTGTGGATCAGTCTTCAACGTGCACCAAACATTTGCTTTTCCAATAATGTTCCATAGAGCAAGGTATTGACAATCACAACATCATTGGCAAGTCCCAAGGCAGCCAGTAGTGAATTTGTTAATGGCGAGGACCACTCTCACCCTAGTCACTCCCTCTTCTCCATTCTTCCATCAGGCGAGTGGTATGGAAGTTCGGAGTGGTGAAGTGGTGATCAATGATTGGCGCGGACACTAAACCAAAGGGCCTGTTTCTGTGCTGTATCACTGAGCTAAACACGGGACTAAACAAGGGAGTAAACACTAAACTAAGAGAGACTATGAGGTTGATTGTGGTAGTGAAGGGGGGTTCAGTTGCTTGTCTCAGTTGTGGTAGTTGTGACAGGAGATCGACTTGTTATCAGATAGTGAGCACTGCTGATCAGTAAGCGTCCAGTGGTGTAGAAGGTGGATCTGATGGTGGTTAGTGACAATAGACAATAGGTGCAGGTGTAGGCCATTCGGTCCTTCGAGCCAGCACCGCCATTCACTGTGACCATGGCTGATCATCCACATTCAGTACCCCGTTCCTGCCTTCTCACCTTTTTCCTCATAGATCGTTCTAAATGGCTTACCCTTATTCTTAAACTATGGCCCCTGGTTCTGGACTCCTCCAACATCGGGAACATGTTTCCTGCCCCTAGTGTGGCGAGTTTAATAGTGATTCAGGGAGAATAACTAATTATAATCTAGGACCAAAGAGACACAAAGTGCTGGAGTAACTCAGCGGTTCGGGCAGCATCTTTGGAGAACATGTCTTTTTTTTGTAGACCTATCCATGTTCCCCAGAGATACTGCCTGAACTGCTGAGTCTTGTGTCTTTTTATTTGTAAACCAGCATTTGAAGTTCCTTGAATCTCTCCAATTATAGGAGAATCTGTTTGTGATTAAAGTGATCTCAAAAGTGGTCGGAGGTGTGATGGTGATCAGCAGTAGGTGTTATTTGGGGGAACAACATTATAGGTGGGTAGTTTGGACCAGGGATGACACAGTAGTGCAGTGGTACTGCCCTGCAGTGCCAGAGACCCGGGCTCAATCCTGACTACGAGTCCTGTCTGTGCACAGTTTATATGTTCTCCCTGTGATAGTATAGATTTTCTCCAGGAGTTTAGTTTAGAGATACAGCACAGAAATAGGCCCTCCAACTCTCCGGTCTGAAGAAGGGTCTCGACACGAAAACGTCACCCATTCCTTCTCTCCAGAGACGCTGCCTGACCCGCTGAGTTACTCCAGCATTTTGTGTCAGGGAAACGGGAGATGCCCTCTTCCATTATAGATGAGGCTCTCACGAGGGTCTCCTCGATATCCCGCAGCTCCGCTCTTACTCCCCCTCCCCCCATTCGTAACAAGGACAGAGTCCCCCTTGTCCTCACCTTCCACCCCATCAGCATACAGCATATAATCCTCCAACATTTTCGCCACCTCCAATGGGATCCCACTACTGGCCGCATCTTCCCATCTCCACCCCTTTCTGCTTTCTGCAGAGACCGTTCCCTCCACTAATCCCTGGTCAACTTGTCCCTTCCCACCCAATCCACTCCCTCCCCAGGTACTTTCCCCTGCAACCGCAGGTGATGCAACACCTGTCGCTTTACCTCCCCCCTCGACTCCATCCAAGGACCCAAACTGTCTTTCCAGGTGAAGCAGAGGTTCACTGGTACCTCCTACAACCTCATCTACTGTATCCGCTGTTCCAGGTGTCAACTTCTCTACATTGGCGAGACCAAGCGTAGGCTCAGCGATCATTTCACTGAACACCTCCGCTCAGTCTGTCTTAACCTACCTGATCTCCCAGTGGCTCAGCACTTTAACTCCCCCTCCTATTCCCAATCTGACCTTTCTGTCCTGAGCCTCCTCCATTGTCAGAGCAAGGCCCAGCACAAATTGGAGGAACAGCACATCATATTTTGCTTGCTTATGAACATTGACTTCTCTAACCAGATAGCCCCTCTTTCTCTCTCCATCCACTTCCCCTTCCCTGTTTTCCCACTAGTCTTCCTGTCTCCGACTGCATTCTATCTTTGTCCCACCCCCCTCCCCGTCATCAGTCTGAAGAAGGGGCTCGACCCGAAACGTCGCCCATTCCTTCTCACCAGAGATGCTGCCCAACCCGCTGAGATTCTCCACATTTTGTGTCTACCTTCGATTTGAACCGACATCTGCAGTTCTTTCTTACACACCTCCAGCTCACCACGTCTGTGCCAACCAGTGATCCCCATACACTATCCTACACACAAGGGACAATTTACCAAAGCCAATTCACCTACAAGCCAGTACATCTTTGGAGTGTGGGAGGAAACCGGAGCATCCAGGGAAAATGCACGCAGTCATTGGGAGAATGTACAAACTCCGTACAGACTGCACTTGCAGTCAGGATCGAACCCGGGTCTCTGGCATTGTAAAGTGGCAACCGTACTGCCCCTTCACTGGTTGTGAAGAGGAAATTGGTTATTGAGTTTTCCTTGAACCCATTCTTGCGTGAGTGAATTAACTGCAACCCCCGTGGTTATTATAATAAAACCGAAACAAATTGCTGTTTAAGTGCTTGTGGCCGGCTTCTCGCGCTGAGCTGAAACAATCTGGCCTCTCTAGTTGTGCTCGAATGAGGAACGCTTTCACTTCTTGGACAAAGGCTCCCCTACACTGCCTCAGCGCAGAGTCTGATGGTCACAAGCCAACTGCAGAAAATTGCCTTTAACTTGGAACTAAATTTGCCAGATATGAGTGGATGGGTCATGTGGGGAAATAAAAAGGCTATGTTGACTCGGTGTGAATTGGATTGCTCTCAGGGGCACAAGCTGCAGGAACTGTTGTAGTCGGATTAGCAAGCGCTTGTACTGTGGCCAGTTTCTACTTTATCTTGCCTGGGAGTATTTGAGTTTGGCACCCTTTTATTTTTAGAAGACATTCCATTTTCATGCACTAACATCCAATAACATATTGCATTTCTAAACATGCTTATTTTAAAGCAAACCTTAAATTTACCAGAAGATAGACGCAAAGTGCTGGAGTAACTCAGTGAGTCAGGCAGCATCTCTGAAGGAAAATGATGGGTGACATTTCAGGTCAGAACGCTTTCATTTACCTGACTTGGTGCATTGCAATGGTATTCTGTTCATGAATAAACTATTTTCTAAACTTGCTGCTTATTTTAAAGATAATTTATACCATTATTAACAGCCAACTTAGCCCATGATTTCACACATAGCCTAACTTGTTCAACTTGATTTTGCAATTACTTTGACTTTGAGTAGTCCGCTGTAGTATATATTAAAAACATTGGTAAATTAATACTTTAACGATTCAACTTCTGACTTCAGTCATGAGATTCTGGTTCTTTCTAATTCACTGTTTTGTGCAGGGTAGTAAATTGATTGACACAAAATGCTCAGGGGGTCAGGCAGCATGACTGGAGAAAAGGAATAAGTGACGTTGCAGGTGGAGATCCCTCTTCAGACTGAGATTAGCTGAGTAAATTGATCACTGGCTTATTGATTGTTTTAAACCACAGATGTTCCTTGGAAACACTGTCACTTCCATTTTGAGTGTCTGGTATTTCCGCAAATAGAACTTCCTGGTTCCCATGTAAATACAAAATCGTAAGCGGGCTGACGGATATTTTGTTGGCTACCCTGTTCAGCTGGGCTTCTCATAGATTTCAGCAACGGAGAAAAATCCTCACAAAAATTGCTCGCAATAATGCTTGTAAATTTGCCAGATGAACCTGCAAACTATTCTAATGGAGGGTCAAAGACCTGAAATATTAACACCGCTTCTCTCTGCACAGACCCTGCTGAGTGCTTCCAGCGTTTACTGTCTTAGTTCTGCATCAGGTTGGGTTTAGGTTTATTATCAACCTGTGCCCAGTGGAAAGTTTGATTTGCATGCCATCCAAACAACCAGAAAATATTACACATAAATACAATCAAAACTTAGGTATAATAAATAAATAATAAATAAAGGCGAATATACAAGAATATAGTTCTCAGGATTGTAGCGCATGAGTTCCTTAGCCCAAGTCCAAACTAATCCCATCTCCGTAATGGGTTGGAGGTGAATCGAATAGTACCCTAGCTGGTGGAAGGACCGTTCAGAAGCCTGATAACTGAGGGGAAGAAGCTGTTCCTGAGTCTGGTGGCAAGCGCTTTCAAGCTTCTGTGCCTTCTGCCGGACAGAAACAGGGAGAAGAAGGAATGACCGGGGTGGGACATGTCTTTGATTAAGTTAGCTGCTTTTCCCAGGCGATATGAAATGTAGATGGAGACAATGGTAGGAAGTCTGGTCTGTGTGATGGACTGGGCTACATCTATAACTCTGTAATTTCTTGTAACCTTGAGCAAAGCTGTTCCAAAACAAAGCTGAGAAACAGCCAGACAGTATGCTTTCTGTGGTGCATCTGTAGAGGTTTGTTAGTACTATTGGAGACATGCTAAATTTCCTCAAAAAGTAGAGGCGTTGGTGTCTTGATTGTCACTTCAATATGGATGGTCCTTGACAGATCATTTGTAATATTAACTAGACTAAGTGGGACCCATTGGGTCCCTGTCACATGGGAGGCCTGGTCCCCCAACGCAACCCAATGGTCCCCCTGGTCCCCAATGCAATATTCCACCACTTACCCGTTTCCCCCAATGCAACCCGTCCCCCCAACGCAATATTGCATCACTCACGCATAGCCCGCATCTGCGCAGGCATGGCTCATTTCCCCATCCCCCAGCACCTCTCCACCCTCCTCCTTCTTTCCCCACTCCTCCTCCCCTCCCCCAATCCCTCCCTCACCTCTCCCTCCCTCTTTTGCATCGTGTGCGTGGGTTACTCAAACTCCGTGCAAACTGCTCGGCCACCCTGCAACCCGACTCTCCCTCCCTCTGCCCACTCCAGCTCGGCCCGCCCCCACCCGGCCCACTGCTGCCGCTCGGCCCGTCCCCGCCCTTCCCACCCGCCTCCCTGCCGCCGGGCCGCGGGGGGGGTGGTGGAGAGTGGTGAGGGGGAGAAAGACAGGACCAGGGCCTCCACTGGGCCTCCACTGAACCCCCCCTGCAGCTGCCGCCGGTGGTGGGGGAGGCAATAGACAGGTTACTGTGAGGAGGGGAGAGAGGAGTTTGTGAGTGAGGTGGGACAGGCCGCCGCTGGTGGGGCAGGAACGGACGTCAACATCCTGGTCGTGGTATTGACTGACGGGAGAAGAGACCAATCTGCGTGGTGCTGACTAAAGGGAACTGCGCATGCGCGGTTTCTAAGCTTTTTAAACCTCCATAACTTTTATAATATACCACCGATCGGAACAAAACCTGATGCAATCACAGCACAGGAGAACGGTGAGTAACCTGGCAAAACTTTTTTAGCACAATCGCGTACCATTTTAGCGCAAATAGGAAAAACCTCGCAAACTGGAAGAGCACAAGATCAGAGTTTTAGTTATGTACATAGATGCCAAGAAACTGGGCACCATTGCAACTGATTAGGGCATGTATTCCACCATGATATCTAAAGTCAATAACTAGCTCCTTTGTCTTGCTGATGTTGAGGGAGAGACACCATAACACCATGTTTACTATGTTCTCTATCTCCTTCCTGTACTCCATCTCGTTAATATAAAGATAATTTATACCTCTACTAACAGCCAACTTAGCCCATGATTTATTATTTCACACATAACCTAACTTGTTCATCTTGATTTTGCAATTACTTTGATGTTTGAATATTCTGCAGTAGTATATAATATTAAAATCATTGGTAAACTTATACTTTAAAGATTCAACTTCTGATTTCAGTCATGAAATTCTGGTTGTTCGTGATCCGGCCCACCACAGTGGTGTCATCTGCAAACTTGTAGCTGGAGTTAGAGCTGAATTTGATCGTACAGTCTTGATTGTATGTGGAGTATAGTCCAAGCACCAGATCAGCAGCTCCATTTGCTTTATTGAAGAGAAATAGCTCTGAGGGAGATGGGTTTATTGTTAATTTTTTAATTTTAGTTTTGTCAGGCTTTTAAAATTATTTTGTGTTTTATTTTTAATCAGTTAGATTAGTTTCTATGTTTTTTTAATGTTGATTTTTGAACAGCTACTTGTTATGGATAATAGCAAGATTAAACGAGAACATACCAGTTTGAAGTTTGATCCTTATTTTATGAGGAGTTACAATGAGGGATTTCGTGAAGACCCCGCCAGGCACACATGCTCGAGATTCTTCAAAGCAGTGGTGTGGAATCACAGATAACAACAATGACTGAAGATAGTAAGATTAAGAGACACTAATATACCAGTTGACCTTATCATAGAGGATTGGGAGCGGAGGGCACGAAATCCCTCATCGTAACGCCTCATAAAATAAGGATCAAACTTCAAACTGGCAAGTTCTCGTTTAATCTTACTATTTTACTTCGGAGTCACATGAGTGACTTTGTGAAGATTTCAAAGCTCTGTGATTACATGCCATGGACCACGTCCATGCTCACACACTGCCGCAATACCGATTGAGGAAGTATGTTAACGTATTTCAGACTTGAACAAGCTGAAAAATAATAACATTTTTGTGATGAACTCAAGGACAAACGTTTAGGGAACAGCACTTAAACTGACTCCGCAACGTTGCGGGAGCGGCCACAGGTTTGTTATAAACCGCTGAAATGTAGTTTCACTGACCCAGCCCATTATTGCGAGGACATGATCCATGAACACCTCCATGGTCCTCGCCACTGATGTGGATGCAGCCCTGGTAGAATGACATTTCAAAATGTTAGTGTCTTACCTGCTGCACCAAATACCACCTTGAGCCATCTGGAGATAGTCTACACCGTCACCCTGTGATGTGGGTTTACATGGCTGATAACAGACCCGACTCCATATTCCTGATGCCCATTTTCAGACCTGTAATCGCAGGTCTGTGTAGTTTAAGCAACTCTTCTATAAAGAAATCACTTTATTGTGGGTCGAAACCATTCTATACAGGTAACTCCTGTAGGGTCTGGACCCGTTGTGCTGTGTTCAGTGCCATTACCATCACCACTTTGAAGGTGAGTAAGTCCAGTGGTCAATCCGTCAAAGGCGACCAGCTCCTGAGTAGGTTCAACACCACCCCTATATCTCTGGTAATATAATATCATGGTCGGGGAGGGATGGATAGAACATACCCTTCATTGTGTGGATACCAGCTGGTGAGATCCCACTCCAATGTTGAGATAGGATGACAGTGCACTCCAGGCACTGTATATGGCACTGTAACTGAGGGACTCATCAAAATGTAGGCCCGTGAGGATTCCAGCACATCGGAGATTGTAGCAGATATGTAGGTGGTCTAGGTCCGACTACAGAAACCTCCCATATCCTTATGTGGGTGAGGTACTGCTTCCTAGTGGACTCTCTCTGCACGCTGCTTCACAATGTCCATGGTCCTTCCTGTTGCAGAATCTGGTTGCGTTTTCTGCAACACCTGTCTGATGAAGCAGAATGGGGGAAAGCATAGAAAAACCCATTTCCCCCCAATGTAGCGAGAACGCGTCCATCGCCACTGCCCCAGGATCTGGTTCTCAAGAGACATATGTTCGTATCCAATGGCTCAACCTGGACGCAAGGAGGTCGATATCTGGTGTTTCATATTAGGCTATAGTTTTAGCAAATATTTGGAGATTCAACATCTACTTGATGTCGTTATTAAATACTTGTGACCTGGTGTCCGCCAGTGTATTGAACTTAACCGAAAGGTACGTAGCTGATATCCAAATATTTCTTTCAATCCACCAGAGCCAAATTAATTTTCCCAATTCATCACAAGATATTGACTTCATACCACCCATAAGGTTTAAATATGCCACCTCAGTGGTATTATTGAAGACGGACATGCGCATGCTGTGGATTAGTGCATTAAGCCCGTAGCCCGTGGCATGCTCCCAGCATTTCTAAACAGTTTATACCTTGTGATTGCAGAAAAGTAGACTCATGCAAATCCCATCTACCGCCCCAACTGGAATGGTGTAGGTAGCTCCCCAGCCCTTGGTGCTTACGTCGGTTTGTAACACGACTAATAGGTTTGATGTAATGATGGGATTTAACCATCACAAACATAGCTAATCCACCATAGTAGCTCAATTTATGCCTTGATTGGCAGCTGCATAAGCCCGTAAAATGTCCAGCATTCGCTTTTAACGCCGAGATTTTTGCTCTTTGCAAGCTTCGATAGTGTAATGGCCCAAATTATGTGGCTGGAATGTAGCTACAAGTTTACCAATTACCTTAGCAGCATGTCTAATAGTCGGTTTCCTGGCACAAGCAAGGCTGTTACATGCCTCTATTATGTCTATTGCTTTGTTTCCTGGGATAGTGACAATCAGAACCCATGCATCCCAGAATGTATATAACCGCTCTCCTACTTGTGAGGTTATACATGCAGCACTCCCAAGAGAACCAGACCCACTTACCTCCATGGTTACCGGTGGGCCTGATGTTCTGGTTTCTGGTGTTCCGTCGTTGCTGGGTTGTGGTGAGGTGCTGCCAGCGTGTAGGTCCTTACTGTTCTTTCAGGTGGCCCCCAAGGTATTGCATATGGTATTTGTCTGTGCACTGCCGGCCTGCTGGAGGGAAGTGGGTTCATCAACCCGACTGCCTTCACCTCCTAATCCAGGTTCTAGACCTGTTTGGGCAGGTCCTCACCGAACAGCTGTCTCGGTGGTGGTATCGCAGAATATGGGGTTTGGAGTCGGTTTAATGGCGATAATATGGGAAGCGTAATTCCATGACTAATGACGCAAGAGCATCCTCCTGCGCTGCTGCCATTTCCATACTGTCAACCGATCTGGCAAAGGCAGTATCCCCGACGTCAGCAATTTCAGGATCTTTAGTAACTTCAGCTCCTGTGCCCCAGATGAGCGTGTTGACTGTCGGTACATTCAACGATATGCAGTTGTTTGGGCCTTGTATTTGTTGATCGCCTCGATAAGGACCTGTTCCTGCAGCTGGTGTGTGGTGAGGTAGTCTATGCTGGCCACTAGTTTTGGGCTGCAAAGGCTGTCCTGAGTGCTTTGGCTGGGCGAACTTGGAGACCACATCCAGCAGTTCCTCCTGGGTTTCTCAGGTACTGCAGGTTCCTGCTGCAACCCTTCTTTCGTGTCAGCCAGCTGCTGATCCCTGGCACTCCCCACTGATGACGGGACATGCTGGGTGGCTCAGCCGCATGTCTCCTGGAACTGGAGGACCTCTGGTCCAGCTGCAGAGATTGTGCTCTAGGATGCGCTCCATCCGAGACATGCGACCGCCGCCGCATCTGCGGGCGACAAGTCGACTTCCTCAGGTTCTCCCGAACTACTGAGGCTTCTGTCATCGGCCCGCACCTCGTCGAGGTGATGACTATGGGTGCCTAGACAGGATGTCACTGCCTGCCGCTGGTCCGCAGTCTTCCGGACGGCGGCGGCCCGCCTGTCTGGAAGACATGAGCGGTGGTGAGTCGGTCCCTGCGTGGTACCCCGACGTCCGCGCGGGCTTACCGCCACGCCTGACTACATGAGTCCGTGACGGCGCATGGTCACTGCCTGCCGCCTAAGCGGGGCCGCACGACCGAAATCCGCTGCCACCGGCCTGCACTCGGGCAGCCTGACCCGGTGGTGAGCCGGTACCTCCTGCTCCTGCTCCTGCAGGGCTCCCTGACTTCCCGGCAGATCCATCACCGGCCCGCAATCGAGCAGGTTACCCCCGGCGGCATGTCGATGCCTCTGCTGCAGCGGGGCACGACCTGGGCGCAGCTCTCCCCCTGCTCCGCCCTCTGGTGACCTGCATAGTAGGGGAGACAGAACGTGCCGCCGAGCGGGTCACACGTTTACGCACCTTTGCTCCACTGTCCCTTTGCTTAGGTGACAGTGGTAGGGAGTCAGGGTCTTGCCTACCCTGCCCCCGCGCGGTGCTCCTACCACTTTGCGGCTCCATGGTCAGCCGTGGTGGAGACACGGGTCCTGGCTGCGCAGGGCTCGCTGATTTCAGCGTTCTTATCCCGGGTGGTGCCGGTGTTGTGGGCAGCTCCGGGAATGGTGGCCGCTGACTCCCATCTGAAGTCCCATGGCCCTTGGAGGCATGCTTCGATGCCTTCATTCTGGTCTCCATCCATCGTTTCTGTAAGCAAAGTCTAGTACAGCAGCTCAGCAACTCAAGGTTAGTATCTCACCTGAGGGTCTTTATGAAGCATCCGGTGGAGGAGCGCACTCTCCCCCCTCCCCCCCAGCTCCAATGGAGACCAGACTCTCATGCAGGACCATAGACTGCCGCTAACGGCAAGCCTCCCGCCTATGTAGTGAGTCGGGCCCCAGCTCTGTCTTACTACCTCCATAGTGTAGCTACCCGCGAATGGCAGTCTCCGAGCCCGGACCCTCCTGGGTCACGGGCTTGCCCGACTTCCGGGTAGCGTCTTTTGAATGAAATTGAAAGGACAATAGTACTGAATTAACAACTTTATGGTAAAATCATGGGGTTTCTAATTTCTTTCCCACACCCATAGGAGAAACATGAATAATCACACAATGAAATAATCCCTTTATTTTTGCCTCTCCTTGGCTTCCGGGCAGGCAAGAGGTTGGAACAGGTGTAAAGTTTGCAAAGTTTCCTTGGGCAGTTCCCAGCCAGCTGGCACACTCCCACTTTACAATGCTGCACTCATGCCGACAGTCCGCAGTGACCCTGCGGCCTGCGTTGTAGAGTCGGGGCTGCCGCTTTGCCCCTTTACCTGGTTAATTCAGACAGCCCGCAGTTTCCCTGCAGGCTGTGGAGTAGAGTCGGGCTGCTGCTCTGCCGTCGCTCACTCCGAACGGCGAGCCTGCAAGCCCCACTCCTGTATACATGCCATCAGCCCGCAGTGTCCTGCGGGCTGCGGTGTAGAGTTGGGCTCCTCTGCCATCCTCCGACCGGCGAGTGTGTGAGCCCAGACCCTCCTGGTCAACGGGCTCTTCCCGACTCCAGTCTGTTGGTGCCGCCGCTGACTGCCGCGGCAGTCAGTTTCGAGGCGGCCTGGAGACCCTGAACAGAGTCACCTGAAAAGAAAAAAGGACTGCAGGTTAGTTTCCTTACCTGCAGGTCCCTGCAGTAGAGGAGCAACGCTACTCCCTGCCTGTCGCTCGCATGCGGTCGACAATATGTCGCGCATGCGTGCCTGGCGGGGTCTTCACGAAGTCACTCGCGTGACTCATTTAAGTCCCAAAGCCATTTTGTACCAAATTCAAAGATATTGCATTGATTCGAGCTAGATGTTAGCTTTTCCCATCTTGGTGCTGTTCTTCAAAAGGCATTGCATGCTACTGTGTGTCAAATATGCCTTCTTAGAACTGCCTGTGATTCTGCTGCTAAAGTTGATAAGCATTTCTGTTTGAGCAGAACATCCCAATAAAGCCACAAAATCAATACTCTCCAATTAAACAGCCTGAGGATAATCAGGTTATAATTATTGTTGGTGGGCGAAGTTGGTAGATTGTATAATCAATGCAGTACATTCTACTTTGGTGAGAAATCGCTTTGTGAATTAAATTCTCCATCGCAAGAGGCTTTTTCAAAGTACAAAATAGTAACAATTAATGATTAAAATAATTAAAAATCCAAAATCATTAAAAAAAAACCTTGCTAAACTTCATCGAAAAATGTTAAATGCATCACGGCGCTGGAGTTTCGGGTTCAATCCTGACTTTGGGTGCTGTCTGTGTGGAGTTTGCACATTCTCCTTGTGACCGCATGGATTTCCTCCGGGTGCTTCGCTTTCCTCCCACATCCCAAAGCCGTGTGGGTTTGTAGGTTAGTTGGCCTCTGTAAAATTGTCCCTAGTGTGCAGGGAGTGGATGAGAAAGTGGGATAACATGGAACTAGTGTGAACGGATGATCGATAGTCGGGGTGGACTCAGTGTGCTGAAAAGCCTGTTTTCATTCTGTATCTCGGATCTAAACTAAACTAGCTACTATTCCTGATCCAGGTCTAACCTGTGCCTAAAAACTGGATCCATTAACACTTGTTCTAATTGAGCATTACCTGCGTGGTCACAGTGATAATGTACAAACTCCGTACAGACAGCACTAGTAGTCAGGATTGAACCCAGGTCTCTGGCGCTGTAAGGCGTCAACTCTACCACTGTGCCACTGTACTGCCCTTAAAGGATGAGTAGCAGTTCCTTGACATAATTATATCACGCATCAATTAAATCACCCAATAAAATAATCAGTATTTGGAAAAACAAGCACAAAAGAAGCGAGGTGCTTAGATGGTCTATGGAATGCCTGAGCCAACATTGAATACATTGTTTCAAAGTTCATTGGTTCAGTTTGGAGAGCAGATCACACACCCACAGCTGGGCCTTATTTGATTATTTTTTGAAGGAAAGACCAGCAGAAGAGAAAGTATTAAAAAAAATAAGCAAGAGGAAGTCTTATTATGAAAAAAAAAAGATGTGGACATCATAATTAATATTGCTGAGAAGAATTTGTGGTTCAATGGGTCTCTATTATCACATGTGCAGATGTATGCATACAGTCCAGTGGTTGTCACAGCTCAGCACAATCCACGATTAGTACAACATGTATAGAAATAGTCCACTGAGTCTGCATGCAAGAGCCGCCAGGTTTTGGTTTCCCATTTCAAAGTCTAGTCTGGTCCACGCGCTCAGTCTCCTGGAAGGGGCGCTTGGTCCAGGCGAGCCCCAGGCTGCTACGGGGCCTCCAGCTGTCGCCACCGTCCAGATTAGCCCGCGATTCACCATCCCTCTCCCCATGGTAAATTGTCGCTTCAAACCTGTAACTGACATGGCTCAGCTTTTAACACATATTTCACATTTTCTACTCTGGATGTGCAAGGTACAAAGTTATTCCAACACTCTGACGTGTTCCAGAGGACAGCCTGCCTTGGGTAATTTGGCACTGTATGCAAATTCTTCATTCCAAAGAGAAGGATTTTGTAAAATGATGGAGAGTATGTTGCTTTTTATTTTGGGTGGTGCTGTGTCCAGTAAAATCTTACTATTTACTGAGATGTACAAGTCAATGTGTTTCTGGCATTTTTTTTATTTAACACGTCATCTGAAGAAGGGTCTCGACCCGAAACATCACCCATTTCTTCTCTCCAGAGATGCTGCTGCCTGCCCCACTAAGTTACTCCAGGCTTTTTTGTGTCTATCTAAATGCGTGTCAATGTCAGTTGCTGGTTTTGAAATTACATTTTGTTAGACTGTTATTTCCTGGTCACCAGTGAAGTGATTGAGCGAAAACTGTTTAACAGCATGTACATATTTTATTATCCAAAGTTATTCTGGCTGCATAAGCGGCAAAAATTAATGGAACAGTTTCCATGTTAGGTTGAACTCCCAGGCATAACCACAGCAGGACTAATAAACCACCATCCAGAGGTGATCTGGAGAGAAAAATCTCACTTTGTTTAAACAGGGCTATTTATAATTTATGATAACAAAAGCTCAATGTGTAATTATACTTTTTGCAGATGCAGCAAATCATACATTTTGTATGACTTGTGCCCATTTGCTGGCCGTTGCCTTGCACCATGTGATAAGAGGGTGCAGTAAGAATAGGTAACTCTATGGCTCCACAATGGTGACATAGTGTAATTGACTCCAGAATTAAATAATCCAGACCAATTTTAAGTGAGAAAAATGGTTCGGCAAAATTAATAACTCAGCTAGGGTATTGTTTTCAAATTAACCGATTGTACGACAGCTTTATGTGTAAGTTATTCTGCTTCGAGTTTGAACTAAATTAGTTGTTAACAGTCACGATAACCACAGATGCATAAAACTTTTACACTAAATGCAGCTGTCATTTGCCTGGCCCTCTCCCACCACAGATACATAAAACATCAACACTATGTGTAGGAAGGAACTGCAGATGCTGGCTTATGCCGAAGATAGACACAAAATGTTGGAGTAACTCAGTGGGTCAGGCAGCATCTCTGGAGAAAAAGGAATGGGTACCGTTTTGGGTTGGAAACCTTCTTCAGACACTGAATGCACCTATCACTTGCCTGGCTCTGCCCACCCCCACCTCTCTTTCTGCTTTCTCCTCCCCCCACTACAATCAGTCTGAAAAAGTGTCCTGGCCTGAAATGTTGCCTATCCATGTCCTCCAGAGATGCTGCCTGACCCGCTGTGTTACTCCAGCACTTTGTGTCTTTTTTCCCCCCCGCAGCATCTGCAGTTCCTTTGTCTTTACTATATGCAGTACAGGGTTTAAAACTGAGATTTTGTACCGTCCTCACTGTTCCCCCTGTGGAGTTTAAGTTTTATTGTACTATGTTGGATCCACATTGTATCTGAGTGATGACGGCTGTTATGTTTGAGGGGCAATGGAATTTCAATGTTTTACCTTCCGAAGCAAAAATTGAAAAACTCTTGAGTACTTGCTCCCGGCAAGTGTACCCAAGTGTCTGCTTAACTGAGGAAAAGGTTTAACAGCTCCTTGAAGTGCTGCACCCACCTGGAGGAATGTGTTCAGAACACCATTATCTTCTGACCCTTCTCAAGTCCCCCGGCATATTTCAGAGGTGTTAATGACTGCGACTGACCCTTCATCCTCCAAGTATCAGCCCTCTTGAGTATATAGTTCCTACCATATTCTCTATCTCCGTGGGTACTACTGTTTCAACCATTGTTTGAGAATTTTTTTGTGAACTGCCCTTAAACAAGTTGTATTGAAGAGGAGCACACATCTAAATGTTCATTTAAAAAAATGCTAGAAACACATTGACTTGTACAGTTCAGTAAATAATTCCCAGATACAAACCACACCATTTGTAGGTCATGTAATCTAGACTTGCATGTTGGTCAGTTGTAAAAAATCAAGTTATAATTGGGTTTTTTTGTATACTACCCTTAAACAAGTTATATTGAAGAAGAGCACACAATCTGTATAGAAACATAGAAAATAGGTGCAGGAGGAGGCCATTCGGCCCTTCGAGCCAGCACCGCCATTCATTGTGATCATGGCTGATCGTCCCCAATCAATAACCCGTGCCTGCCTTCTCCCCATATCCCTTGATTCCACTAGCCCCTAGAGCTCTATCAAACTCTCTCTTAAATCCATCCAGTGATTTTGCTTCCACTGCCCTCTGTGGCAGGGAATTCCACTAATTCACAACTCTGGGTGAAAAAGTTTTTTCTCAACTCAGTCTTAAATGGCCTCCCCTTTATTCTAAGACTGTGGTCCCTGGTTCTCAACTCGCCCAACATTGGGAATATTTTTCCTTCATCTATCTTCTCCAGTTCTTTTATAATTTTATATTTTTCTATAAGATATCCCCTCATCCTTCTAAACTTCAGTGAATACAAGCCTAGTCTTTTCAATCTTGACATCTAAATATTCATTAAAAGATATGCTAGATGTACATTGACCTGTACAGCTCAGTAAACAATTACCAGCTAAAAATGGTGGCACTGTGGTAGAGTTGCTGCCTCACAGCACCAGAGACCTGAGTTCGATCATGACTACAGGTGCTGTCTGTACGGAGTTTGTACGTGCTCGCGTGGGTTTACCCCGGGTGCTCCAGTTTCTTCCCACACTCAAGTCATAGAGGTCTGTAGATTAATTGGCTACGGTAAAAATTGTACATTGTCCCTAGTGTGTAGGATAATGCTAGTGTATGGTGAACATTGGTCGGCGTGGTTCGGTGCGCTGAAGTGCCATTTTCCGTGCTGTCTCTCTGAACTAAACTAAACCACAATATGCACCTACAAATTGTGTAGTCGGTTAGGGTTAGGGTTCGGGTTAGCGTTATGCATGTTGGTTAGTTTAAAAAAACTCTAGATATAATTCTTCAATATAATGCCTAAACCAATATGACTGCGAAAACTGAATAGATTATTCATGTCTATTCATGGACATGAATAGATTATTCATGGTGTGGTAGCAGATCACAAGCTAATGTTTAGAAATTGCATCATTTCTGAATAGGAATGCAACATTTGTGCTACAGGAATTAACTTCAACCTATTCATTCCTGTGCAGCTGGGATTGTGCTATTCCATTAGAAGGCGAGAGAAACTGCCTATTGAGTATTCAATGCTGCCTTTATTTTGTTAATGCGTGAGTTACAGTGATTAGTGGATCAATAGCATGCACTGCTGATGCGTTCCTACGCTAATTAATGTCAGGGTTCCAGCCCTTATAGCCACTACAGAAAGTCTGTCGTTTGAAGTAGCCGGAAGGGAGGGGGTGATGTACGCCTCGTTTTACCAATTCTGATTGTAACACCTTGTTAAAGGATGAGTGGGAGAGACATGTCCCCTGCCTCAGGAGCAGGAGTAACGAGGAGGTGGCAGGAAGTGGCTGGTGAGGTTTGTTCCTGGACAGATTCACCACAGAAGAGAGAGAAATTCTATGTTCCCACAAGGCTAGTAATCTAACAATGTGAAGAGTAGAAACAATGAACTGCAGATGCTGGTTTACAAAAACAAGTATAATGAGAGGAATAGATAGGGTAAATGCACAGAGTCCTGGGGGAATCAAGAATCAGAGGACATGGGTCTGGGGGGGGGGGGGAAGATGTAATAGGAACCTGAGGGGCAACTTTTCTACATAAAGGGTGATATGTATATGGAACGATCTGCCAGAGGAGGTTGGTGAGGTGGGTACTATCACAATGCTTAAGAAACATTTGGACAGGCACATGTGTACGAAGGAACTGCAGATGCCGGTTTACACCAAAGATAGAAACAAAATTCTGGATTAACTCAGCAGGTCAGGCAGCATCTCTGGAGAGAAGGAATAGGTGACATCTGAAGAATGGCCTTGACCCGAAACGTCACCTATTTCTTTTCTCCAGAGATGCTGCCTGTCTTATTGAGTTACTCCAGCTTTTTCTGTCTATAAACAAGTACATGGATAGGATAAGTTTAAAGGGATATGGGCCAAACGCAGGCAGGTGGGACTAATATAGATGGGGTATGTTGGCCAACGTGGTCAAGTTGGGGCAACAGGCTATATGACTATGATTTTATGACTGGAGTAATTCAGCGGGTCAGGTCTGGAGAGAAGGAATGGATGACATTTCAGGCGAAGACCCTTCTTCAGTCACGCTGGTACCTAATGCACGGACAGCCAACTCTGTTGTTGCCTTCCTGCATTACTCCTGTCTTTGGCCCTATCCTCAAAGTACGCAGTCACAATAAAAGTACATCATTACTGCATTTGGACATTAAATTTCCCCTTCACCTGGCACCTAATGGCTAACCACACCCAGCTGTCTGAATACGTCCCGTCCAGTCACAGTGCCCCTGCAGACAGGAGGAAAACATTGTTGTCACAGTGCAGTGCAGTGTAGGTTCACAAGGTTAATTCCCAGGATAACGGGACTGTCATATGCCAAGAGAATGGAGCGGCTGGGCTTGTATACTCTGGAATTTAAAAGGATGAGAGGGGATCTTATTGAAACATATAAAATTATTAAGGGTTTGGACACGATAGAGACAGGAAACATGTTCCCGATGTTGGGGGAGTCCATAACCAGGGGCCACAGTTTAAGAATAAGGTTAAGGCATTTAGAATGGAGATGAGGAAATACTTTTTCACACAGAGAGTTGTGAGTCTGTTCTGCCTCAGAGGGCGGTGGAGGCCAGTTCTCTGGATACTTTCAAGAGAGAGCTTGATAGGGCTCTTAAAGATAGCGGAGTCGGGGGATATGGGGAGAAGGCAGGAACGGGGTACTGATTGGGGATGTTCAGCCGTGATCACATTGAATGGCGGTGCTGGCTCGAAGGGCCGAATGGCCTACTCTTGCACCTATTGTCTATTGCCTTTACAATCACATGGGACATGGGATATCTTGGTGACAAGGGTTACCAGCTGATGATCCAATAGCCTGGACTAATCCAGAGATCCAAGTTTAAAACACACCTGTGGAACATAAAACTGAAGGAGTAGGAGTAGGTGCAGACAATTGAACCTTATGAGCATGCTCCACCATTAAACCTCATGAGCATGCTCCACCATTGAACCGTGGTCCATCAGCTGGACAGCTCGATTTTCCTGCCCCATCCCTCTAATTCAGAAAACAGTTGTATTGTGATTTATACACAATTAGTGACCGATCCTCCACCATCTCATGGGAATTTGGGCTTGAAATCAATTCATAATAAAGAATTTCAAAAGCAAATAACTAATAATTTAATAACATTTAATATAATTTGAAAGCTATTAAAACTAATCATTTAGGGTAGCACAGTAGTGCAGTGGTAGAGTTGCTGCTTACAGCGCCAAAGACCTGGGTTCGATCCTGACTATGGGGACTGTTTGTCGGGGGTTTGTCCTGCTCCACAGTGCAGTTTCTGTCTTTACAGATGGAGTTAATGTATATTCAGTAATTTGATGAGAACTTCAACTTATATGCATTTATCAGACCCCAGTAACTTTTTAAAAGTTCTAAGGATGATTGAATGAAATATATCCCAGACTTCAACAGCTTTGTAAATCATAAGTTAATAGTTACTGTATTGTCATATGTACATAGGTAGAATTAAATGCTTTGTTTTGCTAACAATCCAGCAAAACCATACTACACATAAGCACAGTCATATGTAAGTAAAAGAGTGTATACCATGATATCCAAGGCAACTTCACAGGTAAAGGTAATTTATTACATAAATGAGTAAATTTATGTGTGTGGAGTGTCAATCCCCAGACTACCTGAGAATTCAATTATTTTAATATTGAAATTGGCCAGAAAAAGTGACAAAGTGCTGGAGTAACTTATCAAAGGTAGACAAAAAATGCTGGAGTAACTCAGCGGGTGAGGCAGCATCTATGGAGGGAAGGAATAGGCAATGTTTCGGGTCAAGACCCTTCTTCAGACTGATGTCGGAGACAGTAGGTTTTGTGGGAGATCTGTGAAGGGGGAGGGGAAGGAGGGAGAAAGCAAGGGCTATCTAAAATTGGAGAAGTCAATGTTCATACTGCTGGGATGTAAACTACCCAAGCGAAACGTGAGGTGCTGTTCCTCCAATTTGCGCTGGGCCTCACTCTGGCAATGGAGGAGGCCCTAGACAAAAAGGTCAGATTGGGAACGGGAGGGGGAGTTGAAGTGCTAAGCAACCCGGAGATCAGGTTGGTTAGTACGAACTAAGCGGAGGTGTTGGGCGAAGCGATCGCCGAGCTGGAATCCACGAGTTAAAAGATGGAGGCACAGGCAAGTCCCAAGAAAGCAAACATTTTTTAGATTGTCGGAACCTATAGTCCGGGTTGGGTCCAATCTGGAACTCATCAGGTCAGGCAGCATCTCTGGAGAACACGGATAGTTGACCCTTCCTTCTTCAAACTGTTTGTGTGTGGGGGGGAGGGGGAGAGAAGAAAGCTGGAAACGGGTAGAGGCAGGACAAAGCACGGCAAGTAATAGGTGGACATAGATGGTGGATGGATGGGAGGGGGGGGGGGATGTTAGTTGATAGGGACATGGGTGGAACAAAGGCCAGAGAAATGGGCAGATGGTGTGACACGGGATTGAAGAGCAATGGATTGTGAAGCCAGAGGGGGGGTAAGTAGCAGCGGGGGGGGGATTGGTTGGTGGTCAGAAATAAGTGGGAGTCCAGGTGGGACTTGGGAGAGGCTAGGGGGGAGGAGGGTGAAACGGGGGGGGGGGGGGTGTTCAGGTCAGTTAGAGGTTACCTAACTTTGAGAATTTACCATTCATACCATTGGGCTGTAAACTACCCAAGTGGAGTATGAGGTGCTGTTCCTCCAGTTTGCATGTGCCCTCACTCCGGCAATCTTTCTGGATTCACAAGGAAAACTCTGAAGAACATACATGGAAGGAAATGTGATTTTTGCTTCCTATTGTGAAATGTCTGTATTCAGCTACCAGCTTCTACAACACCGTTAATCGGTATTTGGCTATCAAACTGTGCTGAGAGTGCAGTTAATTAACAACCTCTGTCCTTTAACTAGCACTTACTGGAAGCATGATCCAACATTATCTAATCTCCTGGAATCACCAAGATCACAGTTGGTATTCATCGTATACAAGCACTGAAGACGGTATCTGACCACCGGCATTCAGTGAATGTAATTAGCAATCAAGTCTGTATCTGATCAGTGAGGATTCAGTGAACAATCGTTCTGCATCCAGGTAGATGTACTGTTAATAATCAAGAGGAATCTGGTCACCAGTATTCAGTGAGGAGGCAGTTGGCAAATGCTCAGTTACTGACCAACAGTAAAGAGTCGGTGTCTGATTTATACCCAGAAACCAACGCACTGTAGCGGAAGGGTAAGATAAGGATAATATTTAAATAAAGCTGCTTTAGTATTCTGCCTACATTATGAATGAGTAATGAATGTGTCCTTCGACTGTAAGATATTTGAATTCTATTACACTAACTGAAGGACTGAAGTCATGTGGGGCTATAAGATTCATCTATTTTCGTAATGCCATAAACGGTGGCAACGTGTCACATACCACGATCTTCTGAGGGTCACTGCTCCTTTGCCTTGGTTTTATTTTTTTGGTGTTTTGACTACAATCAAAAAAATCAATGTTAAAAAAAAACGTTGAATACTCTACCGTTATGTTGCGCGAGGAAAACTAAGGACAGAATATCAGCTCGGTAACGCTGGTGTTAGAAAGCAGGCAATCTATCAGTCTAGTTAGTCAGTGAAGGAGGTCAAGAGATTTGTAGCAAGAGATTTGCAGCATTCACTTGGCGTAGGAGTTGCCTTTTCACAAGCCTCTTCAGATGACAAATCTCTGGAAGGAGCAGAACTGATTGTGCAATCTATACTCGTATGATTCTTTTACACTGTATTCTGAATCTGACAATTGTAAAGCAATTAGGCAATTAAAAAGATCCTTGTCAAAGGTACAATAAAATCTTTGCTGCAATCAACGGCAATAAACAGGCGAAATTGCAAATTCCTATGGGTACAGTCAGGTAAAGCAAAGGTAATAAATTTGGGTTACAGTGTGGCATCATAAGTGTAATCTAGAAAAGCTATTAACAGTGTGGAAATTACATTAACATTTCTATGGTTCCATGGTCGTGTGAAAGTTGCTGATTTTTTTCCACTATGCAGCTTTAAAAAGAAAATGAAAGCACTTCTGGTAGTCTAATCAAATAAATGTATACGCATTGTGCCCATGCCAAGCAAAATTGAACTATTTATGTTCAAGAAAGAACTGCAGATGCTGGAAAATCGAAGGTAGACAAAAGTGCGGGAGAAACTCAGAGGGTGCGGCAGCATCTATGGAGCGATGGAAATAGGCAACGTTTCGGGCCAAAACCCTTCTTCAGACTGATGCAGGGTGGGAAGAAGAAATAAAGAGGAGGAGCCAGAGGGCTGAGGGAGAGCTGAGAAGGGGAGGAGACAGCAAGGGCTGTTAATGTTCAAATTGGATGTTAATGTTCAAGCCGCTGGCGTGCAGACTGCCCAAGCGGAATATGAGGTGCTGCACTTCCAATTTCTGGTGGTGCTCAGTCTGGCCATGGAGGAGGCCCAGGACAGAAAGGTTGGATTCGGATTGGGAGGGGGAGTTGAAGTGCTGAGCCACCGGGAGATCAGGTTGGTTATTGCGGACCGAGCTGAGGTGTTCGGCGAAACGATCGCCAAGCCTACGCTTGGTCTCACCAATGTAGATCAGCTGATATCTAGAGCAGTGGATGCAATAGATGAGGTTGGAGGAGGTGCAGGTGAACATCTGTCGCACCTGGAACGACTGCTTGGGTCCTTGAATGGAGTCGAGGGGAAGAAGGGAAGAATTGACCAGGGAGTTACGGAGGGAGCGGTCTTTGCGGAAAGCAGACAGGGGGAGAGATGGGAAGATGTGGCGAGTGGTGGGGTCACGTTGGAGGTGGTGAAAATGACAGAGGACTATTTGTTGTATGTGACGGCTAGTGGGGTGGAAGGTGAGGACTAGGGTGATTCTGCCCTTGTTCCGAGTGGGGGGACGGGGAGAGAGGGCAGCGTTGCGGGGTATTGAACAGACCCTGGTGCGAGCCTCATCTATAGTAGGGGAGGGGAACCCCCGTTCCCTGAAGAATGAGGACATTTCTGATGCCCTGGTGTGGAACACCTCATCCTGGGAGCAGATGCGGCGTAGATGGAGGAATTGGGAGTAGGGGGCATAGAGTCCTTACAGGAAGCAGGGTGGTAAGAAGTGTAGTCTAGATAGCCATGGGAGTCATGGAACTATTTATGTTACTCCCACTTCTCAGGTCTTGGTCTGCAGCCTTGTAAGTAATGGCTCTGCAAGAGCGTATCCAGGCAAAGCATACAACATACTCGGTATCTACAGTGTGCCCACTGTGATTCAGGCTTGACCTCAACCAGACTTATGGACACTCAGTTTTGAATATCTCCCATGCTTGGGGGCTGAGGGACTTTTTCATCCAAAGTCTTCGACCAATTAATATGAATTCATGAGCCTTAATTGTCTCAACCTCTCTGTCAAGGGAAATGGGTCAATTTGTTTCAACGTGCCTCGGCTTCTCATAATCCAATACACCTTAGTTAACTCTTACGTTGATCTTTGTTCCAAGTAAACTAACCCCAGACCATCTACTCTGCAGTAATGAATACTACAGTCCTAACAAGGTCCTTGTAAATCTCTTCTGCCTCGCTTTCAAGAGTTTGGAGACAAGTGTTTAATTGTCAAATGTAGTGAAAACTGTCCAATTAAATTCTTACTTCAAGCAGTGTAACAGGTCTGTAAACAGTACGCATAATTAACAAACAAAAAAGGATGTTCAATAAATATAGAATCCCCAAATTAGTGCAAAACAATACAAAAGCCCAAAGTTCTTAGTACAACCAAGACAGTTTGTAGTTCAAAGTTTAGTTGTCATTTGTAGTGTTTAAGAGCCTGAATGTTGTTGGTAAGCTGTTCCTTAACCTGGAGGTCACGGTTTTCACATTCCTACACCTACTTCCTGATGTCAGGAGTGAAATGAGAGCGCAGCCAGGGTGGCCTGGGTTCTTGATGATGCTAGCTGTCCTTTTGAGGCAGAGCCTCCTATAGGTCCCTTCGATGGTGGAGTGTCAAAATGTCCTTCCCGCAGATAGACACAAAATACTGGATCAACTCAGCGGGACAGGCAGCATCTCTGGAGATAAGGAATGGGTGGCGTTTCGGGTCAAGACCCTTCTTCAGACTGAGAGTCAGGGGATAGGGAAACTCGAGGTATGGGAGGGTACCAAGAGCATGTAAGGGGTGAAAGGGACAGATCAGAGTAGTCGATGGTCATGGAAATGTACAATGGTTTACTATTGGCTGAGGGGAAGATGGCGTACAAACAATACAATTAATCAGGAGGACAGTGCAACTAGCAGGGGAAGCAGGGTGGGGGAGGGATGGACAGAGCGGGGAAGCAAGGGTCACTTGAAATTAGAGCAATCAATATTCATACCGCTGGATTGTAAACTGCCCAAATAAAATATGAGGTGCTGTTCCTCCAATTTGTTCTTCCCGCAGTATGATGTTCAGACACAGTGCTTAACTAATGTTTTATACAGAAGACACAAGGTGCTGGACTCTTGCGTAGAACTCAAAGTGCTGGAGTAACTCAACGGGTCAGGTAGCATCTTTGGACAACATGGAAAGGCAACATTTTGGGTCAGGATTCTTCTTCAGACTTTTAACATGAATCTGACTCCCTCATGCCTTAGCTAACAGGGCAAGCACCCTATGTTTTCCACCATTACTGTCTGTTTTGACACTTCGTCCAAGAACCATTCGTTCCTCTCCACTTCTTGGCACCTTACCATCTAATTTGCATTCCTTTATCCGCTTTCCTCAAAGGCATCACTTCACACTTTTCCAGACTAAATTCCTTGTATTCCCACTTTACTATTCCATCTCTATTTTCCTACAACTTACAGATAGCAGAACAACACCTTTGGTATTACCTGCTGTCTTATTAATGTAGACGTTACATCTAATTCCAAGACTTTAATATTTTAAAGAAAACAAAAGACACATATCCAGCCCTGTGCAACTCCACTGTGGCAAATACAATTCAGTCTGGTGAACGGTATTGCTGGTGTTGAAAGTGAAACTCTCTCTGCCTGCAGACAGCATGAACCTTCATTGAGCATTGATTATTCTCATAAACATCCTCGCAACCCCCTCCAACAGCAGCACATCCTGAGGAAGGATGTACTAGCGTTGGAGAGAGTCCAGAGGAGGTTTATGAGAATTATACCAAGAATGATTGGGTTAACATATGATGACGTTTGGCGGCACTAGGGCCTCTACTCACTGGAGTTTATGAGGATGAGGGGGGACCTCGTTGAAAGTTTCCGAATAGTGAAAAGCCTGGATAGAGTGAATGTGGAGAGGATGTTTCCACCATTGGGAGAGTCTAGGACCCAGAGATCATAACCTTAGAGTAAAAGGACGTACATTTAGAACGGAGATGAGGAGAAATTTCTTTAATCAGAGGATGGTGAATCTGTGATTGATAAAATACATATCTTGATGCTCCTGAACACATCATCAGTGATGTAACCTGGGGTCATTGGGTGTTTTGGGTCTTTCAACATCAGACACCCTCACCCAGGCGACCCAGCCATGGTTGATCAGACCACGACTTGTGTTCAGGTGGCATTCGCTCCTCCCCATGGACTTCCTCTCTCGAGGCTTTCTCCACTGACTCTGTGATGTTCTTGATGGCTCTTCTCTCCATTCCGTTGATGCCCAGTGCACTCAAGGCTTTGTAGAGCGATTGCCCTGCAAAACCCCTGCAGCCAACCTCGATGGACATACACCTTGCCTTCCAGCCCTGCTTATGGCAGGCTATGACCAGCTCTTCATACTTCGTCATCTTCCTCTCGTGGGCCTCCTCCAGACGGTCCTCCCACGGCACTGTCGGTTCCAACAAGACAATGTTTTTGGTCTCCTCTGAAACCAGGAGGATGTCTGGCCTCAGGTTGATCGTGGCAATATGCTGTGGAAACCTCAGCTGTTTCACCAGGTCTACAGAAAGCTGCCAGTCCTGCGGAAGGTGATCATCTGGGTGGTGGGGCGTGCTCGTCTGCAGCTGCTGATTCCCATGCTGATGGCTTCTGCAATGGGTTTAAGAACCTGATTGTGACGCCAGGTGTACCGGCCCTGCCCAAGAGCCTTTGGGCAGCAGCTCAGGATGTGTTCCAACGTCCCCTTGCCTGAGCATTGCAGGCAATCTTGAGATTCCGCTTTGCCCCAGATGAAGAGGTTCGATGGGCTGGGCAGGACATCGTACACTGCCTGGACCAGGAACTTAATACGCTGTGGTTCAGCTTGCCAGAGCTCAGTTCATGTGACCATTCAGGCCGTGGCCTGCTCCCTCCTTGTCCAGGCCCCCTGCTGCCTTCTAGTCAACCGCTCTGGTACACCTCTCCTCCTCCACCGCTACCCTCACCTCCTCCTGGACCAGTCTGCGCCTCTCCTTCCCCTTGGCTTTGTCAAACTGGGGAGTTGGGAAGGAATGTGGAGTGGAATATTTCCACTATTGGGAGAGTCTAGGATCCAGAGACCATAGCCTCAGAGTAAAAGGACGTACCTTTAGAAACGGAGATGAGGAAAAATGTCTTGAATCAGAGGATGGTGAATCTGTGGAATTCAGTGCCACAGACGGCTGTGGAGGCCAAGTCAAAGGATTTTTTTAAGGCGGAGATTGACAGATTCTTGATTAGTAGGGGTGTCAGGGGCTATGGGGCGAAGGCAGAAGAGTGGGTTTGAGAGGGAAAGGCAGATTGAATGGTTGAATCTGGGATCATTACTGTCTATGGGTGCTGTCTGTACGGAGTTTGTATGTTCTCCCTGTGATCTGTGGGTTTTCTCCGGGTGCTCTGGTTTCCTCCCACAGTCTACAGACATGCAGGTTTGTAGGTAAATTGGCTTCTGTAAATTATCCCTAGTGTGTAGAGTAGAACTAGTGGTACTGGTGATCGCGGGTCGGCACGGGCTCAGTGGGCTGAAGGGCCTGTTTCCACTCTGTATCTCTAAACTAAACTAAGACCTTGTAGGGGGAACTCCAACATTAGTTGCAAGCAAAGAGAACATTTAAAGAACCGTCCCTTTAAGAATGTCCGCCAACCTTCACTCAGCACCATTGATCCTCAACTATTGCTAATTGGGTTCAATGGTTAAATTAGCATCGCTGGAATTGTGCCTGGAGCTTTTTATTATTAGGGGATATGAACCAACTGAAGCAATAAAGCACACAGTGCTGCCAGTGTGCTGCAATCGTGATACCGAGGTCAGAGCCATGACCGTGTGTCATGCCAAACACACAATCCCAGTCAACTGTCCAAATCCTCCCCTGGAAATGGCCCATCCCACAAAGGTTTCCACAGGATGGTTCGGCACTGACTCCATCGCTACATTGATGCTGATGATATGTTGGGCTTTCTGAGTGGACCATGTCATTGAATGACGGTCACCTTGAGTGGCTTCACAAGAATAGTTGAAGATGCATTGCCTGTTGCAATTAACAGTCACAACAGCCATTGGACATTAGTGCCTAAAGGAATTTTATTAAAGACACCACAGGAGTCCCAATGGGCAACTATCTCTTCCCTTTTCACTGCTGTAATCAAGTGTTAATGGTGTGACAGTGTCTAGGCCCAGGTAGAGGACAGAGAAATGTCTTCCCTATAGACTGTCACAGGTAATCACTTTGATAAGAGCTGCTATATCCACCTGGTATCTTTGTTGAAGAACAAATTTGAAAGACTCCAGGCAATTTGAATAAGTGTTTCCAGTATCTAGAAATGAAGATAATGCTGCCTCAGTTCGAGGATCCAGAGCAAATTATTTAAATTCATGTGTAGAGGCAGCACAGTGACTCGGCGGTAGAGTTTCCCCCTCACAGCGCCAGAGATCCGGGTTCGATCCTGACAACAGGCGCTGTCTGTAGGGAGTTTGTACATTTTCCCTGTGACCGTGTGTGTTTTTTCCGGGTGCTCCGGTTTCCTCCCACATTTAAAATCTATACAGGTTTGTAGGTTAATTGGCTTCGGTAAAGTTTGTAAATTGTCCCTAGTGTGTAATTATGCTGTTTTGGACATGAGGAACTGCAGACAATAAGTGCTGAGGTAACTCAGCGGGTCGGGCAACATCTCTGAAGAAAAGGAATATGTGATGTTTCAGGTCGAGACCCTTCATCTGACAAAGGGATACAGGGTTGAGAAGAGTGGAACTGGTAAGACAACGAGGGTGGGAGAGGTTACTTGAAATTAGAGAAATCAACGTTCATACCGCTGGGTTGTGCTGGTGTACAGGGTGATCGTTGGTTGGCGCAAACTCATTGGACCGAAGGGCCTGTTTGCGGGCTGTATTTCTAAAGTCTACAGTCTATAAGTGTATAACATTAGAATATAACCAAGGTTTAAGCATAAGAGCATAAATGCTAGATGATAGACTAGAAGCGACAGTTGTGTATTCAGATACTGACATTCATAGAAACATAGAAACATAGAAAATAGGTGCAGGAGGAGGCCATTCGGTCCTTCGAGCCAGCACCGCCATTCATTGCTGATCGTCCCCAATCAATAACCTGCCTTCTCCCCATATCCCTTGATTCCACAAGATCAGTAAGATCTTGGCTGATCTTTTGGACAGGTTCACAGATAGATAGAGGAAAAGTTTAGAGGGATATGGGCCAAAGAAGGGCAGGTGGGACTGGTGTAGATGGGGCAGCTTGATCAGCATGGGCAAGTTGGGCCAAGGGGCCTATTTCTATGCTGCATCGCTCATTGCCTCTTTTACTGGTGCCATTTAATGTCCCAAACTCTATTGATCATATCATAATCATACTATATTGGCCTAGTATGTTTTGCAACATACGAGGAATTTGATTTGCTATACAGTCATACAAATAAAAAGCAACAGAACACACAAAATACATTTTAACATAAACATCCACCACAGTGACTCCTCCACATTCCTCACTGTGATGGAAGGTGAAAAAAGGTTCAACCTCTCCCTTCTTTGTTCTCCCGCGGTCGGGGGCCTCTAACCTCCCGTTGACGGGACGATCTTACTCCCGTAGCCGGCGGCGGGACTCCTCATCGGGGCGATCAAACACCTGCATCGGGGGGGGAGAGAATCTCAGCTCCCCCGCACTGGGCCATCTACCCCAGGTCATGGCTAGTCGAACGTTGTGCGGCTTTTAGAGCTTCCCGACGTCGATCTCAACCCGAGACTGCGAGCTCCTGGATGTTAAAGCCCACAGGCCGAGGTTGGAGCATCGATCCCACGCAAGGAATCGGCTCCGATGGCAAGTTCACGCACCACGATGGGGCTCAAAGTCAATCCCGAGCAAGGCCTCCAGCTCCATGATGTTAGGCCACAGAGCGACCGGAAGTACGATCCGGAAAACAATCTCATCTCCGGCAAGGTAAGAGATTGAAAAAAAAAAAAACCCCCAACCCCCTGCCCAACCCCCACATAAAACAAACCAGAGAACGTTAACACTTACTTTTTAAACACACTAAAAATAAAAATAAAAAAGACGAAAAGGACAGACAGACAGACTGTAGGCGAGGCTACCATCGAAGCGGTGGAAATCATTCGGATGCACTAAACCCTGTGAGTGAACAGAATGGAGAAAGGCCAAAGGGGGAGCGCTGATGCCTCCCAGGTCTTGCCAGAGGGAGATGGAGGGGTGTAAACGTCCCAGAGTTTGCATGTCTTACAGTCCATTGCCCACCCAAACCAGAATGAAACAGCAGCTGACTAGTGATAGGTATGTAGGAGGCCATTGGAGGCAAGATCTCCAGGGAGGAAAGTTTGGGAAGGACTCTCGGTTAATGACAGGGGAAGGAACCCATCTACAGTCCAAACCTGTCCACAGAAATTGCAACGACAATTGTCCTCTCCTTGTAAGCTAGGCAATGGTCATAAATGCTGTCCTGTATTCCTAAGAGTAATGAGAAAGAGAGATATAGCATGGAAACAGGTCCTTGGGTTCACCAAGTCCGCATTCACCATCTTCGTCAAGTTTGGAAAGGAATTGTGTAAGTATGGGCATAAATGATAATAGAATTCGTTTTAGGAACAATTACTCTGCAATATGCATTGTGAAGCTTTTGTAGAAACAGAAACAGGAATTATCTTCAGAATGAATACTCAGTTATATTTAGTTTAGGAGATACCGTGTGGAAACAAGCCCCTCGTCCCAATAATTCTGCACCAAGCAATGATCTCCTCGTACAATAGTTCTATCCTACACACGAGGAACAATTTCTAGAAGCCAATTAACCTACAAACCTGGGCTTCTTTAGAATGTGGGAGGAAACCAGAATACTCCTACTGAGAGTCCCAGGAGAACATACAAACTCCGTACATACCGCACCCATAGTCAGGATTGAACCTGCATTTCCTGTGCTGTAAGGCAGCAACTCTACTGCTGCACGTGCCACTGTGCCGCCCCTGCACGTGAATGAAAATAATTTGCTCTGCATCCTTGTGCCGCCCAGTCCATGACACCCTTTGTATAACGTCATTTATGTGTACTGTACAATTAAAAACATTTTTTTCCCTTTGGGAATTTTTGGTTTGAGTTTGGAAGAGTATATCCTTTCTTAGTACAAGGATCGCACCTTGCTGTTTTTGTGGCTAATTCAGATTTTACTGTGTTGAGCCTAATAGGCTTTAGCTTTACAAAAATAAGCTGACATTTTCAAACTTGCCATAGGCATCACAGTTATACATTACACGAACAGCCACTGAAATTTATAGTGTGATACCACCACAAACTGCAGCAATTATGTCTCTGGCATATTATGAAGGAAAAAAATCATGTTTTAATTTGATGAAAAATGTAACTATAATCAAGTGAGCTACATGTCCTTGTTTGAATTCACAAATTGCATTGTTGTTATGCACTCAATTTATTTGATTGCTGTTTATCACAAACACATAAATCATCGGTGTGTTTAGTGTTTGCAGGCTGATAATTATCAGCTCTTACCAGTGGTGTCTCCTAAATCCATAATGTGATAGTAGACCGGACAGGTCTCAGCTGCTGCTTATGTTTTTTTTTCTCAAATCAAGCAAAGATAATCTGGCTTGTTTGGGATTTCAAATATCACAGGCCTTCCAAACAGTGTCTGAACACACACAGCTGCACTACAGAAAGGATTATAAGGCGCCTTTGTCTCATCTTTATCTGTACTGGCAAATCACCAATACATGCTTAACAACCCACTGAACAGCTCCTGTATTGTACAATTATAAGAGTTTTTATATCACACTAATTGTCTTAATGGCATTAGGCCGGGATCAAAAGGGTGGTAGTCAAAGGTTCTGTTAAACGATAATGTAAAAATCAGTCGTGCTTCAACCATAGATACACAAATTTTAGAATTTCCAGGGTAGCATCTTTGAAGAATCACATGAAAATATAATTCCATATGCATGAAATATTCTTGCATTCAATATGGCATATAAGAATTATTTAAGTAGTATTTATTTTGACAGTAAAATTAAAACAATGAATACACATTAAAATAAGGTTTTGTTAATAAACATATGGCATTTGATAACAAGACTGAATATCTAATGACTATAATAATATAATGTTCAATGATACACTCCTATCCAGACGGCTTAGAGACCAAGTCAAAGGACTGAAGGACAAAGGAAGAAGGGTCGGAGACCCGAATTGTCACCTATCCATGTACTCTGGGGATGCTGCCTGACCTGCTGCGTTAATGCAGCATTTTCTGTCTTTGCTTGGTAAACCAGCAACTACTAAGGACTAAATATTTGTGTTTTACTGGTCTTACAGAAAATACCACCAAACAGACTAGTGCTCTAAGAGAAGACATAATATAGTGGTATAATGATAGATTATGTTATATTATATTTCCATTGGATTGCACTACCCATTTTTTTAAAATGAGACTGTGACATCACTTTTTAATCTAATCCCTGTAGCAGATTTTCACAAGGAGTGCATGTTGACATTCCCAATCCTTTTTAAAAGGCTGCATCTCAAGTGTTCTTTACACAGATTAAAAGCCTCTTGCTGCAACTCTTTCCCAGAGGATATGCGTGCATTTCCTGCTTTAAACATGAAGTGCCAACAATCATTTGTACTGTCTCTTCATTACTAGCTGTCATGTAATGCAAGCAAAGTTAGGGAAAATCATTCCTTCACTAATTCAGATTTTGAATACCCATTTGAATACCCTCTTGTTATAGTTTCACATTAAAACCTGCATTTATTAATGATAATCTTCCAGTAATATTATGTACGCCATACATTTAATTCTTAAAGTATCACAAATGCAAATTCACCATAATGACCCTCTTCTCGTATATGGAACAGAGAACGAACAATGTTATAATTAAACACAAAATGCTGGAGTAACTCAGCAGGTCAGGCAGCATCTCTGGAGAAAAGGAATAGGGGATGTTTTGGATCAAGACCCTTCTTCAGATTGAGACCCACTCTCAGTTTGAAGAAGGGTCTCGACCCGAAACGTCAGCTATTCCTTTTCTCCAGAGATGCTGCCTGACCTGCTGAGTTACTCCAGCATTTTATGTCTCTCTTCGGAGTAAACCAGAAACTGCAGTTCCTTCCTACACAACATTGTAATTCGAACTGAAAGATGCATTCCAGTACGTGGACTGTTTCACTTAGAAATAAAATTCTGCAATCAATGTCTTGATAAGCAGATTCATCATTAACATTTCTGAGCCTTACTCATATCCCTTAGATCTTGGTTGTGAAATTATGCTGTATTTCATTAAAATAAGGCAAAGAAACAGATCATGGATAGTTTTGTTTGGAAAGGTGTGATAGTGGCTACCTGAAATAGAAAAATGTTCTCCTTGTCACATTTGCTCACTTACACTAATCACTAACTACACTGCCCACACTAACTCCATGCCCTTTCAATATTTGCTTTTTTATTGCCAAGTTATCCTGCCAGTAATAGTTTCTTTCTCATAATTATTTTAATTCAATTGCATTATTGTAAATGTTTGACAGCTATAGATCTGGAACAGGGCGGCAAGACAGTAGTTGCTGCTTCACAGCACCAGAGACCCGGGTTCGATCCTGATCCAGCACAGAAGGTAACCATTCAGTCCATTAAACTTCAAGCTACACGGCAGAAATATGGGTACTAATAAAAAATCCCTTTGAAATCTCTTTGTTTGTAGTGATGGGGATTTGACGCACTATTAACCCGTAACCCAGAGTAATTGCATACAAATTTGTGCTCCAAGGTGATTATGATGTTCCCAGCATTCAACCAACACTCTCTGCATTTTAGCTTGCCTTAATTCCTCAACAAGTGTCTCAATTCAGTATCAGATATAGCTGTTCTGCACTACTTAAAGTTAGCCAGCATATCAAAGGAAAAATGCGTATTAGCAGTGATAAATAATGGCAGACACCCTGTGACTGAAACCACAATCAATAGACAATAGGTGCAGGAGTAATCCATTTGGCCCTTCGAGCCAGCACCGCAGAACAGAATGGGCTCAATGGATTTCCAAAATACACTTTAGAATATCAAGAGGCATTGATCTGTTCCCGGTACACATGACACTTAAATTAAATTTACTAAAAAGTAAGAATTGCATTGCATAAGAATTGCAATTAAATGTAATTGTCACATGCTGCAGGACGGGAACAATGCAATTCTTACTTGCTTCAGCTTTACAGTCTCATTAAATGCAACAACACCACAAATAAATATACAATAAATATCAGTCATGCTAGGTAAACCAGACTATAATAATGCAAGCCAAATTATGTAGTACAACCTTAGCATCCCTGTTTCTCTTGCAGGAGAAGGAGGTGTGCAGCCAGATGTTAAACTGTGCAGGAAGGAACTGCAGATGCTGGTTTACACCAGATAGACACAAAATGCTGGTGTAACTCAGCCGTCAGGCAGTATCTCAGGAGAGAAGGAATAGGTGACGTTTCAGGTTGAGACCCTTCTTCGGACTAAGATTCAGGGCAGAGTGAAACTCGAGGCATGAAAAGGTTCAGAAAAAATCAGAGCTGACACCAGTGACTCAGGAAAGGCAGAGCCCACAGTGGTCCATTGTTGGCTGTGGACGAGGTGATAATCAAAGGATACGAAAAGTGAAACTAGCAAGAGGACTAGGTGGGTGAGGGATGCAGAGAGAAGGAATGCAATGGTTACTTGAAATTAGAGCAATCAAGAATTCATACCACTGGTTGTAAGCTGCCCAAGCAAAATATGAGGTGTTGTTCCTTCACAGTGTGTGTGGCCCAGTGGTCAAATATTTTAACTCCCCTTCCTATTCCCATAATGACCTTTCTGTCCCAGACCTCCTCCCATAGTCCAAAGACATAGAGGTATGTTGGCTTCTGTAAATTGTAAAGACAATGATACCTACTCTGTAGGATAGTGCTGGTTTACGGGGTAAACAATGGTCGGTGCCAAATCTGACGTTTGATGGATGGCTCAGCTAGAAAGGAACAACCCATTACTCCTTTGGTATTCTCCTAATAACTGACACAATTTTGAAGACTCTATTTAGTTCCACCCCAATGAACTTCCTCCATTGCTGTGCGATTTTATTTTTTGCCTTTCGAACAGAAAATACAGTTTTCAAGCCAAGATGTACAAGAACTGTTTCTGGAGGCATTTTTTTTTAAAGCTATCTTACTCTCTAAATCATCTATTTTACTAGAAAATATTTCCTTTCTATTTTAAGGTGAATACAAGCATCACAGGTTGCAAATGGTTCTTGTGTCTAATCTGCTTTTCGCAATCACTGTTGGCTGCCTCCTCCTCACCTGAAAGAACCTGGTTATGTGTTTAATTGCAATCCCTTCTGCTAATCCCCTGATTAATTTCTCCAAGAGAACAAACAAAAAACAAGATTGTTTTAAGCTGTTTTAAGTGATTTGTTTCCCTTCAGTTAACCCTGCGGTTGTTCTTATTTTCCTTCCCACCTGTCCTAGTTAAATACAACAGCTCCGGAACAAATGCCCGCAACTCCCGGCAATAACCAAAGGAGAATACCAAAGGATTAATACCAAAGGCAACAACCAAAGACTGTTTTAAAGAATCATTCATGCTACTTTAAGCCAAATATTTATAGATGAATAGTTTGCTGAATGTATGTTTTTGGTAAATTTATTTTGTGGCGGTTCACTTTGTATAACCTGAGTTGGAAGGAACTGCAAATGCTGGTTTACACTGAAGATATACACAAAATGCTGAAGTAACTCAGGCAGCATCTCTGGAGAGAAAGAATGGGTGACGTTGTGGTTAGAGACCCTTCGTCAGACTGAGAATCCTGATGTTGCTCTTCTCTTCTTGACCCTATTAATTCATGTCACCGCAGAAGAGATACAATTTCAAAGTGTTTCTGAACATTGAACAATACTACATTCATTTTTGTTCCTCTTGATTCAGGTTAAAGCTGTCACTCAAGATTATGTGCCGTGCTAGGGTCACATGTTATTCTGCAGCTCATGTATTTGTAACAAGACCCACATGATTGATTCACATTTATACAGAAAGTGAAAGAGTTCCCTTTACTCCTTTACATCTCAGTAACTACCAGAAACAGAGGTTCAAGTTTTCAACTTGTGTTGAAGTCTTTGAAGCAAAATATGAACTTCACTCACGTGAATCTTTTAATTAATTTATAACTAGCTGATAGTTCTCAAAACAATTGTTAATTTTGTTCTCAATAATATCCGAAGAACCCACCATTCCTTTACCCTAGTAGCTTGCCTTAATCATCGAAACAAAGCGTTGCTGCAGAAGTTTGGTATTGTGTTCTTCATGTTGTAAAACAACAATTATCATTTCTACAGCTAGATCCAAAACACAAAAGAAAATGGAAAAGAGTGGTCGAAATTCATTTGTGCCCTATTTTGGTGTGTTGAAACAAGAGTCATAAAGTCATACAGCACAGAACAGGCCCTTTGACCCATCTCGTCCATGCCAACCAATATGGCCCATTCTAAGCTTGTTCCATTTCTCTATGTTTGGCCCATATCCCTCTAAACCATTCCTATCCTTATACCCATCTAATGTTTCTTCTAAATGCTGTTGTAGTATCTGCCTACTTTTAAGAAGTTCTCCTCAAGTATGAAGAAGGGTCCCGACCCAAAACGCCGTCCATCCACGTTTTCCAGGGATTCTGCCTGGCCCACTGAATTACTCAGTCAATTTGCGTATTTTAGAGGTTGCCCAGAAAGCTGACAAAACTCAATGGGCCACATAGCTTGTCAAATGTCATGTGAACGTATGAAAAATATAAACACGGTATGGTGAAATCTGCAGATGCTGGTAATCTTAAATAAAAACAAAAAAAGCGCAGGAAATATTCAGCAGGTCAGGCAGCAACCCTAAAGAGAAAAAAAGGGGTCAGATTTCATCAATGATCTTCAGCAGGCTTGTCGAAGCCTCCCATGTGAGTAACACCTGCACCTTTTGTCAAAGGCAGGGATTTAACTGACAGGAAAGGTGGAGAACTTTGCAGCCATTTGTACATCTGTATTTGGCAACTGATGCCCTAATCACCTGTGGTTGTCAGGGGTGTAACTAATCAGACGGGTCAGTGGGCCTGTGTAAACATGGAAAAGGCAGTGACCATATTTCAATGGTTAATTTTGCGTTGAATGTTCCTGCATCTGAAGTGTCTTTGCTCCTTTGACATTTGGAGAATAATGTTTCTAATTACTGTAAATTTACTGCTTGCAGTGAGCACTACCCATTTACCTGCTTCATGTTCAATAAATCTCCTTGTTGATTTACAGCCTGTGTGATCGTCCAAAGGATCATATATTCATCTGGCTGAGGGAGCAGGGAGATGGTGCGTGAGTGTTGCCATAACTTGAAAGATCTCTGTTCAGCTCCCAGACCATTCGCATTTTCTGAGATATTCAGCTGGACGCAGAGGTGAGATCTATTTACAGTGGTCACTGACACTAAAGCCAACAGAATGTCCTGTGTAAATCATTTCTCTCTTCAAGCTCTACAGATTACAGTTTACCATTACTAAGCACCAGTCTGCCTCAGCTTTTGAGCGATCATAATCTAGTTTACTTCGATTAACTGATAATTTATTGTATATTTATTTTTGTTGTTACATCTAATGTGCCCGTAAAGCTGTGGCAGGTAATAATTTTATTGTTTCTGTTCAAATCCGGTACATATGATAATAAACATTTGTGATCTCGATGCTGGTACAACATATCATTTTATTAAGAAATGTTGAAAGCCTGCCATCCCTATTACTGACCTCAAACTAACTTGGGTTTTAAACTCTTTGAGTGTCAAAGCGACTGTACAGATCAAAGGTCAAAGGTCTGAAGCCCTGGGCTGCATGTTGCTCTGACTTGTGTAGAGCAGGTCTGTCAGTTCATGGCCAGCCTTTCAACAGAAGAGCACAGCAGGACCATAGGGGATAGGCAAAGAGATCCTCTCCAACCCATCGTGCTGCTCATCCCTCCCATAAATAGAACGAATTCAATACGAGTGGACATTTGTGTTTAGCCAAAAATAAATCAGGTTCCTAAACTTCAAACTGACACAACTGGCAAAAAGGAAAACATACCGAGGGCGGTGCGGAAAGTTGCTGTCTTTCAGTGCCACAGATCCAGGTTCGATCCTGACTATAGGTGCTGTCTATGCAGAGTTTGTACGTTCTCCCTGTGACCACGTGGTTTTCTCTGGATGCTCCGGTTTCCTCCCACACTCCAAAGATGTTTGTATAGTAATTGGCTTCAGTTAAATTGTCCCTAGTGTGTAGGAGGGTGCTAGTGTATGACGTGATTACTGGTCGGCGCAGAAGGCCAGTATCCGTGCTGTATCTCTAAGGTTTAAAGTCTAAATATAAGCAGTCTAATATACACCAGTCTACAGTGTGCCAGGATCTGAACAGTTCAACGGTGTTCTGAAACACAGTGGACTTACACTCCTAAATTCAAGAAAAATATCTTATTGGACAAAGGTTCAGTAGATGCCAACTGTTTATTTGCACCTTCAGTTTTCCTGGTAAAATCCTGCCCCTTATCAACCATGATCATATTGAATGGCGGTGCAGGCTCGAAGGGCCGAATGGCCTACTCCTGCACCTAATTTCTATGTTTCTATGTTTCCAACACCAACCTTCAGCTTCACAAATAGCTTCTTCCCAACAACCAACAGGTTCCCGAACACCACAAACACCAACTAAACTTCGAACTACGATCTGTCTTAGTTGCACTAGACACATAAAACATAGAAAGATACAGCTCAAGAAAAGACCCTTCAGCCTACAATATCTGTGCTGAATGTGAATCCATCTCTTATCTACTTATGCATAATCCACATCCCTCCATTCCCTACATATCAAAATGTTTATCCAAAAGTCTCTTAAATGTCACTATCGTATCTGCTTCAACCACCAACCCTGGCAGCATGTTCCAGGCACTGGTTTACCCCCTCTGTGTAAAAAAGTTGCCCCGCACATCTCCTTTAACTTTGCCCTTTCAGCTTAAAGCTATGCCCTCTAGTAGTTGCTTTTTTCCATCCTGGGAAAAAGATTTTGGGACTTCTGACTTTGTTTTTGATGTTATTTGTGATTATTTTGTTTACAGACCGTTATGCTGCAAGTAAGAATATCATTGTTCCTTTTCGGTCCATGTGATAATTAAACACTCTTGACACTCGAGTATTGTTTGTATGTCCCACCTTTGGGTTTTAAGACCAGCCTGACATTTGAGAAAACAATGTATGATTGTAGAAATCTTGTCAAAAATAAACTGTCAGCTCTTGTTATATGTTATCCTTTTAACAAGCAGTTTAAAATTTGACTCTGGTCTCACTTGGTTGACCCATTTGCAGATCTTTATTCCAAAGCATTTTTAAGATATAGCTCCACACATAAAATCAATTGCATCGTTGGAAGAGCACTCTTCTGTCAACTGGAGATCCCAGAAGAAGCTTGCTACATTTCACTTTTGTACACGTTTGGATTTTGTACCAGCCCAGGATTAATTCTTATGTGATATGTGTGCTGTTCGATCGAAGCACTCATGGACACTAAGGTCAGTAAGCACCTGATACTTTAAAAGCAGGCAAAACCTCTTCTTTTATTTTTTCTCTTTAGAAGTTTTATTGCATTTTCGAAAACTCCTATGTTAATGACCTTTTTATTTACTTAGAAAGGTTCAAAGTGAAGCAATTGCTTACATTTTGGTAGAAAGAGTGAGGGGAGAGCAATAGAAACCAGAGGCCATGTTTCCAAGAGGCCACCTGCGTTCCTTGGTTTATTAACATTCAATTTACAAATTTTTGCTAAAATACCAATGACTCTTTAACAGAAATACCTTTGATTTGCTAACCTACATCATTATATTGGTCCATATATGACAACGTTAAACATTTCACCTGGATTTTTCGATTTACCAAGCATTTATCAAGACCATATCACTTTAGCAAGTGGAGGAAAAGCTGTACAAGAATAGGAAGATTGGAATATATGTAGATAAATTCATTGAAAATGGTCGGGCAGGAAAAGGAAGGGTCATAGATTTACATCGCACAGAAACAGGCCATTTAGTCCACTATGTTCATGTTAACATAGTCTTCACATTAATCCCAATTGATTATCTTCACACTAATCCCAAGTGAGTAAAGGTTCATTTCCTTCTATACTACGTCTATTAAAGTGCCTGCCCACATTTATTTTAAACATAGTGATTAGAGCTGATTCCACCGCCCCCTCGCACAGCACTTTCCAGATATTAACCATTCTTTTAGCGTAAAAACTTTCCCCTTTTCAATTCCTTGATGTGATAAAATAACTCTCAAACGTGCAATAAAGTTTCACATTTACACATTACAAATATTTAAAATTCAGTGTTTAACATTTCTACTGTTTGTGTTCATAAAAACAATCATGCTATTTTTCATTTCTCATTTTTTAAGATTTTGAGGAAACTGACTTGGTTGCTCAAAAGTAGTCCATCAAAAATCCTTTGATTTCTGACAAATAATCAGACGAGTGTTTCAAAATGTCCCAGCTACACAAGTCCCGCCTGCCTGCATTTGGCCCATATCCCTCTAAACCTATCCTATCCATGTACCCATCTAAATGTTTCTTAGACATTGTGATCGCCAGACAAGAAAGTAATGAAGAATATTCAACAAAAACAAAGCTGCCCCTCTTTGGAGTTCAAGATAGTCAAGAGTGATTAATGTGTTTAGTGTGTACCAGGAAGAGGACACTTAAATTCTCACCATGACTTATTTTATATAAGGGAGCAGATAGTGCCCCAGTTTAACACCATAAGATTCATCTTGCCTTTCCTCTTTCAGCATTATTGTAGGGAATTCCCTTCGAGGCTCCTTGGTCTGCTTGTCCATTCCACTCAGTCCCCCCCTTCCAACAACTCTTCCGCCTGTAGGAGATTTAATACTTCCTAGCTCTTCCCTTCCTATCATCCATGGACACAACTATCCCTCCAAGTGAAGCTGTGATTCATGTGTACTTCTTCCAAACAGTTGTACAGTGCTGTATTCATAATGTAGTCTTCCATACATTGGAGAAATCGAGCACAGAATGGGTGACCATTTTACAGAGCACCTGCATTCAGTCCACAGTACCCGGTTGCCTATTTTTTTATCCAACCCCAGTCCGACCATTCTGTCAGTGGCCTCCAGGCCCGTTTCAATATAAAAGCAGGCATGTTAAGCTGAGGCTTTATAAGGTACTGGTCAGACTGCATTTGGAGTACTGTGAGCAGTTTTGGGCCCCATATCTGAGTAGGGATGTGCTTGGCATCGGAGAGGGTCATGAGGAGATTTATGAGAATGATCCTGGGGTTGATTGGATTAACGTGTGATGGGTGTTTGATGGCTCTGGGCCCGTACTCACTAGAGATTGGAGGGATGAGAGGGGAATGTCATTGAAATTTACCGAATAATGAAAGATCTGGATAGAGTGGAAGTGGAGAGGAAGTTTCCACTAGTGGGAGAGACTAGGACCAGAGGGCACAGCCTCAGAATAAAAAGGCATACCATTAGAAAGGAGATTAAGAATTTATTTAGCCAGATGGTGGTGAATCTGTGGAATTCATTGCCACAGACACCTGTGGAGGCCAAGACATTGGGTATTTTTAAAGCGGAGATCGATAGGTTCTTGATTAGTAAGCGTGACAAAGGATACAGGGAAAAGGCAGGAGAATGGGGTTGAGAGGGAAAGATGTATCAGCCATGATTTAATGATGAAGTAGACCTGATGGGCCAAATGGCCTAATTCTGCTCCAAGAATTTATAAACATATGAATTAAAAATCATTATTTTAGGCAACATTTCCTGGCTGTGAAAATGGGATTAATTCTGCTCCTATGTTTTAAGAACAAGCTTCTCATCTTCTCTCTGAGTACATTGAAGCCTTCTGGACTCAATATCAAATTCTACAACTTAAGGTGACTTGTTTTCTCTTTCTGAACACCTATGCTCAGTCTGCCTTGGCCTGGGCGATCATCTAGTTGCCAAACATTTTCCCTTCCCATTTCCCTTCTGACTTTTCTGTCCTTTTCCTTTTATTTTTAGTGTGCGTTAAAAGTTTGTGTAAATGTTCTCTGGTTTGTTTTATGGAGGGGGAGGGGGTCGGGGGAAACTTTTTTTCAGTTTTTTACCTTGCCGGAGATGCGATTGTTTTCCGGGTCGCATCTCCGGTCGCTCTGCGGCCTACCATCGATGGAACTAGAGGCCTCCTCGGACTGACTTGAGCCCCACTTAACATGTTTGTGGACTTAACATGGCGTGGACTTGACATCGGAGCTGATCCCTTGCCTGGGATCGCTCCAACCGTGGCCTGCAGACTTACCATCACGGGCTCGCCGTCTCCGGAGAGGCTAGTCGGGAGCTCCAACGACGCACAGGCTCGACCAGCCCCGACTCGAGATCCGATCACAGGCGTGGGTGAGGTGACATCCCCCCCGAAGCAGGAGCTGATCACCCAAATGCGGATAGCCCAAACACCACTGGCTACGGGAGCAAGATCATCCCGTCAACGGAGGGCTCGAGGCCTTAAATTCCTCGTATATTGCAAAACATACTTGGCTAATAAAGTATTATTGTGATTGTGATTGGCGGACACAGGAATACATCAGTGCTGTTAAATAGATTGGTGTTTTACCTCCCACGCCCTAAGAAAATGCTCAGGGTGCTAGGAGATCGGCTGTGGGAGGCGCCCCCGGAGCAGGAAAACTGAACAGTGGCCAAATGAAGTGAGGGACAATGGTTTGAGGGTCTGGGTCGAGGCGTCGGTGGAGTGGGCCACTGGAGGCCCTGCAGCAGCCTGGGGCTCGTCTGGATTGGCCACCACCCAAGAGGATGAGCACGGGGATCGGAGCGGCACGGAGAGCGGTGGAGGATAACAACAACTTTGTTTGGCCAAACCACCAGGACAACGGGGCTTCATGGCCAAGCTAAGAGACTCTTTTATAACAACATGTGACTTGAATCATGAAAAATTGTGCCAAAACATAGCGTCTACTATTCCTATACACTTGTACTTAACTAAGATTGTGCCTATGTATAGTAATACGTTTACCTAACTGTACGCAAAAAAGGAATTTCACTGTACGTGTGACAATAAAGTACCATTGAACCGATTGAGCCACAGGTTATTCCAGGTGATCTTGGAACTGCTTTCACTGACTGAGAGAGCACACATTTAATATGGTTAGGAACCTAAAAGGAGACGAAGAGACATATTACTTAAGCAGTGAGCAATTCTGGCCAGGAATGCCCTACCGAAGAGTTGATAGAAGTAGACTAACTTCAAAAGGGACTTGGAAATGCATGAATGAATATTAGAGGATCATGGCGAAAGAATATGTGAGGTATTTAGATTTGTTGCTGCATTATAAATAATTTGGAAAGGATTAACCACAAACACAAACCATCAAAATGAAAAAAAAAATATTATTGTGGTCACAGTTTATCACGATTAGTTCCATATTCAGCGCAACAATGAGTGTTTCAGTAGCTTAGGTACATCCGATAGACCCAAGCTCCTTGGAAGCTGTGTTATTGGATTTTCAGCTCATAGGGATTTCTTAAAGATTCTGGAATCTTTCTTCGGAGCTTTTGATCCTGAAACATGAATGGAGAGGAAAAGTGAATCATAAATCATGGGATTAGGAAAATCAAACAGCATGTGACCTATTTTGATGCAAGAATTAACTGGTTTTGCAAATATTTAGTGAGGATTTACCCAATTAACAGATTCAATGTTGTAACTGGGTTAAGTAGTGAGTGCCGCATTATGTAGTGACTGCTCTGCATAAATGTTTCATCCAAAATGTATTTTTAACTACTTATTTTTTTTTATTTGTAACTAGTTTCTTCTTATGCAAACCAATAATTTGTAAATAATCACAGCTCGGATGATAGAATGGAAATTAATTTGGGTTAGATTCACTCGTGAGGCATTTGCGTAAACATTGGGAAGCTAAAGTTCTTTGGGAATAAAACTACCAGCCTCACTGATAGTTATGTGGCTGTTACACCAAATAATCACTCACTTAGCTTTGAGGGGCAAATTGGTGAAGTCTTGTAATGTTCTGGACATAGTTACAGAGGTAAGAATACTGCAGAGCCATCTAGTGTTCATATTCTCAAGCAGTCATTTAGACTTTAGACTTAGGAGATACAGCACGGAAACAGGCCCTTTGGCCCACCGAGTCCGTGCCGACCAACGATCACCCCATACACTCGCACTATCCTAGATGCTATAGATAATTTACATTTTTCAATGGTGCCAATTAACCTACAAACCTGTATGTCTTTGGAGTGTAAGAGGAGCACATGGAGAAAACCCACTTGGTCACAGGGAGAACGTATAAACTCCATACAGACCCGTAGTGTGTGTGTGTGTGTATATGTGTGTGTGTGTGTATATATATATATATATATATATACACACACATATATATACATATACATATATATATATACTCACACACGCGGACCCAACGCACCCATTCCCTACCCGTAGGCCCCACGGGAGGCATTGTCCTCCAACAAGCCATTCCCGAATGTAAGATTCCAGCACTCCCCTTGCCTCCCTCAGCAGTGATCTTTAAAAAAAATACCAATTGCACCTGCCCTGCCAGTCTATCCATTGTAACATCATCAGTTGAAGCTGCCATTGTGACGTCATCAGTTGAAGCTGGTCGGTTAGAAATTGAAGTTGAAATAAAGCATGAAATGTTCAGATAAGGTGATCCCGGCCTCAACGGGAAAAATGTCAACCTGAATATGTAAAAATGTAATCGTTACCGCGTAGTGCTTTCGCGAAGATGTAAAGACAACCACATATACACATACATATACACACTAACAAGGGTAAAAAGTGTATATATGTTTATAACATATGTATATAACATACTTTATATATATATATATATATATATATATATATATATATATATATAGTATGTGTGTATATATGTGTGTGTGTGTATATATATATATATATATATATATATATATATATATATATATATATATATATATATATATATATATATATATATATATATATATATATATATATATATATATATATATATATATACATACAGTGGCTTGTAAAAGCATTCATACCCCTTGAACTTTTCCACATTTTGTCACGTTACAACCACAAATGTAAATGTTTTTTAATTGGGATTTTATGTGATAGACCAACTCAAAGTGGTGCATAATTGTGAGGTGGAAGGAAAATTATACATGGTTTCCAAATGTTATTACAAATAAAAAACTGAAAAGTGTGTCGTGCAAAAGTATTCTGCCCCCCTGAGTCAATACTTTGTAGAACCGCCTTTCGCTGCAATTACAGCTGCAAGTCTTTTGGGGTATGTCTCTACCAGCTTTGCACATCTAGAGACTGAAATTGTTGCCCATTCTTCTTTGCAAAATAGCTCAAGCTCAGTCGGATTGGATGGAGAGCGTCTGAGAACAGCAATTTTCAAGTCTTGCCAGAGATTCTCAATTGGATTTAGGTCTGGACTTTGACTGGGCCATTGAATATGATTCCAGCACTCCCCTTGCCTCCCTCAGCAGTGATCTTTAAAAAAAAAACCAATTGCACCTGCCATGCCAGTCTATCCATTGTAACATCATCAGTTGAAGCTGCCATTAACACATGAATGTGCTTTGTTCTAAACCATTCCATTGTAGCTCTGGCTGTATGTTTAGGGTTGTTGTCCTGCTGGAAGGTGAACCTCCGCCCCAGTCTCAAGTCTTTTGCAGACTCTAACAGGTTTTCTTCTAAGATTGCCCTGTATTTGGCTCCACCCATCTTCCCATCAACTCTGACCAGCTTCCCTGTCCCTGCTGAAGAAAAGCATCCCCACAGCATGAAGCTGCCACCACCATGTTTCAGAGTGGGGATGGTGTGTTCAGGGTGATGTGCAGTGTTAGTTTTCCACCACACATAGCGTTTTGCATTTATGCCAAAAACTTCCATTTTGGTCTCATCAGACCAGAGCACCTTCCTCCACATATTTGCTGTGTCCCCCACATGGCTTGTGGCAAACTGCAAACGGGACTTCTTATGTCTTTGTTTCAACAATGGCTTTCTTCTTGCCACTCTTCCATAAAGGCACGATTTGTGGAGTGCACAACTAATAGTTTTCCTGTGGACAGAATCTCCCACCTGAGCTGTGGATCTCTGCAGAGTTACCATGGGCCTCTTGGCTGCTTCTCTGATCAATGCTCTCCTTGCCCGGCCTGTCAGTTTAGGTGGGCGGCATGCTATGTCTTGGTAGGTTTGCAGTTGTGCCATACTCTTTCCATTTTCGGATGATGGATTGAACAGTGCTCCGTGAGATGTTCAAAGCTTGGGATATTTTTTTATAACCTATCCCTGCTTTAAACTTCTCCACAACTTTATCCCTGGCCTGTCTGGTGTGTTCCTTGGCTTCATGATGCCCAAGGAACATTGTTTGTTCACTAATGTTCTCTAACAAACCTCTGAGGCCTTCACAGAACAGCTGTATTTATACTGAGATTAGATTACACACAAGTGGACTCTATTTACTACTTAGGTGACTTCTGAAGGCAATTGGTTGCAGTGGATTTTATTTAGGGGTATCAGAGTAAAGGGGGCTGAATACTTTTGCACGCCACACTTTTCAGTTTTTTATTTGTAAAAATATTTGAAAACCATGTATCATTTTCCTTCCACTTCACAATTATGCGCCACTTTGTGTTGGTCTATCACATAAAATCCTAATGAAATACATTTACGTTTGTGGTTGTAACGTGACAAAATGTGGAAAAGTTCAAGGGTATGAATATTTTTGCAAGTCACTATATATATATATATATATATATATATATATATATATATATATATATATATATATATATATTTATTTGTATTATTTTATACATTAACCACTTCATGCAAAGTCCCATTGGATCTTATTACCATGAATTTCAAAGTTTACTACGTTGTTCTCTTCCAATCTGATGTAATTTATAATATTACTGGTTTGGGATATATAATTAATTAACTTTTAAATAAAATACTTAATAGGATAAAAAGCGATCATAGATAGCCCTAGAAGTAGCAATGTACCACATCAGAGAATGAGGGGATTTGTACATTTGTGATTATGGAAAGAAAACATGAAAGAGCGCAAACTGTTAAATCTGTTTGGAAACATCGTGTTATTTCTGTTATTTACTCCAGAATGCTCATTGCAGCCAAAGAGGAGACTGTCACATTCGGTTTAGTTTTGTTAGTTGCATAAATATGGATGATTTTCCTGCTAAGATATATTTTGAGCCATGTTTCAGTAATGCATCTACTATTGCAATTTGAATACGGAAATTAGAAGGATTAATATTAGATGATATAGAGATATCAATATTTGTAATCTGTGATTATCAGCCACTATTTCAAATACAATAATTATGGATTGTGAGGTGCTCCGTGGTAGATTCATCCATTCATCAATATATTATAAGTGATTGGAGATTCCTATATTTGTGTATAGTTTCTCTGTGGGATCAACGATCCATTCAGTTAAGAAATGTTTAAATTGATCAATTTATCAGCCCGTTAAAAAAGCCTAAAGATCTCTATTCATTAGTTATTTAAGAAATCATGGTATTGTTTTAGTACGTGGCTGAGGGGCATGTTTCCATGCTGTATGACTGTAACCGTGGGATGGGGTCAAGGAAAGAGAGTTCACGCAGCGGCCCTGTTTCCACCAATCTTTCCACTACCACGCACAAGAAGCGCAAGACAGACACCATTGTGCAGATGCCAAGAGGTGTGTTCAGCTCTGGCTGAACAACTTCTAATCTTGTATGTGACTCGATAAGAAGAAGATCATGGGATATTCAACCATTTTGAGGCCTTGCCTGCTCTTTGTAAAATAGTGCAATCAGTTCCATTAACCACTCTCCCCAGTAAAGAGCAACTTTTTAAGTTTCAATATTTATCCACTTCTCCTTTGAATGTGCACAGGATGGAAAATGGATGCATCCCCAAAGATGTGATATGCGGGGAGGTCACCAATGCACGGAGGCCAAGAAGAAGACCATTGCTTCACTACAAGGGTATGATTAAAAGATATATGACAAACTTAACATTGGCACTGACAACTGGGAAGCGGTTGCTGAGGACCGGGGGAAGGTGGAGAAAGGACATCCAGGAGGTTATGAAGGGCCATGACAATATGTGGTTCACGTCTCTGGAGGCAGGCGCCAACGATGACTGGTGATGAAGATGAGCAACAGCAACAGCAACACACACCCTGATCCATGGCCAGAGTCCACACCCGCTGTGGAAGCTGTGGGCGGGTCTGCCTGTCAAGGAGAGGCCTAGTCAGCCACAGCCGCCGATGCAACCATGGATGATACATTCCCCTCTCCAAACAGGTCAACTTTAAAGCTGCACCATCATCTCTCACACATGGACGATGCCAACTACCTCTTTTGAAAGCCATATTGGAATCTATATTCATCATGTTTTCAGGCAGTCTTCTCCAGATCATTTCTATTTACTGAGCAAAATAGTTTTTTTCTCATGCTGTTCCTGGATCATTTGCTGATTGCTTTAAACCTGCCTCCACCAACTCTCAACACCTCTGCCAATGGGAACCAATTTTTATTTACTATGTATAAATCCATCTGGATTGTATCAGTATCTTGCTCAATACCCGTTTAATTTCTCTGTTATCCTTCAGGATCTTGTCAAAAAAAATATTAAATTACAAAAAGTACAGCACAGTAATTTTAAGTTTCACTTTCTCCACAGATGCAGATAAACTTTTGGAATCCCCTTTACTAAACATGACAACACAGGAACAATTGCGTTACATTTATAAGATACATTTGTTAAAGTGATACCAACCAATGCTGAATCCTTTCTTTAATAATAAAAAATGGAACAAAACAAAAATTATCCAAAATATCTCTCACATTTTTTAGTTTAGTTTAGCGATACAGCACAGAATCCCCACATTCAGACCAGCGATCCCCACACATTAACACTACCCTACACACGCTAGGGACAATTTACATTTACACCAAGCCAATTAATCTACAAATTTGTACGTCTTTGGAGCGTGGGAGAAAACCGAAGATCTCGGAGAAAACCCACATGGTCACGGGGAGAACGTACAAACTACATACAGACAGCACCCGTAGTCGGGATCGAACCCGGGTCTCTGGTGCTGAAAGCGCTGTAAGGCAGCAACTCTACTGCCGCGCCACCATGCTGCCCTGCAATACTTTGTGCAATACATTGACACAGAAGGGGGCACAGTGGTGCAGCTGGTCGAGCTGCCACCTCACAGCACCACATACCCGGGATCGATCCTGACTTCTGGTACTGTCCCTGTGGAGTTTGCACGCTCTCCCTGTGACCGCACGGGTGACCAGTGGGTGATCTGGATTCCTCCTGCATCCTAAAGATGTGAGTGTTGGTATATTAATTGACCCCTGGTGTGTAGGTGAGAGGGGTAGAATCTGGGCGGAGTTGATGAGAATGTGGGGAGAATATAAACAATAGGATTAACGTAGGATTTATGTAAATAGATGTTACATTATGGCACAGAATCATGCAACAAATGGCCTGTCTCTCTATGACTATAAAAAGGCCCTAGAGATACTTTGGTTGATGGACTGTCCTTTGATGTGGAATGTATTCCTGTATCATTCCTTATTTGTGCCTTCTGCCATATATTGTGTTAGTCTGATGTGTACTTCATCCTTACTGTGTCTCCAACTGTTAATGATATTCAGTTTTTGAATCAGAATTCCTGCCTCCAATTGCTAGCCAGACGATGCCTTCTAACTTCTTGTACTTCTCATTTCTCTGTTCCATGAGAAATTTCTAGATCTCCATTAGAGAGTTGTGTGGCTAACGTGATTGCTTGCACAGAAGCTATCTTCACCATCCTGTCATGATGTACATTTACCAATTCCACCTGCTGGATTGTACAACACCTAAGTGTAGATGAAATATCTTCCGGATTTACTGCGATGAAATCTTTATTATTTCTCTCTGGATTCTTTGGGGTCACTAACCTTTAGACAGCTGCTCCCAGCAGGTTTTAGTGTTTCTTCTACATTGACAGTGTCTGACTCAATGGCGCCGACTGCATAATCGAGATTGATGTCTAGCTTCAAGGGGACACCGTACATTACTCCAAAATCATGTGGAAATGTCACTGGTTGTACTTGAACCAACAACTTGGCACAGGTACATCTAATAGATATTCCTTCCACAGAATTGACCTAATGCAACAGCAGGTACTCTGCTGTCAAAGGAATCTGATCATTCTCTATCTTTGCACAGCTTATCCCATCCACTCCTGGACTTTTGATATTCTCTTCATTGTACACAGATTGGAGAAATGTCTTTCCAAACCACCTCACCCACATATTTTCCATGTGTACAGTATATTTTCTTCAGCTACTCATGTTGATGTTCGCAATATATTTCAAAATCTGTCTATCTACCTTAGCGATAATTTGTTTGTTCTTCCTTGGGCTTCACCGCACATTCACCACCCAACATTTCCAGCCTGGATTTGGAAAGTCGTATGGCTTCTTATCACTGATTGCACTTCACTAGAACTATCACAGACATGCATTTCCTTCATCTGGTCACCTAGATTCCGTAAATAATCTAATTTTTTGTACGTAAAACCTTCAAGTCTACAAGACTGCAATTATCGATAAAGAAATCATCAAAAGGATTCTCCTTCCACCTGTTTACATGTAATGTTTAATTGCCAGGCAGTTTGCAATGCTGCATGTAATGTATCTAATACTTTCTAAAAGGTTTCATTTGAATATTTTATGGTATGGTTCTCTCCTCCTGTGATAATGAGATCCCTCTTGAGATCATGCCTTCCCCTACTTTCTCCCACCTGAAACGTTACCTATCCGTTTCCTCCATTGATGCTGCCTGACCCGCTGAGTTACTCCAGCACTTTGTGTCTAGACTTTAGACTGTAGAGGTACAGTGCAGAAACAGGCCTTTCGGCCCATCAAGTTCATACCGACCAGTGATCACCCCGTACGATAATACTATTCAATTTAGGAAGTGGTCTAGGAACAATTTACAACTCTTACCAAATTCTTACCACACGATCACAGGGAGAACGTACAACCTCATACAGACAGCACCCGTAGTCAGGATCAAACCCAGGTCTCTGGTGTGGTAGGTAGCAGCTCTACGCTTGCGCCACTGTGCCACCCTTTAGATTTAAAATAACATCTTTACTTTATTTTGCTCGCGTTTATGTGCCCATATCCACAGCAAACTCTTTTTTCCACTGAGTCCATTCTTTACTGAGGTAACTTGCATGGAAGTCCAGTGCTTGTGGTGACTGTGGTTGTTTACACGTGACCTCACTGCGCCAGGCACGTTGCCCAGATTCCACACCACACATCCCATACATACCTCAATATCTCACTCATTCCCCCTTTAAAATACCAGAGGATAGCTCGTAAATTAAATGAACAAAATAAATATTAAAATAAGTTGTATGGAGCCAGGACAGCATTTTCAATATTAAATATTCAAGCATCAATATTAAATATTGGAATAACAACACAAGGAGCTGTTGGTTGCAAAAAAAAATGATACCAACTAGTGTTCCAACACATTACATATAACTTAATCAAATCTCATTTCAACTTGCAGTGTTGCAAGGAGAACAATTTCAGATTCACTAATATTTATTTTAAATAAAATGCAATATATCTGAAATAAATTGCAGTATATATTGGCTTTGGAATTATACAAAGATTTTGATTTGCAACAAAATCACATATTAATGGTGCGATACAAATCCTATTTTATATCAAAAATACTGAAAATTATCTTTCGTAGCCCAGCAAAAAATTAAAAGACCATCTAGTACAAACAATGACTGATAATAAAATGTGATTTTGGACGTTAATTGAATCTCAGATGATATCATCAAGCAGGAATCAAGCAAGCAAGCATGTTATAGGAACTGGAATAGCCAAAAATTGTATATGATCAAAATCTGAAATAATAAGCAGTAATAGGGAGAATGCACAGTCTTTTACCCAGGGGAGGGGAATCAAGAACCAGAGGATATGGGTATAAGGTGAGAGCTGAAAGATATATTAGGTATGCAAGGGGCAACTTTTTCACTCAAGAGTGTTGTAGGTATATGGTTTGAGCTGACAGAGGATGTAGTTGAGGAGGTACTATAACAGCATTTAAAAGCCACTTGGACTGGTACATGGAGAGGAAAGGTTTAGTGGGATATGGACCAAATGTGATCAAATGATATCTCAGGTGGGGCATTTTCGTCAATATGGACCAAAGGGCCTGTTTCCGTGCTGTACGACGCAGTGAAACTTACTATTCTCAGCTAAACCAGTGTGGGAGAGAAGGACGTAGGGATTGCAGGAGGGGAAGGAGAAAAAAACAATGCAGAAATTGAAAGGCAACGTACTCTGACTGCTGCAAACCTTGAATATAACAGAGAATCCTGGAAATACTCAAAAGGTCTAGCATTACCTGTGGAGAAAGAAGGACAAGTTAATGTTACACAATGTAACCCTTAAGTGGGAAGTGGGCTTATGTATTGAGAAATGTGTCCATGATCACTGGGATGTGATTAGAACCCTAAATTACCTCATCAGCAGATACGTCAACAGCTGGTGGGGTGAGAATTTTAGCTTCCTGGAGATTTAAGACCAGCTCGGGGGAAGGAGGAGCATCAACAGGCTGGAAGGTTTGCAGCTCCTCAAACTGCGACCATATTCTGAAGGGGAGGTTTGCTGGTGCTGTTACAGCAAATTTAACACGGGGCAGCACGGTGGCGCAGCGATAGAATTGCTGATCGGGACTACGGGTGCTGTCTGTACAGAGTTTGTACATTCGTCCTGTGACCACGTGGGATTTCTCCAGGTGCTCTGGTTTCCTCCCACACTTCAAAGGCATACAAGTTTGTAGGTTAATTGGGTTCGGTAATTGTAATATTGTTCCTAGGATGGTGGTGGTGTAAGGTTGCTATTCAGCACAGGCTCAGTGGGCCTAAGAGGCTGTTTCCACACTGTATCTCTTGGGTAAACTGAAGTAAACAAAACTAAGTTTGCTATGCGAGGATGAGATGAGCCGAGATTCAGAAAGGAGAAAAAGCTGAACTGAAAATGGAAGGCAGAAAAGGAACACGACATAAAATATTGTGGTAACTCAGCGGGTCAGCCAGCATCTCTGGAGAACATGGGTAAGAAGGGTATGAAGTAGGACCTTGAACCGATACATCGCCTATCCATGTTCTCCAAAGATAGACACACAATGCTGGAGTAACGCAGCATCCCTGGAGAAAAGAATAAATAACGTTTCAGGTCGAGACCCTTCTATCGACTTCTTCTTCAGAGATGCTACCTGACCCGTTGAGTTACTCCAACACTTTGCTTCCTTTCATATGTAAAATTATAAGTGGTTGCAAGAAACGTTTCCCTTATCAGAGATTATTAAAACAGGAGGACAAAGATTTAGGTTCTGGGGTAAGAGATTTAGTGGGGATCTGAGAAGAGTCTTTTTTATCCAGAGAATGGTGTACTTGGAATGAACTGTAGGTGAGAGCAGTGGAAGCAGAATCGCTGATAGCATTTAAGAAGTGTCTAAATGAGCATTTGAATCACCTAGGCATTGAAGGCTATGGGCCAAGAGCTGGAAGATGAGATTAATATGGATGGATGCCCACTGGTCAGCATGGACATGGATGGCTCAGTAGCATGGTTCTATGTTGTATATCTCACTATTAAAGGATTTATCATTGTTGAAAGTGGAAAAGAGGACAAATGCCAATGAAAAAAAATTGTATCTGTAAAAAGACAAGGGAGCAAATCGTGGGGGTTGTAGAGTGGGGATACACTCTATAATTTGCCATTCCTTGCTTAAGGACTGACTTTAACTTGCAGTAAATGTTATTCCCTATCATGCATCTGTACTCTGTGAATGGCTCGACTGTAATCATGTATAGTCTTACCACTGGCTGGTTAGAAGCAACAAAAGCTTTTAATTGTACCTCGGTGCACGTGACCATAAACTAAACTAAACTAAAAAACATGAAAGGGATAAATCAATGTAACCAACTAATTATAGACACAAGTGCTGGAGTAACTCAGTGGGTCAGTCAGCATCTCTGGAGAAAAAAGACGGGTGACGTTTCAGGTCTGGACTGGAGTCTGATCAGGTGAACCCGAAAAGTCACCTGTCCTTTTTCTCCAGAGATGCGCCTGACTCCTTGAGTTACTGTATCTATTTTCGGTATAAACCAGCATCTGCAGTTCTTTCCTGCACCTAACCAACTAATTAGTTTTATTACAATCATGGGCAAATTATCGGAATCTATTCAGAGGGATAGTATATGTTTCATTTGAAAAGACACACATTAATTAGGCACAGTCAGCATGGATATACAATGAGAAGGTTATTACTGGGTCAATGATTGTACTATTTGAAGTGATAATAAACAGCTCCTTTGAGGCCAGTGCTTTTGGTATTGTTTTCATGAAATTAATGACGACTTTTAAAAAGGCCCCATATGGTAGGCTGGTCAAAATATAAAAGCCCACAGGGACCCCAACGAAAGTGGTAGATCCAATATTGTCTCAGTGGCAGGAAGTGAGGGGTAACAGTTGTGTAGGAAGGAACTGCAGATGCTTGTTTAAACTGAAGATAGACACAAAAAGCTGGAGTAACTCAGTGGGACAGGGCAGCATCTCTGGAGAAAAGGAATGGGTGACGTTTCACAAGGCAAAATTCGTGGTGTAATTAAGACTTACAGTAAATACAAGTGGAATGCTAAAAAAATTCTGCAGGTGTTACAAAATTGGATATGTGTTGATAGTAATGAGGAAAGGTTTAGACTCCAGAAAGACTTAGAAGATCCAGTCATTTGGATAAAGAAGTGGCAGATAGTGCACTAATCCCGAGTGTAGGTATTGAAGATCCTGGTCTACTACGATGATCTCCACATTATTACTTATTTCATTTGATGAGTTAAGAGATTATCCATGAGGCTTTGATTTACCTTCGTAGTTAGTCAACAGCCCTTTTTATTCATTATCGGGATCTGTGTGTCACTGGCAAAACCAACATTTATTGCTCATCTAAAACAGCCCCTAAAAATTAACAGAGGTCTATCCTATCCTAATTTGTGTGGCAGGAGAGCCTACTATAGTTTAGAGATACAACATGGGAACAGGCCCTTCGGCCCACCGAGTCCATGTCGACTATCGATCACCCTATCAAACTAGTTCTATGTTATCTCACTTTCCCATCCACTCCCTTCACATTAGGGCAATTTTACGGAGGCTGATTAACCTATAAATTTGCACGTCTTTGGGATGTGAGAGGGAATCGCAGCACCCGGAGGAACCCCAAGCAGTCATAGGGAGAAGGTGCAGACAGCATCTGAGGTCAGATCGAATCTGGGTCTCCCGCGCTGTAAGGCAGCAGCTCTACCAGCTGCACCATTGTACCGCAGAATAGTTTAGTGAAAAATCCATGGAACCTGGAGAAACTCAGTTGTAATGATTTAAGGAATTGGGTGGATTTGTTGAAGTACTACTTTAACCCAAAACCCAGCAAAGATCATGCAAAGGTTTAAGTTTGTTTCATGGTTACAAAAAGCTAATAAAACAGTATGCAGCTGAATTGAGAGTTTTTTTTCGCAAGAGTGTATTTATGGCAACACAATCTCTCAGATGCTAAGGGAGAGGTTAGTGAGCAGAGACAGAGATGACAGGATTCAGAGGCAGTGCTTGTTACAGGTGAATCCGACCTTTGAGAATGCCCTGAAAATTGCTTGAGCTCTGGAATCAGCAAATAAAAACATGCAGGGTTTGCAAGTGATGCTGACTGTTTCATCTTGCAGCAGGCATGATGGACAAGCAGCAAATCACCAAAGCTAAATGGACGTCACTTTAATAAGATGAAGAAAGGCCGTTACTGCTGTGAAAGTTCGAATCCTGGTTTCGGGTAGTAACATGCCACTGATTTCGTTCGAAAGGACATATCTCCAAACCTTGGTCAAGTATGCATACAGTGCAGTTCAGCAAATAAAACAAAGGAAAGAAATTAAAGGAAGGTACTCAGAATGTTGAAGAAGAAATAGAAATAAGGAACTCTAGATGCTAAAAAAGGCCAACAACTGCTGTAGTGACTGCTCAACGGGTCAGGTAGCATATCTGGAGAACATGGATAGCTAACATTTTAGGTCAGGAACTTTCTTTAGTTTAGTTTAGTTTATTTTAAATTCGTTTAGTTTAGTTCAATTTTTGTCACGTGTACCAAGGTACAAGGTACAATGAAAAGCTTTTTGTTACGTGCTAACCAGTCAGTGGGAAGTCTATACATGGTTACAATCGAGCCCTCCACAATGTACAGATACATGATAAAGGGAACAATGTTTAGTGCAAGATAAAGTCCAAAGTTTCCACCATTCTCATGGTCGTCCGAAGGGGCGGTGCGATGGGTGCGGTGTCAACCCACTATTTTTCCAGAGTAAAACAAAAATCCCGAGAAAAAAAAAAAATTGGATCGCAATCAGTGTTTCCACTTTGATGGGAATTACACACGAAATTCGGGAAATTCAACTTCCGACCCACGGGATGATTTGGGTGAAAAAAACATATTTGCGACCATCCGCGCCTGCGCAGTTAGGGGAAGTCGGTGACGCGACACGGATGCAAATTGACGCCGTCTCCCCACGCGTGCGCAGCGGGCCCGAGCGGGACCAGTTCACCACCATTTTCACTACACATAATCACCATCGCCTCAACGCCTCGTGTCTAGTTTGGGTGAGTGGGGCTGTGGAATATTGTGTTGCGCTGTCTCCCCCTCCCCCGCCGGGCCCTCGTCTCCCACCACCCCTGCCGCAGGCCCTCGCCTACCCCCCCCCCCCCCCCGCTGGGCCCATGCCATCCCCCCGCCACGGGCTATCGCCTTTCCTCCCCCGCCGCGGGCCCTCCCCTCTCCCCCACCTGGACCACGGCTCCTCCCCCCCACCACAGGTCCTCGCCTCCCCCTGGTCGCGGGCCCTCCAACGCTGCCTGGGAGGAGAGGGGGGAATGTGAGAGGGGGAAGAGGGAGGGAGCGGTAGGCGAGAGAGAGAGGGGGAGGAGGGGGGAGGGGAGAGAGAGGTGGGGGAGGGGGAGAGGGAAAGGGGGATTATCTTTTGTGAGATTGAAAAATTAAGAGGTATTAGAGATATTATATTTTCTCCTCCATATGAATAACTGGACTAAGTGGAACCCGTTGGGAGTTCCCCAATGCAATTTTCCATCTCTCCATCAATTCCAATATTGGTGGGGTGGGGGGGGGGGGGCTTTCTGGAGCGCTAGTATGGTTGTGTGGGCTGAAGGGACCGGTTTCCAGAGGGCTAGTATGGACATTGTGGGCTGAATGGATTCTTGGGCTGGCAGCTCAGTCACTCGGGCCTGGTGGACTGGCAGCTCAGTCACTCAGGCCTGGTGCTCTGGTAGCTCAGTCACTCTGGCCTGGTGGGCTGGCAGCTCAGTCACTCGGGCCTGATGGGCTGGCAGCTCAGGCCTGGTGGGCTGGCAGCTCAGTCACTCATGGCTGGTGGGATGGCAGCTCAGTCACTCACGGCTGGTGTGCTGGCAGCTCAGTCACTCAGGCCTGGTGGGTTGGCAGCTCAGTCACTCACGGCTGGTGGGCTGGTAGATGACTCACTCACGGCTGCTGGGCTGGCAGTTGACTCACTCATGGCTGGTGGGCTGGCAGTTGACTCACTCATGGCTGGTGGGCTCTCACACATACACACACACATACTCCATCACACACACACACTCCATCACACACTCCATCTCATACAAACACACACACACATACTCCACCTCACACACACACACATTCACATACACACCCTCCATCTCTCACACACACACACCATATCTCACATACACAATCACACACAACATATATATGACAGTAAAACTTTTGAATCTACTCACGCGGTTCAGCGCAGCCTCTCCCCTGAGCGGGTCTTCCACGGTGAGCGGGACTTCTGGAATGAGCGCAACCTTCAGTTCAAGCAGCACAGTGCAGACCAACCCTTCAATTCAGTTCAAGCAGCACAGTGCAGACTCACAATTAAGTTCACTCATGGTGTAGATTCAAAGTTCTGGACTTTCACTCACGGTCTTCCGGGGTGACTGACTCACGTCCAGCCTCTGGGGCTTTATTCTCCTGGCCTCCCAGAAGAGGCGTTACCTTCATCGTAGTGACTGACAGGCGAGAAGACCAATCTGCTGATCTCACGATTGTTTAAACATTCAGACCTTTTTTATTATTTCACCGATCGGAAAAAACCTTGGGGCGGTTGGAGGAGAGGAGGACGATGAGTAAGATGGCGAAAAAATCATAGCGATATAGGGTAGTGTTTTTTCTAAAATGTATTTAAAACATAGACAGGAAGTGGTCAAGATAACTTTTAGTAATAGTATAGATATCAAACAATTGGAACTGCTTTCTTTTCCTTGATAGCAATACTGAAAAATATGAATTCCATAGTTTGCGACTTTCTTTTTGCATCATATTTTTAATATAATTTGAATATTATAAAAATCTGCATGTTTACAGGGTCATCATGGATCTGTCCGCAGTAATGCAGCAGTCCATTGATGAAGTTGCTGCTGAGGAAGTGAGGCAAAAGATGGAGCTGGAAGATCTCCTTGGAGCAGTAACATGGTTAGGGTTAGGTTTATGGACCACAGATGGGCTGTAAAATATTATTCCTTCAATGCATGGATTTTAAACATTAATATATTAAAATTAATACAGTAAAATCAATTGTGCAAATGAAAAGATGTCTGAGTCGTTCAGTTTTATTTACAGATGTATTGGTCCGCTTTTAGATCCAATCACTGTCTCTAACATTTCACAGGGATGGATTCAGTGAGTGTAGACTGAACTCTCCTCTCCACTCCACCTCCCCCCTCCCCCCTCCCCCCTCCCCCCTCTCACCCCATCCCTCCTGCTCCACTCCTCCTACCCTTTCCCTTCTCCTCTCCCCCCTTCTTCCCTTCCCCCCTCCTCCCTTCCCCACTCCCCCCCTCCTCTCACATCCCCTTTCCCCCTCTCCCTCCCTTTTCCCATTCTCCAACCACTCTCCCCTCCCACTTTCCCCGACGCCCCCCATTTGTGGACCCAGCCTGTGACAGCTAGATCCCACTAGTAGTACTGCACCAAGGCTACATAACTGGTTTAGTAACATTGACTATGGGATAAATGCAGACTTTGGGAACAACACTGCTGCTGCTTCTCATGGCGTTGCTGGAGTGGTTAGTTGTGCACCCTGGGATGCTGCTGGCATGGCGACTGGTGCTTCCTGGGGTGCTGCTGGAGTGGTTACTTGGGCACCCTTGGGTGCTGCTGGTCTAGTTACTTGTGTACCCTGGGGTGTTGCTGGCGAGGCTGCTATTTCTCCCTGGAGTGCTGCTTGTGTGGATACTTGTGCACCCTGGGGTGCAGCAGCCTATGTACCCTCTAATTCCCGCCCTTCCGACGTCGCTGTTCCCATTGCCAGCCCCTGCTACTTGTCATCCCTGCCGCTAGAGCCGGGCAGCAGCCGACGGACCAGGCTGCCACTGCTCTTGAAACCGCGGGTGCTGCTGGTGGCTGCCGCTCCTCGCACAAACTCACACTTCTGCCAGTACATGATCAGAGAGTCGAGCCTGAGCTGCCTCTTGGAGCTGGAGCGATGCACGGTGTCAGGTGGGAGCACCTGCTGCCTGCTCTGCTGGGGGCTGCCGGAGGTCAGGTAAGTCTTCATGATGCGGCTGGCCCCGCTGCCATTGCCTTCCTCTGAGGCAGAGCTGCCCTAACCATTGGGCTCCACTTTGCACCCCCTCGCTGTCTGGCTCTTCAAGTTCTTGGCCTTGTCGGTAGCGAGTCTCTCCACGGCGCTCTGCCAACCCCGCCTGTCCCCCTCCATTTGACTGCGGAGGTATCCGGGACCCTTGGTCATGAGCCTGAGCGGCAGAGAGATGCTCGCCTCAGGGGGCATGCTTGCAGTGGGCACGATCTCGCTCAGCATCTTACTTTGATCCAGCCAACTAGGACAAACATCCATGAAGGAGCAAAGACCAGGACTCCCATGAGCAATGACAGGCTGTCTGCAATCCACATTTACCATGACTTTGCCCATGACCTGGACAAAGTGGTGACTAGGTTAGTGCAGTTACATTCTCGGAAAATGGAACTGGAAAACATGATTTATGGCTAAATGGCAACATATCCCGGCCTGCCGAGTGTTGTCAAAGTCTGTGAGAGGAACCCAGAACTGTCTGCTAATCCCCTCACACTTTGGGAGTTCAAACAGGGCACTGCAAGAATAGCTGCGGAATGACCCAGGCCTTGGACAGCGTTAACGAACTGAGGACTGCCATTAAAGATAAAGTCACACTTTGGGAGACCAAATGGGCTACTGCAAAAGAGGTGGAAGTAGGGCCACCTACATCAGTGTACTGCGGAACAACATATGCATTAACAAACTGAGGACTGCCATTCTAGATAAACTGGTCTGAGGTGCTATATTCGTGGAACCAGGAATGGCATATAGGCTAAGGCCAACAAATGCCCTTGCATTAGCAGAAGTAGAGGTAAATGGCAATATACATTCAGGAGCACCTGAATGATTTTGCAGCATCTTGCCAGCATGCTGAGTGACAGTGAACTAAGAACTCATTCCAATGTAACTAGCTTAGATGGCACATAAGGTCGGCATGGATCAGATGTGCTGAAGGGCCTGTTTCCATGCTGTACGAATATATGAGCATTAGAACACATTTCTGCTAGTCTTCACCTGTAGAACAATACATTGAGATGTATGTGTTATTGATATATATGCATAAAAGCCACTTGTACCAATTTTATGCACTGGACTGCTAACAAAAGGCTAATTACAAATTAGCATTTAGATTTGCACAAGTATCCAGCAACTTTGCAGATGGTCAGCATGGCTCAACAATAGTAACACTGAGTGATATTTTAAAAATTGTACTTACCATGCTGCTCACCTTTATGTAATAATTACCAGGAGGACCTGAATGATTATGCAGCATCATGCCAGCATGTTTGATTGTTTGGTAAGCTATATGAAGAAATGTGAATTTTATATATTATGTTATTATATATTTTTATATGTTACTAGACCAAGTGGGACCCGTTGGGTCCTTGTCACATGGAAGGCCTGGTCTCCCAACGCAACCCATTCCCAACGCAATATTCCACCACTCACCCAGAGCCCCCATGGGAGGCCTGGTCCCCCAATGCAACTCATTCCCCAACGCAATATTCCACCACCCATCCATAGCCGACAACTGAGCAGGGGCTGCTCATTTCGCCTTATGCACCCCCCCCCCCTCATTTTTAAACTTTAAAAAAATGCAATTGCACTTGCTTGCTAGCAGAACTTAGTGTACTGTGATTTAAAAAAAATGCATTTGCACTTGCTAGGGCTAGCAGGACGCGGTGCACTTGGTTAGCAACAATGTTGCGAGCAGGGCTACAATCCCATTGTGACATCACAGCTGTAAGCACAGGGAATTAGCAGTTATTTTTTCCAATTTTCTTCAGATATTTGAACATTTGAATTAATAATTCAAGAAATAGTGCATGGATTTTTCAGATAAGGCAATTGTTGACTTCACGGGATAAAACTCTACAGGACTATGTAAAAATGTTACCATTAGAGCATTGTTTTTTCGAGCAGTATGATCGCACACGCGCACACGCGCACACGCGCACACACACACACACACACACACACACACACACACACACACACACACACACACACACACACACACACACACACACACTAGATCAGAGTTTTATAAGTATACAGATTGTATCAAAATAAAGATTATAGATTCACATTTCAATATGGTTTGACAATTCAGTAGTACTGATTTTCACTATTCCATACTGATTTTCAAAAATTGAGTTTCTGTGTAGTACGTTCTATTGCGTTTATGTGAGAAATAACGATTTCGCCAACAAAATACTAATTTTCAGCTATCAAAATACGGAAATGCCCGGTGAAACTTGGCAGCTCTGCAATTTTACTTCGGAGTCACGTGAGTGACTACGTGAAGAAGCCCCGCCTGGCGCTGGAACGGCATTACGTCGACGCTGACGGCAGAAGCAAGAGCTGAAGAGGCAGCTCCTCGACAGTGGTAGGTACGGAACCGGCAGGTAAGTGCAGTTGAAAAACTTTTAGGGTCTGGAAAACTCCGTGGCTGGTGTATTGAACCAGGTTTTAAAATGAATTTAAAAACAAAAAATAAATAAAAGTTAAAATAGAACAAAAAATACTCTGTATAAAACAACGGAGTTTAAAAAAGAACGTCCCGGGGGAATACCCAGCGATCGGGACGGGAGATTAGTTACGGAGCCGGTTCCGATACTGGTGACCGTTAAAATTGCGTTAGAAAGATTTTTTAGTCGCTCCACAAACTTTTGGCAGGGGGGGGGGGGAAATTTTATAAAGTCAGAAAGGCCATATTTTAAAAAAATCAATAAAAGGCCTTCAGACTAAAAAAGTTTTATGGCTTGGAAAAATAATGGAAAAAAGATTCCAAAAAATAAAAATAAAGTAAATAAAGAATTCAAGCCAAAAAGGGTTAAATGGCCCAAAAAACATTCCCTAACCTACCCTAAAGGGGTTTCATATATTAATATATATGATGAAATATGGTGGGAATATCTACCTCAGATATATTTGAAGGTAGTCTCCTTGAGGAAAAACTCAGGAGTAACAAGGGCAGTAAAAATAGAAAACTGACCCTAAAAATGCACTGATAGTGGTGGCTGGTCATGAAGTACCCACCACAGCACCAGTAAAAATATATATATATATATATATATATATATATATATATATATATATATATATATATATATATATATATATATATATATATACAGGTGTAAGTACAACACCTGAATAAGAAGTGAGGCCATGGAAAATAACCATGGAAACCAAAATTAATTGGTCTCTCACTAAAGCTGTTATGATTAAAACAGCAGAATAATAATAAAACTTTTTATGTTTTATTTAAGTACACTTCAGCACAAAATATATATAGAAGTGTACTAGGTTTGATACCTGAATGTATGAGTGAGGCCATGAAAAGTAAATATGGAAAAAAAAAAAAAAAAAATTAATTGGCCTCACCAAAGCTGTTATGGTGAAACAGCAGAATATGATAAAACTTTTAAGTTTATAAAGATATCAACGGTGAATCCGGTTATGGTATCCATGTCTCAATTAGATGAGATATAAGGAAATACGATTTTAAAAGTATTTCAAACTGGTGCATGGCATTTCCATTCAATGGAAAACAAATAAAATATTGTGCAAATAACTAATACATTTAAAATAAAATAAATTGCCATCAGTTTGTGGAGCTCAATGGGAAGAAATATATAATATTAATTTATCAAATCTGCACTCTAGATTTGCAGATCATTACAAATCAGGTTATGTTAAACTCCTGATTATTATGGAATAAAACCTGCCTTATGATAAATCAAAAATATTGATTACAAAAGAACAGACTACTGATCTTTAAACTGGGGGAAAAACTATGATCCAATGAAAGATTTGATAATGGATCAAAACAAAGGCAGAAGTATGGTATAATCCAACATAGCCTTATCCAAACCCATATAATTGGAAAAAGAAGGCTTGAAGTACGTTGAAGAGGTGCAAACAACTTGTTACAAAATAAGTTCATGAAATCTCCAATTGTGGGGGATTACGGGTGTATCATGATCATTAATTTAATATAAATAAGAAATGATTGGTTCACCTGTATAAGAAAACCTTAAAAATTGATTTTAGGTTTGCACCCAAAAGTAACTCCAATAAAGAAGGGGTACGTACATATATATATTATAAAATTACCTCAGTGTAAAGATCTGATGGTATAAACCATACAAAACATCATTTTATATACACTTTCACAGTGTAAGAACATTTTATTAAAATGGAAACATCTTGAACATTGAAATACAGTTGTTATTAACAAATTGTTAATCAATATTACAGGTGCTTGAAATTAATTAAAATGGGTCAAGCTGTGCAGGTTAAAACATTGTCTAAAGGATTAAAACCAGTTCAATGCTGTTAAACAGAATACTGGAAGAACAATTGTGCTGATAAAAAGATCAGCACTTACACTAATGAGGACATGGTCATGGGTTATCTTGATCACATTTAAATTGGAAGGTTATAAAGAGTCAGCTGCAAATTAGTGCTGCAATTACAAACCTGTTGGATGGCAAGGACCTGACCCATCACATAAAGCGTATGCTTAGGCATTAATAAAATATTCATAAATTACTATTCTGAATTTAGGAGTAATTCAGCACCATAAGATGGGGAAAATTGTTCCATGATACAAATATGTCTCATTGTTTTGCTGACATACTTTGTCCCTCCATTAGGAAAGGAGGTTAGGTAAAGAGTAAATAAAGCTCCAAAAGAAGGAATACAGAAGCTTATAAGAATATGTATGCCTTTGTGAGAGGCTTATGCAAATATCAAATGATATGTTATCATTATTAAAGTAATGTAAAAAAAAAAGGTTCACAAGCTGCTTCAACTATAAGCTTAGCAGCTGTTGCAAACTGAAGCAAGTGTTACAGATGATGGACAGCTTCTGTGAATATTTGGGTAAAGATAAGAATATTATCTATTCTTATAAAAATAATTGATACGTCTCTTGTTGGGACTACGGACAATAATACCAGGTGAGCATAAATGGATTGTCCTAAGAAATTTCTCCAAACATTTGTATTAATTATTGAAGTATAAGGAGTTATGGATTAATTATCGATTGTTCTATTATGGAAGTGTCCATGTCATATCAAGGTGAACAATACCACGGCTGTGGCATATGTTAAAACACACAAGATAAGTAAAATAATAATCATGGGATTATCTGAGTAAACAGATGTGGCATATTCTAAAAAGTTTTAGTCCAGCTGTTTATCTCTAAGGAAGAGACAATGGTATCGGAGACAACAAATTAAGGGAGGAAAACACATTGTCATTAATATGGATTACTTACGATTAATCTGGTTGCATACAGATTAAATCACCGATCTTTCAAATGTTCTCGTGGGTAAACCAAGAACAGGAAAGGTGGATGCTTTTCTTTCAATTACATGAGGAAAGATGTTCTTTTATGTTCCTCATTTTTGTTTGATAGGACAGTGTCTGATGAAAATGTAGCAGGACACTGCCAGAGGCATTTTGGTGGCCCAAAACGGATCCTTCATGGTTTTCATAAATATTGAGTGATGTTGAACCACTTGTGATGATTCATAGTGGCAGTAATTTATTGTTGTACAAAGGCATCCATGACATGAAAATATGAATTTGACTATCTGCAGGTTGACCAGACCATTACAACAGTTTGATGGTCAAAGAAGTCTAGGAATGTTTAACTAATATAACAACATAACAATAAAATAATTATGTATAAAAGAAGTGTTATACCTGCAATTTGCAGAAATAAGTTTTAAAAAACAATATTTTGTTATAAGAAATTGGAAGTCTGTACAGTAAAGTTATTTTGTCATATTAGACATATGTGAGTTCCTTGTGGATTGCATTTTTCTGAGTATCTAATTGATAGAGCCAATAATAGGGCTCAGAGTGTTATCGTCCTATTAACGGACAATATACTAACCAAGAAGTTATCGGGTGCATTCGTAATATCCCGATATGGAAAGGGATATATATGTAGATATAAATATATATATGTGTATATATATATATATATATATATATATATATATATATATATATATATATATATATAATCTGTCCAAAATTGTAATACATAAGTCGGGAGATCAATAGTCCTGAATTGCCTTAGGCAATGGACTCTAAATTCTATCAATGATTCAAAAAAGTTAACATTAAAAGTAATAATGCTGATGACTTTAGTATCAACATAAGAGTGCAAACATTGCAAATATTACGTTATAATTGCATGTGAATACAGATTACATTATCATATATGTTTATGAATTTACCAAACAAAGCACACCAAGAAGAGCTGAAACCAAGGTAAACCTATAAGCATATCCTGTCGGCCTTAAGTTGTGTGTGTGTGTGTGTGAACATTGATGAAATATGTTGAAGTAGGTAAGAGTCTCTGTGGTGATGAGACAGCACTACTTATTACACACAAATAACCACATTAGGTTTCAGTAAAAACTGATGGTTCTAGAGGAATGTATTCTAGATGGTTAGAAATTGAATTACACTCAGTGGAACTAGACACTGAAATGTGGAAAATCACTCTGTTAATGAGGTAGATACATTCACAGGAATGGCACAGGATGAGCCGCTCGAGCAAAGATGCAAGGCCGCAGGAGGGTGTAAATTAAATGTTAAAGTAAAAGGAACCAGTCATGGTGTCAGGTTTGGACACGGAGTGTTGGGTTCTCTATAATTGTTGCTTTGTTCATGCCGTCAAAATACATATATCAATTGATATTTTGTGATAAACTTGCCTTTCAATGGAAAGGGCATTACTTTTATTCTTTATAATGTGAAATAATTTATCACATAACTTGAGGCAATGTTTGGGGAAAAATGTGTTATTCGCTCGTTACTGTGTTGAATGAGCCGGACTGTTGTATGGAATAAATTCTACGACATGAAAAACACAGAAGCTTCAAACTCTTCACGTAGTCACTCACGTGACTCCGAAGTAAAATAGTAAGATTAAACGAGAACTTACCAGTTCGAAGTTTGATCGTTATTTTATGAGGAGTAACGATGAGGGATTACGTGCCCTCCACTCCCGACCCTCATAAAATAAATGATCATCTGGTAGTTCTAAATCTATGTTGAGCCTTACTATCTTACTCCGGCTATTATGTTCTGTGTTTTTCATGCCGCTGCTTTGAAGTATGCCGTTCCAGCGCCAGGCGGGGCTTCTTCACGTAATCCCTCATCGTTACTCCTCATAAAATAACGATCAAACTTCGAACTGGTAAGTTCTCGTTTAATCTTACTATTATTCACAATCACATTGTGTTTGAGAATTCAAAATGTGATTTGTGATCTTGTTTATGAGTCATAATGGAACTAGAATTTGTTATAATAGTATGACAGTAAAATAGGTTAATTTGAAAGCGATCATAGTAATGTAAATGCACCATTTAGTTTGAGTTCAATTTTCATGATGGAAATTGAAGTCGAACTAAATGTTGTATTCATATCACTATTCCATGTTGAAATTGATGTGATGTGAAATTGTTAGGTCAGGTGGACCATTAAAGGTGCACTGCACACACTAACACAATCTAACAGTAACAGGCAATCAAATCAACACACAAAACATTTTCTAAAGAAAGGTTTTCTTTACTGCAAAAACTAACAGTATTTTATTTGCAGTTTTTGCATGCTCCTTTATAACATTTTACATAACATTTTACAACAATACAACTTGATAATTAAAACAAGGACAACGTATATTCTTGATTTAAAAAAATGTATACAACAATAACCCCAATCATCCCATTCCACCTACTCATTACTCTTGACTCAACCAATATTATTTTTGAAATATTGGTCCTAAATTTGGTGAACAAATGCTCCAAAATAAGGCTCAGAATGCACCATAGAGCATCGAAAACCCCAGAGCTTCCAGGGTCTGGCTGTAAGGGACTTCGCTCTTCAAATCATTTGTAATCCTGTCAAGCCACCTCCCTTTTTGAAAAGCTTCGTATGGGACTGATTCTCTACATGTAAAGGATTTGAGTGAGGACTGTAATATAGGAGAAATATTTGGTTTAACGAAAAAGGACAACTGTTACAGAATCACTGATTGTTGCAATAAAACTGAATGACAAAGACGTGACATTTGGACATGACACAGAGTGCAACGTAGCATTGACAAGCCCGACTGAATATGCAGCTGGATAACCAGAGAATACTATACCTTAACTTAAAGAGGCGCAGCAAAATCTGAAAATCTGAGTGCATTCATGTTGGAGTGAAATACTAAAGCCCAATTAAAATGTTAACGCTTGCAGTTGCTACAGGCTTCGGACCAAACGTGTTGGGAAGTACCCAGCCGTAAGTAATTCCCCTGGACGGGAAGAATCCCCTTCTGTTTAACAGGGGAGAAGTGGAATGTCACAGGAGATTTTCGAAGCAGATCTGTATCAGCACCAGTTTGCTTTCAGAAAATCCTGATTATAGGAGCCTTGAGAAACGAACACCTGGGAAAGCTGGAAGAAGTGTCGACCAGATTGAAAGGCAGACCAACATTTAAAGGGAAGTAGCAGTACTTTCTTGGTAAATGCAAGTACAATACTTAGGATACAGTGTAGATGCAACAAACAGCACACTGCTCATGAGAAGGTAAAAGGCATTAGCAATACTCTTGCCGCAGTTAATGTAACGATCAGATTATATCTGGAGTTATAGAGTCACACAGCATGGAAACAGGCCCTTTAGCTCAACTTGTCGATGCCAAACAAAATGTCCCATCTACGCTGGACCCACCTGCCCGTATTTGGAGTTAAGAGAGTTTTATTGTCATATATCGCAGATAGAACAATTAAATTCTTACTTGTTGCAGCAGAAGAGAATATGTAAACATAGTACACTGTAAACAATATGATAAACGAGAGAGGAAAAAAAGTTCAATATGTATACAGTGGCTTGCAAAAGTTTTCATACCCCTTGAACTTTTCCACATTTTGTCACGTTACAACCCCAAACGTAAATGTATTTTATTGGGATTTTATGTGATAGACCAACACAAAGTGGTGCATAATTGTGAAGTGGAAGGAAAATTATACATGGTTTCCAATTGTTATTACAAATAAAAAAACTGAAAAGTGTGGCATGCAAAAGTATTCTGCCCCCCTGAGTCAATACTTTGTAGAACCGCCTTTCGCTGCAATTACAGCTGCAAGTCTTTTGGGGTATGTCTCTACCAGCTTTGCACATCTAGAGACTGAAATTTTTGCCCATTCTTCTTTGCAAAATAGCTCAAGCTCAGTCAGATTGGATGGAGAGCGTCTGTGGACAGCAATTTTCAAGTCTTGCCAGAGATTCTCAATTGGATTTAGGTCTGGACTTTGACTGGGCCATTCTAACACATGAATATGCTTTGATCTAAACCATTCCATTGTAGCTCTGGCTGTATGTTTAGGGTCGTTGTCCTGCTGGAAGGTGAACCTTTGCCCCAGTCTCAAGTCTTTTGCAGACTCTAACAGGTTTTCTTCCAAGATTTCCCTGTATTTGGCTCCATCCATCTTTCCATCAACTCTGACCAGCTTCCCTGTCCCTGCTGATGAAAAGCATCCCCACAGCATGATGCTGCCACCACCATGTTTCACAGTGGGGATGGTGTGTTCAGGGTGATGTGCAGTGTTAGTTTTCCGCCACACATAACGTTTTGCATTTAGACCAAAAACTTCAATTTTGGTCTCATCAGACCAGAGCACCTTCCTCCACATGTTTGCTGTGTCCCCCACATGGCTTGTGGCAAACTGCAAATGGGACTTCTTATGGTTTTGTTTCAACAATGGCTTTCTTCTTGCCACTCTTCCATAAAGGCCCGATTTGTGGAGTGCACGACTAACAGTTGTCCTGTGGACAGATTCTCCCACCTGTGCTGTGGATCTCTGCAGCTCCTCCAGAGTTACCATGGGCATCTTGGCTGCTTCTCTGATCAATGCTCTCCTTGCCCGGCCTGTCAGTTTAGGTGGACGGCCATGTCTTGGTAGGTTTGCAGTTGTGCCATACTCTTTCCATTTTCGGATGATGGATTGAACAGTGCTCCGTGAGATGTTCAAAGCTTGGGTTATTTTTTTATAACCTAACCCTGCTTTAAACTTCTCCACAACTTTTTCCCTGACTTGTCTATTGTGTTCCTTGGGCTTCATGATGCTGTTTGTTCACTAATGTTCTCTAACAAACCTCTGAGGCCTTCACAGAACAGCTGTATTTATACTGAGATTTGATTACACACAAGTGAACTAATTTTTCTAATTAGGTGACTTCTGAAGGCAATTGGTTGCACTGGATTTTATTTAGGGGTATCAGAGTAAAGGGGGCTGAATACTTTTGCACGCCACACTTTTCAGTTTTTTATTTGTAAAAAAATTTGAAAACCATGTATCATTTTCCTTCCACTTCACAATTATGCGCCACTTTGTGTTGGTCTATCACATAAAATCCCAATAAAATACATTTACGTTTGTGGTTGTAACGTGACAAAATGTGGAAAATTTCAAGTGGTATGAAAACTTTTGCAAGCCACTGTATATACACACAAGTACACACACACGCGCACACACACACACACACACACACATATATATATACATATACACATAAACAATCACACATACTCAAAAAACAAACAATAGTAATGAAATAATAATAATAATAATAATAATAATAATAATAATAATAATAATAATATTAATAATAATAATAGTCTATTGTAGTTCACAGCTTATTTGAGGTTGTAGTGTTTAATAGCCTGATGGCTGTAGGGAAGAAGCTGTTTCTGAACCTGGACGTTACAGTTTTCAGGCTCCTGTACCTTCCTGCCGATGGCAGGGTTTAAATGACTGTGGCCAGGGTGGTGTGGGTCTCTGATGATGCTGGCTGCCTTTTTGAGGCAGTGACTCAGTTAAATACCTTTGATGGCAGGGAGGTCAGAGCCAGTGATGGACTGGGCAGTGGTCACATCTTTTTGCAGTCTTTTCTGATCCTGGATGTTCAAGTTGCCGAACCAGGCCATGATGCAACCAGTCAATATGCTCTCTGCTGTACACCTGGAGAAGTTGAAGAAAATCCTCTTTGACATACCAAATCTCCTTAACCTTCTCAGGAAGTACAGGCGTTGATGTGCTTTATTTATAATTGCATCAGTGAGCTGGGTCCAGGAAAGATCTTCGGAAATATGCATGCTCAGGAATTTGACGTTTTTGACTCTCTCTATCAACCGATTGATATAAATGTCCTCATCCATCCTCTTCCAAAGTCCACAATCAGTTAATTGGTTTTACTGATATTGAGAGCCAAGTTACAATATACATTAATGATTTAGATGAAGGGATTAAAAGGACAGGTTGGATGAGTGGGCAGATGCATGACAGATGCAGTTTAATGTGGATAAATGTGAGGTTATCCACTTTGGTGGAAAAAACAGGAAGGCAGATTATTATCTGAATGGTGTCAAATTGGGAAAAGGGGAAGTACAACGAGATCTGGGGGTCCTTGTTCATCAGTCACTGAAAGTAAGCATGCAGGTACAGCAGGCAGTGAAGAAAGCGAATGGCATGTTGGCCTTCATAACAAGAGCAGTTATGTATAGGAGTAAAGAGGTCCTTCTACAGTTGTACAGGGCCCTAGTGAAACCACACCTGGAGTATTGTGTGCAGTTTTGGTCTCCAAATTTGAGGAAGGACATTCTTGCTATTGAAGGGGTGCAGCGTAGGTTCACGAGGTTAATTCCCGGGATGGCGGGACTGTCATATGTTGATAGAATCGAGCGGCTGGGCTTGTATACTCTGGAATTTAGAAGGATGAGAGGGAATCTTATTGAAACATTAAGATTATTAAGGGTTTGGACATGCTGGAGGCAGGAAACATGTTCCCGATGTTGGGGGAGTCCAGGACCAGGAGCCACTGTTTAAGAATAAGGGGTAAGCCATTTAGAACGGAGATGAGGAAAAACGTTTTCACACAGAGGGTTGCGAATCTGTGAAATTCTCTGCCTCAGAAGGCAGTGGAGGCCAATTCTCTGGATGCTTTCAAGAGAGAGTTAGATAGAGCTATTAAAGATAGTGGAGTCAGGGGATATGGGGAGAAGGCAGGAACGGGGTACTGATTGTGGATGATCAGCCATGATCACAGTGGATGGCGGTGCTGGCTCGAAGGGCCGAATGGCCTTCTCCTGCACCTATTGTCTATTGTCTATTGTTGTGCTGGCATCATTAGGTCAATCGGTCGATCTCACTTCTATACTCTGACTCATCAACATCTGTAATTCGTCCCACAATGGTGGTGTCGTTGGTGAACTTGACGATGGAGTTTGCACTATGTCCGGCTACACAGTTATGACTATAGAGCAGGGGGCTGGGCACACAGCCTTGAGGTACTCCTGTACTGATTGTTAATGAGGAAGATGTATTTCTGCCAATTCGAACAGACTGTGGTCTGTGGATGAAGAATTCGAGGATCCAATTGCAGAGGAACCCACTAAACCTTTCCTATCCATGTATTTGTCCAAATGGTGTTATAGTGCCTGCCTCAACTACCTCCTCTGGCAGCCCGTTGCATATACTCACCACTCTCTGTGTAAAAAAGTTGCTCAGCAAGTTATTAAATCTTTCCCCTCTCACCTTAAACCTATGTCCTCTGTTTCTAGATTCCCCTACTCTAGGTAAAAGTCTAGGTTGTTGAATTATTTACACCGTGGAAACAGGCCCTTCGGCCCAACTTGCCCATGCCGACCGACATGCCCCATCTACACTTGTCCCATCTGCCTGCATTTGGCCCATATCCCTCTAAACCTATCCTATCTATGTACCTATCTAAATTCCTCTCAAACATTGTGATAGTACCTGCCTCAACTACCTCCTCTGGCAGCTCGTTCCATCCACCCATTATCCTTTGTGTAAAAAAGTAACCCCTCGGGTTTCTATTAAATCTTTCTCCCCTCACCTTTAACCTATGTCCTCTGGTTCTCAATCCCCCTAATCTGGGTAAGAGACTACATGTCCACCCGATCTATTCCTCTCATGAGTTTATACATCATCATGGGTAATGTTGGCTGGTGTGGACAAGTTGGGCTGAAGGGGCCTGTTTCCATGCAGTAAGTCTCTATGACTCAATGATCTTGCCCAATCTACCAATGCTCTAAGTGCCATTGCGCCAATTTCTGCAGGACAGTGGACTGAAGCTGAAGAAAATACTTTAGTGCAGTCCAATTAATTAGCCACTCTGTTGATGTGCTTGTCCACATCTCAACTGACAGAGAGTTACCCTTATGTTGACACATGATGATGTTGCTGGATTGTCCCATTGGACAGAAGATGGTTCTGAAAATCCAAAAGGCTTCATACCCATAATGTTATCAGCAGCAAAGAAAAGTACTCTCAGCTGGAAGAAAGTTTACTCAACATGAAAATCATGAGAGAAATAGTTTTGGTAGAGGCAAAGAGTCACTTGCCCAAAGTAGGGGAATCGAGAACCAGGGGACATAGGTGTCAAGGTGAGGGGGGAAAGATTTAACAGGAAACTGGAGGTAACATTATTACACAAAGGATGGTGGGTGTATGAAACGAGCTGCCAGAGGAGGTAGTTAAGGCAGAAACTATAGCAACGTTTAAGAAGCATTTAGACAGGTACATGGGTAGGGCAGGTTTAAAGGGGTATGGACCAAACGCAGGTAGATGTTACGTGTAGATGGGACATGTTGGTTGATATGGGCAAGTTGGGCCGAAGGGCCTGTTTCCACGGTGTATGACTCTATGACTCTATGCCTGTAGCGTATTGGCTCCACAGTACATTTCTAATTATTGCCTCAGAATTTACACAGAACACTGACCCCTGATCTCCTTGTTTCATGAAATGAAGCCAATGCTTCAAATGGTTTCACTGCAACATGGGTTTGACCTGGAGAGCACACAAATATGCCATTGTGTTCAAAGTAGGGCAATACCAGAGGAACACATGTGCTCTTAGTGACAAGTGCTAATTAAGGAGTACAGGGCCAAGGGCTGGTAATGGATCATCTGAACACTGTATATGGCTATTGTGCAACTCAGGCAGTGGAAAGGAAAATATTTGGTTCTACCTCAATTGGTAGTCAACAGAGGTTTGGCATATTTGAAAGATTTTGTTAAATAATGATGAATTAAATTGTTGGGGGTGTGGATGAAGGGAATGTAGTAATGTATATAATGTAAGTGGATATTGAATGTATATAGTTGGAAGTTAATCTCTATCAAGCCAATGTGTTTTTTGGGGTTTATCTTGTGTCATAGTTTTAATCTTTGAAAGAGGCCACTTTGGTGATCTCGGTAAGGAATGTTTTGGCAGATAAATGCATGCAAAAAGCTTGCAGAAAATCACTATTTTTGTACAGATCCACCACCAACGTTCCAACAAATTGTGGTCCGGCACCTCCTTTAATCCAGACGAAATTACGAGAGTGCACTTGAAATAACCCCCTAGAAGTCCCCCCGAAAATGTAGCGCTGAGGCTGGGTGAAGCAGCCGATCTCTACCTCATCTGGACTTCCACGCCGATCGATGTGTCGACTTTGCCCCCTTGACCTGCCAGAGCCGGCTGATCCGTTCCCATAGCTGTCTTCTGAGGCTGACTTAGTGGGCCAATATCTTGGCCCCCTGCGGCATAGGCGGACCATTCCAGCACCATTCGATTCCTCTATTGGTCCAGCAAAACAGATAATCCAGAAAAGCTCTGGAACCAAGGGTTCTGGAAAATCGGTGGTGAACCTGTATATTGAAACGTAAGGTATACCTGAGACAGGAATGTGACGATGTCCTTGGTGAAACATAGCCTCCATGGTAAAGTTCACTTTACCAGATGTTCTGTTTCTGAAGACATTCACCCTGAAAAGCCACATGTGCCCGTCCACTCCGACACCACCTTGAAGCAGGTCTCTACTGCTTCATTGCTACTCAGTGAAGTCTCAGCTTTAAAACGTAGCAGCACGTTTGCCAATTGTAAAGAAGCAATTTGTGCGAGAATTTAGCACATATGAAAAGACGCCCTCACTACCAATCTCTATCCAAAACAAACACAAGAAATTGGACCTACAGCACACTGGACAACCTACTAAAAAGAGATTTATCTTAATAGACCTGAGGAGTTTTTAAAAAATCTGTAGGAAGATTCCCCACATTATTCACTGAGTATGTTTGGTGAGTGAGTTTCAAGGACGTAGGTACACCAATTGCTCAAAAGGGTTTTCTTCCATACGGGCTTGTTTTTCTTTCAGGTGGCGACTGGGATGTGTAATTAACCGCCAAGATATGTTTCCTGCATTTCTACCTTTGTTGTGTTCAAAACAATGGTTGAATTTGTGGCACCTTTTAAACTCACACAACAGCATGAAATGCTTTGCCCCATTGTCTTTATAAATCTTGGAGACCCATAGACAGAAATGAGTATTGTAATAATTGGATTTTCAACCTGTCATCACTATCTGGAAAGCCATTGACTGTTCATAAAAAAAGTCTAGATTTAATCTTCACTCATCATTTTAACATATTTCTGGCCTTAAAGCACTCCGGAGAAGTCAAAGAACTTCAATAGAATACGATTTTGCACACAAAACATTGTTTGGCTCAATACAGTTATAGCTGTGAGGCTGAAGTGGATTTTGCATAAGTGTAGTGAAGCAGAGAAATAATGGTATCTTGCTCGGGTTGTGCAAAAAGCAAGAGAAACAGAGGGTTTCATATTAAAAGTGCCTTCTAGGTAGTTGACATGACACGTCTAGTCAGACGTAAATAATGACAGACGGAAACTATCATGAGGTCTGTGAAGCATCAATATGCTGCCATCATTTTACTTCTAACCTTGCATTGCAAGCATCTCTCAGCCCTACAGGCTGATAGATAATTTGAAAGCAAAGCCTAATGATGCTGCCCACTGTAACAGCAATCATCTGGATTGGCATCAATTTAGCTGGGTTTAGACGCTGAGCTTTTGAGCCATCATTGACTTTTGACATGCCAGCCTAGCATTATTTTCAAATATATTGTAAGCTTCCAGGAAACTTAACGGATTCAATCTCTGCGAATTTTCTTGGTTTCACTTCACAAGGCAACATTGCACGCCTTTTATAATACGTAATAGGACCATTAAGATGATACAACTGAAATATTTTATTGAGTGACTATGCATAAGTGCGGATAGAAAGCATATGCAAAATAGACGAATGATATATTCCCTTTGCAAAAGGTTTGGACAGTGTAGTGCAGCACGCAGTCCAAATAATTTATCCTGCAATTGGAAAAGGTGGGGGGAATTAATTGCATTGTATAAAGTGGATCTGCTGCCATTTAAATGCACAAAGCAGTTAGTGAACGGTACGATCTTACCACATGAGTGCTATCCTTTTATGTCTAAGCAATTGCTACATAGTTCAGATTTGAAAGAACTTGCATTTAAGCTTTTGCTTATAATGACTGGTATGGAAATTCTGAACAATTTGTATTTTCACAGTGCCTGGTTTTAGAGTATGGTTGTTAATAAATATCAAATGGATGCTTAATACAAGCAATTAAGAATGTAATCACACAAAATAATGTAATGAAAGTTAATTGCTACTGCATGAGTAAATAGACAGCAAATTAAAGCAACACGTACCAGAATTATTACATTTATCAACAGAAGCAATTTGACCTGTGCAACAGACATCACTAGAATTTTTAATTAAAAGCAGCTCAATCTAATGATGGAGACATATTTTGTGCCTAATGTTGGGTATATACCAGTTTAATAACAAGTCTAAGAGAGGGTTAGGAAGGAAGGTGCGGACTAAGAATAATAATTCTTCTCATATTTACCACTCCTTGCCTTTTGGAGAAACTAATACATTTAAATAGTGATTTCTTGAATTACGTTAGTTAAAATCTCCATTTAAGGGGACACATTGGTGCTGCTAATGGACCACATTTCAGCTACCATTAACCACTGAACCGAACACTTTCTGTATTTGGTGGCCTCTCAATACAGATGCCAGATACGCTGGCGAGGTGCATATGAAATCTCGGTTTACCTCCATTCATTTTCTTGTACAAATTAGCCAAACCACTGAATTCCTGCATCCCCCAAAGTAAGCCTGTTGTCTCGAGCCAGCTTGAGGAACTCTGACAGCAAGGCTTTTCCACGGCACTGCCAATAATTCAAAGATATCATGATTAGATCAAAAATAGTATGAAATAACCCTCTTATTTATTTCCAATTGACAGCTTACTATTAGCTATGTGACCACAGGCGCGCACACATCAATTCCAGCGAGGATGAGTGGCTCTAATTGGTGTGAGAGAATGCTGAGAAGCTTTTTATTTGTTGATATTGCAAGCTCGGAGAGGCATCACAGACAGCCAATTCATGGATGTGTGAAAGGCAACTTTTCTAGCCATGATTTTTCGATATTGTTCTTTTCTTCATAACTCCTCATACAAGATGGGGTGTTACTGATTGTCAGTGGAGAAATGGTGTCTGCTTACTGAAGTGGCACAATCTTTAACAGCTGGCTTTGACATTCCTACACGGTGTGGCTTGCCTGGCGCCATTTTTATTGTTATGTCTGTAAGCATTCATCCAGATCTAGGCAGTTCTACTGTGATTTCATTGCTGGGATTAAACTAAGGAAGAATTCATTACCACATGACATATTCATTGCACCTTCCTCCATTTTGTGGCTTTTTTTCCTGTATTATTATGAATGCATTAGCTCTTAGCCCTCTGTTTATAGGGCACCTGCTAATTTGTTTTGTGTACTGCATTTTCAGCTGTTTAAAATTAAAATACTTCATGCAAATGGGGCAGGGCCATTTTGCTTTTTATTGCAGTGAGAAAATGCCCACGCCTTATTAGCCGCTTTCATTTCTAAAGGAAACTTGAATCAAAATTCATACCAGCAGAGGCAAAAAAACAGCACCCCCAGTTAATTTAATGTCACCTTCTACAGCACAGTACGTACGTCGGGTGGTAACTGGTTTTACTGCTCAGCGATAGTTTGTGTGAGAGGAAGGTGCAATGTAAGCAATCCAGGTGATAGAATTGAGTTTGGGCTAATAGATGTGAAGAGAATTCAATCTTCCATGTGAACAGGACATTAGTTTGTGTGTAAAGAAATGTCACCAGCTCAATAGTATTCTAATAGGATCACTTTTACATGATAAATGGTGCCATGCACTAGCCGGCATATAATTAAAGTATAAACTTTCACCCCTATGTCAAGTGTATACATAACCAGCCGACAAGTCACAGAACAATTTCAATTACACTTGCTGTGTGTTTAGAAAGCAACCTTCGTCTGTGTACTCCAGGCAGATAATCATGTTTATTCTTTCAAGTCTTAAGTGCAAAGTCACAATGGCTGGTGTGACTGACCAGTGTCTGGTAAAGCAGGTTGATAAGGTTGGAATGTCACACAGACAGGCAGCACCCACTTTGGTTGTAGTGGACGAAATGGGACTTTACACCCTAAGCATAAACAGACTGATCACAGAGCATGGTGTTGTACATTTATGGAAACAAACATCTTTTCCCGAAAGTACATTGCCTGCTGCAGTCTATTTATCTTACAATTTCTGTTAAGTAGATAGCTCCACTTCTGCACTGGCTTTTCATCCAAAAGCAGCAGGATTGATCTGACACCATAAAAGTTGTCATAAAAGTTCAAGCTCTTTTACAGCTGCCTGAAAGGAACTCCTCTGCTCTTGTTTACATTTTAGGAGAGCAAATCTAACATGAATCACTTATCAGCTGCACTCCCCACTCAGCAGAAGGGCAGTGTTTTAAGTTATGTTTCTTCAGAATTAAACCAGACTCTTCCTCCCCACCAGGAGTGAATGTGAAAAGGGAAGTTAAAAACTCAAGAGACATGTCAAAGAATCATAAACGTTTGAAAATTACTGTAATCCTGTCCTTTTTTTTGGCTAGTGTTGAGTTATTTGATTTTAATCTTATTTCCGGGAGGTTTTTTAAAAACAGCCTTCTTGAGCACTTGGCTATCTTTTGATATTCAAACCGTCCCAGAGGACATAGGTTTAAGGTGAGGGGGGAAAGATTTAATAGGAACCTGAGGGGTAACCTTTTCAGGCAAAACATGGTGGGTGGATGGAATGAGCTGCCAGAGGAGGTAGTAGAGGCAGGTACTATCAAAACGTTTAAGAAACATTTAGACAGGTACATGGATAGGTGAGGTTTAGAGGGATATGGGCTAAATGCTGGCAGGTGGGACTTGTGTAGATCGGACATGTTGGCCGGTGTGGGCAAGTTGGGCCGAAGGGCCTGTTTCCTCGCTGTAAGACTCTATAGCTCTATGACAAGCTACCTTATTTAGAAGAACAAAGTGCTGGAAGAACTTGTTACTTCAACTACTGTCCCCTCTTTCTTCCTTCTTTCTGGGTCCTGCTCCGAGTGCATTTATGTTGGGATAGAGCTGAATAGACAGAGACAAAAAATGCAATGAGTGAAAATGCCGGCTTTTTGCAGCTAAAAGGCGTGTGTTCACAATTTAATTACTGTAGGTCACAAAAGATCACCACAACATCACATTAACGGATGGTAATGTCGTTTAAACAAAGGCACTTACATTGAAAAGCCTTTAATCTGGTTACCTTAACTTTCAGTTAATAGCTGTAGTCAAGGCCACACACAGTGGACAGGAGCAATCTGGAGAGTAATATATAAAGGATACTATAAAGATACATCATATGCTTTCATTTATGATACTGCAATACATTTTGAGCGAAAAGGGATTTTCTGTACAGATTTCTTGGACCTTTTTGGTCTGTTAGGCATGTAATACATAACTATACCAGTGGTATAAATTGTATGTTTGAAGATAAAGTCACTTAGCATGAGGCTAAGATGAGGGATAGTTTTCCTTTCACTTCTGCTGTGGTCTTGCGTTACTGATAAAAGTCCCAATTGAAATCAAAACTCTCCTTCAACTTTTTAGATGTTAGAATTACAGCGAGCAAACAGGCCCTTCGGCCCACTGGGTCCACACCAACCAGTGATCTCCCCATACACTAGCACTATCCTACACTCTAGGGAAAATTTACAATTTTGCTGAAGCCAATTAACCTAGAAACCTGTACGTCTTTGGAGTGTGGAAGGAATCCGGAGCACCCGAGGAGCCATCGGGAGAACGTACAAACTCTATACTGACAACACCCATAGTCAAGATTGAACCTGGGTCTCTGGCACTGTAAGGCAGCAACTCTACTGTCGTGCCACTGTGCCACCCCTGTTAAACTAACCCTAAGTTTTTGTGAAAAGAAAAGAGAAATGGCCAGCATATAGAAAGTATTGGCAAGCATATAGAAAGTTATGTTGGAAAGACACATAATGCTGGAGTAACTGAGAGGGTCATGCAGATGGAGAACATGGATAAGTGACGTTTCAGATCAGATCAGTCAATGTGAAGAAGGGCTCCGGCCTGAATCGTCACCTATCCATGTTCTCCAGGGATGCTGCCTGACCCGCTGAGTTACTCCAGCATTTTGTGTCTTTCCTTGGTAAACCAGCATCTGCAGTTCCTTGTTTCTACAAGAAAATTATGTTTACATTTTGGACTTTTTATCAGAACCTAAACGAAAATCAAGGTCCCGATACAAGGTCGCGAACAGAAATGTTGTCCATCTCTCTACCTCCTCAGATGCGGCCTGACCTGGTGAGTTAATCCAGCAGGTTGATTATTGTTCCTCTCTCAGATATTGGTCAATAGGTTTCACAGCTTCATGTTTTGTGTTTGATTCTAGACTACCCAGCTATATATTCGGGCCTATATAATATATAAGTAGGTTACCATAATGTCTTTCGAAAGGTGTTATTGAAAAAAAAAGAACAGCACAAGGTGGGCATTCACTCTGTAGTTCATCTCATGGTTTTACATTGTGTGGAACAGCAGGAAACATTTTAAAATTAAATCAATCTGCATGTTTATTTATAAATTAATTAAATTATGATGATTGGATAAGAGATTGCAGTTTAACGTAGAATATATTACCAGATAAGTAAGCGGCACTCGTGACAAAGGGGCTGTTCCATTTAAATTATTCAGAGTTCAAAAAATAAAGAATAATGAGGAAGAGGCCTGGATACTTATGAAGCCCCATGCAGTGCAAGCAGAGAGGAACACCAGGCGTTGCTCTGATAAAGCCACTGCCAGACAGACAAGATTATGACTCTGGCAGGTGCCAAATGGGAAGGGGGTGGATAAATCGAGATGTGGCATATTGCCTAGCCTTGTCAATTGAGTCCAATGGGGAAGAACTTTTGTGTTGGTGTGGGATGGCAGACCGTGTACGACTGCTTTATGCAACACTTTGAATAACTCCAATGAAACCACTGTCAGGTAAACAAATGGTAAAACGTAACATTGTCTGAAAGTAGACGTTGATGCAAAATACATCTTACTTTTCTCTCAATATAATTTGTGTGCTTGCAATTTAGGTTTATTATTGTCATCTGTACCAAGGTACAGAAAGCTTGGTGGTAAATCTACGGAATTCATTGCTACAGACGGCTGTTGCAGTCAAGCCATTGGGTATTTCTAAATGGAGGCTGACAGGTTGTTGATTGGTAATGGTGTCAAAGGTTACAAGGAGAAGGCAGGAGAATGGGGTTGAGAGGGAAAGATAGATCAGCCATGATTGAATGGCAGTGTAGACTCGATGGACTGAATGGCCTAATTCTGCTCCTCTGACATGAACTTATGAAGTCATAAGTGATACTAACACTATCCTACACACTAGGGACAATTTACAATTGTATCAAAGGTAATTAATCTACAAACCTGTACATCTTTGGAATGTGGGAGGAAATCAGGGCACCTGGAGAAAACCCGTACAGTCACAGGGAGAATGTACAAACTCCATGCAGATAGCTACGGTCATCAGGATCGAACACAGGTCTGTGGCGCTGTAAGGTAGCAACTCTTCTGCTGTGCCACTGTGCCACCCTATCCATTCCTTTGTTTGAGGGGTGTCTCCACCAAACCCTGCCCAATGTCCCACTGCGGAAGGACCCTAGACTATGGTCCTCCCCACACAGACCCTTGGTGTTGGCTGCACCAAGCTCCAGCAAGTCCCTCGGCACATATTCTTGCAGTCTGGAATGGGCCAGTCTGCAACATTCCCTGACGGACATCTGACGGACATCTCGCTCTGCTGGGAGGCCAACAGGTTTCGGGCAGACCAAAGACCGTCTGAGGATGGCAATCCCAGTAGTGGTGCTGAGGCAGGGCCTGCACGCTCTTGTATGTCTGTGAATCAACACTGCAAAGGTGGGGTGGGAGATCCTGGACCCCATGTAACCAGCTGAGACAGTAGATGTTTGTTCATTCAAATGGACTCAGTGTACACTGAAGTGTGGCAATGCTCATATCAGCTACAAGACACATGTATTTTGATTGCACTTTGGAAGATTGCTGTGGTGACATGACAAATATGAAAACGAATCCCTATTTCTGGGAACGTCATTCAATCATTTGTTTAGTTTAGTTTAGTTTAGTTTAGAGTTACAACCCACCATGTCCACGCCGACCATCACCCATTCACGTTAGTTCTATGTCATCCCACTTTTGCATCCACTCCCTACACACTAGGGGCAATTTACTGAGGCCAATTAACCTGCAAATCTGCATGTCTTTGGGATGTGAGAGGAAACTTGGAAGAAGCCCACGTGGTGACAGGGAGAACATGCAAACTCCACACAGACAGCATCTGAAGTCAGGACTGATTTGTCCTTGAGAATAGACATTATATAGACCTAAAGGTAAATAATATACTTTTTGCTGGTACGAATTCTGCCGACATTAATGGTATTGTTATTAATTGTTGCATTATTATTATTAATACTGTCATACTAAATAATGTATTGAACAGTGCGATTAATTTTACCCAGGCACATGAGGGAGAAAGGACTGAAGGCATATATTGGTCAGGTAAGGTGATGTTTCATGAACAACAGGCTTGTGTATAATGTAACCCTGAGTTTTTAGTGTTGAATTACTCCGGTCACTCTGGGCCGTGGGTTATAAACGGGCTACAGAGGGTTCTTTACTTTTCTTTTTTCACAGGTAATCACAGTAGCAGATAAAGCAACGTGCAGTCTCTACATATCCTCCATGGAACTTCCTGCGCTTCACAAAATAAGTCCCCAATACAATTGCCAGTAGGAATTAAAATTAAAGTCGGGCGAAGAGACACACAAAATGCTGGAGTAACTCAGTGGGTCAGGCAGCATCTCTGGAGAGAAGGAATGGGTGACATTTCAGGTCGAGACCCTTCATCAGACTGGCGATGTTTCAGGTCAAGACGCTTGATCAGACTGAATGAGGCGAGACTGACTAACCAAAATCTTATACAAAATTAATGCGATTCATGGTCATATAATAACAACTAGAGCAATAGTGTATTGTATAGTATTATAAACTTTACAAAAATAAATGCAATACAATAAACTAAAATTTAATGTAACATAAGTCTGCCTGTATAGACCATCTTGGGTGAATGGCCTGTTTCTGTATTGTAAAATTCTGTGTAATTCTATGTACTTTCAATTAAACATTATAAACTCTGTAATTTCTTTATACAGATTTACAGCTGAGTTATATACTTGCTGGTGATACCAATAATAGATTATGATGAGTCATGAAAAGCAATCACTGTACAAATGACCATCAAGAAAGAGTTCCAAGCAAGTAACCAATTAAAGAAGCTGGCAATGGCAGTAGGTAAATAGTATGTAAAGCTGAAGGGAGTGTAACTGGTTGATTATGGTTATACAAGTTGTGACAGGTCTGCTCCAGTATAGGTCACAAGCCAAGGGGAAGGAAGCAGTTCCAAATGCATCAGGTAGCAATCAGAACAATTAGCACCACCAGATGTTACAGAGACTGGTTCAGAGACTGGTCCAACTTCAGTGTACGGTGTGCATATACAAAATAAATTGTAATTATCAATGTGTACAAGAAAGCATGACTGTGTTAGAGTTTGGAAAAGTAAGAATCATTCTTGCTGAGGCTTTGTTTAGTGTAGAGATGCAGCATGAAATCAGGCCCTTTGGCCCACGGAGTCCGCAATCCCTGTACACTAGCACTATCCTACACATTAGGGGCATTGACAATCTTTTACTGAAGCCAATTAACCTACAATCCTCTACGTCTTTGGCATGTAGGAGCAATCCGGAGCACCCGGGGAAAACCCACGAGGTCACGAGGAGAATGTACGAACTCCGTACAGACAACACCCATAGTCAGGATCAATCCCGGATCTCTGATGCTGTAAGGCTGCAACTCTACCGCTGTGCCGGGTTAGTACAGTAATTTGACATGATACACAGTGTGGGGTACGTTTCACAGTAATCTGCTTAACAACCAAACATTGCTTCTGCGTGATATTAGTCATGTGATACCATACACTGGCAGCTCCTAGATCACTACCATGTTTATGACTTTTCCATCTACCTCACGCTGCCTCTACCCCACTTACACTGTCGCATAACATTAAAACTATACATTACGTCAAATAATAAACGTCTGCCACTGACTTTAAGGCAGTAATTCAATCTTGGGGTTCGTCTGACATTCATAAACTGCACAAGCTCTGCTCTCTCTCTTAGCCATTAATTGTCTCGGATGTACTAGATCCTAAAGAGTCTTCCATTTACTTTACTGGGAACTTATTCCACTACAAACTGCAAAGAAATGACGAACATTTCAATATTTCACAACATTTCTGGTATTACTGTTAATTTGTTATTTTGAAATAATAATGACACCAAGCTTTTGAATCCGATGGACAGGATATGAAAGGCTTGTGAGCTCCATGTACTTATAATTAATACAGTTCATTTTAAGCAGTACTCCACATTGTCATTTCTACCTTAATCTATCCACCAGCCTGCAAACTGTGTATACCCGTACATCCTTCCTTGGAAGAGTGTATATTCCAGTGTTCTGACATTGATTCGCTTAATTTGGCTCCCGAGGACAGGCAGGCTATCTGCTAAAGAGATATAGCAATTCTCCAGTCTCTGGAAAGCTTCATTCCTCTTTCCCACAGATGACCCTGGCAAAAACTTGCAAAACCCATACACTGGGGAAACCCAAAGAGAATTATCAGGCCGCTTATTTTGAAAGTCCAGCAATTGCATCTCAATGTATTTAATAATCAGACATATAAGCATCATGCAACGTGTGAAATGTGTAATATAAATATTTAATTCTCTGAATTATGCGTATCAAGTTGACTGGCCATGGCACAGAATCAAAACTTGCTGTGTGGAGAGATGGGGTGGAGGTGGGGGGTAAACTCCGTGGTGCAGTTCAGACCCAGTCCCATAAATCTCTGCTGTCTTGATGCAGCTCGCTTTGGAAGTGAACACACTAAACGTAACTGGCCACTAAAACACCATCACTGAAAATGTTATGGATGTAAAAGACAACCATCCCCACTGCCAGACAAGAAATTGTACATGTTTTTTTCTTTTATTACAAAAGCAGGAGTAAAAGGTAAGAACACTTCTGAGTACAATTTTACATTTTTTTTCGCTTTAGTTATTTCTTTCAAACACAATATGGTCTATAAAAGTATTTCCCTTTGGCTTTCGTAGGTATGTTCTAAGATTAGAAACAAGGATATGTTGCTACACTTCGGAGTCGTAGCATAGAGAAGTTTTAGAAACGCATGGAGATTGGAATAACAGCAACGGATAAAGTGCATGACCACAGTTTAAAAAAAATTATAAAAATAAACTACTCATAGAAGCGCCTGGTCAAATCAGCAACAATGCAGGACGATAATTATCCGTGCTAATAGACTAACCTATCACTGTTATTTCAAATCATTGCACAGCAAATGTCATTATTAAACACTTCAACACTTCATAAAATGAATCAAGACTATTAAATTAGCAAATAAGATAGCCACTCCCATTGTTCTATACAATAAATCATTTATTCTGATAGTCTTCATAGTTGAAACTTGCATCTATGTCTATCAGTAAAGCAGTATCTTCATTCCACAACCCCAAACTGCTTATCTGTTGTGATATTTATAATGACAACTGAACTATAATTTATCTTTTAAATAATAGATCCAAGTTCTATACATTAAATAGAAATTGTGTTTGACGCTGTTTCATTTTGTAGCCTCCTTTGGTCTGATTAGCAATGCCAGAATCATTTATCAAATTAATTTCTTATTTCTCTCTCAACAGCAATATCGAAATGAAAGCATTTCTTGTTAGCATTTAAAGATGTTTCTTCCTAGTCATTGAAGTATAGGCATTGCAGAAGTTCTGCATTTTAACTACCTTTAAGCTTTAGATCAATCATCAGTAGATTTTGACTTTAGGAAGCATGCATGTAACTGTTTTCAACAAGGCACTGAATCAGGCTACAGGTAGTATCATCTTTAATAAAGGTATATTTGGCATTGTATTTGTTTACCTATTGATTATTAGGATGGCTAATGCTGTTTGCTGAGGCCGTGGTCTCCATTTCAGAAAGGTAGCTTTGTCTGTATGTGAAAGTCAGGCCAGATCATTTTAAAATGGGTAAAGCTGCTCCAACACCACACTGGTGCCGATGAGCCCCCTGCTGTTTACCTTCCAGCAGTACAGCACCACAAGACAATGCTCTCATTGCGGCCTGAACAGGTTTCTGCTCTCCATTAGTCTTGATCTCTTTGAAATGTGACGATTGACTTTTATCTTTTACAATCTTACATTCTATCCATAGTGCTCACTGCGCTCCACCTTTTTTTGATTAATGTGAAATATTTATATTGTGGGCAGGGATGAGAATTTTCCCTGGTCGCTTTGAACTTGCTCTCCTGCAGGTTACAGTAGTTCTATTGTTTACGTGTGCATTGCTAATGTTTAAGTAAGACTTTAGGCAGCCTGACTTAACAGTGACTTTTCTTTGTTTAATGTCAACGAAGACAGGAATTGATGGGCCGAGTTACTTCATCAGATAAAGTTCTGTATGAGTGCCTTTGAATCTGTGTGGTCGTATATTACCATATTTCAGTGTCAGGTAAAGATTAGTAATGCCAGATCGTAAAGTGGTAGTTAAATAAATAGTGGTTTCAATCCGCTGGAGTTATGACTCTTTGAGATTGTAAGATGCACTTCTTTTGACCTAGGTCTGATGGAAAGGGTTCCTGTCAAAATGACCTAGCCAACCAAATATAAAATTATGCAAACTAGATGATTGTTATCTGCAAAGATAGACACAAAATGCTGGAGTAACTCAGCGGGTCAGGCAGCATCTCTGGAGAAAAGAAACAGGTGACATTTCAGGTCGAGACCTTCTTCAGTCTTAAATCTTTGGTCTGAAACGTCACTTTTTTTTTTCTCCAGTTACACCTGCATGTTCTGTCTATCTTCAGTGTAAACCAGCATCTGCATCTGCAGTTCCTTCCTACACATTGTTATCAGCAACGTGTTTCAAAGATAAAGTCAAAACACAGATTAATGAACCCATTGTAATCATAAATAAGCTTTCATTTTGACTTTCATTATTGCAGAATTCCATGATTATTTGTAGTGGATTATTTATTTTGAAAATTATCATCCTGAATATATTAGTTCCCTTGCAAAATGTTACGAGAAGGAATCAAAATTGTGAAAACACAACAGCGCAGCTGATAAAGTTGCTGCCTCACATAGCACCAAAGAACTGGGTTTGATCCTGGCCTTGGATGCTGTCTGTGTGGAGTTTGCATGGGTCATGGGTGATCATGGGTTTCGCCTGGATGCTCCAGTATCCTCCCACATCCCAAACACATGCAGGTTTGTAGATTAATTGCCATCTATAACACTGCGTAGCGAGTGGATGAGAAAGTGGAATAACTTAAAACAAGTGTGAATGGGTGATTGATGGTTAGCGTGGAGGGCTCAAGGGCCTGTTTGTATGATGTATCTCTAAACTAAACTAAAAACTAAACATTGAAAATAAGAAAGATAAACTGGTGTCTTCATTGCTAAGTGGAAGAAACATTCAGCCCAATTAATTCCTGATAAATATCAAATGTCTCTGAACGGTTACTGTGGTGAGCAATATTGTTTATACCTGATCATTCTTGCAATAACACATGGATAGCAAGATAGTCTGGTATTTTGCTGCTACAAATGTAATAAGTTACATTACGTAGCACAATCCCCACATTACTAAATGCTTTACTAGTAATTAGATTATTTTGAACATATTGTCATTTTTTGTAATTTTGACAAAACAGCAGGAAAAAATGCGAACAATGAAAATTAATTCTTACTTATAATTACTTAATGTAATAAAAGCATACTTTGAGCTATTTAATATATCACTCACTGTAAGCTAAATTCTGAAGTAGAACAAATAACGCAGACTTGACTGAATTAATGCAAAATTATTTCTTCATTTTAGTGCAACTTAAGCCCCTGTCCCACTTACGCGTCCTTGGCACGCTAATTATGCGACCTCGTGGTTGCGTTGAGGCGCGGCGGTCCCGCGAAGGTCGCTTGCGACTTCATGCGTCCGCACAGCTGCCTGGAGCGCGTGACGTCATTTGCAGATGGACACAAAATGCAGGAGTAACTCAGCGGGACCGGCAGCATCTCTGGAGAGAAGCAATGGGTGACGTATCGAGTCGAGACTCTTCTTCAGTCTGAAAGAATGGTCTTGACCCGAAAACGTCACCCATTCCTTCTCTCCAGAGATGCTGCCAGTCCCGCTGAGTTACTCCAGCATGTTGTGTCTATCTTCAATTTTCTTGGCCCCGCTCTAGAAGTGGGGGCAAATCTGGACTGCAACGGCCGTGAGCCCCAGGCCGTGTTCGACGATTGTTTGCCTGCTTCTGCGCTGTTGGAGGTGAGACGTTGCGTCGCGCCAGGGTCTTGGGCCTGTCCCACTCTGGCCGTCAGTTACGCGACAGGCCGTTGGCGCGCGAAGATTTCGTTCGCTACAAAATTTTGGAGCGCTGCGCGATACCACGCATAACACCATACCCTTCCGCGCTCCTCAGTGGGACCGGCCCCGCATGGCCACACGATGCCTGTGCGCCTCAACGTGACGACGAGGTCGCGTAATTTGTGTGCCAAGGACACGTAAGTGGGACAGGGCCTTTAGAAGATAGCTTATCATTTACTTTTAAAGTTAGCCACAGTGCTAATTAACAGTTGTGAATATGACTATAAAGTAGTTATCAGGACTACAGTAACATTGGGTCTAAAGAAAGGACTTGACTCGAAACATCACCTATTCCTTTTCTCCAGGGATGCTGACTGACCCGCTGAGTTGCTCCAGCATTTTGTGTCAACATAACATACACTGTCTTGAGACATTGCATTGTTTATAGTTTAAATTTAAGGCATCGCAAAACATATTTTTATTAAACAGGTCCATTATTTTTTGGGCCTGTCTGATACAGTCAATGCACACAAAGGCCCACCTTATCTTCAAACATGGTAGCGAGATCCAGCATCAAGCCTTGCCTGCTCCCGGGATGTGTGTGGAAAATCCCCACTGGACTCCCCACATGATATTCAATAACATGGCTAACTCCCCTCTCCCCAATATTTGCCACTCAGTCCGGAATCAGTGTACACTTTGAATGGCAGAATAGCAGCATTTCCATCCAGAACCAGTGCTGTGGCCAGCATGATGAGACCCATTACATTGTATTGATTTCAGTATGCTTCCACTGTAGTTGTTTTATTGGTATGCAGCTAATCGAAACTTCTACTCTGCTGAAAAATGCTTACAACGGTAGACTTGTTTTGCTATAAAATTGGCGAATCGGATGTCTCTGTTAATACTTTCCTCTCTCTTGCCCCTTGCTTATGGTGTGGCACGGTGGCGCAGCTGTAGAATTGATCCCGATTGCTGTCTTTAAGGAGTTTGCGTGCTCTCCCCGTGACCGCATGGGGTTTCTCCGAGATATTCGGTTTCCTCCCACACTCCAAAGATGTATAGGTTTGTAGGTTAATTGGCTTGGTATAGTGTAAAAATAAATTGTCCCTAGTGTGTAGGGTCGTGTTATTTTGCGGGGATCACTGGTCTGTGTGGACTCGGTGGGCTGAAGAACCTGTTTCCACGCTGTATCTCTAAACAAAACTAAATATTAAGTCAAGATATTAAAATAGTTTTGATTTGTAGGTGATTGGTTTGCTGTGCATAATGACACCAATAATGAGTTCAGATGGATATGGGCCAAAGCAGGCAGATGGAACTAGTGCAGGTAGGGCATCTAGGTCAGCAGGGATAAAAGATATAGACAATTGGTGCAGGAGTAGGCCATTCAGCCCTTCGAGCCAGCACCGCCATTCAATGTGATCATGGCTGATCATCCACAATCAGTACCCCGTTCCTGCCTTCTCCCCATATCCCCTGACTCCGCTATCTTTAAAAGCCCTATCTAGCTCTCTTGAAAGTATCCAGAGAACCGGCCTCCACCAACTCTCTGTGTGAAAAAGTGTTTCCTCATCTCTGTTCTAAATGGCTTACCCCTTATTCTTAAACTCTGGCCCCTGGTTCTGGACTCCCCCAACATCGGGAACATGTTTCCTGCCTCTAATGTGTTGAAACCCTTTATAATCTTATATGTTTCAATAAGATCCCCTATCCTTCTAAATTCCAGAGTATACAAGCCCAGCCGCTCCATTCTCACAGCATATGGCAGTCCCGCCAACCCGGGAATTAACCTTGTAAACCTACGCTGCACTCCCTCAATAGCAAGAATGTCCTTCCTCAAATTAGGGGACCAAAACTGCACACAATACTCCAGGTGTGGTCTCACTAGGGCCCTGTACAACTGCAGAAGGATATCTTTGCTCCTATACGCAACTCCTCTTGTTATGAAGGCCAACATGCCATTCGCTTTCTTCATTACCTGCTGTACCTGCATGCTTACTTTCATTGACTGATGAACAAGGACCCCCCAGATCCCGTTGTACTTCCCCTTTTCCCAACTTTTGGGCTGAAGGTCCTGTTCCACTTTGTATGATTCCATTGACTAATTATGGAAGTAGTGTTGAATTGTCTTCAAAGATCTCTATCAGAGGGCCTGGTTTATTTGGATGTTGTTTTGATATGTTTAGACAAAGCTGGCTGCTTCTGTTCTGCAGGAAATCTTGCACCAATCATGTTGGAAACAAAGGACATGATTTCTGTGCAATGGAACTACTCGATCTGAAAACCAAATGCTGAAAGCTATATGTGGAAACAGAAACTACAGATGCTGGAATACCAAGGAAAGGAGTAACTCAGTGCATCAGGCAGCATCTTTGGAGAACATGGATAGGCGATGTTTCCGGCCAAATGCTGAAAACCTAATGCTACTTAGAGTCATAGAGTGATAGAGTGATACAGTGTGGAAACAGGCCCTTCGGTCCAACTTGTCCACACGGGCCACAATGTCCCAGTTACATTAGTCCCACCTGCCTGCTCTGGGTCTATATCCCTCCAAACTTGTCCTATTCATGTACCTGTCCAATTGTATTTTAAATGTTATGTTAGTAACTGACATGAGGTTCTCTATGCCCCTTTAAATGTTTCTTTCACACTTTGAGTGATGATGCGACAGTGTTTCCCTGGACTTGGTGAAAACGTTACTCTTTCATGAGGGGGCTTTGAACTCATCCTTGATTTGTTTTTTTCTATCTGCATGAAAGAGCTCAGAATGAAACACCTGATATGTGATCTGGTATTGGGCATGCGAGCAATATGGCCCATCCATCTGAGAGGAATTAGATCCCAATGCCAGGAATGCTGCCATTTGGGGCAGTACAGTGGTGCAGTGGTGGAGTTGCTCCCTTACAGCGCCAGAGACCCGGGCTCGATCCTGACTACAGGTGCTGTCTGTACGTAATTTGTACATTCTCTCTGTTTTCTCTGGCTTCCTCCCGCACTCCAAAGTCTCCAGGTGTGTAGGTCAATTGGCTTTGGTAAAACAAATTGTAAATTATCCCTAGTGTTTAGGAAAGTGCTAGTGTATAGGGGTGACCACAGGTCAGCGTGGACTTGGTTGGCCAAAGGGCATGTTTCTGCGCCTTATCTCTAAAGTCTAAAGTCTAACTGCTGCCTCACAGTGTCAGAGGCCCAAATTTGATCTTGACACCAGGTGCTGTCTATGTGGAGTTTGCATATTCTCCCTTTTGGCCCACAATGTTTTGCGCTGAATATGATGCCAAGTCAAACTGATCTCATGTCTGTACATGATCCATATCCTTCTACTCCCTGTACTTCCAAGTATCTATCTAACAGCTTCTTAAACGCCACTATTGCATCTGCATCCACCACCCCTGACAATGTATATTCCAGGCCCCCACCACACTCTGTGTAAAAAAACTTCCGCCGCACATCTCCGTTAAACTTTCCCCCTCTCAACTAAACTAAATAAGAAGAGAGGTGAGTCTATCAAGTGTACAAGAGGACTGACTGCAGATTATTCCGGATCCTCTGTGTATGCTGTGGGTTCCAACAGTATACTATCACTTGGATTATGCCTTTGGTCTCATGCACAATACTATTGAAACACAGGGAAAAGTCACACTAAACGTGCAATGCTCTGTTCTGCCTCAGCCACATAGCACACTGTTCCTGGCAGAAGAAGGCCAATATTTTCACAAATTGTAAATTTTGGTGTCATTCCTCCCATTCCCTTTCATTAGTAGAATCTATGTATTTTTCAATTACAATTACTGTTACTCAGTAGTTCTCAAGTCGGTTCACTAATAGAATATTGTCAGTATATAATTTTGTCTCATATGTATATTTGTTCTGCACCTGTCTGTTCATAATCAGCATGTGCAAGCAAGTGCATATCTCATAAGCTCCATATATTATTTCCAAGTAGCTTTGTACGACTCTGGGGAGTACTGAAATGTCTTTCATGCTTCCATTCAATTAAGCAAATATAATGTTGTAAAGTAAAAGCCTATATCATCCGCTAATTCTAGCAAGTATTTCCAGTAGTATAAATGGAACATACAGTGATTATGTTATCCAGCTTTGGTATTGTGGCTTTTATTCTTGATTTGGAGCATCTGTCTTGGTCTTGCATCATCAGAAGTCAATATTTGGAGGTCAGTTATAACCAGCAGTAGGGAAGGACTAGGTGAGAGAGATTTGCAACAGGCTGCTTATTGCAAGCTGGTTTCAGGACATGGAAGCCTGTGAATCGATTATTCACATAGTCATAGAATAACAGCAAGGAAACAGGCCCTTGGGCCTAACTCATGCTTGCCAAGCAAGATCAAGTCAAGTAAAGTCAAGAGAGTTTATTGTCATGTGTCCCAGATAGGACAATTAAATTCTTGCCTGCTGCAGCGCAACAGAATATTGTAAACAAAAATACAGAACAGTTCAGTTCAATATAGCCCATCTAAGCAGGTGCCATTTGCCTGTGTTGGGCCCAAATTAATCTAAGCCTTTCCTATAACCATGTACCTGTCCAAATAACTTTTATAAATTAATAATTACACCTGCCTCAACCACTTTCACTGGCATCTGGTTCATATACGTACCATCCTCTATGTGAAGAAGTGGCCACTTGGGTACATTTTAACATCTTTTCTCCTCTCACCTTAAACCTATGCTCGAGTTCTTTACTCCCTCATCTTTACTATGGAATCTTCAATGACTTCCGTTTTCCAGGCCCCCACTCCCTCATCTTTACTATGGAATGTCTAGTTACTCTACACCTCATCCCCCACCAAGAAGGTCTTAAAGCCCTCCTTTTCTTGACCGCAGTACCTGCCAATTTCCGTCTATTAATACTCTCCTCCGCCGAGCAAAGCCGGTCCTTACCCTCAACAACTTCTCCTTTGACTCCTCCCACTTTCTCCACATCCAAGGCGTAGCTATGGGCACTTGCATGGGCCCTAACTATGCCTGCGCCTTTGTAGGGTACGTCGAACAATCACTGTTCCTGGCGTCCACTGGCCCTACCACCGCTACATTGACGAATGCATGGGTGCTACCTCCTGTACCCATGCAGAACTCACTGACTTCATCAACTTCACGACCAATTTCCATCCTGCACTCAAATTCAGTTGGACCATCTCCGACATCTCCCTACCGTTTCTGGATCTCACTGTCTCCATCACAGGATCAACCCTAATGCACATCAATAATACCGGTGCCCAAGAAGAGCAAGGTAACGTGCCTCAATGACTATCGACCAGTGGCACTAACGTGTGGTGATGAAGTGCTTCGAGAGGTTGATCATGGTGTAAATCAACTCCTACCTCGACAAAAACCTGGACCCACTGCAGTTCGCTTACCGCCACAACAGATCAATGGCGGATGCGATCTTGCTGGCTTTCCACTCCGCTCTGGACCACTTGGACAACAAAAGCTCATATGTCAGGCTGTTATTCATTGATTACAGCTCGGCATTTAATATAATCATCCCCTCCAAGCCTGTTATCAAACTCTCAGAACTGGGTCTCTGCGCATCCCTCTGCAATTGGATCCTTGACTTCCTCATTCACAGACCACAGGTTGTTCGAATTGGTGGAAAAGTGTCAGCCTCGATAACAATCCGCACGGGAGCACCTCAATGCTGCGTACTCAGCCCCCTGCTGTACTCACTCTATACTCATGACTGCGTAGCCAGTCATAGTGCGAAATCCATCATCAAGTTCGCTGACGACACCACTGTAGTGGAATGTATCACTGATGGGGACGAGTCAGAGTATAGAAGTGAGATTGACCGACTGACCAAATGGTGCCAGCACAATAACCTGGCCCTCAACACCAGCAAAACCAAGGAACTGATTGTGGTCTTTGGAAGGGGTAGGATGGGGACCCACAGTCCCGTTTATATCAACGGGTCGATGGTGGAAAGGGTCAAGAGCTTCAAATTTCTGGGCGTGCACATCTCTGAAGATCTCTCCTGGTACGAGAACACTGATGCAATTATAAAGAAAGCACATCAGCGCCTCTACTTCCTGAGAAGATTCCGGAGAGTAGGGTATGTCAAGGAGGACTCTCTAACTTCTACAGGTGCACAGTAGAGAGCATGCTGACCGGTTGCATCGTGGCTTGGTTCGGCAACTTGAGTGCCGAGGAGCGGAAAAGACTACAAAAAGTAGTAAACACTACCCAGTCCATCATCGGCTCTGACCTCCCTACCATTGAGGGGATTTATCGCAGTCGCTGCCTCAAAAAGGCTGGCAGCATCGTCAAGGGCCCACATCATCCTGGCCACACACTCATCTCCCCGCTTCCTTCAGGTAGAAGGTACAGGAGCCTGAAGACTGCAATGTCCAGATTCAGAAACAGCTTCTTCCCCACAGCCATCAGGCTATTGAACTCAACACAAACAAAACTCTGAACATTAATAGCCCATTATCAGTTTATTTGCACTTTATCTGTTTTATTTATTCATGTGTGTATATTTTTATACAAAAGTATATGGACACACTGATCTGTTCTGTATTCATGCCTTCTATATTCTGTTGTGGTGAAGCAAAGCAGGAATTTCATTGTCCTATCTGGGACACATGACAATAAACACTCTCTCTCTCACAGGAGACAGACTACTGACTGACATCTACTACAAATCCACTGACTCCCATGGCTATCTGGACTACACTTCTTCCCACCCTGCTTCCTGTAAAGACTATCCCCTACTCCCAATTCCTCCGTCTACAAGGCATTTGCGCCCAGTAGGAGGTTCCATACCAGGGCATCGGAGATGTCCTCATTCTTTAGGAAACGGGGGTTCCCCTCTTCCATTATAGATGAGGCTCTCACTAGGGTCTCCTCGATAACCCGCAGCTCCACTCTTGCTCCCGCTCCCTCCATTTGTAACAAGGACAGAATCCCTCTCACCCTCCACCCCATCAGCCATCGCATACAGCATATAATCCTCCAACATTTTCGCCACAGCCAGCGGGATCTCACTACCGGCCACATCTTCCCATCTCCACCCCTTTCTGTTTTCTGCAGAGACTGTTCCCTCCGCAACTCACTGGTCAACTGGTCCCTTCCCACCCAAACCACCTCCTCCCCAGGTACTTTCCCCTGTAACCGCAGGAGATGCAACACCTGTCCCTTTACCTCCCCCCTCGACTCCATCCTAGGACCCCGATAGTCTTTTCAGGTGAGGGAGAGGTTCACTTACACCTCCTCCAACCTCATCTACTGTATCCGCTGTTCCAGGTGTCATCATCGGCAAGACCAAGTGCAGGCCTGGCGATTGTTTCGCTGAACACCTCTGTTCAGTCTGTCTTAATCTTCCTGATCTCCCGGTTGCTCAGCACTTTAACACCGCTTCCCATTCCCAATCTGACCTTTCTGCCCTGGGGCTCCTCCATTGTTAGAGTGAGGACCAGCACAAATTGGAGGAACAGCACCTCATATTTCGCTGGGTAGCTTATACCCTATATAGCCCTTGGTTTCCCTCTCTCTCTCTATCCCCTCCCCCTTCCCAGTTCCACCACCAATCTTACTGTGTCCGACTGCATTCTATCTCTGTCCCGCCCACTCACCTGACATCACTCTGAAGAAGGGTCTCAACCCGAAACATCACCCATTCCTTCTCTCCAGAGATGCTGCCTGTCCCGCTGAGCTACTGCAGCATTTTGGATCTATCTTCGATTTAAACCAGCATCTGCAGTTCTTTCCTACACCTCTTCTTGATTTCTTGATCCCCTACCCTGGGAAAAAGATAATATGCATTCATCCTGTGTCCTTGATGATTTTATACACCTCTGTAAGGTCACCCCTCAATCTCCTACCCTCTAAAACCTACCCAGAGGCCAATTAATCTGTCCAGCCTCTCCATATAACTCAGACCCTTGAGCCTGACAACATTCTAGTTAATTATCATAGTGGCTTTGTGGTGTCTTTTCTCGAGCAGGGTGACCAAAATTGTACTTAACATCCAAGTGCGGCCTCAACAAAGTATTATTGAATTATCGAATTGGGGGAGTCCAGAACCAGGGGCCACATTTTATGAATAAGGGGTAAGCCATTTAGAACGGAGATGAGGAAACACTTTGTGACACAGAGAGTTGTGAGTCTGTGGAATTCTCTGCCTCAGAGGGCAGTGGAGGCTGGTTCTCTGGATACTTTCAAGAGGGAGCTAGATAGGGCTCTTGAAGATAGCGGAGTCAGGGGATATGGGGAGAAGGCAGGAACAGGGTACTGATTGGGGATGATCAGCCATGATCACATTGAATGGTGGTGCTGGCTCAAAGAGCCGAATGGCCTACTCCTGCACCTATTGTCTGTCTAATGTCTATTGAATCAATGTCTTGCGCAACTGCAACATAACATCCCAACTCTTGTACTCAATACCCATCCTTCACCACCCTGTCTACCTGTAACTCCACTTTCAGGAAACTATGTCCTCTTAGTTCCCTCTGTTCTACAACACTTTCCAGGGCCCTACTGTTCATTATGGAAGTCCAACCTTGATTTTACTTCCAAAAATGCGACAACTCACACTGAATTGAATGTAATTTGCCATTGCTCAGCCCACTTACCTAGCTGATCAAGATCATACGGTAACTGTAGATAATCTTCTTCACTGTCTACGACATCACCAATTTTAGCGTCACCTGCAAACTTACTCACCAAGCATTGTGCATTCTCATTTAAACCATTTACATCTATGTACCCGTCCAAATGTCTTTCATTTAGGATGGTATTCCGCCCAAGCATGTGCATAAAAGCAAGCCAAGTACAGTTTTTAAAAGGTCAAACTTCCAGAAAAGGTTACATTATATAGCTGATGTTTTCATCTATCAGTCTAAGCCATCAGCATCAGTAATGGATAAATAAGGCCTTCATTGTTATCCAATGTGTGTCCACATTAATAGAAAGGCTAAATTAATTACTTTGAGAGCCCTCTATTATATTGGAAAATCATTCAAGATCTGGCGTAAAGAGCAAACTGCTGGAAAAAGTCAGTATGCCGCGTTGCATTAGACCTTCCAATGACGGAGTTTCTTAAATCTACTGTATCATTAGCCAATTCTGTGTGTTATTAAGCAACCATGCTGCAATATTTGGTCATGGATAGTATAATCTTCAAAGATCATTCTTTTCATATACTATTGTTACGTCATTACTAAACGAGCTATTTTAGATTAGAGAAAAATACTTGCTTTTGTAGAGCTACATTTGCAATGTCATGATATGCCGATGTGCTTGGAGTTCTTTTGCCATTCTTGTTGTGAAGGAGAGGAGTGTAGCAAGCAGTCAGGGAACAACAAAGTCCCACAAGGGATAAGAACTAATCTTAAACTCTTGTACTAATGTTGATTGAGGGATAAACTATTGGCCAAATAAAATTTCCCTGCTCTGTTTTGCTATCCCCTGAGATCAACCGAGAACGAGAATGCAAACTTGAGGTTACCGTCTCACTTGAAAGATAACATCCGTGATGGAGTGGCACTCCCTCCACACTGCACAAATGTCAGTCCGTTTGAGGTGCTTGCATCTTTGGTTCTTGAAGCCAAAGATACAAGCAGCATCTTCAGGAACCCTCATCACCCTGAGCAAACCTTCATTTAATTCCTGCCATCAGGGAGAATGTACGTATAGGAGCCTGAAAACTGTAATGTTCAGGTTCAGGACCAGCTTCTTCCCAACAACCATCAGGCTATTGAACATTACAACCTCCAACTATGTTCTGAAATACATAGACTTGTCAGCTTAAGAATTTAATTGTTCCGTTTCAGGACATATGACAATAAAACACTCTTGACTTGACTCTTGACTCCCTTCAAGTCAGGATCAGAGAGGTGTCTAACACAGAAATGGTCTTTGGCTAATCATATATGGTACATGCTAACCATACTAATCTTATTTGCCCGCATTATAGAAACATAGAAACATAGAAAATAGGTGCAGGAGTAGGCCATTCGGCCCTTCGAGCCTGCACCACCATTCAATATGGTCATGGCTGATCATCCAACTCAGTATCCTGTACCTGCCTTCTCTCCATACCCCCTGATCCCTTTAGCCACAAGGGCCACATTTAACTCCCTCTTAAATATAGCCAATGAAGTGGCCTCAACTACCTTTTGTGGCAGAGAATTCCACAGATTCACCACTCTCTGTGTGAAAAATGTTTTTCTCATCTCGGTCATAAAAGATTTCCCCCTTATCCTTAAACTGTGACCCCTTGTTCTGGATTTCCCCAACATCGGGAACAATCTCACTGCATTTAGCCTGTCCAACCCCTTAAAAATGTTGTAAGTTTCTATAAGATCTTCTAAATTCTAACGAGTACAAGCCGAGTCTATCCAGTCTTTCTTCATATGAAAGTCCTGACATCCCAGGAATCAGTCTGGTGAACCTTCTCTGTACTCCCTCTATGGCAAGAATGTTTTTCCTCAGATTAGGAGACCAAAACTGTACGCAATACTCCAGGTGTGGCCACACCAAGACCCTGTACAACTGCAGTAGAACCTCCCTGCTCCTATACTCAAATCCTTTTGCTATGAATGCTAACATACCATTCACTTTCTTCACTGCCTGCTGCGCCTGCATGTCTACTTTCAATGACTGGCGTACCATGACACCCAGGTCTCGTTGCATCTTCCTTTTCCTAATCAGAATTTACTATTTACAGAAGCCAATATTTTCCACGTCTGGATTACTGTCGCTCAAACCACACAACATAATTCAGAGCAAAATGTTCTACCTTTCGCAATAAGCATTTTCTCCATCTTGATCGCATGACCTTTGACTAAATGTACTGTGGAAACGCCCCCAGCCTCATAACACAGCATCCCGTAACATCTCCCTAACGTAAGTATCATTGAATCATTGCATTGTATATCTCTCAGAAGGATGTCTAACAGTTCAATGGGACGTTACCATGGACATGGCAGATGCAGTCACAAGTCAGAATAAATTTATTAGCCAAGTATGTATGCATACAAGGAATTTGACTTGGTGCTTTGGTCGCACATGGTAAAAACATGTGGATAAATATGGATGTGGATAAATGTGAGGTTATCCACTTTGGTGGCAAGAAGAAGGCGGCAGATTATTATCTGAATGGTCAGATTAGGAAAAGGGGAGGTGCAACGAGACCTGGGTGTCCTTATACATCAGTCACTGAAAGTAAGCATGCAGGTACAGCGGGCAGTGAAGAAAGCTAATGCATGTTGGCCTTCATAGCGAGAGGATTTGAGTATAGGACCAAGGAGGTCTTACTGCAATTGTATAGGGCCCTGGTGGTACCACACCTGGACTATTGTGTGCAGTTTACGGTCTCCTAATTTGAGGAAGGACATTCGTGCAATTGAGGGAGAGCAGTGTAGGTTCACCAGGTTAATTCCAGGGATGGCGGGAGTGACATGTGATGAAAGAATGGGTCGACTGGGATTTAGAAGGATGAGAGGGATTCTTATAGAAACATATAAAATTCTTAAGGCATTGGACAGGTTAGGTGCAGGAAAAATGTTCCCGATGTTGGTGGAGTTCAGAATTGGGGAGGGAGGGTTTGGGGGGGGCAGCTGGTTTCCGCCACGGCTGGTCATGGTTTTGCCCAAAGATCAGAGCGGAGCTCCGCTCTTTCATCTTTAGTTTTGCCGCACTCACTGTGCGCTTGTTCTGAGATTCTGGATGGCGGACGTCCTCAGAAGAAGAGAAAAATACGCCTGTGGGCTGGATAATTTCCGGTTATGAAGCATGTCTCACCAAAAAAGTGGAGGGGCTGTAGCCCCCCCAGTTCCGCGGCCCATGTATATTCCCCAGAGACTACATGGCAATGGCAATCAATAATGCTAAGAAAGCAAGTGCCACCCACATCTTCCAAACAAATAGGTATGTACTTTGAAATTAAAAATATATCTCTAAATTAGAGCTGGATATGGAACGATGGGACAACCACATGGGCGGCCTGGTGGCGCATCAGTAGAGTTGCTGCCTTACAGCGCTAGAGACCCAGGTTCGATCCTGACCACAGGTGCTGTCTGTAGGGAGTTTGCATGTTCTCCCCATGGCCGCGTGGGAAGGACGAACAGATATGAAGATTAATTGGCCGGTAAAAGTTATAATTTGTCCTCATGTAGCTAATGTCCGGGATCGCTGGTCGGCGCTGACTCGGTGGGCAAAACGACCTGTGTCCATGCTGTATCTCTAAACTAAACTAAACTAACAATAATCTTCATAGCCAGAAATAGTGTTTTTTTTAACTATTCATTTAATAACATTCAGCCACAAGGGCAACTCGATTGAAATTTTGGCTTTAAATGAGCCCATAATAGCTGTGTTGCTGTGACAGTACCAGCGCCATAGGCTGGGAACAGGGAACAGTTATCTATCTTGTCAGTGTGCTCTGGGAAATCTGCATTACCAGTGGCTCTCACTTCTTCCTGGAGGGATGCCAAATAAAATGCTGGGTGTTTAATTGTTCACATTATCTCAGGCTAAACGAATCATAGCCCACAAACTACAAACTGGGAAAAGCTTTCAAACCAGTTGTAAGTTTGTTCCTTCGACAAATATTGATTATTGAAGCAATTAATTCAAATGCTCATATCTGTGCTTGGTTCTGAATGTCTGAATGCAGTCTATTAATATTAATTGAGGTTTAACCTCATGCTTAATCTACAGTGAAAGCCTGGTTCTGTTTCAGAAACCTGGCCTCTATTGTTAAAAACTGCGGCTTCAGTCGGAAAGAATGGATCTGGCCTTTAGATCGAAGATTTAAATAAACCTGTGAGTGTTATCTTGATTTTCATTTTATTTCAGTCAAGCTCACTCCTTGTCAGATTGGAAATTTAGTGTCAGCTCTTTAAGAGACACGTATTCAATGGTGAAGATTTTTTTTCCCACATAACCCATTTAGAGACATAATGGGGATGACACCAGCTTTGATCTTCTATTTATAGCTCGAAGACATCATTTGGAGAATTCAAACTAGAAAACAAGTAACTGGGATGTCTTGCCAAGAGGGATTTGTCCTTTTTATCTAGTCTGAGGAGCGTTTTTGATATTTGCATTTCTGAATTGTTCAGCTGTCCAAGCATGCTTTTATCTGTGCTGGGTGAAATGTGTCACAGCAACATATAAGAGCCCCTCTCGAGCTGCTTCTGGACTTCCTCCAACAAATATGGATTATGCTAAAGTCAGTATTGAGTTCAGGAGGATATGTTAATAACTCCCAGATGGGCATCTATTTTTTTTTTTTGCCTGGCAGGAGGGAAATGCCGGCAGTTCGTGGCAGATCCAGTGTTTGGCAGGTCCATCATTTCATCATTAAAGGGCAGATTATTACTCGCAGCACCATTTGCATGACAATTACTTTGCTATCCAAGGTCCCACAGAATGGATATTGCCGATTCCTCCTGGTGGGACCTGCAAATATCACCCCTGCTCATTCTGTGTGTTGACAATAAATTAGTCTTAATAGTAAGATATGTAGCAGTATTACGTTCGGGAGTCCGTTTACGAGTTTAGATGTGTTCCAGGCATTAACCAGACTTAACTAGCCAGTGCTGTCTGCCAACTCAGAAGGGGGCAGCTTCTGAGACTGTTTTGTTACCATATAAAATTAAAATAGCATTGTTACATTTGTGAGCTGCACACTGACCTCATTAAAATTAGTAAAGCATCCAGAACTTTGGCAACCATGGCGAAGAACGGCTCTCTGCAGGGGAAGTAAACTCGTATTGAAGATAGACACAAAGTGCATGGAGTAACTCAACGGGTCAGGCAGCAACTCTGGAGAAAAAGGGCAGGAGACCCTTCTTCAGAATAAAAGAAGAGGGGAGGGAACTTGAGGTAATAAAAGACCAGAACAAAGCAGGGCCGGCAACCGATGACCAAGGAAGGGTGGAGCCCATACTTGCCCATGTTGGCTGGGGAAGAGGTGATAAAACAGTGTGTGTGTGGGGGAGTGTGGAGGGGGGTGGGCGGAGAGGGAATGCAGGATATCTTGAAATTAGATAAATCAACAGGTATTGAACTGAATACATCTAAGGGGCTAAAATGAATGCCCAAGAAAATGGGTGCATGGATTGTAATGTAGAATTAAGCCTTGACCATTGCTTGCAATGCAAACAGCCCACTTCATTTTGCCTGCATATTTACAATGCTTAGGCCTATACCAATTATGCTGTTGAAGACATGAGGAACTGCAGATTGTGGTTTGCTTAAAAAGACACAACGTTTTGGAGTAATTCAGCAGGTCAAGGCAGCATCTCTGGCGAATACATGCATATGCAACGTTTCAGGTTGGGACCTTTCTCCAGAGATGCTGCCTGCCCCCCTGAGTTACCTGAGGGATCAGGGGGTATGGAGAGAAGGCAGGTACAGGATACTGAGTTGGATGATCAGCTATGATCATATTGAATGGCGGTGCAGGCTCGAAGGGCCGAATGGCCTACTCCTGCACCTAATTTCTATGTTTCTATGTTTCTACCCCAGTACTTTATGTCTCTAACTATGCTGTTGACTGCCTGGATACTTCAGTCAAGGGCAATGGGGTAAATGGCTAGCTGCTGTTAAAACAAGCCAAAACCTCTTAAAGAATAGTGTGCTGTGTCTGCAGTGAAGCCCGGCCTGATGTATATGAAACATTGAAGAAGGGAACAACACGGGAAGCTGTTGGTTTCAAAGATGTCCGATGCTGCATTAGGGGTCCCACTGGAAGGGGGAAAGTAGGGGATATGACTGCTTCCACAGGCGACAAAGATTCTCGCTAGACACATGCGCAGAAAGTCCTGAGAGTAATTAGGCATGAAGCTTAATGCCAAGAGTCAATCCCCACGCAGTAACATGCAATTTCCCGAAAAATTCAGTTCAATTACCTCACCTATGTTTAGTGAAAGCATCATCAATGCTCTATCCTATAAAATGCATCATTTGTGTTAAACGCTGCACAACACTCTGCATCCTCATCGGTCGCTTGACAATGATGTCTACTAGACAGCGGTACGGTGGCACAATGATAGAAATGCGACTCACCGCGCCACAGGCTCGGTTTGATCCTGACCTTGGGGGCCGTCTGTACGGAGTTTGCACGTTCTCCCTGTGACTGCCTGGGTTTCCTCCAGATGCTCCAGTTTCCTCCCACATCCCAAAGATGAGTGGATTTGTAGCTTAAATGACCTCTGTAAATTGCCCCGAATGTGTAGGGATTGGATGAGAAAGTGGGATATCATAGAACAAGTGTGAGCGGGTGATCGATGGTCGGAGAGGACTCGGTGGGCCTGTTTCCATACGGTATCTCTAAAACTGAAACTAAAACGAATCAGGTCTTGAATATCATGAATGAATATGGCCTCCAGTTGATAATCCCTCTCTTGTCCTTTGTATAGCAGTCGTGCGATTCTGTGTGTCTCTGGTAAGCTGCGATGTAACTGGAATATCTACCATTACACCAGTACCAACATCAACTACACAAACATCTCCAGCAAGTCCTCTTGCACCCATAGTATGGTGTCCAGTCGGCCTTTGCACAAACAACAGAGAGCAGAATCATAGCTTAGCCACATGTCATCATTGATAAGATGAGGGAAGAAATGAATGCGAGATGATTAAGTTTCACAACAAAAGTATCGTAATATTCTGTTTCAAAGGGTTCTGTATAAGATGCTGTTTCCATAATCTGGTGGAGTGCATTTTCACACCTCTATACCTCTTGCCTGATTGGAGAGGGGAGAAGAGGTAGCGACTGGGGTGAGATTGGTCCTTTATTATGCTGATGCCCTTGCCATTGCGGCGTGAAATGTAAATGGAGTCAATGGAAGGGAGGTTGGTTTGTGTGCTGGTCTGGACTGCGTCCACAATTCCCTTTTTTATGATGTGAAATATTTGGCTGAAGTCAATGTGGTTGCGAATCCCCCTGATGGCAATTTGAGCAAACGTGGAAGTCTCAGACGTGAAGCCAGGGATGTTGCAGAATTTGAACTGGTTTAGACCTGCAGTGGAAATGTAGCAGTGAGCCCACAGTCTTAAGTGTCTCCGATCCAGTATTTGTAATGGTCTATCACTACTAAAGACGGCTAAAATAAACAGCATACTAAAGTGAAAAAGCATGAAGGGGAAACTTTACTTCAGGGACTATTCCAAAATCATTTCTTCAGTGGTGTGGTGATAAAGCAAGAGGGCACTCATCTGACATCGATGTGACAGGAGGTTTGAGTTTTGACAGAGGCTGTCGCTGTAACTATGTGTGTGATGAGTTCCATCAGTTCTTCTGTGGCTTCTGGTGGGATTGTATGGTCCTCTTGGGGAAAAACTGACAGGAGTCTGGTTCACCTATATCCATCTTCAGGCAGAGGCAAACCTCTGAATTGCCAAATCACTGTGGAACATTGGTGCTGAGGTGGAATCAACAGTTCTGCTTCCATGACTGCAGCTGTAGACACCGTGACAGAGGTGAACTGCTGGAAAACAATACAAGCGGATGAAAAAGCAGCATTGTTGTAATTTGTGATGTTCCGTACAGTATAATGCGGGTAACAAAACCTTACAATTCAGCGCTCGATGTGCAGAATTGTAATGCATGGGATGTTACGTCATGTTATTACCCTTAGCTCAGCATACCAGCTGACAGCCAATTCTGACAAGAATATAATATGGTTTTAAAGCACATGTACAAAAATGTTATGTTTAGCTGGAGAAATTTTAAGGAGTATTATAAAATGCGGCAACATTATTATTTCCACTCATCAAAAATGGTACCTTTTTCACAAATCATTAATTGTGCTATTCTGTTGAATTATATCATTGTGATATATTCGGACATATTGATACATATTCTTATTTTTTTTAAACCTCGCAGCAATTCTTTGAAACTGTCTTGCTTATTGTGTGCAACTCTGTTGCATGCTGACTGTGAGCAATTCATAACTGATAAAGGACCTCCATTTAGAGTGGAGTCATAGAGTCATACAGTGTGGAAACAGGCTCTTCGGCCCAACTTGCCCATGCTGACCATCTGCACTGGTCCTACCTGCCTGCGTTTGCCCCATATCCCTCCAAACCTACCTTATCCATGTACCTGTCTAAATGTTTCTTAAATGTTGCGATTGTACCTGCATCAACTACCTCCTCCGGCAACTCGTTCCACCATCCTTTGTGTAAACAAAGCTACCCTTCAGGTTCCCATTTACTCTTTCTTCCTTCACCTTAAACCTACTGGTTTTCTGGTTCTCAACTTCCCTATTCTGGGCAAAAGAGCCTGTACGTTTACCTGATCTGTTCCTCTCATGATTTTGTACACAAGTAGGATGGACACATTCTGTTTAACATAATATAGGGTTATTATGGCATCTCTTGATCAGAAGCAGCTAGCCAACCAAGTATGTGACATTAGGTAGGCGGTGACATTTAGCAGAATTATAGAAGATTACTGAAGCCAAGCAGAAACAGAAAGCAATGGCTAGAAAAGGCAGAGTGATGGACAAGAAAAAGATCGCAACTCAATGGCCCTAAAGACATGACTGTGGTTTGCAGTGAAGGGTGGAGTTCTGTACACATTCCTGGGATTGGAGATCCAGCCTTGCCAACCACACTGATCATTGGTTGAACACTTCAACAGGCTGAGTGGCTGGCATCATTTATAATGAGTCTGCGCTGACTATGGATCTAACCTGACCTGGCGGGGGAGGCCACTGAGAATAAAGAGGGACCTGGTTAGGGGGGAGGGGGGTATGGGTACTGAGAACAAAGAGGGACCACCGAGATGAAGAGGGACCAACGTAACTCTAATAAGTCAGTTTGTGTCTTTGTTGACACTAGAAACATGGTGACTCTTTGTGTACTTGTTTTGCAAAAAACAAAGAATTTCACACAACCTAGGTACATGTGACAATAAAGTAACATCATCATCGTCGCTCTCACCTCCAGCGGATCGATGACTACAGCGTTTACAGCTGAAAACGAACTGGAAAGCTTTAGAGATGACACAGCACTACAGTGGGGAGTGGCAGCACGGGTGTGACGTTTGCAGCTCCAATTGCCAATTTTGACCACTGATGCGGTCTTCTACAATGCGTCAGAGTCCTTGAGCTTATCGCCATGCGTTGATCTCCAAGGTTGTCATTTACATTTGGAAGCAGGCTCTTCAGCCCATCGTCTCCACGCCAACCATCGATCACCCGTACACTAATTCTATGTTATCCCACTTTCGCAACCTCTACACTTGGGTGTAGAGTAGTGTAAGAATTTTTTTTTGAGATACTGTACAGAAACGGGCCATTCAGCTCACTGAGTCCATGCTGACCAGTGATTACCCCATAAGCACTATCCCACGCACACCAGGGGCAACTTACAATTTTACCAAAGCCATTAACCTACAAGCCTGTACGTCTTTGGAGTGTGGGAGGAAACCGGAGCACCCGGAGAAAACTCATATGGTCACAAGGAAAACGTACAAACTCCACACAGACGGCACCTGGAGTCAGGATCGAACCCAGATCTCTGGCGCTGTAAGGCAGTAACTTGTACTGCAACACTTGTACAACAGCAAGTCCTGAGTCCCTTGGAAAATACTGTCCTGCCTATTCATTGCTGGGGCTGTTGCCGACAGCAGGGCTGAGCTCATCAGTGGTAAGGAATCCCCATGCTTCATCTTCCTTCTCACATCCCAAATCCTCATTCCATATTCTCTTCCCACTTACAAGCTGAAACAAGTAGTTCCTATTCCACACACAGGTTCACTATCATATTTTCATAAGTTTCTAGACCAAGTACGGATCCGTTGGGCTCGGTCCCCCAAGGCAATATTCCACTACTCATCCATAGCCCCCAACTGCGCAGGCGCGGCTGAGGGTTTCCCGTTGTGATGCCAGAGATCCCGTTGTGACGCGAGACACGGCAACTCTCCCCCAACTGCGCCTCGCTATCCCTCTTCCTACCGCTATCCTCCTCCATTCCTGCTCATACCCCACCACTCCCTCCCCTCCTCTTCACCCACCCTCTTCTTTCCCCTTTCCTCCTCCCCTCCCCAGCCACCTCCCTCACTTCACCTTCTCTCTCCTTTCCCCTACACTCAGTCACTTCCTCCCCACCCTTGTAGCGCTATCGTGTACCGTTCTGGAGGGATTTTGAAATATCACGCACACACACACACGCACGCATGCAAACAAACAAGATGAGAGTTTTAGTAATATACTGGACCAAGTGCGGACCCGTTGGACCCGTCCCCCCAACGTATTATTACACCACTCACCCATAGCCCCCAACTGCACAGGCACGACTGACATATAAAAAGGCACTAACTTGTAAATATAAGATCAATATGAACGCATCTCACTCTCCCTTATCAGTCCCCTATTCCCCTCCTCCATTATCCTCCCTCTCCCCACCCTCCACCAACCCTCCTCTGCTTCCTCCGGTCACCCCCTCCCTCCCCTCCTCCCTCTTCCCCCTCCATTACCCCACCAACATCTCTTCCTGCCCCTATCCTCAATTTCCCCTCATCCCCAGCACTCCTTCCCCCTCCTCTTCACCCTCCCTCTTCTTTCCCCTCTCCACCTCCCCTCCCCACTCCCCCCCTCACCTCTCCCTCCCTCTCTTTTCCCCTCCCCTCACACTCCCATCCTCCCTTGCTCCGTCCCTCCAACCCCTTCCTCTCCCTCTATCCCCTCCTCCCCCACTCCTCACGTTCCCTTATCACCCCCCCCACTGTCCTTCCCGACCTCCCACACTGCCCTCCTCTCCCTCTATCCCTCCTCACCACCCCAGGATCTCGATGTAAACCTCTGCTGGCCCCGTATTCTCCTCCACGTCGGCGATGAAGTTGTACTTGAGGCGGGGGCTGTCAGAGGGGACAGGCCAAGCAGCCTGGAGTCAGGGGAGGGACAGGCTGAGGTTGCGGCCTAGTCCTTTCCCCGGCGCGGCCTCTCCCTGCCCCCGGATCCCGCACCGGCTCGAATCCCAGCACAAGGCCAGGAGCCACGCTCAGGGCCCAGTCCATATCCGTATCCGCTCCCCAGAGCCCAAAGCCCGGGACCGGCTACAGCCCCGGGGCTTGGCACACACCAGGCCACTTTACCCTTCCTCTTCTTTCCCCTCTCCCCCTCCCCTTCCCCACTCCCTCTCTCACCTCTCCCTCCCTTTCCTTTCCCCTAACCTCAGTGACTCCCTTCCTCCCTCCCTCCCTTCCTCCATAACTTCTCTCCCCTTCCTACCCCCCTCCTCTCCCTCTACCCCCCTGCTCCCCAAATCCTCACCTCCCCCCTATCCCAACCCTCCATAATGAAAATCGTGATTTTTCTTTAAAATAACCTAAACACAATGTTAGCTGTTAATGAAAAAGGAAGAATTTGATAAAAATGTAGTTTCTTTGAAAATCGTGATTTTTTTAATGTAAATGAGATTCAGGATCCCATTGTGATGTCATTGTAACGTGGCTGTCGGGCAGGTCAAGTGGAAAAGTGGATTTGAAAGTGGTTTTTGGAAAGTTTATAATGTCAATAACTCGTAAAATATAACATCAATCCAAATGAAACTTGGCACTGCACATCCCAGGACAATGGCGAGTAAGGTGGGCCAAAAATTGTAGCACTATCGTGTACCAATTTGGTGGGGTTTTGGGATATGACATCCACACATGCATACAAACAAACAAGATGAGAGTTTTAATAATATAGATAGATAGGTGCAGAATTAGGCCATTCGGCCCATCAGGTCTACTCCACCATTCAATCATGGCTGATCTATCTCTCCATTCTCCTGCCTTCTCCCCGTAACCTGGGTTTCGGCTGGACTGGGCACCGCACCAACAGGCTGAGCGAACGGACCAGGTATGACATGCAGTGGCACGGAGTAGTGGTGCGGACACCAACAGCTATGCTTGGCCAGGCTGACCCTGCGATGCTGCCAGGACAACAGGCCTTCATGGCCGGGTTAACAACTCTGTGCTTATAACAACTTGACATGAAAATGACGCCAAAACTTGGCGACTTTTATATACCGTCTTAGTGTACTATTTCTATACGCTTGTACTGATGTGCTTATGTATTGCAATACTTTTGCTGAACTGTATGCAAAAAAAAAATCACTGTACCTCTGTACATGTGACAATAAAGTATCATTGAGCCATTGAGATGCTGGGCATCTTAAGGCTTATGAAGTTAGATAAATCAGATATATCAAAGGGCAAGAGAAGAAATTGCAGGAGTCCTGGCTAAGATATATAGATCATTGTTAGACACAGGTGAGGTGCTGGAAGACTGTCGTCTCTCCAAAAACCCTGGGAATTATGGACCAGTAAACCTAACATCTGTGTCTGGAAATGTTACTGGAGAGGATTATGAGGGATAAAATATACATGCATTTGGAAAGACAGGGGGTGCTTAGGGTTAGTCAGCTGGTTTTGTGCATGGGAGATCATGCCTCATGAATTTGATTGAGTCTTTTGATGATGTAAGCCGGAAGGTTGATGAGGGCAGGGCAGGACGAAGTCTACATGGACTTACACAAGGCCTTCATCAGGTTCTGCATGGTGGGCTGCTCCATAATCATGGGATACTGGAGCATTTAAGCTTTTTGTGGTTCTGACGAAGGGTTATGACTTGAAATGTATGCTCTGTGTACTGTTCCACAAATGATACCCTTTCTGCTGAGTATTTCCAGTCTTTGTTTATTTTTAGTTTGTGTCAAAGCCTAACGTTTTCTCAAAGCACTTCTGGTATAAAGATCTGTTCTCAGTTTAGTTTAATTTAGTTTAGAAATAAGGACAAAGGACAAAGGACATTTATTGTCACATACACCAATTGGTGTAGTGAAATTTGTCTTGCCATGCAGCACACAGATAAAGATAAGACACAACATTAACGAATTTAACAATAAACATAAAAAACATCCCCCCACAATGGTTCCATTATGAGGGAAGGCACAACTCCAGTCCCCATCCCCTTGTCCACCCATAGTCGGTCCTATTGAGGCCTCCACAGTCACCGCTACAGGGGGCCGATGCTACAGGCCCTTCTTCACCGGGTGATGGCGTCGAGAGAACCCGCTCAGCGGCTCGGGGTGCCTGTAACGGCCGTTTCTTTGCTGGAGACCGCGGCTTCCGACGCCAACAGGCCGCGCTGGATGGAGCTCCACGACGTTAAAGTTCAGCGCCGCAGCCCGCGGCCGGCCGCCCCACAGATTCGCAGCTCTGCGATGTTCACCTGCGGTCTTCAGCTCACCGGAGCTCCAGCGCGGCGACCCAGGCAAGGCATCGCCCGCTCTGCTCCATGATAGCGCTCCAGCTCTGTGCCGCAGCCGGTCCCCCCAGGAAACGCCGCTCCAGGCTCGCTGGTAGGCCGCGAGGACGGGTCGACAGTGCAGCCCAGAGAAATCTGCCTCTCCGAACAGGTAGGGACCCTAGAAAGCAATTTCCCCCTCCCCCCCCCCCCCCCCACCCCCACATAAAAAAGGCTAGGACTCCAAAAACAAAAAACTCAACTAACCAAATAAAAAAATGAAGAGAGAAAAAATGGACAGCTGCAGGCTGGGCAGCCATACCCGTACAGGACAGCGCCCCCTGCATGGAATCAGACCATTCAGCCCACCAAGTTGGTGCCCACCAGCGATCACCTGCGCACCCATACACTAGTTCTACCTTACACACTAGGTAAAATCTACTGAGGCCTAATAACCTACAAACCCGCATGTCTTTGGCATGTGGGAGGAAACCGGATCACCCAGAGAAAACCCACGCAGTCAAAGGCCACACGTTAAAAACTCCATACAGATTGTACACCAGGATTGAACCCAGGTCTCTGGCACTGTAAGGCATCAGCTCCTCCGCTCAGCCATTATGCTACAGTACATAGCAAAACCTATAGCATTGCAACTGCACTTTCCAAGGCATCAGTGCACCTGTACCAGCCCAATAACTGAATGCTTAATCTAGTGCAAATACAGAACAGAAAAAAGACTTTCCCCAAATGTATACTTAGGCATAAGCCTCCATAATCTTTGCATTTGTACAGCAGGAATTCGGGCTCAATATTTCATTCAAAGGATGTGATTTTCTTCCCCTATAGACGCAGTCCAAGTATATTAAACATTCAGATGTGAATAGCGATTTGTTAATTTGCCCTTGGTTAATCAAACAACCATGAATAATCTGCCAGCTTCTTATAGATTCTTGTCATTTTGACTGAAGCTCAGTGGGGTTCACAGCTACAATGACTCTGTCTCTGCTTGTGCATCTGTCTGTAAATAACATTAGGAGCAACCATTATATCTCACCTACCAGATGACATTTGGTAAACTGATCAATAAAAGTAAAAGGTTAGCTGTGAAATTCATAAATTTCTGACTTTGATAAACTTTTCTTTAACTTTTAGGAATGTAAAATGACAGCCTCATATTTTAGTTATTCTAACAACTGAGACAGATGTCCTTAGGAAATTGAAAAATAAAATCTTTATGGTATCATTAGGTCGCTAACTGTGAACCATGCTGTCCTAATGAAATGTGGCCAGTCTTATTAGGTTTGTTTGCTTTTGTCTGAACAGGAGAATTTGGCCAGGCCAGACATAGTCATTCCATTAAAATAACCTGTGCAGCTTACAGCAGAATACAAAACTGCCCCTTGAGAGACAATATATCCAATAATAGGAGGCTGGTTGTGTGTCAAAAAAGCACTTACACAGTCAAGAGAGCCAGTTGACATCATAAACCACGAGAGTAGAGCTCAAGTAGTTTATGTTGTTTGAACTCTGAGATTTGTGTAACTACCTTGAACCTACTCATTGTTGTTTGTTATTTTACAGACTGTGGCAGCAAATGGCAGACAGTGAGTTCACAGCAATTACAGAAGGCCATTGCGATGGTGGAAGATATATTACAAACTCCCATGGGATAAGATTTAGATCTCGCCAGTGGATTGACCTGATAATTCACAAGCATTTTTTGTTTTCTGGAAGTTATGGACAGTGGCACAAAGCAAGATATAAATGATATCCCCCAGGCCTTCATAATGTATTCTGTTTATCTCACGGAGTATGTGTTAATTTGGCAAAAAAATCGTAAGGTTAATTAAGCAAAGAGGTAAAAATAAAAGATTGGATTAGTGATGCACAACATTCTTTTGCATCTTGGTTTCAGGGCATGTTGAGTTGCTGTAAAACACTCATTCACGATCGTTGTGTATGTGAAGTGAAAATTTCAACTTTTCCCTTAAATAGTCTCAAAAGAAATATCCTCAAAACAATTAAAACATGATGCCAGAGGCATTTCATATACGTAATGTGAATTAAAAGCAGAATTAAATTATCAGTCACTTTCAATTATTGAAATGATGACTGATAGAAGACTGAATAATTTTCTATGCTTTTAATAGACCATTGCATTGTATATACACTGGAATCTGCTGCCACTTCTCCAGCAATTCCCAAGTGAACTGTCAGAATATTACAAACTACTAAATCATTCCCATTAATTTCTCCAATCTTAAATGATAATTGTATTCTGTTGAAACACTACCTATTTAAGATCTAAATCATTCACATGAAGGCATGACATAATAATTGTACTTTTTAATGTAATTATGTCTTTAATAACTGAATGAATACCCTATCATTTAACCTCTCTGGTGATGCTCTGACTGATTTGCCAGTCAATACAACTTTCTCTAGTCCATTTTACACATGGGGGGGTGAAATATGTATTTAGCAGCTCATGTTTTTTGAGGTGCCATGAGAGCCCTTGGAAGTGCAAAATGGTACCTGTACCACACATGCATGTTCCTAGTATGACTAATACAGGGCACCATGCATAACATGCTCCACATGTTAAGAGGAGAAGTTCACATAATTCATTCAGTTCCGTTCAGTTCAGTTCAGTTTAATTTGTCACATGTAGGTTAACACAGGGTCAACGGTACAATGAAATGTGTTTGACAAGACAATGGGTCATATCTGCAATGATATTACAAGGATAAAATGAAGGTAAAAAGAGATGAGATAAGGAAAGTGACATTGGTAGGTAAAAGACAATAATAAAATAATCAACATATATGATGTGTTTATGAGTTCAGAAGCCTGACGGCATGATGATAAAAACTGTTCTTAAGTCTGGCGGTACGTGCAGCCATGCTCCTGTATCGTCTGCCTGACGGTAACAAGGAGAACAGTCTGCGTGCTGGGTGGCTGTGGTCCTTGATGATGCTGTGTGCCTTCCACAGGCACCGCCTGTGGAAAATGTCCTGAATGGCCTGGAGACAGTTGCCAGTGGTGTGCTGTGCCACCTTCACCACTCTCTGTAGTGATTTGCGGCTGTGGGCAGAACAGTTCCCATACCAGACTGTGATGCAGCCCGTCAGCAGGCTCTTGATGGTGCAACTGTAGAATTTTGTGAGGATGCTGGCGTTCATGCCAAACTTCCTCAGTCTTCTCAGGAAAAAGAGCCGCTGGCGGGCTTTCTTAGTTATTGTGTCCGTGTGCAGTGTCCAAAAGAGGTCCTCAGTGATGTGCACACCGAGGAACTTGAAGATGCTGACCCTTTCAACCTCAGCATCAATGCAGATGGGGAGGTGTCCACTCCCCTGCTGTCTCCTGTAGAGGTGCATCATAGGTTGATTCCAGATATTTAGGTGCGTTCCCGGTGATGGAATATTCCTTGCCATTTTTATATTTATCTATGTGGGAACGGGAAATACACAAGCATTTGGACTGCACAAAGATGATGACGAATAAATTAATGAAGAGCAAAATATTGTGGATACAGGAAAAAAGTTCATAGGTTATTGAAACATATAAGATTATTAAGGGATTGGACATGCTAGAGGCAGGAAACATGTTCCTGATGTTAGGGGAGTCCAGAACCAGGGGCCACAGTTTAAGAATAAGGGGTAAGCCATTTAGAATGGAGATGAGGAAAGACTTTTTCACCCAGAGAGTTGTGAATCTGTGGAATTATCTGCCTCACAAGACAGTGGAGGCCAATTCTCTGGATGCTTTCAAGTAGGAGTTAAATAGAGCTCTTAAAGATAGCGGACTCAAGGGATGTGAGGAGAAGGCAGGAACAGGGTACTGATTGTGGATGATCAGCCATGATCACAGTGAATGGCAGTGCTGGCTCGAAGGGCCGAATGCCCTACTCCGGCACCTATTGTCTATTATCTCCACAGCCATCTGTGGCAATGAATTCCACAGATTCACCACCCTCTGACTAAAGAAATTCCTCCTCCTATCCTTTCTAAAGGTACGTCCTTTTATCTTATGGCCTCTGGTCCTAGACTCTCCCACTAAGGAAACATCCTTTCCACATTCACTCTATTCAGGTCTTTCACTAGTTGGTGAATGTGAAAGAAAATGGAGAAAATGGTGGAGTTATTCCAAAGGATCTTTTGAGAGGTGGTGGGTTCATGTTGCAGGTCATAGGCCACGACTTCATATTACTGGGAGTGAGTTCTTGTGATGGTTGAGGGACCAGGAGATATTGTGATAGTATGTGCTCCTGGGATTTGAAGGGTAGTGAAGACACAAGGAACAGCAGATGCTGGAATCTGATATAGAACACAAAGTGGTGTGGATCACATCAGTGGATCAGGCAGCATCTCCGGAGGAGATGGATAAGATGTCGTTTCTGGTCTGAAGAAGGGTCCCGATCTGAAGCATCGCCTATCCATGTCCTCCAGAGGAGCTGCCTAACCTGCTGAGCTACCTTAGTAGTTTGCATTCTATCTGAAGGGTAGTGAGATGGGAAAGGTGCAGCGCTAGGCACAGAGGGGAGAGAAGTCCACGGGAGGTTATCGACTATGCTTGGGATTGGAGGCAAGCTCGCTGAGTGAAAGGACGACACCTGCACCTGCTAGGCTGAACTTTGTCTATTGAATTCAGTCCCTCTCAGCTTTCTGAAGACTGAACACTACACTGTTTGTACTTTCTGAACACTGTCAGTTAAATAAAAAAAAGGTTGCAAATTTGGAGCCTTGTATCCACTGTAAAACTGCGCATCCATCTCCCGAGAGTGGGCTTGTCTTCACCCTCTTCTCCGCTCTGTTAAATCACAATGTGAGTCTCTCATCCAGTGGAAAGGGATCGGATTTAAGACATTTAAAATCCTAACCTCTCCACAATTTGTGAATTAAAGATATTTAAAATTTGAATCTTTCCTAACACAACCACACCTTTTCCACGTTTTGTCAGTTAGAATTATTCCAAGATTATTGGAAGCAGAAATGATATGCAGAAAGTTACAATAAAAATTTAATTAGGAAAACAAATTAAAAATACTCAATGAGTATGTTTTTTTCCCACCCAAATACATGATATAAAGTTGCTGTTGGAAAAGTGGTGTGAAGATACAGATTTAATCAGCAACACGAAGCAGAAGCAAATTAACCTACAAAACTGGACGTCTTTGGAGAGTAGGAGGAAACCGGAACACCCGGAGAAAACCCACGCGGTCACGGGTGGAATGTACAAATGGTATGCTGGACCTACGTCTGCCAATCTCTGGGCTGCTTCTTTCAGCGTGAATTTAAAATTCCTTCCCTCCACCATCACAAACTAAACTTCTTCCTTTGTCAAGAACACAAGATCTGTATTCTGTGTGCTGTGTGCTGAAGAGTTTATGTCAGAATTTATTAATTTACCAATACCGCACATTTGGCAATAAACAGCTATTTCATTTCCAGGGTTTGTTTTGATGAAGCTAGAGACAAAAATCAATGAGCATCAGTTTACAGATTAGTAAAGGCTCAAAGCCAACTTTGCTGGAGTTTGTGATGAGTGCTTCTCTCTTCTCCTCATGTACTTTCCATTGAATTATATCATATTTCTAATATATTTTTGACAAACAAGAACCGTAGAAACACTGGTTGTTGTGGAACAACATTAATACTTGCATTATAAGCTGCCTGCATTATAAATAAAATTAACATTTATCTTAACATTGAAGAGCTTTGAATTGACTTCAATCGGACTTTATTGAACTTCAACATTACATCTTTGCACTAAATGTCGTACCCTTTATCCATTATCTGTGCACTGTGGACAACTTGATTTTATTCATGTATAGTCTTTTCTTTGACTGGATAGCACACAAGTAAAAGCTTTACACTGTTCCTCTGTACATGTGACAATAATAAATAAACTAAACTAATTTTCCCAACCAGAAACGTCACCCATCCTTTTTCTCCAGAGATGCTGCCTGACCCACTGAGGTACTCCAGCACTTTGTATCTGTCATCAATATAAACCAGCATCTGAAGTTCCTTTCAACGTGATAATTTTGGAAGCCCACTCTTTTTATTAGAGCACATTGCACATTCATCCACATGTTTTGTTATTCCTATGTATCATGGCTATATTAAATAGAACACATACCCATTGCTAACTTGCCAATTCTCTCTCAGAATTCACTGCTCTCTCCTCAGTATAGTAATTGTTAGGTGGACTTTCACAAACAAAGATGCTGGGAATATGCCTCCCAGTAAGACTGAAGTAAAATGCACACCATCTTGGGGCACATGGTTATGCATTTTTATTCCTTAGGGTATATTGCGTTTTAGTTTTAGTTGTAGTTTACAGATGCAGCATGGAAACAGGCTCTTCTGTTCACCAAGTCCATGCTGACCAGCTGAACCGCACACTAGCACAATTCTACACACTAGGGACAATTCACAATGTTTTTCCGAAGCCAATAAATCTACAAACCTGCACATCTTTTGAGTGTAAGAGGAAACCGGAGTACCCGGAGTAGACCCCCACCCGGTCACGGGGGGAAAGTACACGGGGAGGTTGCACTATGTATTCGTACATTCAGCAAGAATGCTGTCAAGGGAATCAGTTGAGCAAAATTGTTGTGTATATGTTACTTTATTTTAGACTTTAGAGATGCAGCATGGAAACAAGCCCTTCGGGCCACCGAGCCTGGGCCAACTAGCGATCACCCCATACTCTGGCACTAGCTTACACACACTAGACACAATTTATAATTTTACCAAAGCCAATTAATCATCAAACTTGTAAGGCTTTTGAGTGTGGAAGGAATCCGGTGCACCCAGAGAAAACCCTACAAAACCTTTTATTTAAGATATGCATTTTGCAAATACGCCCATCTGATTATCATCCTGTTACTGTATTCACAGCTCTTTCCACCATTTAGTTTTAAGTGGAGCTTTACTCTGTTCATAATGGGCCATGGAGGAGTGGAAAATTGGAAGAATGCGGAGCAACATGGAGCATGTGTCCAAGATTCAAAACATATGGCAATTGACCAAAAAAAATGCACATATAACCAGATGCCTATACTGACTGAGATCACGACACACTTACAAAGGATGATGACCATTCACTCCATGTGAAATTATCTCCACACTTGGACTATTTCTACATCTTGTTGAAGAAATCCGTCCATTCCTTCCACAGATGCTGCCTGGAGTTCCTCCAGCGTGCTGTGCTTTACATGGATCAGAAGTTCCATCAACTGCTTAGAAAATAGAATGTCCCGTTTGTAATGCCATGAGTGTAATTTGGCCAATGTATATCGAAACTGGTTCCAAATTATTAAACATATTATTTTACAAAGTATGATCTATCACAGGAAGTTGTTAAGCGTACAGAAGATGACTGACATATGTTAGACTGACAATATTCACTATGCTGAGCTATGAAAACATGAATAATTGGGGAACATTTTATGCTTGGATCAGGATTATACATTAAAATGTTATGCCTGCATCAGGAATTTTATATGATGAACAGCTCTGGTGAATCAGATTTCTGTACTTCAATCAGTTTTTGCCTGAAATCAGCTGTACGTACATGTAACTACACAGACTTTAATCTCTACTGCTTTAAGGTAAATATCATTTTATTAAAATAAAATACAAATATTTCTCGGCAGGATTTGAACAAGATGCATGAGAAAGCTTTCTTAATTCAAGACATGGCCACAGTAATGTTTCTTTCAAATTAAATCTGTATAGAAGACTTTGCTATTCAAGCCTAATTTACAGTACGTTATCCACTCTTGATGAAAGTATGTGGCTGTGTCTTAGATGTACTCCAGTCCCTCTCTCAGTAGGCACAGCAGGTATATTATTGTTGTACCTTTCATTTGTTTATTCTTTGTACCTTTTCATATCTCTAGATTCCCTTTCCCCACTCTCAGTCTGAAGGTCTTGACCTGAAACGTCACCTATTCTTTTTCTCCAGAGATACTGCCTGAGTTACTCCAGCATTTTGTGTTTATCCTTGGTATAAACCAGCATCTGCAGTTTCTTCCTACATTATATATTAGTATTGTCTCTGATTCCAGAAAGGAAATGAGCCATGGCAAGGAAGAAAAGTGGAATAAAACCCAAAAGCAAATATATGTTTGCCAAGGGAATCAGCAGATAGATTTTTGTCCTTAATCTGCAGTCTTTAATAAAGCATCAAAAAAATGCCAGGAATTTCATATTGTAGGAATTTGAATTTAAACTAGAATCTAAATAACTGGAAGACTGGAATTTCCTATGATTTAAAGTTTATTTTAACGACAATAAGTAAAATAAATTACATGGTATGGTTACCTCGTTAACTAAACTGGTAAAAATAAAATAGTTGCAGGATTAGCCAGTGTAGCACATTAAGAAATTAGAACATAGAACAGTACAGCACAGGAACAGGCCCTTCGGCCCACAATGTCTCTGCTGAACATGTTGCCACGACCAATTCTTACCTATCTGCACATAAATAATCCATATCCATGTGCCTATCCAAAAGTAATTTAAATAACATCATAACATCTAATTTGATACATGTTTTCTCAAATGTCATGACAGGTCATAAACCTGAAATGGTGCCTCTCCTTCTCCCTCTGGTAATGAAACTGGACCCACTGAGTATTTCCAGCATTTTCTATTTTTATTTTAAGTCTTCAACTGCAATGCTAATTCAGCTGTGCAGAATGTGCAGTTTTGCACTGGAGCATGTCTTTTCGATTGGTATTGGTTTTGGTATTAGTTTATTTTGGTCATGTGTACCGAGTTACAGTGAAAAGCTTCATTTGCATGCTAGACAGTCATCACACGATACCATCATACAACGGTACAACAGGTTTTCTTTCGTCGAGAAAAATACTGAAGAGCAGACTATATAGTATCATAACGTTACAGCTACAGGGAAAGCACAGAGAAATAAAAGTGTAACGGCCGCAATGAGGCAGGTTGGGAGATCGGGACTACACTCTTAGCTTATGAGAGGATCATTCAGTAATCTGATAACAATGGGAAATAAACTGTTCCTGAATCTAGTGATGCCTCCTTTCAAGCTTGTGTGTCTTATACCAACAGGAGAGGGGAGATTAGGGAATGAGGAGGGTGTAAATAATCTTCGATTAGGTTTGTTGCTTTCCCAAGACAGCGTGACGTGTAGATAGAGCCGATGACGGAAGGCTGGTTTATGTACTGGATGAGGCTACATCCACAAGTCTCCGCAATTGCTCAAGCTGAATTTAGTTTAGTTTAGATATACAGCATGAAAACAGGCCCTTTAGCCCACCGAGTCCGTGTCGACCACAATCACTCATACACTAGCTTTTTACTACACACGAGGGACAATTTACAAAAGGCAATTAACCTTCAAACCTGCACCCTTTGCATTGTGGGAGGAAGCCGGAGAACCTGGAGTAAACCCACACAGTCACAAGAACAACATACAAACTCGATACAGACAGCGCCCGTAGTCAGGATCGAACCCGAGACCTCCGGCCCGGTAAGGCAGCAACTCTACCGCTGTGCCACTGTGTCGACCCAGCTCTTTAGTCATCTGTGGAAGTAGAGGCGTTGGTGTGCTTTCATTGGACAAGGACAAAGGACAAAGGACAAAGGACAAAGGACATTTATTATCACGTACACCGATTGGTGCAGTGAAATTTGAATTGCCAATGCAGCACACAAATAAAGATAAGACATAACATCAGAGAATTTAACAGTAGACATAAAAACGTCCCCCCACAATGGTTCCCACTGTGGGGAAAGGCAGCAAAGTCCAGTCCCATCCCCAGTTCACCCATAGAGGCCTCCGTAGTCGCTGCTACGGGGCCCGATTATCCAGGCCGTTCTCGCCGGGTGATGGTGCTCCGGCGTCAGGAGAACCCTCTCAGCGGCTTGGGACACCTGGAGCGGCCGCCTCTTACTGGAATCCGCAGCTTCCAAAGCAACAAGGCCACGCCGGATGGAGCTCCACCACTGGGATGGAGGCTCACGATGTAAAGTTCAGCGCCGCCGCCCACAGCTGGCCGCTCCACAGTCCCGCAGCTCCGCGATGTTTTTTGTCGGCGGTCTTCAGCTCACCGGAGTTCCAGCGCGGCGACCCAGTTGGTACGATGTTGGTAAGCAACATCTTAATTGCAAATTACGTGACCTCGTGGTCGTGTTGAGCCGCGACGGTCCCGCAAAAGTTGCGCGCGATTTCATGCGTGTGCACAGCCGTCTGGAGCGCGTGACGTCATTTGAAGATGGACACAAAGCTGGAGTAACTCAGCGGGACCGGCAGCATCTCTGGAGAGAAGGAATGGGTGACGTTTCGTGTCGAGACTTCTTCAGTCTGAAAAGAAGGGTCTTGACATGAAACATCATCCATTGCTTCTCTTCAGAGATGCTGCCGGTCCCGCTGAGTTACGCCAGCATTTTGTGTCTATCTTCAATGTTCCTGGCCCCGTTCTGGGAGCAGAAGTGGGGCGGATCCGGACCGCAACGGCCGCGAGCCCCAGGCCAAGTTCGGCAATCGTTTGCCTGCTTCTTCTGCTGTTGGAGGTGAGAAGTTGCGTCGCGCCAGGGTCTTGGGCCTGTCCCACCTTGGCCGTCAGTTACGCGACAGGCCATTGGCGCGCAAAGATTTTGTTCGTTACAAAAATTTCGGAGCCCCGCGCGAGTTACCCCTCCGCGCTTCTCAGTGGGACTGGCCCTGCGCGGCCATACGATGCCCGTGCACCTCAACGCGACCACGAGGCCGCGTAATTTGCGTGCCAAGGACATGTAAGTGGGACAGGCCCTTTACTCTTTGGAACGCAGCGGGATAGGCAACATTTCTGGAGAACATACTGTAGCTAGGTGATGTTTCAGGTCAGACTGAAGAATCAGATCAGTCTGAAAAAGGGTCTCGAATTAAAACGCCACCTATCCATGTTCTCCAGAGATCCTGTTTGAACTTTGAGTTACTCCAGCACTTTGTCTCCTTTTGTGCAAGCCAGTATCTGCAGTTCTTTGTTCCGACATCATTCCACTGTGTTAGCTTTAAGAGTACTTCATGACTGACACAGGCAGCAACTTTGGAGACCGCAAGAGTGTACCTTGTTAACCGACTCTGAAATAGTTGCATATAATTATGTAACCAATACCCTGGTGCCCTCTCAGCGGAAAGATGATAAGGGGGAGTGAATTGCAGAAATAGAGACCTAATGGGGACAGAGCAAGCCAGAGAGTTACACGATAACTAAAGCTACTGGGACTGATTATTAAACCGTCAGTAAAAGTGCAGAGTGTGTCTGCTAAACAGATATTAGATTACATATAATTATTTCATTTATTCTGAATGAAAATCAATCTTTGAGGCTCCACGCTAAATTCATGAATTATAAAAATAATGTTTATGTTACTAATTACCTGGGGAGAAATATCTGTTGTGAAAATCACAGATGTAATATATTTATTGTGAATACTGTGTCTCGGAGTGGAAGAGACAAGGTTCCAAAGACATTACTGGGCACATGCTGTAAACTCCTGCAACTATTCTGCTGCCCTTTATTTAGCAGCTATTTTTCTTCTTTTTTAATCAGCATGTGGTTGGAACCTGCACAGCGCTGCCGGCAGATGTGGTGAACATAGATTCCACTGTGGAATCGAGAGGGAACTGGAGAAATATATAGGGAGGAAAAATATGCAAGAGAAAGGTGTAGGGGTGGGTGGAATTAGAGAATTGCATTGGTAATGAACCAATACATTCATAATGGACCAGATAGTCTTCTTCTGTGCTGTAAACATTCTGTGTGTAACTGATTCATCCTATATTTGCCCTTTCCCCCGTTACATAATAGTCCAAAACTTGATCTAAAGAGCATGTTGACAATCTTTAGCCAACCCTTATAGTATTTTACACAATAGCATTCTCTTGCTTAGTGTATGTACAATAAATGGACAATGCACCTTTTTGATTCAGTCAAAGATAGATACAAAATGCTGGAGTAACTCAGCAGGTGTGGCAGCGTCTCTGGAGAAAATGGATAGCAGACATTTTGTGTCAGGACCCATTTTCAGACTGAAGAAGATCTAAAGAAGGGTCCTGACCCAAAATCTACCCTGGCACCTATCCAGTTTCTCCAGAGATGCTGCCTGACCCTTTGAGTTCTGAAGAAGGGTCTCAACCCGAAACGTCGCCTGTTTCTTCGCTCCATTGATGGTGCCTCACCCGCTGAGTTTCTCCAGCATTTTTGTCTATCTTCAATTTTTCCAGCATCTGCAGTTCTTTCTTAAACAAAACTTTGACTTACTCCAGTATTTTGTATCTAATTTGGTATAAACCAGCATCTACAGTTCTTTTATCCAAGTCAAGGGATATGGGGAGAAGGTAGGAATGGGGTACAGATTGTGGATGATCAGCCATGATCAATTTGAATGGCGGTGCTGGCTCGAAGGGCTGAATGGCCTACTCTTGCACATAATGTCTATTACTTTCCATCTCAGTCGACATTTAAGCTACTACATGTATAGAGTTTGGGACATGAACCCTTGGCCTACTCTTGCACTCTTGACTTGAACTCATGGTGGTGTATCTGCGGAATTCATTGCCACAGAAGTCTGTGGAGCCAAAGTCAATGGTTCTTTATAAAGCGAGATTGACTAATTCTCAATAAGTAAAGGGTGTCAGGGGATATGGGGCAATGGCGGGAGAATGGGGTTGAGAGGGAAAGATAGATCAGCCATGATTGAATGGCAGAGTAGAGTTGATGAGCCAAATGGCCTAATTCTGCTCCTAGTGAACATGAACTTCTCACGAAACACCAATTTCCCATGTAAATTACATTAGATGTCAATCATTTGGATTAATACTGCAAAAATACTATGGATTATGTGGTTAATAGAGTAAAACTATTAACAAAGAACTTAGGGAAGAGTCACGTAGTATGTTTCATGTTCTTAGGATGCTTCATGGTATTTCACATCTAACTAATTATTTTTAAAGTGTACTTGCTGTTATTTTATAGCCAATTTGTGCACATCAAGGATTATATAAACAACAAATGAGATAAATGACCGCAGTATTGCTGCAAAGTTGAAACATTGAGTGTACAGCATCTGGTGCAAAGCTACGGTGAATTTTATCGCCATTTGAGACAAGAAAGCTGAAAATTAATTGTGTTACTGAGAGTATTCCCAATCTGTGAAGCTGATGAAATCCGATGCTACTTTTTTCAAACATTGTTAATGGCATTTCATTTAGTTTACTGAGAAGTTGAGTATTTTAAGTGCTTTTTCCAAGATAGATATGAATACTTTGCCATTTGTTGGAAATATTTTGCCATGTGTTTCCATTGCAGAATCCCTCCACCACATGTGTGTTTTCAAGCACAACTATATAAAAATCCCACCTGCTGCTGCAACTGGGAGAGTTGGTGCCAAAGCCCATTCAGTCTGGAAAAGATAATACATGACAGGCCAATCGGAGATGGATATGGAGAGTTTAAAATGAAACAAGTGTTTGTGTTGGTAATTATTTCCAGCCCATGCCTAAGGCAAAGTTCGGCTCCAACCTTTGACAGTGGGATGGTCATTGCTGGGCATTCGACAATAAATCATTACTTGCTGTCCTAATCCCGACGGCAGTGCCTTTTCCATACCTGCTTTTATGCTTTGAGAAAAGATTTTCTTCTTTCAACTACTGGGTCAATTTTACAGAAGACTATCAAATACCGAGTGACTTAACGAGATAACTGAGAGTAGACAAAAATGCTGGAGAAACTCAGCGGGTGAGGCAGCATCTATGGAGCGAAGGAAATAGGTGACGTTTCGGGTTGAGACCCTTCTTCAGATATACTGAAATATCGCTGGTATAAGGGTGGTGTATCATCTCAGACCTGAACATAGAGTCTACATTATCTAGGCAGCGCTAATTATATCTAGGATGCATTTGCTGGTTAATCCTTTCTTTTTAAGCTTCTGAGCATACATTTCTGGAGTAGATGAGCATTTGCTGCTGAGATCGTGTGGATTTCTTATTATCTTTGGCTTCTTATAAATGATTGCATAATTACCTGTTATGATTGTTTATGCTGTAACTGTAACTAAATGCATAATGCGCCTACACTAAAAAACATGCAGAATTGCCTGTTTCAATTCTAGAAATTTCATTAATAAAATATGTACATTACTGTAGAAACACGTAAAGATTAATTTAATCAAAAAGTTCATAGCTTGCAGTAAAAATCTCAGAATATTTTGAAAGGATTTTTGCTCATATTTGCTCAGAGGTGTGAAAAGTGCCACAATAGTTTGGAAGTTGTTATACGCAGGACTTTAAGGCAAGAAACTCAATATCCCGCCAAAATTAACAGCAGGACATCCTTTGCAGGTTTTCAAAAGTAAAATGGTGTGGGTGCTGGAGTAAAAAGAGTAAATACTCAGCACAAAACATTTGTGGCAGAATAGCCATCACTAAACATCTCATACTGCTGATACTTCATTGTAGTTCTCATGTTCCTTGAAGTAAATATCACCAGCAACTTGTCCTGGATCATTCATATTGAAGCAATGACAAAGGAAGCACAATGAGGTAAAGTGCATAGTAGTTCAGGACCGCTCTCAAGTTGTTGTTGGATGATTCAGTTGCCTGATAACAGCTGGGAACAAACTGTCCCTGAATCTTCTACACCTTTTGCCTGATGGGAGAGGGGAGAAGAGGTGGTGGCCATGGTGCGACTCGTCCTTGATTATGCTGATGGCATTACCAAGGGAGCGTGATGTGTAAATGAAGTCAATGGAAGGGAGGTTGAATTGTGTGATGGTCTAGGCTGCGTCCACAATTTTCTGCAATTGTTCTGTTGTTCTATTCATTGTTTCACCATCCTGTTTCAAGATGCATGACAATAAAACGCTCTTGACTCTTGGCTAACTTCTCTCCACACTTCTAGCTGGACCAAAGAGATACATTTTGGGTTGGCTTCTCATGACATGGGAATAAGTGGATGCAAGCAAAGATGCAAATAAGTGGGTGCCTCATATCTCACTTGGGCAGCTTACAATGCAGCAGTATGATTTTGATTTCTCTAATTTCTAGTAACCCTGGCATTCCCTCTCTCTCTATCTCTCCCCCCATCCTAGACATCCAATTAGTTTCACTATTCATATCCCTTCATTATCACCTCTTCCACAGCCAACAGTGGACCATCTTTCCTAGTGTCAGCTCTGATTGGTTCTCCACCTTTTCATACCTCTAGTTTCCCTCTCCCTTGACTGTCAGTCTGAAGAAGGGTCTCGAACCGAAACTTCACCTATTCCTTTTCTCCAGAGATGCTGCCTGACCCGCTAAGTTACTCCAGCACTTTGTGTCCATCTTCCAAACAAAGGAAATGATTGATCACAAGACGGGGAAGGAGATGGGACAGTCACAAGGGTGGGCATCCGAGATGGCAAGGGCTGACCCAAGACAAAGGCCGTGGGGTTTGTAATGCGGTAATCTTCTTGGACCAGGCCAAAATATGCCAATTGTTTCTGGCTTTCAAAGCAGGGCTGTAATTTTATTAATCCCATGGGAATGTGCCTGCTTGGATGTTGTAACTTGCTGTGCTTTCCAAATTCTTGGAAACTGGTTTCCAGACGAGCTAACAAGGAATCATATTCCTAAATGCTTTTTCGATTGAACCAGCCTCCAGGGATCAGACGGGGTTCCTGCACCCACCCTCCAAACCCGCATCCCATTTCCATCAATGCTGGAAGTGGACAGACTTTCTTGGTCAGATTTGAGATTTATTTTTGGTTAAAATTGTTCCTAAATTTTCAAATATAAAAATATGGCAAAAACACAAAAATCCTGAAAATTATCTTGCAATTTGCAAAGAGCATTTTGTACAATTTCCTCTTGGCAGAGGGGACATTGTGTAATTTATTCCCACATTAGATTTTCGAGTACAGAGTAAAATAATTGAATTGTTTGTAAATCACAGCTTGGTTTGGCAACAGCTCTGCCCTAAACAGCAAGAAAAATGAGAGGAACATTGGTTTCTGGGACAACCAGAATGAGGCGACTGCAGCAACTGGTCTTTGTGGCCAGATGCAACTGGGACTGTAAAATGGTGCCATAATGGCAACTCTTGCATATAAACAGTGGGCCATTCTGTATATTCTGTACTAACCGGGAGATTGTGCTTATGTAGTCTTGCTGAGCTGCATGCAAAAAATGTATTTCACTGTACCTTGGTACATGTGATAATAAGGAAACCATCAAACCATTGAAGGAATTGCAGACAGTGGTGGATGTAGCCCAGTCGATCACACAAACGAACCTCCCCTCCCCCCAATTGACTCCATTTACACTTCTCACTGCCTCGACAAATCAGTCAATTTAGTCAAAGACTCTTCACACCAAGTCATTCCCTCTTCTCCCCTTTCCCATTGGGTAGAAGTTACAAAAGCTTGAAATCACATACCATAAAATTCAGGAACAACATCTTCCACACTATTATCAGACTACTCAATGGTCGTCTCGTAAGCTAAAAGTGTAGCCCAACCTACCACATTGCAGCCCTTGCACGTTTTATTTATCAGCACATTCTCTGCAACTGTAACATTATAACCCTGCAACACTATACTCTGCACTCTGCATTTCTTTCTTTTTACACTACCTGTTGTACTTATATATGGCTTGGTTATGTTCATGATCATGGGGTGGTACAGTAGCGCAACGGTAGAGTGGCTGCCTTATAGCGCCAGGGACCTGGATTCGATCCTGACTACAGGTGCTATCTGTGTGGAGTTTGTACGTTCTCCATGGGTTTTCTCCAGTTTCCTCCCACACTCCAAAGACATACAGGTTTGTAATTGGCGTAAGTAAAATTGTAAATTGTCCCTAGTGTGCAGGATAGTGTTAGTGTACAGGGTGATTGCTGGTCGGTGAAGGAATGCAGGAGTTACTTGAAATTAAATAAATCAACGTTCATACTGCTGGGGTGTAAGCTGCCAAAGCGAAATATGAGGTGCTATTCCTCTAAAACGACAGTCACATGTTTGCTGACATTTATTGGCTCTTGGTTGAGCAAAACCTCATAGTTAAAATGTTCCTGGTTTCCTCATGTCTCAGTGATTTCACCCTTTTTCTCTATAATCTAGTTAAACTTCTCTGATCTGTGATATGCATCGAAATGCAAGGTTGCATTTATAATATGCAAATTCATAGATAATGAAAATGAAATGGTGGAATATTGTATGTGGTTAAATTGTAATCAATATTTTTAGAAATTTAGGAGAGCTTTGTGAAAGCCTTGCTCCATGTTGAACAGTCTCTGTGGTTGATGGTTCCCATTATTGAGACTTTCAGGCCTACCATGGAGCCCTAGAGCTCTGAAGCTGTTGAATTCACCTTCAGAACAGCCATTCAGTCCGAAGAAGGGTTCCGACCCGAAACATCACCCATCCTTTTTCTCCAAAGATGATGCCTGACCCGCTGAGTTACTTCAGCACTTTGTGTCTATCTTCAGCCATTCAGTAACTGATGATAGGCAACTCAATAATCTCTTTCATGAATCACCTGGTTCCTAAAGCAACACTGACAGCCCAGTGTTTATTATGAAATTCATTGAAGGATTCCTAACTCATGGTCAACTTGTGTACGGTTTAAATGAATATTGCAACCATAAAGTATGAAAAACAGTGACTTTTGGAAAAATAAATAAAATGCAGAAACAGTTGTGTAAGGTACCAAAGTGAGTAATAACCTTAGTAGGAATTTTACATTGTGATTTAATCTTGCCCACAACTCTGCGTGGCATAGATGTAAAAATTCTTTAGTTTCCTAACAGAAAAGCAGCATGAGTAATTATTGCCGTAATTGTTTGTTTTAAATTAATTGCAAACAAGTTATATTCTTCGTTATAAGACAACCTCTCCGTCATAATACTTGCTACTCGCCTCAGTGAGATAACTCGGTCATTGTTGTTCATTCAACTGATTACAATAATTTGTGTTTCAGATTCCAGATCTGTTTCTTTCTCTTTGCTTCCAGTCCCTATTCAACCTGCATTCAAGCATCATGTTGACAATGCCTTAGTCTACTATGCGGTGCCACCACAGGGAATCCAAATGCAGGCGTCACCGATCGTTGACCTGGCTATTGTTGTTTGTGATACTTACTGGTAAACTTCACAATCAATACAACATCAGCCAGGGAAGCTCTTGGGAGCAAAAACCTGAAACAGCGCACTTAATCTTAGAGCCAGATTGTGCTCCCTGCTCTGCTGCTAAACTGAGTAGTTGGCCTACTTGATGCTGCATTATCGCAGCAGAGGTCAGATGTGAGCTGGCTTGGCAAGCTCTGATGAATGGCTGTTTGCAAAGAGCCACCTCTTCCATCCAACAAGAGACAGTTAATAATGATAGACTATAACAACACACATGAAATTCCTTGTAGCTTGTTTGCAAGAGATCGTTTCATCTGGGACTGATAGAGTACCTTTGGTTAGAGAGTAATGCTCCAACAATTAAGTGGCATTTTGCTAAAATAGGCAGACGCTGCGGTGACAGTTTTTGAAGCATAAAATACTGTAGTGACAGGAATAACAAATTAATTGGGCCTACAAAAGCAGCTTTATAAAGGTGAAGTAAACACACTTGACTGTGTAATTTTTTCATAAGCAGTTAAAACTTGATTGCTTCTAAAAATAAGCAGAAGACACAAAACAGTTTTAATGGATTTTGACACTAAGGCATTTTGTTGGCATTCTTGTGTTAAAGAATCATAGATTAGAGAGACTCATGGAAGCATATCAGGAAATCATTTTATATATCTATATCCTTTACGTTGCGTAAGCAACTGTGAATTGCTAATATTGCATATGAAGATTTCTAATTTCAGGAAAAATTCTAAAGTGAAGACTGTCTAAAATAATTTTGTTTTAAGGTGTCAGAGAGATTTCTATCAACCGTAGTTGTTTCTGTACAAGCTAAAAATCTCATTTGTATGAAGCTTATCATTCAGGGTGAAAATAATTATTTTCTCTATCGACTGAATCATATAAATATACTACATAAAATAGGTGAATTTATTTGCCGATTGATCAGAAAACAGCAAAGGAATTAACTACCAGACTATTAAAGATGGAATTTGCAGTAAAATTGCAAGGGAACGAGCATTACTAACATCATTCTTTATCCAGCTACAGCCTTCTTGCAAAGCACCAGTAATAGCTTATGATAAATAATTTCAGGGACTAGGTGGTGCAGTGTGTGAACATTGTCCTTTGTCCTCTGAGAGCTGTGTTCCCAGCTGGAACAAGGATCTCCTCTCTCTGGCAGCTATTAAAACAGCTACTTAAAATGAATCTGCACATTCACAGTTCCCTCGTTGTGGCTGCAAGCGCATGGGGAAAAAAACTGCTCCCAGACTCGAAAGTAATTGGCACAGATCTCGCAAATCCTTGCTTTCAGAAAAGAAGAGGTGAAAAATGAAAATGCCATTGGTGCAGTTCTGATGAAGAGACCCTATCTAAAGCATTAACCTTCCTTCTTCCTTTTCAGATGCTGACTCATCGACTATGTATTTCAATTATTTTCAGCTTCAATCTCAGATTTCCAGCACTTTCATTTTCTTCCTTTGCCTTAGAGTTTGGTTTAGAGTTTAGTGTGGATACAGGCCCTTTGGCCCACCGAGTCCATGCCGACCAGCAATCTCCGTACACTAACACTATCCTGTACACTAGGGACAATTTTTACAATCTTTACCAAAGCCAATTAACCTATGAACCTGCACGTCCTTGGAGTGTGGGAGGAAACCGGAGCATGTGGGGAAATCCCAATCGGTCACAGGGAGAACCTACAAACTCTGTACAGACAGCACCCGTGGTCAGGATCGAACCTGGGCCACTGGTGCTGTTAGGCAGCAACTCTACCACTGCAGCACCGTACCACCCGAAACTCATTAAACTTATGGAATATCATCTTATGACTGGTACACTCTTTAACTTGAGTTCCCCCCATCTGTGTCAGTAAAAATATATTACCACACCTCACTCTCTACACATTCTGTTGAACACCTTCACTATTAGCAATGATGTGCCCATTAGGATGATCTAAGTCGATTCCTTGTCAAACTAAGCAACCACAAAAAAGGTCCACACCAAGATGGTGCCGGAGTCTATACCAAGATGGCGCTGTAGCCAGGCGGCCCATTGCATGCTGGTCCCAGAAATGGATCTGAAATCATTCATTATAATCGCACCACTCTTTTAAAATTTTATTTCAACAGCAGCTTTTCTTACTCTAACGATGCTACTATTTCTAATCGGGTTTTACTGGGCTTTATCTTGCACTGAGCATTATTCTCTTTATCCTGTATCTGTATGTGGCAAAGGGCGGCATGGTGATGCAGCAGCAGAGTTGCTGCCTTACAGCGCTAGAGACCCCGGTTCAATCCAGACTACAGGTGCTGTTTGTATGGAATTTGTACATTCTCCGTGTGATCGTGTGGGTTTTCCGTGTGCTCCGGTTTCCTCCCACTCTCCAAAGACATATAGGTTTGTAGGTTAATTGACTTTGGTAAAGATTGTAAATTCTCGCTCATATTAGGATAGTGCTGGGGTACTGTGATCAGTGGTCGGCACAGACTTGGTGGGCCAAAGGGGACAGTCCCGCCCTGTATCTCTAAACAAAACTACTTTGTCGATGGCTTCATTCAGGGGCGGAAAACCCGGGGGACCAAAGGGGACAGTCCTCTCCATGTTTTGAGAGGTGGGGGACATCCCCCCCCCCCAAGTTTTTGTGATCCGGATTTTAAAATCTCTGGAGCGGAGGTGGGACTGCTGAGTGGGACAGCGGAGGTGGGACTGCTGATCGAGGGCAGCGATCGGACGAGAGAGACGTCAGTCAGCAGGCAATGGGGGCGGGACATGATGTCGGTGAGTGTGCGCATGCGCATGTGTGGGTGAGTGCGCGCATGCGCGCGCGGCCGCCAAAAATTTGTGTCCCCCATCCCCTCCATGTTTATATAGCGAGTTCCGTCCCTTCCGTTCATTGTAATCATTTATTGTCTTTCCGATAACTAGATAGCACGCAACAAAAAAGCTTTTCACTGTACCTCGGTACACGTGACAAAAATGATAAACTAAACTGGACTAAACTAAACTGGACTATACTAAAGTAACTAAACTTTTTGACTGAACAATGCCTCCCTAGACCAATTGAAGAGCCCAATATCTGCTTTAGAACAATGGTTATTCATGTTGAATTAGATGATTTGTGTGCCTGATTAGAATGAAGCCTGAGTGTGGTTTGCAGATGTCAGTTTACCGAGTAACAACAGCCTTGAGCATATGACTAATTTGCATTAAACCAGTCATGTGAAAATGTTTAGCATTTTCTGGACATTCCAGATAACTCAAAGTTAAAGTGAACGGGAGGCTTTATGCATCCCTAGATTGTTGGTGTCCATGGCAGCAGGCAGGCAACCTGAACCACTTTCAGGAGTCGGACTTGTTAACATTTTGTTGGTGAATAGCAGATGCAATGTCTGCTGCCTGGTCTTGGCCATCAGGCTGGGCGATACTGAGTGGGGATCAGCAACTCCTCTGTAAAGAAGTAGAAAATTATTCCAGTCTGTGATTGTGTACATCCAAAATCAGACACAAAAAGCTGGAGTAACTCAGCGGGGCTGGAAGCAGCTCTGGAGAGAAGGAATGGGTGACGTTTCGGGGAGAGACCCTTCTTCAGAATGGTCAGGGAAAAGGGAACAGCATCCGCAGTTCCTTTCTACATATTGTGTACATCCAGATGGGTACCTCAGAACTAATCTAATTAATTAGCTTTAATAGTTACTAATTAATAGTTAATAAAGTTAATAATTAATGGTTCCGCCACAGATTGAGGAACACAAAGGGAGGTGAGTGTATGGATCGAGATGCCGAAGGAGGTAGTTGAGGTAGGCACTGTCACAAAGTTTATGAAACATTTAGACAGGTACATGGACAGGAATGTTTTAGAGGAATATGGGCCAAATGCAGGCAGGTGGGACTAGTGTATATGGGGCATGTTGATTGGCGTGGGTAATTTGGGACAAAGTGCCTGTTTCTACGGTATATAACTCTATGACTCGATAACTAAATTTTTTTGTCATGAAATTAAGAGCTGCTGCTAATTTCTGGAACTCATCCCATTTAAGGAGGAGAGGCTAAAGTCAGCTAAGGAGTTGCCATTGCGGAAGTTTGAAAGGTGGAATTGTTGGTATATTTTTTCACTATTGTCTTGTAGGCAGATTTAGAATTGTATTAGTAAAGATCTGGAACCAGAGCATTCAATGCCACCATGCGACTCGGGATGTGCATGCCTTGAAATGGGGTAATATGTGAGGTAAAACATAGAACAGTACAGCACAGGAAAAGACCATTCGGCCCACAATTGTCTGTGCTGAGCTCAATGCCAAGAGCTTCACTTATCTGCCTGCACCTAATCTATATCCTTCCATCCTGCATGGGGAAACAGGAAGTAGAGCTTCTAGTGGGAAACAGACCGTAAACATGAGCAATACTGAAAATGACCCAGGGGGAAACATTCCATAATTGTGGCGTTATAGTCAGAAAATCTCATTGTACAAAAATCCCCCAGAAAATATAATGTAATAAAAATGAACTGCCGATGCTGTTAAACACAAAACACTGGAATAACTCAGCAGGGCAGGCAGCATCCCTGGAGAAAATGGATAGGTTATGTTTCAGGTCGGGAGCCTTCTCCAGTTAAAATGGTTAGCAACCAGGAGATCCAGTAGGCCTTGGTTGTCCCAGTAGTTCAGTTAAACAGTTGCCGAGTCTACACTTGGTCTACAGGAGCCGACATCGGGTACACTGGATGCAGTATAACATTTTAATGAGGTTGCATTTTCTTTAATTTGAGTAACTAACCTCAAATAGATCAAGCTAAACTTTCCTAACTTCAAAGTGACTTGGTAGAGGTTAGAAGAATGAGGCACACATCATTGCAGCTCACTAATCTCATTGAAACATGCATGATTCTTAAGGGACTTGACAGGATGCATCCAGGGCTGGTGGTTCCCCTGGATGGGGTGTCTGAAATCAAGAACTATTGTCTCATACTGAGGTGTCAGATATTCAGGAATGAGAAGAGATTTCTTTAACTTGTGGGGGGAGAGTCAGACTCCCGGGATACTGCACGGAGCTGAACGAACAAACATGTAGATCAAATAGTATTGCTGATTTGATCCGTCTGGTTTTGCTGCTGATGACCTGATCCATAATCCGTCTTCTGACACCATGTGCAAATTACCACGATCTTTTCACTGAAGAACTTGGCAAGCTACCAATAACTTACTCTATGCCTTTTGACCCAGGAGGTGCATCCTGTGGTTCGTCCTGCTCAGCGTGTACCTATTGCCATGAGAGACTGGATCAAAGTGGAACTGGACAGGATGGTGGAATTGGGAGTTATCAAGCCTGTGTCAGAACCCACGGACTGGGTGTCCTCGATGGTGGCAGCTACAAAGAAGAATAAACAGGAGATTCGTGTATATATTAATCTGAGGGACCTGAACACCACACTCAAAAGGCCCCATCACCCCATGTGCACCATGCAAGAGGAAGCTGCCCACATGGGTAAGCCAACGGTATTCTCTGTATTAGATGCCACAAGCTCCTTCTGGCAGATTCCCCTGGGTGATGCATCATCTGTGCGTACCACCTTCAGCACTGCTTTCGGCTGCTACAGATTTTTGCGCATGCCGTTTGGCATCAGTTCAGCCAGTGAGGTGTTTCAGCGCTCTATGGAGCAACTGTTTGAGAATACCATTGTGCTATCATCATGGCCGATATCATTGTTAGTGACATGGAACAACATGATGCCAACTTGACAAAGGTACTCGAGCGTGCCAGGGAAGTGAACTGGCTACTGACATTTTCGACTGCCGTGGCAACCAATACTTGGTCCTGGTTGACCTTAAGAGCCTGTCCCACTGACATGACTTTTCAGCGACTGTCTTCGACCTTCAAGCTCGAGGACACAAGCCTGAAAAAACTTGAGCTGGATCGACCGTCAGCGATGAAACCGCGAGCCGGATCGACCATCTGCACACATACTCACACACACACACACACACACACACACACACACACACACACACACACACACACACACACACACACACACACACACACATCTCAAAGGCGGAGGCCAGGGAAAGTAGGGGAGTGTTGTCTGAAATTGACACCCGCGATGAACAGGAAGGTAAAAGACGACACAGGAAGGTAAGTCCTTTAGAGAGCGCATAGAGGGGGGGTGGGGAGAGAAGGGGGCAGCGGGGGAGAGAAGGGGGGAGAAGGAGTGGAGACACTTTTATGAAGCCAGACAACGTTTAATAAAGTTTAGCGGGCATTTAACATTACCGGTCGGTTTACTTACCTTTTTTCCTCAACGAGCTTTACCTTCAACTACCTTCGATTAACTTCGATTAACTTCCACTACCTACAAATAGCATTATGACCTACTAGAACCTACCTTGACCTAACCCACAAGTAAAAAAATATTGATTTTTTCCATGGTGACCTTCTTTTACTCGCGGGCATTTTTCAGCATGTTGAAAAATACGCCGCGACCTAGCTGAGGCCTTGAGTACACAGCTACTCTCGAACATGAAGGAGAGTTACAAAGACCTCCTAGGACCTCGTATCGACCATGCTGCGCGTATGAGTAGAGAGCAAACTCGTCTGAACTCGCGAATTAGGTCGCCGCAGTGGGACAGCCCCTTTGAGATCGATCTGCCATAATGAGGCATTATACCATAATATGATAAGTTTTAATCTACAATTTGAGAGGGAGAAAGGTAAATTGGAGGTGTCAGTATTACAGTTGAACAAAGGCTACTATGGAGCCATGAGGGAGGAACTGGCCAAAGTTGATTGGAAAGATACCCTAGCAGGGCTGACAGTGGAAAAACAATGGCAGGTATTTCTGGGAATAATACAGAAGGTGCTTGACCAGGTCATTCCAAAGAGGAAGAAAGATTCCAAGGGGAGTAAGGGGCGACCGTGGCTGACAAGGGAAGTCAGGGACATATAAAAATAAAAGAGAAAAAGTACAACATAGCAAAGATGAGCGGGAAGCCAGAGGATTCGGTAACGTTTAAAGAGCAACAGAAGATAACTAAAAAGGCAAAACAGGGAGAAATGATGAGGTACGAAGGTAAGCTAGCCAAGAATATAAAGGAGGATAGTAAAAGCTTATTTAGGTATGTGAAGGGGAAAATATTAGTTAAGACAAAGTTGGACCCTTGTAGACTGAAAAGGGTGAATTTATTATGGGAAACAAGGAAATGGCAGATGAGTTGGTAGGTACTTTTGATCCGTCTTCACTAAGGAGGACACAAACAATCTTCCTGATGTACTAGCTAGAGGATCTGGGGTGACAGAGGAACTGAAGGAAATCCACATTAGGCAGGAAATGGTGTTGGGTAGACTGATGGGACTGAAGGCTGATAAGTCCCCAGGGCCTGATGGTCTGCATCCAGGGGTACTTAAGAAAGTGGCTCTAGAAATCGTGGACGCATTGGTGATCATTTTCCAATGTTCTATAGATTCAGGATCAGTTCCTGTAGATTGGAGGGTAGCTAATGTTATCTCACTTTTTAAGAAAGGCGGGAGAGAAAAAACAGGGAATTATAGACCAGTTAGCCTGACATCGGTGGTGAGGAAGATGCTGGTCAATCATAAAGAATGAAATAGCGGCACATTTGGATAGCAGTAACAGGATCGGTCCGAGTCAGCATGGGTTTACAAAGGGGAAATCATGCTTGACTAATCTCTGGAATTGTTTGAGGATGTAACTTGGAAAATGGACAAGGGAGAGCCAGTGGATGTAGTGAACCTGGACTTTCAGAAAGCATTTGATAAGGTCCCACATAGGAGACTAGTGGGCAAAATTAGGGCACGGCATTGGGGGTAGGGTACTGACATGGATAGAAAATTGATTGGCAGACAGGAAACAAAGAATATAAACAAAATTCATTACAAAATTGAGTGGTTATACTTCAATCATGTATAAGGCAAGGGTGAGATCACTTCTTGAGAACTCTGCACAATACTGGTCCTTTTATTTAAAGAAGTATATGAATGTGTTGAAAGTGATTCAGAGAAGGATTATTGGGTTAAAAATAAGAATAGACATGTTGTCTTGTGAGGAAAAGTTGAAGAGATTAGAGTTGTACCCACTGGAGTTTAGAAGAGTGAAAGGTGACATGGTTGAATATATAAGACACTGAGTGGTCTTGACAGGATGCAGGTGTAGAAAATGGTTCCGCTTGTAGGAGAATTAACGGGTCCCTTTCAGAATGGCAGGTAGTGACTAGTGGGGTACAGCAAGGCTCGGTGCTGATACGGCAGCTATTTACAATATATATTAATTATTTAGATGAAGGGATTACAAGTTACATTAGCAAATTTACAGATGACACAAAGCTGGGTGGCAGTGTGAACTGTGAGGAGAATGCTATGAGAATGCAGGGTGACTTGGACAGGTTGGGTGAGTGGGCAGATGCATGGCAGATGCAGTTTAATGTGGTTAAATGTGAGGTTATCCATTTTGTAGCAAAAACAGGAAGGAAGATTATTATCTAAATGGTGTCAAGTTGGGATAAGAGGAAGTACAACGGGATCTGGGTGTCCTTGTTCATCAGTCAAATAAAGTAAGCATGCAGGTACAGCAGGCAGTGAAGAAAGCGAATGGCATGTTGGCCTTCATAACAAGAGGAGTTGAGTATGGGAGCAAAGAGGTCCTTCTGCAGTCATACAAGGCCCTAGTGAGACCACACCTGGAGTATTGTGTGCAGTTTTGGTCTCCAAATTTGAGGAAGGACATTCTTGCTATTGAGGGAGTGCAGTGGTAGGTTCACAAGGCTAATTCCCGGGATGGCGGGACTGTCATGTGCTGAGAAAATGGAGCGGCTGGGCATGTATACTGTAGAATTTTGAAGGATTAGAGGGGATCTTATTGAAACATATAAGATTATTAAGGGTTTGTATACGCTAGAGGCAGAAAACATGTTCCCGATGTTGGGGGAGTCCAGAACCAGGGACCACAGTTTAAGAATAAGGGATAAGCCATTTAGAACGGAGATGAGGAAACACTTTTTCACACAGAGAGTTGTGAGTCTGTGGATTCTCTGCCTCAGAGGGTGGTGGAGGCTGGTTCATCGGAAACTTTTAAGAGAGAGCTACATACGCCTCTTGAAGATAGCGGAGTCAGGGGATATGGGGAGAAGGCAGGAACGGTTTACTGATTGTGGATGATGAGCCATGATCACATTGAATGGCGGTGCTGGCTCGAAGAGCCGCGTGGCCTACTCCTGCACCTATTGTATATTGTCTATTGGCTAAGGTAAGGTGTGAAAACGACTGATCAAAGGGGGCAATGATCAAGGAAATGTAGAATGGTTCATTGTTAGCTGAGGGGAATATGACAATGAGGCATACAATCAGTAAAATGTAATGAACTAAGATGGGGGAGGAATGGAGAGAGAGGGAAAGCAAGAGTTACATGAAGTTAGAGAAATCAATATTCATACCGTTGGAGTATAATCTGCACAAGTGAAATATGAGGTGCTGTTCCTCCAATTTGCATTGGGTCTCACTCTGACAGCGAAGGAGGCCCTGGACTGAGAGTTCAATATAGGAATGGGATGGTGTAACCCACACGCCCCTAGCTCTCTCTCTCTAGTGATCGTGACAGACCACGTACAGCTAGGGCTATATATGATGTATGATTAATAAAGTAGTGAAGACCTTAAGGTGTCTGTGTACCTTCACTACAGATGGGGAGTTAAAGTGTTTAGTAACCGGGAGATCACATAGGCCTTGGTGGACTGAGTAAAGGTGTTAATCCTGCCTTGGAAATAGATCAGAATCCTAGAAATCTCCCAACTGGTGGTGTGGAAGATACTTCACCACACAAACTGCATTGATTATAGAGAATAACTCATCAACTTAATTTCAACTGTAGTTAGGGTCGGGCAACAGATGCTGGCCTTAGCAGCAAGACCCATGATGTATGATTGATAAAGAAGTTATTATACCTTTCATGACTTTCCCTCGGGTATATTAAGCCCAGTTACAAATTTTAGATGGCTCGTGAGTTTTTAAATTGTCATATCCCTTTTACTAAAGTGCCAGATGTCATTGTCTGTTCAGCTTTCGGAGGGAGTTGGTTGTAATGCAACTTCATTTGGCAGCTGCCAAAATCTTTTCATTCACGCAGGATGCAGGAAAGGGAGGAGTTTAATCTTCAATATCTTTTGATCTGTGACAAACTGATGTACTTGCACAGGATTTAAGTCACACAGTATAAGGCAATGAAAGTTTTGGATGTTCTAGATTTGGGCTAATGACTTTGTTGAATGGCGCCTCACCACCGCAACTCGATTTTTTTAGCCCCAAATTTATCTGGATTGAATCCATATCTTCCAAATTGTGTAGGCAACTGAACCATCCTATCACCATCTAGAGAGCAGTCCTACCACCTACCACGTTTGGGACCCTTGTACTCGTTTTAATTGGAATCTACTGAACTTTATGTTGCACTAAATGTTATTCCATTTATCCTGTATCTGCAAACTATGGGCGGCTTGATTGTAATCATGTATAATCTTTCCGCTGACTAGATAGCATGCAACAAAACAGCTTTTCATTGTACCTCAGTACACGTGATGATAAACTAACCTAAACTAAACCAAACTAAGTCACTAAACTAAATTGTTGAGTGAATCAAACATACTCACTGATCTGGTGCAACAGTATTTATTGAGTAATGCATACAACACACGTGCATTTACTTCTACTGTGCAGCAGCACCGACTGACAGCACATGTGATAATATGAATGGTGTGGTAGTATATATGTGGAGCTTATAATAATAAAGCACTACATTGGTTAGTAAGTAAAGTAACCAATCTACACAAACTAAACTAAACTGAATTATTTGTATTGCAGTACTGGGAGCAGAGGCATTAGTAAGTTTGACACATGAACCTTGACAGACATTTGTTCAGTTCTCACCATTCATTCATTTTCTATCTCCAGATCTGCACATTTGCCTGGTTGGATCCAGGACTCATCTCAAGTTATTGTGAACAATTATGTCCAAGTCCAGGCACTCCCCACTTACGTAAGGACAACGGTCCATGAACCCTTACACAAGTCATACTTTATGTAAATCGGAATTACCATCACGCTTGAATTCCTCCTGCAACTGTAGATTTGCGGGTCATTCTCGTGGCTTCCCTTAGGCCGGTAGGAGGAGCCAGGTTCTTACCTTCTGCACCCTCAATGTAGGCTGTGGGAAGTACCCACGGGGCACAGTCTGAATAGTGGCGAGGCGAGGAGAGGGACGACCGTTCTCTGGATGATCCAGTTGGAGGTGACGGCTGCAATGTGCCTTTATGGCCAGCTATAGCTTGGACTTTGAAAATGGCGCCAAAACCTGGCCACTTTTGTATATGGTCTTGGTGGTTATTTCTATACGCTTTGTACTCAATCCGGGATAGGATTTATATGTGGTGATAATTTGCTGAACTGCATGCAAAAAATAATTTCTCTGTACCTGGGTACATGAGATAGATAATAAAGAACCATTGAGGTTCACTGTGTAGGAAGGAACTGCAGATGCTGGTTTAAGCCAAATATAGACACAAAAAGCTGAAGTAACACAACAGGTCAGACAGCATCTCCGGAGAAAAGGAATAGGTGACATTTCAGGTCGAGCCCCTTCTTCAGACTGGAGTCTCGACACAAAACGTCACCTCTCCAGATGCTGTCTGACCCGCTGAGTTACTCCAGCTTTTTGTGTCTATCTTACATTGAAGTACCCTGTTGCCTGAGGAACAACGGTGAATACAAGTCAAAGCATATCCTTATATATACGATACACTGAGCGACCTGGGGATGACAGAAGCCTCCTCGTGGCGATCCCCGGAAACGACGAAGCAATGCACATTGTGCGACCATTTCTGACAACATGTTGGACAGTGACGGAAGCCAACAGCAAGCTATGCATCGTCTGACATGAGCGAACGATCTAAGCAACCTGAGAGGTGGAAAGGTAACATAACTAGGATTTTTTCACTTGCATCCAGTTCTGATGCATCTTTGGGTAATGTTTCTTGTTATGTTGCAGTCATTCCAAATCACTGATTACTTCCATTTCAGTTTCAACAATTTCATTTTGCTGTTTCAATTAACTCTAACTGATCAGTGTAATGGGGAGACAAGTTTAAAGGACAGGATGTAACAAATTTAACGGTGTCCAGAGGATTCCAAGAGATATTTTATTCTTCAGTGAATTAAATTTCTTTTATCATTCTGCTGAACTTGCTACATGTCCAGTTTAACGCTTTTTCTTATTGATATGAGAATGTGCACAGTTCCATGCTTGCTGAAGAGGCATTATAAAAATGCAGCTCTACCCCAAGACAGAAGTGAATTGAAGGTCCTTCGGTCATCTAATACATGCTACGCCAGCTACAATTCACTAAGCCAGGCTCTGCATTACACAGTCTGTCACATTAGTACTGCAATAAAACTACAATGTAAAATTTCAATTCAAATTTGTCAGGCACCCATAAAATCCCTTATATGCAATATCCCTTCCCTGTGCTGGGTTGGCAGGTACTCCAATCAATTATAAATATGCATCAAATTCAACATGAAAAATTATAAGGAACATTATTAACAATCATGCTTGTTTGTTCCCAAACTTGGTGGCTTACGGAGGCGTCCGTTCCAACATGTGTACTCCCGATGGTGCTTTATTCAATGGCGCTTCATTTGTCACATGTGCAACTACATAGTGAAATTAGTTTTGCATATTTACACATGCGGGCGTAGCCATGTTTTGGTGACATTTCCCAAGTCCGCTCCGCACACGCGCTCGGTCTACTGGAGTGGATCCTGATCCAGGTACGCTCCAGGCTGCTGCAGGGACTCCACTGCCTTCGATCAGATTGGCAGGGGCCGACCTTGAATGCGCTGGAGGCATTACCCCGGTTCACCCTCCCTCCTGGCCCACTCCTCGCGTCCGATGTCTCCTGGTACGGCCGTCTGACGAGGCTTCGGGTGCGTTCTCTGTTGTTGTTTAAAAGTGATGCTGAAATTCAGACCTGTTCCCCAGCTCTATTGCAGCTCACTCCCTCCAAACCTTTACTCTGCTTTCCCAGCTGAATGAGGGCAGATAACTATGAGATGCTTTGAGAGAAAGTAGAGGAATGATGTACACCAACAAAATAAAAAAAAATTATAAAAACAAAATTACAACAAATCAATTACTTTGCCAATAAAACGGCCTTTCTTCCACTGTAATTGATTGCAGAACACATAAAGCTTCAGTGATGAGACTTGCTATGAACAGTGTTTAAAGAAGTGTTACTGGCGAGGTGGCAGAGGATTACAGTAACCCATAGATGATACATATGTTGTTCTTTTCCAGATCAAAGGTCTAAAGAATCATGTCAAAATAAGATACATTGTGAGATCTCTTGCTAATTTTTGCTGCTTCAGTACTCTTTGTAAATGAGAGCTGAAAATTGTCCCAAAACATCATTTCTTTCAACAATGTCTGTCGTGACAGCTGCATGATGTGTACTCAGTGCAGCAGATTGGAAGCTGAGAGTTTCATCAATAAATATCAGCCTGACCCCCTACATGTCCTCATGTCAACACTCAGAGTAGTCACACTCCATCATTTCTTTCACTTACCCCGCACCATGCAGAAAATATGGTAAGCTCATTATTTCAATACAATTTTGGAATATCTTAACAAATATCGTCAAATGTTATTCAGCACCTATAAAGGGCAGTGAAGATAAATTCACCATTACTGCCATCAACCATTTTACTGTGTAACAAAGTCCTAATAAATCAGTCTGATTTGCAAAGTCAAAACAGTTCATGTGGAACAGATGTGATCTTTTAAATGTATTTCCGTGCTTTATCTTATTTATTGTAAGGTTACAATTATATCAGGATAATTGTGTCTTTAATTTGTTTCGCAAATGATCAGTCATCAATTAAGCAGATAACTACAGGTTCTGGCAATTGAGGTATTTCTGACCTGTATTTCAAGCACAGTACAACGGCTCCACAAATGTTTATCCTTTATTAAATATGATTTTACCTATTGATGAAAATATCAAGATTGCGACTGTTTGTTGATCCTCAACCAGAAGATTTTTTTTCAAAATAATCCATCTGCAATGTCTACATCAGAGCAAAATGAACGTGCAAACTTAAGCTACATTCTCCATCCTGAGGCCCCAGTGGGATAACCCACTGATAGATAACTAAGTGGAATTGATACGACAAATTTCATTCATGTGTCAGGGAGAATAATTTTTATGCTTTCATTTTCTTGAAAACCAAGATTAAAAAGTAATAACATAAACAAGATTAAAAAAAGTCTGAGGAAGGGTCCAAACGTCACCTGTCTGTTTTCTCCAGAGATGCTGCCTGGCCCGTTGAGTTACTCCAGCATATTGTGTGTCTATCATTGGTATAAACCAGCATCTGCAGTTCATTTTTATTGTAAAAAAAATATTCCTTTTTATTAAGGATTATTAAAACTATATTGCAAAAAGAAGATATACTGTCTACCACTATCCTGCAGCAAATATAATGTGGGTGCAGTAAGACATTGTTTTCTGAACACACTAACAACTAAAACCGGGGAAATTTCTCACTCAGGTTGAAAGAATGATGCAGCACCAATATATATTGTATACTTGCCATTGTTATTTCAGCACAAAGGGATGAAATTAGAATTGACAACAACACAAAACAAGTGATGGTAAATAGTCAGCCTATTTTACAAACTGACCTGTTCTCATTCCAAATGGAAGTCACTGGAAAAGAAAATAAGGTGAGATGCAAATTGACCTGTCCATTTCCTATTGTTCATTGACTAATGCACCCTATCGTCCTTCAAATGAACAAATACCCTTACAGTTCTTCTTTTAATTTGTAAGATGGGTGAGAAGACAGAATTTTACCAGAATGCAACCTGGATTAGAGGGTTTCAGCTACAAAGAGAGGTTGGATAAACTTGGATTGTTTTCACTGGAATGTCAGAGGTTGAGAGGAGAATTGATAGAAGGATATAAAATTATAAGAGGCATAGTTAGGGTAGACAGTCAGAATGTGTGATGTGGTTTACACCAAAGATAGACACAAAAAGTTGGAGTAACTCAGCAGGTCAGTCTGAAGAGGAGTCTCGACACAAAATGTTACCCTTTCCTTTTCTCCAGAGAAGCTGCCTGACCCGCAGAGTCAGGCATGGAAATCGCTATCAAAATATGGAGGGGATGGGGGACAGAGGGGACACAATTTTTTGGCGGCCACTCGCGCACACACACAAACATGCGCAAGTCTTCGGAGGCTCAATCGAGCGCTAAATGCAGCTCAACTCTGCTTGTCTCGCTGGGTTAACTACAGCCCTGCCTGGACTGACGGGACACTAGCGCTGCTTCTCCGTGCTGGCCATATTTCCCGCAAGTCCAGGCAGGGCTGTAGGTTAACCTGGCGAGACAGGCAGAGTTGTGCTGGGTTTAGCTCTGCTTCTCTGCACTGGCTGTGGGCCTGGGGGCACTGCTCCTGTTTGACTCCCGATCTCTCTGGCCACCCGTGAGAGGGAGGCACTCGGGTGGGGATGGGACAGCGCCGGAGAGTCGGGATCGATCCTGGCTGCGGATGAGGCGCAGGTCTGTGCCGAGAGTGTTTTGGCACGTCTCCCTCCTCCAATCACCACACTCTATCCTCAGACTCACTCTCCCCCCCCCCCCCCCACTCCTCCCTCCTCCAGTGATCTCGCTGAATCATCATGTCCCGCCCCCATTGCCTGCTGACCGACGTCTCTCTCGTCCAATCGGCGCCCTCGATCAGCAGTCCCACCCCCACTGTCTCGCGGAAAGCGGAGATGTCACCGGGTTTTAAAATCCAGATTACAAAAACTTGGGGGGGATGTCCCCCACCTCTCAAAACAGAGGGGGGACGTGTCCCCCCTACCCCCCCTCCCCCCCCCCCCGGATTTCCGCCCCTGCGCAGTTACTCCAGCATTTTGTATCTATAGGTGTCAGAATCCTTTTCTCAGGGTGGAAATTTCTCAAGGTGAGAGGGGGGAGGTTTAATAAAGATGTGCGGGGGTATCACATGGCCCACCCTATTTCAACAAATGCAATCAACCTGGCATGCACAAACAGAAGATCAAACAGAACATGTTGTCTTACAACTTTAGGCTGTGCACGCCATACGCAAGAAGAAGAAGAAGGGTGATGGTGGCTGGTACTCTTAATTCGGTGATTTCTTTTGGCACATTAAAATACATTAGGTTTCAGCCTTTCTTAAACAAGCCATTAATAAGGAGGTGGGGATGGTTAGTTGTGGTTGAAGCTTGGAAGACTACAGTAAGGATGCCTGTGTCAAAGCCTGACAATCAGGGCCTCAAGGGTCAATAGCAGTGATTGGGTGGGGGAGTAAGCTAACTGATGTGGGTCACTCTGATGCAAAGAATTCCACAGACTCACAACTCTCTGTGTGAAAAAGTGTTTCCTCATCTCCGTTCTAAATGACTTACCCCTTATTCTTAAACTGTGGCCCCTGGTTCTGGACTCCCCCAACATCAGGAACACGTTTCCTGCCTCTAGCACGTCCAAACCCTTAATAATCTTATATGTTTCAATAAGATCCCATCTCATCCTTCTAAATTCTACAGTATACAAGCCCAGCCACTCCATTCTCTCAGCATATGACAGTCCTGCCATCCAGGGAATTAACCTTGTGAACCTACGCTGTACTCCCTCAATAGCAAGAATGTCCTTCCTCAAATTGGGGGACCAAAACTGCACACAATACTCCAGGTGTGGTCTCACTAGGGCCCTGTACAACTGCAGAAGAACCCATCCCACCCAACAGCGTCCTCCAGCACAAGCATTCTAATTGTATTTAATCATAATGATAATCCAACTGGATCTGCCCAATACCTGAACCCCAAACATATATATTTTTAATAATAGGGTGCATGTTGTACAGCAGGAGAACTGTTTCTCATTAATAGAACATAGTAACAGCAGTGCAGCACACGAGCCCAAGGTCGAAGGGGCGAATGGCCTACTCCTGCACCTATTGATGCCAAGACCATCTCTTATCTACCTGCACAGAATCCATATCCCTCCATTCCCTGCACATCCATGTGCCTATACAAAAGTATCTTAAATGCCATTAACATACCTGCTTCAACCACCACCCCTTCGCAATGCATTTCAGGCACGCACTACCCTCTGTAAAAAACTTACCCTGCACACCTCCTTTCAACATTGTCTCCCTCATCTTCAAGCTGTGCCCTCTAGTATTTAACTTTTCCATCGTGCCTGCCCTATCTATGCCTTATATTACTTTTATATACTTCTATCAGGTCTCCCCCCAACCTCTGGTGTTTCAGAAAAAACAATCCAACCTCTCCCTGCAGCTAATACCTCCTAATCCAGGCATCAATCTGGTAAAATATTTACTGAAGATGACTAGCAAAGCCAAACATATTCTCCACAAGAAGGTTTCTAGTCTCTCTTCCACACTCAAACTGTTGGCCCCTATTCTCTTTGTTACTGCTTTAGAAATGTTTTCAATGTTTATCCTATGTCCAAGACTCCCTTTGAAAGCTGCTGAAAGAAGCATTAGTATGGTATAATACTTGGCACTGTGAATCTCATAATAAATCCAATCATTTCTATTCTTGCCTAAGTACTTAAGTTTTTATATTAATAATCCCTGAGGTTCTGAAGTTGCCAGTTTCTGATAGGATGTACATGTTAACAATTTACTTGTCCCAACAAATCTTAAGTGATGGACCTTTTTTCTCAGTTCAGTTGGAAGCAATAAGTTGGAAGAAGATGTTTATGGCACAGGGATGCAATTTACTTATTCATATCAAGGGAGAGGAACATGAGCTCTTAATCCCTTGGACTTTATTTCAACGATCCCACTCTATTGTGGAGGATAATGCTAAAAAACCTTTCTCGCACAATCAATTTACAGCCACATGAAATCAACACCAAACCGTAATAGGAAATTGAAATAGAACAGTGCTTCCTCAAAAGCAGTTGGTCTTTTTGTTGTGTAAGAAGGAACTGCAGATGTTGGTTTGAAACGAAGATAGACACAAAAAGCTGGAGTAACTCAGCGGGACAGGCAGCATCTCTGGAGAGAAGGAATGGGTGACGTTTTTTGTTGGCTGCCGACATTATTATCATTTAATGTCAATACCTTATACTCAATATGAAGCTTCAAGTACGTTTCTCTTCAAAATTAATTTTATGCACACGCTACTTAACTTTCCCCCTGCTGATTTTCCAGATCATAACTTTTATTTCCAAATGGTGTACCTGCCTTACTGCCTCCTCAAAGTCTGTGCTACAGGCCACTAAGGGTTGCGCTCTACCATAATGCTGACATTATTTCAGTTGTGCAAATTCATTTATTAATGTACAGTCTATTATACCGCAAGGATGTACTTCATAACATGGATCTGTTTCATGGCCGTTATTGTTCCTCATGTAAAAAACAGGGATTTTTCCCTTTTTAAACTATAATTTGGATTTGATAATATCTTTCAAGTCATCTGCCTTTGTAGAGTTAGGTGACAGTACTCCTCTTGCACTATTTTACTTAAGTAATTGAACAATCTTATGCAATGCTACTTGCGCTGAGTTAAGATCAATGGTTTTTAACCACCTATCGTACTGTAACATCTAATAAACCTACTGAAAATTAAACAGCATTTCAAAGGACAAAACAATGTTGAATTACAAAAGGAAATTTAATCCGTTTTTATTTTGTCATATCAGTTTTGACAATGTTATATTGATTTATGGATTTCCACGAAATAAACTGTAACGTAACATGAAAGGAAACTTGTGCAACTCACGTTAATGGAAGCATTCAGTTTAAATCAGCGAACCATCCAGGATCAACTGCAGCATCCATTTCTTTGATTAAAAAGAAGACAAAGCAATTTAAAAATTGTGACACAGATTGTGTTGTGAGATTCAACCAGCTTGTTCGATAAAAGAGAAGCAAATGTGATGTCAAACCACCTGAAAGCTATGAATTACATTATAAGAGTACCATAATGGGCTCAACATAATCCGCTTAATTTTTGACACACAGAAACTGTGACTCAATATTTATTTCTCCAGCATCTGAAGAACATTAATTTTCTTGTTGATCCTCTTGACTTTGTCTCATGGCAAACTGACCACATTCTTGCATATGCAAGATGAAAAGGGGTTTGAGACTGCGATTGTGATGTCCCAGAAAAGCAAATCTGGGACTGAGATCCCCTTAGGTTAGACAGTTGGACAGCATCAGGCAGAAAGGAGGAAAAGACCCATGGGTTTGTTTTACTTATTTTGCCTAAAGGGCCGTAGAACCATCATGTCTTGGTGTAAAAGCAAAGAACTGCAGATGTTGGTTAATACACAAAAGGATGCAAAGTGCTGGAGTAAGTCAGCAGGTCAGGCAGCATCTCTGAAGAAGGTGGACAGGTGACATTTTGGATTATGATACTTCTTCAGACTCCTCCTCTTTCCGACAGTCTGAAGAAGGGATGCGACCCGAAACGTCACCTGTCCATGTTCTCTAGAAGTGCTGCCTGGGGTAACTGTAATTCTATTCCACGTTTCTGCCTTTCCCCAGTAACCTTTTACCTCTTGCTAATCAAGAATCTATCTACCACTCCCTTAAAGTATTCATAGACTCACCTTCCCTCACTCTTTCATGAGGAGAATTCTGAAGACTCACAGCCCTCCAACAGAAATAAATTCACTTAATTTATCTAAAAAGGATCATTTCTTCTTTTTTTAAATGTGACCCTTTGATTCTAAATTACATAGGAAACATAGAAATAGAAAAATAGGTGCTGGAGTAGGCCATTCGGCCCTTCGAGCATGCACCGCCATTCAATATGATCATGGCTGATCATCTAAAATCAGTACCCCGTTCCTGCTTTTTCCCCAGATCCCTTGCCCTATGAGCTAGATCTATTTAGCCCTATGAGCTAGATCTAACTCTCTTGAAAATATCCAGTGAATTGGCTTCCACTGCCTTCTGTGGCAGAGAATTCCACAGATTCACAACTCTCTGGATGAAGAAGTTTTTCCTCATCTAAGCCTTAAATGTAATTAATTTAGTAGCCAACTATGTAAACATACAAGGAATTTGGCCAACCCGTTATTCTTAAACTGTGGCCCCTGGTTCTAGACTCCCCCTACATTGGGAACATTTTTTCTGCATCTAGTCTGTCCAATCCTTTAAGAATTTTATATGTTTCTATAAGATCCCCTTTCATCCTTATAAATTCCAGTGAATACAAGTCCAGTCGACCCATTCTTTCATCATATGTCAGTCCCGTCATCCCGGGAATTACCCTGGTGAACCTATGCTGCACTCCCTCAATAGTAATAATGTCCTTCCTCAAATTAGGAGACCATAATTGCACACAATACTCCAGGTGCGGTCTCACCAGGGCACTAGGGCTCATGTTGTCGACCTCCCCGTGGTGAGCCCTGTCAACTGACCTCAATCTGGCGAACGACAACAGAGACAAGCAGCAGCGCTGCAGCTTGGCGCCAACCCGGAGCATGCGCCCTTTTTAGGGCGGGCACCTATGGATGTCGAACCGGATGGCGTCATCTTGCTGCAGACTTCTGCTGCCTCAAACGCAAGAAGAAGACCAGGGCACTGTACAACTGCAGTAGGACCTCCTTGCTCCTAAACTGAAATCCTGTCGCAATGAAGGCCAACTTGCCATTTGCTTTCTTCACTGCCTGCTGTACCTGCATGCTTACTTTCAGTAACTGATGTACAAGCACACCGTGGTCTCGTTGCACCTCCTTTTTCCTAATCTGATACCATTCAGATAATAATCTGCCTTCCTGTTCTTGCCACCAAAGTGGATAACCTCACATCTATACATATTATACTGCATCTGCCATGCATTTGCCCACTCATCCAATCTATCCAAGTCACCCTGCAGCTTCATAGCATCCTCATCGCAGCTCACACTGCCACCCAGCTTTGTGTCATCTGGAAACTTGTAAATAACTTGGATTCCTGCACCGAACCCCACTAGTCACTGCCTGCCATTCTGAAAGGGACCCATTAATTCTCCTACAAGCGGACCCATTTTCTACACATGCATCCTGTCAAGACCACTCAGTGTCTTATATATTCAACCATGTCACCTCACCTTTCACTCTTCTAAATTCCAGTGGGTACAACTCTAATCTCTTCATATTTTCCTCACAAGACAACATGTCTATTCTTAGTTTCAACCAAGTAATCCTTCTCTGAATCACTTTCTACACATTCATATACTTCTTTAAATAAAAGGACCAGTATTGTGCAGAGTTCTCAAGAAGTGATCTCACCCTTGCCTTATACATGATTGAAGTATAACCACTCAATTTTGTAATGAATTTCTTTTATAATAATCTGAAGGCTTTCTTGTTACTTCGCTCTCTAGTCCTTTGCTTATCACATAATTGGACACCCAGATCCCTCTGCATAAGAATATCAGGTCATGAGACATAGGAGCAGAATTAGACCCTTCGGCCAATCAAGCCTGCTCCACCATTTGATCTTTCCCTCTCAGCCCATTCTCCTGCCTTCTCCCCATAGCCTTTGACACCCTCATTAATCAAGATCCTATAAATCTCTGCTTTCAAAAAATATCAAATGACTTGGCCTCCACAGCCATCTGCGGCAATGAATTCCACAGATTTGTCCATTACCTTCTGGCTAAAGAAATTCCTCCTTGTCTCCATTTGTTAAGATACATCCTTTTATTCTGAGACTGCGCACTCTGGTCCTCGACTTGCCCACTACTGGAAGTATTCTCTCCACATCCACAACTTGTGTTACTCCATAAAGTAACGATTACATTTGGTACACCTTTTGTTCTTTTTATCCTCAAGTGCTTCGAAAGAGGCATCAACAACCTGAGAAAGAGGCATCAACAAACTGAGAAAACATTAAACGCAAATTGGACACTACATTTCTTTGGAAGAAATGAGAAATCAGGGCAGCATGTTGCCTAAAGTTCATTCATCAAAAGACTGCATATTTTGAAAAGGGTAAAAGTACTATGAAACCCATCAGGGATGAACAAAGACTATGCACTATAGATTACTTTAATCCCCTGCCAGATATAAAAGGGATAATTACATATTTGTGGTTGAAGCTGTATGGCGGAAAAATCAATACAACTTTTTTTTGTATGACACTTCATTAGTGTGAAAAGATTTTAAAGCTGAAAAGAACTACAATGCAATTAAATGGTTTCATTGCTCTGCTCACACATATTCAGTATCGGTCGCATATTATTATCTGGTTTACTCGAAAGAGTGACTACCTAATCATTTGAAAGTATTGGTTATATACCAGTACTTATTTACAGTATGTTATTTTTTACAGATCATCGCTGGAAGTGATGAGCTACTAATTTTAAAATGCATCTTACACATTAGCCAATTGGCACTAATTAGGACAGCACCACTTATAAATGCAGCAGCAAAATACTTGCTTCATATTAATTTGATGAAGGTGTCCTTTTGTTAAATTGACATTCCAGAGGCAAAATGCCTTCTCACTCTTTTTCTTTTTAAAGGAGTCAAATTTAAAACGCAGATTTAAGCAAAATAAAAATGGAAGTGTTTGATGATTTTTTTTTAAAGACAATTAAAAATCATCATTTTACGCAAAGCAACTGGGCTGTGAAAATGAGAAGGGGTGGACCGCTCAGCTCCTGCAACCTGCTCTCCCTCCCATTCTATAAGATCATGGCTGTTCCGATTATGACTTCCATATTCTTGCCTTCCCCAATTAACCCTTGAAGAAAATACACAACGTGATGGAGTACTTTCGGCCCGACCCAAAACTTTGCCTATCCATGTTCTCCGGAGATGCTGCCTGGTGCGCAGAGTTACCAGCATTTGCAGTCTTTTTTTTTACCAACCCTTCAATACCTTGCTAATAAATAATCTATCTATTGCCGCCTTAAAAAAATACTCAAAGACTCAACTTCCACCATCCTTTGAAGAGCCCTGAAGATCCACAATAAATGATGGATTGCGAAGAGGTTTTGAAGAAGCAAGAGATCTCAGATTGCGTGACGTGCTGGTGGCAGCACCGGGAGGTGGGGTGGTGAAGAGCCTGCCTTCATTAACAGCACACAGAATGTGAGATCAGTTTGATGGGAGACCTGGCGGAGGTGCACAAAACTGTGTAGGGCATGGTTTGGGTGAATACGTAGGGAACGTCTCCAAGCAGAATAAGAGGTAGAGGGATTGAATAGAATCTGAGGAATCATTTTTTTCGCCCAGTAAAGCTGGTTGGATTATGGAACACAGTGCCAGGGTGTGTGGTGAAGACAGGTATCTGACAATATTGGAGAAGCATCTTTATGTGCATGAATCACCAATGCATAGAAGGCAACAACTAGTATTGATGGTTCTTGATGATCAGCATGGACATAATGGGACAAGAAGCAAGTTCTTCTGTTGAATGACTCACGGTCCTCTGATTGAAATGATATTTGCTCTATTTCAGCCTTAAAAGGGTGAATGCTTATGTTTAAACAGTGACCCTCAGTACCAGATTCTCCCAGAAGAGGGAACATCCTCTCCACATCCACTGTGTCAAAACCTTTCATGATCCGACAGGATTTGGCTGGAATTTATGCCAGAGGGTTCTAGTCTCGGATCCTGCACTGGGATTAGGCTATTTAGGATATCTGTCGTAGGTGGCTTCAAGGGTAGGGTTTAGTAAGAACTTGCCCCTCAGCCTTAAAATACTTTCAGTGAGCAAGATTGCCTGAAGAAGTCCCAATCTGAAATGTTACCTATCCATGTTTCTCAGAGATGCTGCCTGACCCGCTGAGTTACTCCAACACATGATGTCCTTTTTTTTGTGAACCAGCGTCAGCACAGCAGTTCCTTTTTTCTACTTCTATAGATGACCATCCCCAATGTAAACCATTACATTTCCCCCTGCTGGACCTCGGTTAGAATTATTCAGAGCTCCACAATTAGAGAAGAAGGAGGAGCAGGTACAGATTTGACAGGATGGGGGAATTCATGGACAAATTGGGATTATTCTCCTCAGATTAAGAAACCAGAAAGTAATCTTCAAAATAACACGGGGGGGGGGGGGGGTTGATACACAAATTGGAAGAAGTACTGTGGGAAGTTGGACAATAATCAAAGGTTGCAGATTTCATATTGCTGGCAATAGGACTAGTGGGGAACCGTGAAGAAATTATTTCATCGGAAGATTATGATGCCTGGAATGTGCTCCCTGAGAAGGTGGTAGAATCAGATTCAATATAGAGGCATAGACTCAAAGAGACTCAAAGAGTTATACGGCGTGGAAACAAGCACTTCCGCCCAACTATCCACACCAACCAATATGCTCCAGTATACTAGTCCCACCTGTCTGCATTTGATCCATATCTCTCTAAACCTATCCCATCCATGTACCTATCTAAATATTTCTTAAATGCTGTGATAGTACCTGCGTCAACTACCTCCTCTGGCAGCTCGTTCCATACATCCACCACCCTTTGTGTAAAAAAGTTACACCTCAGATTTCTATTAAATCTTTCCCCCCTCACCTTAAACCTATGTCCTCTGGTCCCAATTCCTATTCTCTGGACAAGAGAAGCTGTGTGTTTACCTGATCTATTCCTCTCATTATTTTGTACACCTCTATAAGTTAACCCTTCATCCTCCTGCACTCCACAGAATATAGTCCTAGACTGCTCATCCTCTCCCTAGACCTCAGGGGCTTGAGTCCTGGCAACATCATCATATATATATTTTTTTTTTTGTGATGATTCGTATTTCAGAACCGAGCATATTTGGTAAGGCCATCATTTATTGCCAAAATCTAATTGTCCTTGGGAATTCGATATGCCCTTGAAGAGAACTAATTTGCAGATTTACAGAGAAAAGTGTGGGACCAAGGACTAACTTGAATAAGATCATAAGGTCATGTGATAGTAGAATTCGGCCATTCTGCCCATCAAGTCTACTCCGCCATTCAATCATGGGTGATCTTTCTCCCTCCTAACCCCATTCTCCTGCCTTCTCCCCATAACCTCTGATACCTGTACTAATCAAGAATCTATCTATCTCTGCCTAAGATATATCGAGACTTGGCCTCCACAGCCTTCTGTGGCAAAGAATTCCACAAATTCACCACCCTCTGACAGAACAAATTTCTCCTCATCTCCTTCCTAAAAGAGCATCCTTTAATTCTATGATTCCAAGACTCTCCCAATAGTGGAAACATCCTCTCCACATCCACTATATCCAAGCCTTTCGCTATTCTGTATGTTTCAATGATGTCCCCCCCTCATTCTTCTAAACTCCAGCGAGTACTGGCCCAGTGCCAACAAATGTTCATTCTTGGGATCAAAATGCTTTTCACTGCTGAGGTGACAATAATAAACAAAACTAAATGAAACTACACTTAATAGACCCAATATATTGATTTCCGCATAATACCATAGAGGAGGGAATGGTGTCTGGTATTGTCAATTATCCGTGATAACACCAGGAAGGGATTCACTCCAACCACCTAGTGGTCATTCCGAGAAACAATGTTGTTTTCAAATACAAAGTTATCTTTAATAACTAAAAATATTTGTTTGTTACTACAAGATAAAAATACTAAAGGCTGTTTGTTATATTATTTAATAGGAGATTATTGCACAAGTATCGATCGAAGCAATTGCTTGTCAATTTCTGACTGTCAGTGTAATGAGCAGCGGTGTTTTAAAAAAACAGTGGTATCTGATTATTGTGGGCTTACTCCTTCCACTATAGCCTAAATTTGTTAGAAAGAGGTTGATAATAACGAGGGTAGACTGTACACCCAAGAGGCCAAATGGTAAATACTTCAGTGTCATTAGATTCTGTGAGTCCAAGTCGAATGTCTGTATCTGAACTCATAGTAAAAGTCAGTTTTAATAAAGTTTACAGTGCATTTGACAAATATGGCATAAATAGCATGTTACTATCTGATGACATTTAAGGGCTGTACATGCACTCTTTATAGCTGACACGGCTGTTGAGTTTCAAAGATGGATACAGAAAATATCCGTCTTCCTGCTGTGTTTCACCTTTGGTGTTCGGTAATTGAGCTGGTGGCCTGGCTCACTTTAAAGTGCGACACCGTGCTAATGAGAAGCATAGTAAATGCAAGACTTTGTTACAGTCAATCTCTGTCTTGCGCCAAGGCTTCCCTTACAGGCATTTATCTCTGCTATGAATTAAAATAAAAGAAAGAAAGAACTTATATTAAAGTAGTATTTTTTACATCCTTGGGCAGGCAATGCACTTTACCGTCAATTAATCCTTTCTGTAGCCTAGTCAGAGGAAGGTAAGAAAATAGGCTATTTAAGACAAAACATATATAAAATTATGAGAGGCATAGCTAGGTGAGACAGTTAGAAACTTTTTCATCAAATACTAATGGCCGTAGCTTTAAGGTGATAGGGGCAAAGTTTAAAGGAGGTGAATTATTCCCATTTGTTTATTATCTGTTCGGGGTCAAAATTAAAATGGAAATACGTAACTTCAGAAGTAGTATTTTCTCTTGGATGGAGCAGGCCCTTCGGGGCAACTTGCCCATACCGGCCGACATGTCCCAGCTACACTAGTCCTACTTGCCTGCGCTTGGACACATATCCCTCCAAACCTGCCCTATCCATATACCTGTCTAACTGTTTCTTAAACATTGGGATAGTCCCATCCTCAACTACCTCCTCTGGCAGGTTGTTCCATACACCCACTACTTTGTGTAAAAAGGTTACCCCTCAGATTCCTATTAAATAATTTCCCCTTCACCTTGTCATACTGGGTCAGATTCTGCTGGCAAGAGCCTTTGGCCACCATGTGCTATCATCCCATTCTCAGCACTGCCAGGTCCTGGTTATATATTATCTGTGTTAATTGTGTTTACAGGCATGTTATAATGCTGCAAGTAAGAATTTCATTGTTCTGATCTCAGTACATATGACAATTAAACACTCTTGACTCTTGCTAACACAAACTATCCTGGCCTTCAATGATATGGTTTGAGCAGTGGTAAAAAAATTCATCGGTGTACCATAGAAACCTGTCCCTGAAACAATCCTGATCACATCCTCGGTTACACAAAAAGCTGGAGAAACTCAGCGGGTGCAGCAGCATCTAAGGAGCGAAGGAGATAGGCAACGTTTCGGGTCGAGACCCTTCTTCAGACTGGTCAGGGATCAGGGAAACGAGAGATATAGACGGTGATGTGGAGAGATAAAGAACAATGAATGAAAGATATGCAAAAAAGTATCGATGATAAAGGGAACAAGCCATTGTAAGCTGTTTGTGGTGTGAAAATGAGACTAGGGTGGGGGAGGGAGATAGAGATAGAGGGAATGCCAGGGCCCGAGGGCTGAGGGAGAGATGGGAAGGGGAGGAGACCGTGCTCAGCTTTACTGAATGCCAAAACTGTAGGGGTTTTCAGTCATTTGTGAATGTCTCATTTTCAAAAATGTTCTAAATCTATTAAAAGTTAAGTGAACAGTTTTAAGAAAATTACGGTAACAATATATGCATTTTAAAAAAAAATGTGAAATAAGATTTTAGACTTTACTTTAGAGATACAATACAGAAACAGATCCTTCGGCCCATTCTGATTCTGACTGCGATCACCCCATACACAACACTATCCTACATACTATGGACAATTTACAATTTTCACTGAAGCAAAGTAACCTACAAATCTGTACGTCTTTGTCATGTGGTAGGATACCAGAGCACCCAGAGAAAACCCACATGGTCACAGGGAGAACATACAAAGTCTGTACAGACAGCACCCGTAGTCAGGATCAAACCAGGTGTCTGGCGCTGTAAGGTAGCAACTCTACCACTGTGCCACTGTGCTGCCCCTACGATTGCTAGGAATGCAAATAAATATGAATACTTAAATAAAAATGAACATATCTCTCATTTGCTTTTCTTTCCACATCCCTGTAATCCCCAATGTAATCAGCAGGGTCACAAATCCTGAGCAGGTTCCAAGAAACAATTCCCTAGCATAGATGTTGGGAAATGTGGGAGATGTTGAGGTGTCACAGTGGTAGAGCTGCTGCCTTACAACGCCAGAGACCTGGCTTCAATCCTGACCATGGGTGCTGTCTGTGAGGAGTTTGTCCATCCTCCCCGTGAGTGCATGTGTTTTCTCTCAGTGCTCCGGTTTCCTCCCACATCCAAAAACGTGCAGGTTTGTAGGTTAATTTGCTTCTGTAAATTGCCCCTAAAGTGTTGTAGTGATAGTGTGAACAATGATCGGCACGGACTCCATGGGCCGAAGGGCCTGTTTCCAAGCTGTATCACTAGACTAAACCAAATCTCAAAAAGCTTGAGATCTGCCTGGGGATCAAACACATTGGGAGATTTGGCATCGCATTTCGTGAATTAAATTTGTGACTTTTATATTTGACCATGTACACAGAAAGACCAGATCTTGCTTCCTATTAAATAATAGCCAGCAGCTCCATTTGAACCAATCAAATTTCCCAGCTAAATCCAGACTAATGAATCCACAAGACTAATGCAAACTGTAAGCAAAATACAAAAGACCATATTTTTATTCCCTAGCACAGTCAGCCCTACCCCACTGAGCATCAAACATATGTTCACCAATTAACAATAATTAGTAGCTAGATTATTATAAACAATGATCTGATTAGCAATGGAAACAGCCATCAATGCTTGTTGTAAACCTACAGGGCTGTTTATAACTCTACCTAACTGGCAGGAACTGGGCGGCTAAACTGAAGGCTGGACGATACAATGAAGGAGGTTGAGGCTGAGGAAAGCCTGGAGTAATGTGTGCAGTTTACTGAAGGAATGTTAGTTTAGTTTTGAGATAAAGCATGGAAATAAGCCCTTCGGCCCACGCTGACCATTGATCACCCATACACTAGTTCTATGTAATCCACTTTCGCATCCAACACACAAGGGGCAATTTACAGAAGCCAATTAACCTTCAAATTTGCACATCTTTTAGTTTAGTTTAGAGATACAATTCGGAGACAGGCTCTTCGGCCCACCGAGTCCGCACCGACCAGCGATCCCTGCACAATAATACTATCCTATACACACACTAGGGACAATTTCCAATTTATATTTATACCAGCCAATTAAGCTACAAACCTACTGTCTTTGGAATGTGTGAGGAAATCGGAGCACCTGGAGAAAACCCATGTGGTTACAGGAAGAACGTACAAACTCCGCACAGACAGCACCCATAGTAAGGTACTGAAGCTCTGTATTGCACTGGGCCTCACACTGACAATGGAGGAGGCCCAGGACAGAAAGGTCAGATTGGGAATGGGAGGGGGAGTTAAAGTGCTGAGCAACCTATAGATCAGGTAGGTTAAGGCGGACCGAGCGGAGGTGTTCAACGAAACGATCACCAAGTCTGCAAGCGCAGGCTCGCCGATTCAAGATACAAGATACATTTATTTGCCACATGTGCCAGTTGGCACAGTGAAATGAGATTACCATACAGCCATACAATAAAAATAAAGAACACAACACACGATAGAATTCAACATAGAAATATCCCCACACAGCAGAATCAAAGTTTCCCACTGTGAGGGAAGGCACCAAAGTCAGTCTATACAGGAGTATATATATCCTGATTATTGGCGAGACCAAGCGCAGGCTCGACGATCGTTTCACTGAACCATATATCAGTGAACCGGCACTTGCATGCTCGGCGATCGTTTCACTGAACACCTCCGCTTAGTCTGCCTTAACCTACAGAACCTGATCTCCCGGTTGCTCAGCACTTTAACACCCCCTCTCATTCCAAAACTGACCTTTCTGGCCTGGGCCTCCATTGTCAGAGTGAGGCCCAGTGCAAATTGGAGGAACAGCACCTCATATTTTGCTTGGGCAGCTAACACCCCAGCGGCATGAACATTGACTTCTCTAACATCAAGTATCCCTTGCTTTTCCTCTCTCTCCGTCCCCTCCACCTTCCCAGTTCTCCCACCAGTCTTACTGTCTCTGACTACATTCTCTCTCTGTCCTGTCCACTCATCAGTCTGAAGAAGGGACTCGACCCGAAACGTCGCCCATTCCTTCTCTCCAGAGATGCTGCCTGTCCCACTGTTACTCCAGCATTTTGTGTCCACCTTTGATTTAAACTAACAACTGGAGTTCTTTCCTACACAAGTTACTGGATTGTATTGATTAAACCATTTGATTTAAACAAAAACATTGACATCAACCAATAAGGTCTCTCTGGAAGAGATGCAGAATGGGTCCATCAGAAAAGAAAAAGCATCCTCGCTTCTCAACCTATTAGTCTTCTCAAATTGTTTATACTTGTGTTCCAAATCTTTCCCAATCTGTTAAACTAGAGTAATCAATCACGTAAAATTCTGGTCAGCCAGCATGATGGATAATACTTTGGCATGGAGAAAGGTGCAGGAATGGTGTGTGGCTGAAAACAACTTGGAAAAGACCAACAATCTATGTCTGTTCAAGAAGGAACTGCAGATGCTGGAAAATCAAAGGTAGACAAAATTGCTGGAGAAACTCAGCGGGTGCGGCAGCATCTATGGAGTGAAGGAAATAGGCAACTTCTCGGGCCGAAACCCAATCTGTGTCTAACTGGAATGTCAAAGTGTAAATGTTTGGAATGTCTTTATCCCAGAGGGTATGAATGTTCACTCATTGGCTGTGACTGTTTGGACATTAAACGAAACAAAGGATATGATCTGGCAGAAACATCAATCAACGTGAGGCAGGCAATCAGCGACAATCTTGGTGAAATAGCCCGTTCCTGCTTTATATAATTTTGTTCTAGATTTAGCACCGGTCTGACAGAGATTTACAAATGAATCCAGAAAGTGAACCACTTGATGAATTACTCTAGGTTAACAGACTGGGAGAGATTTGGGAACACAAGTTCAAATGATTTAATAGGATGGAAAGTGGGGATATATTTCATTTTCTGCCAGAACCAGAATCTCTGGGATAGACTTTAGACAGGTCTGTTGTGTGTAGACTCTCCCAATCCCTTCCAAGGGGACCTGGACTATTAACAGAATGGAACTGGAACTACTCCATAGATCATTATGGATAACAAATGATCCATGTGATCTCCTACCCCGATTTCCATAAAAGCATAAAAAACACACTCTAATCCATGCAACAAGGATGGCACGGTGGCGCAGCGGTAGAGTTGCTGCCTTACTGCGCCAGAGACCCGTGTTCGGGTGATGTCTGTACAGAGTTTGTACATTCTCCACATGACCTGCGTGGTTTTTCTCCTGTGCTCTGGTTTCCTCCCACGCTCCAAAGATGTACAGGTTTGTAAGTTAATTTGGCTTCAGTAAAATTGTAAATTGTCCCTAGTGTGTAGGATAGTGCTAGTGTACGGGGATCACTGGTCGACGCGGACTCGGTAGGCCAAGAAACATGTTTACGTGCTGTTTCTCTAAAATCTAAAGCCTAAATCACTTTAAATTCTGCTCCCTCATTTTTGATCCCTCTGCTAAAGTCCTTCCTATTTATAAATGCCATCTAAAATTTTACATATCACAATTAAGTCTCCCGTTATCCTTCTCGGTTCCACAGAAAACACCCGAACTGATCCAATCTTTCTTCATATCCAGAATTTCTGAGTCCTGGCAGTACCGTTTTAAATCTCCCTTTCAAACACCCTTTCAAAATAATGTACTGGAATGCACCCATGGAAGATGGACTTTGGTGTTGCAGAGAATCAGAGAAGCTGGGGTTACTGATCTTGTGCAAGTGCAGGTTGAAAGTGCTTCTGACTGATGTATTTAAAATTTAAAACCACTGATTGAGGAATGTAAAATATACCGAAATGGCCGAGAAGCCACACCAATGCCGCTACTTTCATAGAAAGTTAAGAAAAGTCAGTACATCTCAGAAAAGGACACAAAGTGCTGGAGTAATGCAGTGGGTCAGGCAGCATCTCTGGAGAACATGGATCGGTGATGTTTTGTATTAGGACAGAAGGGTCCCAATCCAAAACATCACATATCCATGTTCTGCATAGATACTGCCTGATCAGCTGAGTTACTCCCGCATTTAATGTATTTTCATATAAACCAGTAACTGCAGTTCCTTGTTTCTCAGCATGCCTCAAGTTACTCTTATCAATTTCTACAGATGCATCGTCAAAAGATTCCTCTTTGACCACATCACACCTTGGTATGGTAATTGCTGTGCAATAATTCAAAGTTATTGAATTATTAAAAATTATTATTTATTATATAAATAATAATTTTTAATAATTCAGTAATAATGTATATTGCATTTACAGGCCTGTTAAGCAGTGGCAAGTAAAAATGGTGTTCTGTTGTCAGTACAAATGATAATTAAACACTCCTTTTCTTCTGCCCAAGATGGCAAGAAATTGCAGAGTTGTGAACTTAGCGCAGTCCATCGCACAAGTCAGCCTCCCACCCCCCCCCATCTATACCATGCTGCCACGGGAAATCAGTCGACGTCAGCAAGTACCACTCACATCCTTCCCATTCCCACTTCTTCCCTCTCCTGTGAGGCAGAAGATACAAAGCCGTTAAAGCAACTACCATCAGATTGAAGAACAGTTTCTTCCCCACTGTTACCTGATTCTCGATACAGGCCAGAGAAAATAGTTACCTATTTTCATGCGATAACATTTCTGTGATTTGGTTAACAGCAAGACAGGAGGAATAGGTGGAGGTGGTTACCAACAACAAAGTCCTGAGCAAAATCCTGGATAGCCAGAAAATGACTTGTGCTACTGCTAGCTCGACTTGAACAAGGGGTGTTCAGTCTCTGTCAGCAACTGAAGAAATACTAAACAGTAAGGGACCAACTCTTGGAGGTTCAATAAATTTCACTCATCATAAAAATGTAAGAACGTAGGAAACTGAAGTAGGAGTGGGTCAATTAGACCCTTGAGCCTCCATTGACGTTTTTAATAAGATCAAATCTTGGCCTTACCACATTTTCTCCGCTCTCAACGCGAACCCCTTGACTCCCTTGTAGCGTAAATGTTTGTCAATCTCTGTATTGAATGTATTAAATGACACTACCTCAACAGAGTTTTAAAGAAGCTCAATCCTCTGATAGAGGTAATTCATCTTCATCCCTTAAATGTTTAGTTTAGTTTAGTTTAGTTTTGTTTAGAGGTACAGCACGGACACAGGCCGTTCGGCCCACCACCGATCCCCATACACTAGCACTATCCTACACACTAGGGACAATTTAGAATTTTTACCAAATCCAATTAATTTGGATTTGAAGTAGTAAATGCCTACTATATTCCGTGTGCTGAAGCAAAGCAAGAATTTCATTGTCCTATCAGGAACACATGACAATAAACTCACTTGAGCTTGAACTTAATTAACCTACAAACCGGTACGTCTTTGGAGTGCAGGAGGAAACCGGAGCGCCTGGGGAAACCCCACACGGACACAGGGAGAACGTGCAAACTCCGTACAGACAGCACCTGTAGTCAGGATCGAACCTGGGTCTCTGGCGTTGTAAAGCAGCAAATCTACCGCTGCGCACCGTATCGCCTAAATGGGTGACCGCTTTTCCATAAACTATGATCGCTTGTTTAGAATCACACATTTTGGTGAAACATCGTCTCAGCATTCGCTCTGTCAATCGCCCTCAAAATCTTATATTTAGAAACATAGAAACATAGAAACATAGAAAAATAGGTGCTGAAGGAGCCCATTCGGCCCTTCGAGCCAGCACTGACATTCAATATGTCAGTATGTTCCTGCTTTTTCCCCATATCCCTTGATTCCTTTAGCCCTAAGAGCTATATCTCTCTTCTTGAAAACATCCAGTGAATTGGCCCACACTGCCTCTGTGACATAGAATTCCACAGATTCACAACTCTCTGGGTGAAGAAGTTTTTCCTCATCTCAGTCCTAAATGGCCTACCCATTATTCTTAAACTGTGACCCCTGGTTCTGGACTCCCTCAACATTGGGAACATTTTTCCTGCATGTAGCCTGTCCAATCCTTTAAGAATTGTATATGCTTCTATAAGATCCCCTCTCATCCTTCTAAATTCCAGTGAATACAAGCCCAGTTGACCCATTCTTTCATCATATGTCAGTCTCGCCATCCCGGGTATTATAATATATATATATATCCCGGGTATTATAATATATATATATACACACAATATTCCAGGTGCGGTCTCACCAGGGCCCTGTACAACTGCAGTACAACCTCCTTGTTCCTAAACTCAAATCCTCTCGCAATAAAGGCCAACATTCTATTAGCTTTCTTCACTGCCTGCTGTACCTACATGCTTACTTTTAATAAGATAATATTCTTAGATGGACACAAAAAGTTGGAATAACTCAACAGGACAGGCAGCATCTCAGGAGAAAAGGAATAGATAACGTTTTGGGTCAAGACCCTTCTTCTGAAGAAGGGTGTCGACACTAAACATCACCTATTCCTTTATCCAGAGATGCTGTTTGACCCATTCAGTTACTCCAGCTTTTTGTGTCTATCTTTGGTTTAAACCAGCATCTGCAGTTTCTTCCTACAAAAGATCATTTATTTGGTCTTAAAAAGAGCAATAAGAATAAGCCCAACCTTTTCATCTCTCTGCCAACGTCAACTCCAGCATTGCACATGGCGAAACCTGTCTGCACTACTGCTAATGCAAGTATAATGTTCCCAATACTACAACTGCTACTATCTACCTCATTGGAGACCCTCAGACAATCTTTGAACGTACCTTATTGGACTTTATTTTGCACTAAACGTTATTCACGTTATTCCCTTTATCCTGCATCTGTGTACTGTAGACGGCTCAATTGTAATCATGTATTCTCTCTCCGCTGACTGGTTAGCGCACAACAAAATATTTTCACTGTACACGTGTCCACGTGATAATAAACTAAACTAAATTAAACTAACAGTTTCCTTAAATATGAGGACTGAAACTGTACACGGGTAATTCAGATAGTCTCACTGGCACTCTGTAAAATTGCATCAAGCCTCATCTACTTTTAGTTTAGTTTTAGTTTAGAGATACAGCTCGGAAGCAGGCCCTTCGGCCCATCGAGTCTACACCGACCAGCGATCCCTGCACATTAGCACTATCCTATACACACACTCGGGACAATTTACAATTTACACTTATACCAGCCAATTAAACTACTAACCTGTAAGTCTTTAGGGTGCGGGAGGAAACCCACACGGTCACGGGGAGAACATACAGACAGCACCCATAGTCGGAATCCAACCCGGGTCTCGGGCGCTGCAAGCGCTGTAAGGCAGCAACTCCACACTGCGCCACCGTGCTGTAGCTTCATACCCCTTCCAATAAACACCGGCGGTTCATTACATTTCCTAACTACCTGCTGTACTGACATGCCAACTCTTTGTTTCATGCACCATAAACGCTCAGACTCCTTTGCACTGCAACACTTTAATACATATTCATTCTATGTAAATAATCATTTTTTCCATTCTTCCCTCCAAAGTGAATAACCCCACATTTTTTCAAATTACATCGCGTCTGCTGGTATAATTGAACATTCTACTTCTCTTTGAAGTCTCCATAGTCCTCCTCACAATTTGAAAACACACCTATCTTTGCAACATCTGTGGATTTGGTTTAGGCCATCTATTCCAGGCTATGTCACTTCTATATCTCTCGTTTCCCTTTCCTCTGACTCTCAGTCTGAGGAAGGTAGTCGACCTGAAATGTCACCTATTCTTTTTCTTCAGAGGTGCTGCCTGACCGGCTGAGTTACTCCAGCTTTTTGTGCCTAACTTCGGTTTATACCAGCATCTGCAGTTCTTTCCTTCACATGCACAGCTTGTTATTAGACAACTGAACCATGCTATCACCAACTAGAGAGTGGCCCTGACCTACTATCTACCTCATTGGGGACCCTCAGACTTTACTGGACTTGATCTTGCACTAAATGTTATTGCCTTTAACCTGTACAAACCGTGTACACTTTAATCATGTACGGTCTTTCCACAGACTGGACAGCATGTGACAAAAAAGCTTTTCATTCTACCCCGATACACGTGACAATAAAGTAAACTAAACTATTTAGAAAGACACAGAATGCTGGAGTAACTCAGCGGGTCAGGCAGATTCTCTAGAGGAAAGGAAAAGGAATAGGCGATGTTTCGGATTGAGACCCTTCTTCAGATGAAACATCACCTTTGCTCCAGAGATGTTGCCTGACCTGCTGAGTTAATCCACCAGTTTGTATCTATCTTCGGTGTAAACCAGCATCTGCAGTTCCCACACATAAACTATTAAGAGACAAGTAAGAAAGGATAGTTATAATTAACATGACCATTAGCAGAGCAGCTTCTCACTGACAAAATTGTGTTGCATGATTCAAGTGCATCAGCACAGACCACTCACCCACAGAAACAATCTTGTTGAGAAACCTGGATGTAGCTGAGTACTCTCCCTGGCGTAATATTTAATCAAAATATACAAAAGATTGATAAAATATACATGAAAAGTCCTGAAAATGTAATAAATATTTGCTAGGAGGTGAAAAGTACCAGATAATGTGGTCTCCAAGGAAATGTTACCTTGTTTTGGAAGTATAAACTGTTCTGCACAACGCATTGAAATAAAAATAATAAGGATGTAAATAAATCAATACCGTGATGTTTGCAGTTTTTCACTTCATCCCTGTGGCATCTATTCAGCCTTCAGTGCTCACCGAGATTAAATATTTCATCACTTTCTTTCTCCTATTTATTTCTGAGGTACGTTGCATTCTGCGCGATTATTTTAATGATTTATAGTGAGATGTGATTCAATGGTCACTGCTCCAAATTTCTAAGAAGACTGATACTTGGAAAGTCATGTTTGGACAATCTGTAATGTTGAATGATCATCAATTTGTTGCACACTAGTGTGTGTAAATGAAGAACTATAATTTAATATGTGGACACAAAAACCGTGGCATGGTGGCACTGCGGTAGAGTTGCTGCCTTACACACCAGAGACCCGGGTTCTACCCTGACTACAGGTGCTGCCTGTACGGAGTTTGTATGTTCTCCCCATGACCGTGTGGGTTTTCCCTGGGTGCTCCGGTTTCCTCCCACACTCCAAAGACATCCAACCTTCTCTCTAGAGATGCTGCCTGTCCCGTTGAGTTACACCAGCATGTTGTGTCTATCTTCAGGTTTGTAGGTTAGTTAGCTTCAGTAAAGATTGTAAATTGTCCCCAGTGTATAGGACAGTGTTAGTGGTCAGGGACCACTGGTTGGCACAGACTCGGTGGGCCAAAGGGCCTGTTTCTGCACTGTATCTCGAAACTCAACTAAAATGCTGATCCGCTTTACAGAAAAAGGCACAAAGTGCTGGAGTAATTTGCTACGGGTACATGGGAGTATTATACTGGTGTACTCCATATACCCCCATTAAGTGCACAAAAGTCGAACACCGTTCCTTTAAAAATGAGCTGCAAAAATCCTTATGTACAAGATGAAAATTTGAAACCAACTTTACAGCAACTGGAACTTAGTATCACGGTGAAAAACTTTTGAGCTGTTGTGTGCGGTGGATTAGTGAGGGACATAATTAAAGCAACAGCAATGTTAGTGTTATTTATGCTACTTTATTCTCCTTTCACCAGCTCAAGAGGGAAGAGGCTAATTTTTAGTCTAATTTGTGGCATTTCAAATTCCACATAGAGATTTCTTATGCATCTCTTGAGCTCAGTCTTTTTCCTCGCAGCCCTGCTTGTCTTCTTAAGGGACTGCATCTAAATCCTACCAATTTAGTCTATATGCGCCAGACCAGCAAGTGCTAAGGATTGTTTTGCATAGATTTCATTGAGATACTACCACCATTTGCTTTGCTCTAGTTCTGCTTAATTACGTGTTTTGAGCACATTTTGTTTCAAATTTTGTTTTTTTTTTCATTCACCTGAGCCCATTGAGTTAAAAAAATTTCCCCTGTCATTTAATTTTCCTGCTTTTTGTGATCTGTAATTGGCCCTGGATTTCTGACTTTTTGCTAATAAGCAGCTTACTCCCTATCCCTTTAGGCATAACCCGCACTGCTCTCTTTATGTTATGAATTTTACAAGGGATTTTAATAGATGCTTTAGGCTATGCAAACTGTTGTTAAAAAAAAGAAAAGCTTAATACTCAAGCTTTGACACAGAGGACATGCGAATGTCTGCTTATTATTGCAGTCAAGTCTCAAAAACTTTCATTAAGATTTGCCAGGGCCAAGAGGGGAAACAAAATCAGAACTACATGAAAGAATATTAACCTCATCCTCCATAACAAACTATAATTAGTAAGTACTCCACATTAACTCTCTTTGGACAGAAATGCTCATTATTTTTATACATACATAATAAAACTGCTTATCTAAGGTCAAAGGCCTGGCTGTGGATGAAGAAATGAGGAGGTGTCAGAGCAGGAGAAAATGTGATTTGTATTCTTCATTTTAAGAAAGCTCTAAAATGCTACACAGGGAATGGAAGGAAGTGTTGAATGTGGGCTTCAGGCTGTCAGTAGTCTGACAGCTATGGTAACTACCCTCTAATCCAGCAGGCTCCAGCCATGCTCTCAGCTGACACTGCAAGGGCTGACTGACAGCTGAAGTGCAGGCACTTTTTACTGGCAGAAGTGACATTCAGTCTATTAAAGCTGACAGGCACAAAGGAGAGATTTGCCCTGAACGGTTGGTAGTGAAGCACAGTAAAAGGGTTATCGGAGAGGTCATGAAGAAGGTGTCAAATTCCATCTCTGATCATAACAATTTTGTTAATCATGGTGGTGGACAATGCCTTGCTTGTGTCTAAACATTATGCAGAGAGCTGGTCACATTCGGGAAGCCGCACGCTCAAAATTAGAGGGATAAAACTTTCTCATAAGGCAGCAAACCGGGCATTGCTCCTGTTGTTCTATCAGTTACTTTAAATGCACCACATCCAAGCTCTGCAATGCTTTGAAAAGTTACACAACCCCAGGATTAAAGTTTAGCTTTTGCCAATATGGTTGATCTCTACACCATCAGCTAGACCCAATATGCATTGTTCTTCCAGCCGAAGGCATAACCTTGCACCTGAACAGAGCCGAGCCAGAACAGATTCAGACAAAAGAAACTCAAACATAAAGTTGAACCTATTGTTTTCCCAACAACGTAACCGGAAGTGGTTAATCTGTGGAATTCATTGCCACAGAAGGATGTGGAGGCCATCAATGGATATATTTAAGGCGGAGATTGATAGATTTTTGATTAGTAATGGTGTCAGGGGTTATGGGGAGAAGGCAGGAGAATGGAGATGAGATGGAAAGATTGATCAGCCATGATTAAATGGAAGAGTAAACTTGATGGACTGAATGTTCAATGCCTTTTGCATGTTTTCAACAAATGAAATAGTCCATGCCTGCATGCATCTAGACCAAGACAACATTTAAGTATGGGGCTAGTATATGGCGAGTAATATCCATGGCACAATAGTTCAGGCAATGGGCATCTCCAGCAAGTGTGTCTATCCTCCATCTTCTTCTTAGACCTCCCTCGGTCATAGCTGACCATGGGTGTCTCCAGGGTCGGAGGACGCCAGTACGTAACTTTGTTTAACATGGGGAGACTGGTGCACAGGCAGCCACCACACGGTCCTTGACAGATCTGGTTCAGGATCCAGTGGCCAAGACGACCGGTAACCCTTTTCTGCTGCAGCCTTCATCTGCCTTCCCAACCGTTGTGACGCTCCACGAAAGTGTGCTATCATCCTCCGCCTGTTCCACTGTTGAGGTCCTGTAGGTTCTCCATCACCTGTAGGTTAATTGACCTCTGTAAATTACCCCTAGTGTGTAGTGGGTGGATGTGTACATGCAATAACGTAGAAGTAATGAGAATAGTAAGATTAAACGAGAACTTACCTGTTTGAAGTTTGATCGTTATTTTATGAGGAGTAACGATGAGGGATTACGTGAAGAAGCCCCGCCTGGCGCTTGATCGGCATACTTCAAAGCAGCGGCATGAAAAACACAGAACATAATAGCCGGAGTAAGATAGTAAGGCTCAACATAGATTTAGAACTACCAGATGATCATTTATTTTATGAGGGTCGGGAGTGGAGGGCACATAATCCCTCATTGTTACTCCTCATAAAATAATGATCAAACTTCGAACTGGTAAGTTCTCATTTAATCTTACTATTTTACTTCGGAGTCACGTGAGTGACTACATGAAGATTTTGTAGCTTCTGTGTTTTTTATGTCGTAGAGTCATTCCATACGACAGTCTGGCTAGGTCAACACATAAATGAGTAAATAACCTTTTACCAGAATTCAGTTTTAGTTTATTTCATAAATCTTTTAATGATAAAAGAACAAATAATAACCCCTTATTTATACCTGGGGAAAATCACTACAAAGTGATAAAAGATATAAAGTGATAACATAAATCGATAATATAAATCGATAGTGAAACAAAGCAGGTGATTACAGTGAACCCAACACCGCGTGTCCAAAGCCTGTCATTGTGAGAACAGGTTTATCGTAGAACTTTGAAAAAGTTTCTTCTTTACACCACCCTGCGGCTTCTAAAATGTGTTCGAGTGATACGTCCTGTAACTTCGCCGCGGATGTAGCTGCTGCCCTGGTGGAGTGAGATTTAAACACATCAGTGTCTACTCCCGCTAAAAGTAACACCTGTTTTAACCATCTAGAAATGGTTTGTACTGATGCTTTTGTGTGTGGTTTCTTATGCGTAATAAATAACGCTTTTTCATCACCTCGAAGACTCTTGGTTACTTTTATATATTAAGTCAAGTGTTTAACTACACACAACGTTGGATCAATAGGGTAAGCTTGAAACATTACCTTAGTTCCAGTTCTTCCTGGTCTGCTTTGTTTGATCAGATCATAAATGTAAAACACAATGTTATCTGAAGCCACATGCATACAATCTAAACGTAGCATTTGCAATGTTTGCACTCTTTGTGCTGATACCAACGCCATTAACATTACTACTTTAAATGTTAATTTTTCCAAAGACATAACTGTGATTGGAGTCCATTGCCTAAGCAAAGTAAGTACAATGCTGACATCCCAAATTTCTGTATATCTTGGCTTGGGTGGATTTTTGTTAAAAATCCCTTTCATAAACCTGGATATTAATGGATGAGATCCAATTGATTCATGGTCAGAAATTTGTCCTAAATAGGACGATAAAGCACTACGAGCACTATTAATGGCACTATAACTCAAGTGCTGCTGAAAATACAACTCAGCAAGGAACTCCAATATGTTTGAAATGTTCACAGTATGATAAGATATATTTGATTGTCTACAAAAAACTTCCCATTTCTTTATATGTGTCATATATTGTTTCTTAGTGCTATCTCGCCATGATGAGACTATAACATCCATGGTCCTATCCGACAGTCCAAGCCCTTGTAGTGGTCTGGTCAAAACCTGCAGGTTAACAAATTCATATGAACATGTAATGGATGAATTTCTTTTGTTACTGGTTGTATTAACAAATCACTGCAGCTAGGAATTGACATACATGGTTCCTTAATCATATTTAACATCAATGGGAACCATGGTTGTGTGGGCCAATTTGGAATCACCAACAGTCCTGTGGCAGAATCTTGTTCTATTTTCTTAAGACATTGCCTAACCAGGCCGAATGGAGGGAAAGCATAAAAGAACATATTTCCCCAATGTAGCGAAAAAGCATCTACTGCTACCGCACCTGGATTGGGTTCCCAAGACACATATTTAGGCAATTGATGATTTAAACTTGATGCAAACAGATCAATGTCTGGTAACCAACAGCGAATAACCATTTTAATGAAAACTTGTGGGTTCAACATCCATTCTATGTTGTCTTTAAATACCCTTGATCTGTTGTCTGCCACCACATTGCCTTTACCTGGGATATAACTTGCTGAAACCCAAATTTGGTGCTCAGTACACCAATGCCATATCTGATTGACCAGACAATCACATGATACTGATCTTCCTCCACCCATGTGATTAATATATGCGACAGCTGTCTTATTGTCTAATTGTACCTGGGCATGCAGATCCTTTTTTGTAGAACAATAGGCTTTTAATCCATAAAATCCCCCAATAACTCCAAATAATTAATATCATATGTTTGGAGAAACAATTCCTCTTGGACAGTCCATCTGCCCCCACAGCTCGTAAATTTATCTGTTGCCCATAAATCGGAGAGCACTTGCATCTGTTTGTAAAAATACTTCAGGCTGCTGTACTAAAATGTTTTTAGCAGCATGTGGAACATTTTCAATCCACCATTGTAATTCCAATAAAGCTTCTTTTGTTAATTGCATAGGCCTATCAAAATGGCCTGTTCGCTTTTTTAAAGCTTGCGTTTTGTCCCTTTGAAGGTTTTGGTAATGTAATGGACCAAATTCCACTGCAGTAAATGCTGCTACTAATTTACCAATAACCTTTGCTACTTCTCAGATGGAGGGATAAGGTTTGTGAATGAGGCCCCAACATACAGTTGAAATATCAACAATCTTGTCCATTGGCAAAGTTACTAACATAGTAACTGAATTAATCACAAAACCTAAATAATAGTAAGATTAAACGAGAACTTACCAGTTTGAAGTTTGATCTTTATTTTATGAGGAGTAACGATGAGGGATTACGTGAAGAACCCCGCCTGGCGCTGGAACGGCATACTTCAAAGCAGCGGCATGAAAAACACAGAACATAATAGCCGGAGTAAGATAGTAAGGCCTCTCATAGATTTAGAACTACCAGATGATCATTTATTTTATGGGGGTGGGGAGTGGAGGGCACGTAATCCCTCATCGTTACTCCTCATAAAATAAAGATCAAACTTCAAACTGGTAAGTTCTCGTTTAATCTTACTATTTTACTTCGGAGTCACGTGAGTGACTACGTGAAGATTTTGAAGCTTTCTGTGTTTTTCATGTCGTAGAATTTATTCCATACGACAGTCCGGCTCATTCAACACAGTGACGAGCGAATAACACATTTTCCCCCAAACATTGCCTCAAGTTATGTGATAAATTATTTCACATTATAAAGAATAAAAGTAATGCCCTTTCCATTGAAAGGCAAGTTTATCACAAAATATCAATTGATATATATATTTTGATGGTATGACAAAGCAACAACTATAGAGAACCCAACACTCCGTGTCCAAACCTGACACCATGACTGGTTCCTTTTTTACTTTAACATTAATTTACACCCTCCTGCGGCCTTGCATCTTTGCTCGAGCGGCTCATCCCGTGCCATTCCTGTGAATGTATCTACCTCATTAACAGAGTGATTTTCCACCTTTCAGTGTCTAGTTCCACTGAGTGTATCCAATTTCTAACCATCTAGAATACATTCCTCTAGAACCATCAGTTTTTACTGAACCTAATGTGGTTTTTGTGTGTAATAAGTAGTGCTGTCTCATTACCACAGAGACTCTTACCTACTTCAACATATTTCATCAATGTTCACACACACACACAACTTAAGGCCGACAGGATATGTTTATAGGTTTACCTTGGTTTCAGCTCCTCTTGGTGTGCTTTGTTTGGTAAGTTCATAAACATATATGATAATGTAATCTGTATCCACATGCAATTATAACGTAACATTTGCAATGTTTGCACTCTTATATTGATACTAAAGTCATCAGCATTATTATTTTCAATGTTAACTCTTTTTGTGTATTACAAATTTAGGTATATTTGCCTAAAGCAATTCAGGATTATTTATCTCCCGACATATATTACAATTTTGGACAGATTATATATATATATATACACATATATATATTTATATTAATATCCACATATATATCCCTTTCCATATCGGGATATTATGAATGCACCTGATAACTTCTTGGTTAGTATATTGTCCGTTAATAGGACGGTAACACTGAGCCCTATTATTGGCTCTATCAATTAGATACTCAGAAAAATGCAATCCACAAGGAACTCACATATATCTAATATGATAAAATAACTTTACTGTATACACAGACTTCCAATTTCTTATAACAAAATATTGTTTTTTAAACTTATTTCTGCAAATTGCAGGTATAACACTTCTTTTATACATAATTATTTTATTGTTATGTTGTTATTTTATTGTTATGTTGTTATTTTAGTTAAACATTCATAGACTTCTTTGACCATCAGCAGTTGTAATGGCCTGGTCAACCTGCAGATAGTCAAATTCATATTTTCATGTCATGGATGCCTTTGTACAACAATAAATTACTGCAGGGTTACACAAAACTGGAGAAACCAGCGGGTGCAGCAGCATCCAAAGAGCAAAAGGAGATAGGCAACGCCTCGGGTCGAGACCCTTCCTCAGACTTCAATAAATTACTGCAACTATGAATCATCACAAGTGGTTCAACATTTGAACAAGTGTCTCCGATACCATTGTCTCTTCCTTAGAGATAAACAGCTGGACTAAACTTTTAGAATATGCCACATCTGTTTACTCAGATAATCCCATGATTGTTATTTGACTTATCTTGTGTGTTTTAACATATGCCACAGCCGTGGTATTGTTCACCTTGATATGACATGGACACTTACATAATAAAACAATCGATATTTAATCCATAACTCCTTATACTTCAATAATTAATACAAATGTTTGGAAAATTTCTTAGGACAATCCATTTATGCTCACCTGGTATTATTGTCCGCAGTCCCAACAAGAGACGTATCAATTATTCTTATAAGAATAGATAATATTCTTATCTTTACCCAAACATTCACAGAAGCTGTACATCATCTGTAACACTTGCTTCAGTTTACAACAGCTGTTAAGCTTATAGTTGAAGGAGCTTGTGAACCTTTTTTACATTACTTTAATAATGATAACGTATAATTTGATATTTGCATAAGCCTCTCACAAAGGCATACATTTTTTTATAAGCTTCTGTATTCCTTCTTTTGGAGCTTTATTTACTCTTTAACTAACCTAATGGAGGGACAAAGTATGTCAACAACAATGAGACATATTTGTATCATAGAACAATTTTCCCCCTCTTATGGTGCTGAATTACTTCTAAATTCAGAAAAGTAATTTATGAATATTTTATTAATGCCTAAGCATACGCTTTATATAATGGGTCAGGTCCTTACCTCCCACCAGGTTTGTAATTGCAGCACTAATTTGCAGCCGACTCTTATAACCTTCCAATTTAAATGTAATCAAGATAACCCATGACCATGACCTCATTAGTGCAAGTGCCGATCTTTTATCAGCATAATTGTTCCTCCAGTATTCTGTTTAACAGCCTTGAACTGGTTTAATCCTTTGGACAATGTTTTAACTTGCACAGCTTGACCCATTTTAATTAATTTCAAGCACCTGTAACATTGATTAACAATTTGTTAATAGCAACTGTATTTCCATGTTCTAGATGTTTCCATTTTAATAAATGTTCTTACACTGTGAAAGTGTATATAAAATGATGTTTTGTATGGTTTATACCATCAAATCTTTACACTGAGGTAATTTTATAATATATATGTACGTACCCCTTCTTTATTGGAGTTACTTTTGAGTGCAAACCTAAAATCTTTTTAGTTTTCTTATACAGGTGAATCAATCCTTCCTTAGTTATATTAAATTAATGATCATAATACACCTGTAATCCCCCACAATTGGAGATTTCATGAACTTATTTTGTAACAAGATGTTTGCACCTCTTCAACGTACTTCAAGCCTTCTTTTCCCAATTATATGGGTTTGGATAAGGCTATGTTGGATTATACCACTTCTGCCTTTGTTTTGATCCATTATCAAATCTTTCATTGGATCATAGTTTTTCCCCCAAGTTTAAAGATCTTTGCCTTTGTTTTGATCCATTATCAAATCTTTCATTGGATCATAGTTTTTTCCCCCAAAGTTTAAAGATCAGTAGTCTGTTCTTTTGTAATCAATATCTTTGATTTATCATAAGGCAGGTTTATTCCATAACAATCAGGAGTTTAACACAACCTGATTTATATTGATCTGCGAATCTAGAGTGCAGATTTGGTAAATTATATATATTTCATCCCATTGAGCTCCACAAACTGATGGCAATTTATTTTATTTTAAAAGTATTAGTTATTTGCACAACGTTTTATTTTATTTTATTTTATTTTCCTTTTTGAATAGTAATGCCATGCACCAGTTTGAAATACTTTGAAATTGTATTTCTTTATATCTCATATAATTTGAGACATGGATATCATAAACGGATTCACCGTTGATATCTTTATAAAACATAAAAGTTTTATCATATTCTGCTGTTTCAATCATTACAGCTTTGGTGAGTTTTTAGTTTCCATGTTTACTTTTCATGGCCTCACTCATCATTAGTTCTGCTGTTTTAACCATAACAGCTTTTAGTGAGAGACCAACTAATTTTGGTTTCCATGGTAATTTTCCATGGTCTCACTTCTTATTCAGGTGTTGTGCATACACCTGTGTGTATATATATATATATATATATATATATATATATATATATATATATATATATATATATATATATATTGGTGCTGTGGTGGGTACTTCATGACCAGCCACCACTGTCAGTGCATTTTTAGGGTCAGTTTTTCCATTTTATTTTTCACTGCCCTTGTTTCTCCTGAGTTTTTTCCCCTCAAGGAGACTACCTTCAGAAATATCTGAGGTAGATATTCCCACCATATTTCATCATATTTTTTCCTTTTTATATGTGAAACCCCCTTAGGGTAGGTTAGGGAATATTTCTATTATTTTCCGTCTGAAGGCCTTTATTAACTTTTTAAAATATGGCCTTTCTGACTTATTTAAAATTTCCCCCCCCTGCCAAAAAGTTTGTGGAGCATCTAACCTCCTAACGTATTTTTAACGGTCACCAGTATCGGAACCGGCTCCGTAATTAATCTCCCGTCCCGATCGCTGGGTATTCCCCCGGGACGTTCTTTTTTAAAACTCCGTTGTATTATACAGAGTATTTTTGTTCTATTTTACTCTTTTATTTTATTTTTGTTTTTAAATTCATTTTAAATCCTGGTTCAATACACCAGGCACGGAGTTTTCCAGACCCTAAAGGTTTTTCAACTGCACTTACCTGCCGGTTCCGTACCTACCGCTGTCGACGAGCTAGCCTGTGCAGCTCTTCCTTCTGCCGTCAGCGTCGACGTAATGCCGTTCCAGCGCCAGGCGGGGTTATTCACGTAGTCACTCACGTGACTCCGAAGTAAAATTAATTGTTTGTGCTGGCTGCAGCTTGGACTTAATTGGGTGAATCAGGAACCCTAGGTTTTCAAATAAACTTTTAGTTGCTGAAACTGATTTTTCAGCTGATTCCTGACTATTACTGACAATTAAAATGTCATCCAGATAAGCCATAACGATGTGCTTTTGTGCTCTTAATTGTGCTAAAGCTGGCTTCAACAGCTTTGTGAGGAGCCTAGGAGCTGAACTTAACCCATTAGGCAATGCTTTAAATTGCCACAGCTGTCCCAGCCAATTAAATTTTAAGTACCTCCAAAAAAACCGATGTATTGGTACTGAATAGTATGCATCCTTTAAATCGATTGTAGCCATATAACAACCTGCTGATATCAAATGTCTTGCAGAGTTGAACATTTCCATCTTGAAATGGTTATACTGGACAAATGTATTAAAGTTTGTAAGGTCCAGAATAATTCTACAACCACCATCTTTTTTATCTCTTGGAAAGATGTTTGACATAAATTGGTGTGGATGCTCTACAGTTTTTTCAATAACACCCTTTTTAAACAATTTGTCAATTTCCACATTAATTTCTGCTTCCTCAATAGCAGAGAACATGAAACCATAAATAGGTTTATATTGTACCAGAGAATCAACACCTTCTTTAAACGTTATTGTAGCTCCTGAAACTGTTTGTAAAATAAACCGGTCAGATGTGATGCAAAGCCATTCATCATAAAACATTTGTAATATCCCACCAACTAGAGATTCGTCCAAAGTTCCTTCAAGAACAGAATAAAGTTTTTGTACCTCTCCATCTGAACATGGTGGTCTCCTTCTCCCCGAATATGGGTGAACATTAGGCTGTGTTGGATGGTAATATTTCCTTACCATATTCCTGCCTCTGTTTGTTCCAAAATCAGATCCCCTTCTTGGTGTATAGTGCCATTTTTGTCCAAAAACGAAAGGTCTCATGTAGCTAATAGATTTAGCCTCTTCATCCATTTCTCTTATTTGTTTAGGCAGGTTTTCTCCAAATAGATAACCAGGAGATTGAACACCACTTGATCGGCACAGACCTGCAAATATGGGCCGAATCGCAATTTTCCCCATACAATTGATTTCATAAAAGGAATTGCACAATAAGCCCAATGTATCTCTTTGGATTTTGATCATTTCCGACCCTTCCATTTGCTTTCCAAAAGCAGTAATGGCAGCTGAAATCAGTTTGAGGATTCTTTGAAACCTTATTTCTTGTCCTCTCATGACTGATGACATAGGTGTCCATATAGTCGGATTCACCGTAGGTACCTTCAATGAGGTGCAATTTTCCGGTGTTTTATATAATTCTGCTGTTTCAGCCATAACAGAATCTTGAAGTTGGTGAGATACCGTATAATTAATGCTGGCAGCTAGGTTTTCTTCCATAGCCTCACCACTTCCTTCAGGTATAGCAAAATCTTTTGCCATATCAGGCACATATGGCCTTTTCTTTTTTATTTGTGGTGTGCACTCATAATCCACATCACCACTTTCCGGGTCTGTCTCTTGCAGCCCTGATACTCCTGGAACTTCATCAAAGGAGACTTCCTCCACCCTTAATCCTGGGTCTGGAGTTTCATATTCCCAATTTGGCACCTAGCCATATTCTGGATATTCAAACCCCTCAGGGTCTGTTTGGGAAAATTCTGGTTTCTTTGACCCTTGGCTCATAATATTTTGGAGCACTTTCTCCATATGTTCCATTTTAAGCCATATAGCTTTATTATCCGGAGGACTTTCATTATCAGAGTCATCATCAGAAACCACGGGCCTCACGGATTTCTTTTTACTTTTCTTAGGCACATTTTCCTCCGTGGTTTTAGTTTCTGGAGGAATTATAGTCTCACTAACGGGTGAATCAACAGCCACCGGTATCGGAACCGGCTCCGCACTAATCTCTTGACCCGACTCTTTAGCCTCTCCCCGGGGCGATCTTTTTACCCGCGAAATCTTCCTCTGAGACCTCTCCATTTTGTTTCAATTTTTTATCTTTGCTGGATCTGTACGCCAGCGTGACTCTGATTTTTTGTAAAAAATTTTTACTTTCATTTTGCTGGTTCTATACGCCAGCGTAACGTTTTTTGAACGCCCTAAAGTAAATCAATTGCACTTACCTGCGGGCCCGTTCTTACCGCTGAGGGGAGCTGCGCTCTGCAGCTCTTGCTTCTGCCGTCAGCGTCGACGTAATGCCGATCAAGCGCCAGGCGGGGCTTCTTCACGTAGTCACTCACGTGACTCCGAAGTAAAATGAGTCATAGGAGGTGGCACAGTGATGCAATGGTAGAATTGCTGCCTCTTAGTCCCAAAGACCAAGGCCCGATCCCGACTAGGGATGCTGTTAGTGTGGAGTTTATACGTTCTCCCTGTGATCGCATGGGTTTTCTCTGGGTGCTCCGGTTTCCTTCCACATTCCAAAGACATGCAAGTTTTTTCAGTAAATTAAATTCCCCTCGTGTGTAGGATGCAAAACTGGGATAACATAGAACTAGTGTACGGGTGATTGTTGGTCGGCGTGGACTCAGTGGGTCGAAGTGACTGTTTCCACTCTGTATCTCTAAACTAAAAAAAAATTTAACTTATTATTCAATGACATTTCCACTGCTGAATCCTCCACCATCAATCCCCTGGTATTCACGATTAACAAGAAACTCAACAGGAACGGCAACATAAATAAGCCTGCAAGAGGAATCATAGGGTGGACAGCCTGTGGTGCTGAGTGATTCACTTGCTGACATCTAAAAGTCATTCCACCATCTACTAGATGGCACATTGACGCAGAGTTGCTGCCTTACAGTGCCAGAGACCTGGGTTCAATCCTAACAATGGATGCTGTCTGTACGGAGATTGTACGTTTACTCTGTGACCACGTGGGTGTTCTCCAGGTGCTCCGGTTTCCTCCCACACTCCAAAGACATGCAGGTTTGTAGGTTAAATGGCTTTAGTAAAATTGTAAACTGTCCAAGATGTGTTGGATAGTGCTGGTATACGGGGTGATCACTGGTCGGCGCGGACTTTGTGGGCCGATTTCCGCACAAAATCACTAAAGCCTGATAAGTCGAAAAGGCACAATTCACATGTGGTTATCTGAATCAACACAACATCAACAGCTCCAGAAGCTCAACACCATCCAGGACAAAGCTGCCTCTTGTCCATCATCCTGAATATTAATTGAACATTGTAAATATTAATTCCTTGCACCACCAGTGCACAAGCACTGCATTATATACCATCCACATAATGTACTGCAGTTACTCCCCCAGATCACTCCAACAGCACTTCCCAAACCCACAATCCCTTCATGTAGCAATATCTCTCTCAGGAAGCACAACTGACTGAATGTTATATGTGCAGCCACCACCCATCCTGCCTCCACTGACGGTTCATCGATTTAGTTTTAGAGATACAGTGTGAATAGATAAACAGGCCCTTCGGCCCACTGAGTCTGCGCCAACCAGAATCAACTGTACACTAGTTCTATCCTGTCTACTAGGGTCAATTTATAAAAGCCAATTGACTGACAAGCATGCATATCCTTGGGATGTGGAAGGAAACCGGAGTATTCGGAGAAAACCCATGGGGTCACAGGGAGAACATACAAGCTCCGTACAGACAGCATCCGAGGTCAGGATCGAACCCGGGTCTTTGGTGCTGCAAGGCAGCAACTCTATCACTGAGCCATTGTGCCACGCATCGTGTTAAATAGATGAATTTCAAGGAGCTGCCCAACTTAAATCACAGCCTGAGAGGTGACATAGAAGGATGATTTTAGCACTCTGGATTGTGTGTTCATCTTGAATCCACAAAATTAATTCTTGTAATCACCATAAATAAAAACTCTTTGATGGTGATTACAGTCTGGGTAGCAAAGATTACAGAAAAGTCCTAAGCACTGCAGATTTGGAATCTGCTCTATTCATCAGAATCCAATTAAAAATTTGATTCATTTTTCGCCCAATATATTCTGGAGAGTCACAGGCCACTTTGGCCGAGTGAGTTCAGACAAAATAAAAACAAGTTCGTTAGGTGTAAATACAGAAAGGTTCATTGCGTAGAAATTGGATCTTGCTGCGACTGTTTTACAGGCAATAAATGAGCAATTTTTGGAAACCAGCGTATATTTCCCAAGGCTAATGCATCCTGAAGCCAATCCTCTGCTGGGGTAGACAAGGTCCTAGCTCCAGCATTAGTTTCATTTCTGCTCTCAATCAACAGGCAAAGTAACCCTAAAGCGCAGTGTGTTACAACTATTCCAAAGTGATAAGTGAAACTATCAGTTATTTTTTTATATGTGAAGGAGATTTTATGATCAGGCATCAGTTTGGGTATTTGTGTCGTTACAAGCTTTGAGGAAAGAGGCACATAATTAGAACTTGTTTTTTTTTAGGAATGCTATTAAATGGATTGGTGGCCAGCTTGGAGAATGCAGCTGTAATATTAAGCTGCAGGCAGTGAGTGGAAAGCTTGGAATGCAGCTGAAATTGAGAATCATTGTTGATTTGCGCTTCACCGAAGATTAACCACAAGCCATACTTTGGTGGCAGATTCTACCACAATATGAGATTTATGGAGTTATAAGGCTAAAAAAAAAACAAGCAACATTTACATGTTATAATATTGTGTTTTAACACATCTGCTTAACATGAAAAACTTTTGTTAAAAAGTAAATCGTTTTTGTCCAGTACCAGATTAAAATGTATCTATTAAGGTGACGCTGTTTTTAGTATGAAGGATGGTGATTTGCAGGTTCTGAGATTACATTCTGCGATTAGACATTGTTTCTAATCAAGTTTTTATAAAACCTGCTAAAGTGTTCTGGCAAAAAAATCACAGGCCTAAAATGTGAATCATGTTGTTTACAGCTTTTGTTTTGCAATTTTTTTTCCCAGCATCCATCGTATTTTGCATATATCTACTGCAGAGCTTTGTCAGTTTGTATTACATATATAAATATAATATATAAAAATATATTAACTGCAACCACTTTATTTTAATATGTTAATGGCAGTGTGTAGAGGCCAGTTGTGAGAAGCCCTTTAACAAATTTCTGGCACAAAACAGAGTAATATAATCTTAAATCAACTCCGTGATACAATCTGCAACTGTTAAAGCACAGTGAAATGGAGAAGCATTGTGCGATAAATGTGTTACTTTATTGTTTACAGCTGCAAATGTTGAGTGATATCCAGATACACCGTGGTAAGGATTATTACCATTAGCAGAAAGTGAGTCAATGCCAAAAAAATGAATGCAAATGACTGAGAGTTTGCGAAGCAGTACATAAATCCAAATTCAAAAATAGAGAGGGGGTATTGCACAAAACTTAATGTAATAGTCAAAATTAACCACTTGAACCCAAGTATCAAAGGTAACTACATCTCCCGCTGCTAACACAGCAGCTGCAGTCAGAAATTATTGCTAAAACTACTTAAACAGATCAACAGATTATATTACCGGATAGTTTTATCGTCATTTGCCTTTACACAAGTAGTAGAAGCAGTGAGGGTTACACAAAAAGCTGGAGAAACTCAGCGGGTGCAGCAGCATCTAAGGAGCGAAGGAAATGTTTCCACCTATTCTTTTTTATACCTGTAGATGTACATGAATTTATGAAACTGAGAAATCTTACTTAGAAAAGACGATGTTAACGTTAGTAACACTCCTGTTAATAAGCTTTCAAATTCATGATTATTTTCTTGCCTATGGATTTCAATCTCCAGAATCTGTACTTTAAGATTTGCATTAACTGAGGAAGCAATGAATTTAGACACAAAATGCTGGAACAAATCAACGGGTCAGACAGCATTTCTGGAGAAAAGGAATAGGTGATGTTTCAGGTCAGAACCTTTCTTCAGACTCTTCTTCAGTGATGAATTTCTTGATATTATTGGAAACAGCACGGTGATTCTTTTGCATCATCAACAAGCATAAGTCAGAATCAAAACCAATATATGAATGTAGATTGGGACAAAATGAAAATTGAGAATCAAAATAACATTTTAGGTTCAGGTTTAGGTTTATTATTCTTGAGGTACTGAGGTACAGTGAGAAGCTTTGTTTTGCATGCTATCCAAACAAATTGGATATATCATACATAAATACAATCAAGTCAAACTCAAGCATAATAGAGAGAGCAAAGGGGAAGATACATCATATGGCGAACTCTACAATGAGAATATGAGAACAGCCCTGGAATTGACCCTCAGTCTGAAGAAGGGTCTCGAACCTAAATGTCACCTATTCCTTTTTCTCCAGAGATACAGCCTGGCCCGCTGAGTTACTCCAGCATTTTGTGTCTAGCCCTGGAAAAAACATGGATGAAAAAAACAAAATGGTACATTTGTTTGATATTATAGATGTTGAAATAAATGTCATATATTAATGAAAATCAAAAAACTGCAGATGCATAAATAGAACATGCAGGAAATACTCATCAGGTAAAGCTACATCTGTGGAAAGGGAAACAGAGTCGACATTTCATCAGAATGGACAAGAAGTCGGAGAGTAGAGTAGAACCTTTTCACCTCAGGCATTGCTAGCAGAGAAGTTGCAGTGGATTTGGCAAGTAAATAAAAATAAAAAGATGTAATCTGTTTTAAGTTTGAATGCACAGGTAGTTTTGTGGTATATAATTCCATAATGTGAATTGGAAATAATGTGATTGACTAAGTAGGGATTACGTGAGCCTAACTGGTTATAACACAATTTTGATAGGGATAGAAAACCACTTAAGAGATGCCTTGGAAAAAAGCAGAAAAGAAGCTGTATTGGAGGAAAAAAAACAGACTTGGGGGAAAACCATTTCCATATAATTTCCCTGCAATAAGCAGTCTCCATTGTCTCTTAAGAACAATGCCTGTCAGTTTCACCGTGTGGGCATTGAAATTGCAAGCAATCACTTCTCTGGACACTTGTGCAATGATACTCTATTAAACAATATAACACACAGGCTTAAGTACTGCTTGTTAGCTTGCAGTAACAAAAATAAACTTAGCTATTAAAAAGACCTTCATTTTTTAAAATCATGCAGGGAAAAAATGTTGGTATCTGAAACTTTCTAGTCCCTAACTTCCTTTTTCCTTTTGACATAATTGCTTTTATAACAAGATTCTCTATAATGCAAGGTTTCTTAGGAATGCAACTATTGCATTATCGCAGAATTAGCTGTACTTGTTGAATCCACGTCTCTCTCAAAAATACAAAATCTGAAGAAGCTCTACTTTTCTGTTCTGTTGGAAGTATCCAACTTAAAATCTTGACTCACAGATTTATTTTCCCACAGATGTGGCCTGACCTAACGAGTATTGCTGGCATTTTCTGGTTTAACCATACATGAGCGTTAGGATGTGTGGAGCAGTATCAATCAAATGTCTCAATGTAGTAACTTATTGGGGCCTTCCAGTTTTATTCTGCATCAAAGCCAAGGAGCAAATCCCTGATGATTATGGTTTGAGGCTGGAGCAGACGTAATCTAGACAAACTGTTAGGTATGCTGTCTGAAGAAGGGCCCGACCCGAATCGTCACCTATCCTATTTCTCCACAGAGGCTGCCTGACCCGCTGTGTTACTCCAGCACTTTGTTACTATCTAAGTATGCACCAGTTGAGTCTAAGTATTTTACAGTTATACGATCGAGACTCCTGCCAACTCCAGAGAATTATAAATGTGTGCAAGTTTTTCTGCCCAACTTTGAATGGCATCCAACAGCCCTTTAACCACCACTGCTAATATGGCTACTCAAGGCCTGAAAACATCAGCTTGATCTGATGCACTGCAATCTCTCGACAGGGCAACTCAACTTGACAGTGAATCTTAAAAGAGAATACAGAAGAGAGTACAGACCTTACTTCAGGCAGCAGCCTAGATCACCCATAAAGTTGCCCTTTAGGTCCTATTAAATTTTCCCCTGTCCCCTTTGGTTCTTGTATCCTGGATAAAAGACTGTGCATTCACCCGATCCATTCCCTTCATGATTTTATACAGCTCAATGAGATAGCTAATGCTGAATTATAACTATTTTAAATCTTCATAATTAATTTATTCCTAGGGTTCAGATGTATTACAAATGTTATTCAAGGGTATTTCCACCACAAAAAGCCAATTTTCAGTGAGCGAATCGATGCTCTATGGAGTGGAGCATTAGCATCCCCAAGATCTGGCATTTCATAATCTTGCGGGAAAGGTACAAGATAATTTGTCAAAAAAAGACGCAAAGTGTTGGAGTAACTCAGCGAGTCAGGCAGCATCTCTGGAGAACATCGATAGATGATGTTTTGGGTTGAAGAAGTCTGAAGAAAAGTCCCAACCCAAAATGTCATTTACCTCTGCACTCCAGAGATCTCCTGACCCACTGAGTTATTGCAGCATGTTGTGTCTTTTGTTGTAAACCAGCAACTGCAGTTCCTTGTATCTCTAAGATAATGAGTCATGCTGACACAGTACTTGTGCCAAGTGACTAAAATGTGAGCTCCTTCATGTAAAGGAAAAGCTTACGTAGAATCTTATTCTTATAACATGGATATCAATATTTAAATTCCTGGACCAAGGCAAAGTTCTAGGATGCTGTCTTCTTCGGAATAGGACTTCCATACGAAAGAGAAAAAACGTTCTAGTTACAAAAGTCAAATCAATGTTTTTATATATATTAAAAGGAAAACCTATAGCTGAGGATTTTTGTAATCCATGGAAGTACTGCACTGAGCTAGACCCAGCTTTGACACTCCAGTGAAGGATTTTCTTGAAAATATAATTTATAAACTTCAACTTGTCACAATCCAATTTCGCTCTGTCATTTCAAAAAAGATCATGGTTTGAAATAGTCTATTAAATAACATTACAGTATTTGCAAGTTGTTGAATATATTTTTACTGTTACAAAAAGCTGAAATTGAACTGGTGGATTTTTTTTGATATATATGCAGTCAAAAATTATTTTCAGGAATATTGAAAACATGGGCCGTCAAAGAAGGGTAATTTACATGATCGCAGGTTTGCACACTGATAACAAAGACACTGTCTCTGTGTTAACACTGCCGATTAGGTCAAGTTTTTACCCTCTGAGCTCTTTTCCTGTAAGTGACGAGTTGTGATGTGAAACAAGCAACATGTCAAAGCAAGTTGAAAGATGTAGGCATTTTATGCCATGTCACAATGACAGGCCGGTGAATATTTGGGCCATTAGGGGCTTATTAGTGAATAAATGACCAGATGGTTCACTGATACACAGAGATGGACAGAACTGGATGCTACTAATCAGCATTGTCTGTAGTTGGTGTCATATCACATGACACGGTAACCCATGGTTACTGAATAAAAGTTACCATTAGCAAGTCAATTTTTCAATGTGTTCACTGTAAACACTGAACCCCAGTTCGATAGACCTTTACAAATGTAATGTATTTATTTGTAAGTATTTATAATATAATTTAATTAGGACAAAGCCAATTCCTCCATTAAAAATAAAGCTGTTGTTTGGAACTAATCAGATTTAAAATATCCATTCATAAGTAATTTATGACAGATGCATTCTGATATATATAAACTTGATTTAAAACTGAACTTCAAATCAAGGAACAATCTTTTGGAGGGATTAGCAAATTAAAACTGTTGCACCTCAAATTCACAGGATGCTAAATTATAATACATAAGAGAAAACTTACAGAAGAATTAGAATTAAAGGTATTTACATGTTCTAAAATATACAAGTTTTTTTTTTCCAATCATTTGAGAAACTCGATAGCACTTTATATCATTTTAAAAAAGAAGAAGTATGCAGGTATTTTATTTTGCATTTGCACTCAGATGATGGATATATTAATCAGGTATGTGGTCACTTCAAATAAATGATCCATACACAAAAATGTACATCATTAAAATTGAGATATTGTACACAGCTCAGATAATTGTTCACATCCTAAGCATAGTGTTCAGGGGTTAACATTCTGAAGTATCACAGTCAAAATCAATTTATGTTGTAAAATTTCTACTTATTTTGAATTTTAATATTAGACATCATATAGTTCAAAAATAACGATGCCAAAATGTTGCAATAGGAATTGATTGGTTTTAAGAAATTAAAAAGGAGACATGTTGTCCTAATATTTGTTTTGGCACAAGAAGTTCAGCTTTGCAAGTAAAACAAATTGCCATGAAATAAACTACATTTAAAGAACACTAAATAAATTAATGAGAAAATTAAGTTATTAAGCATTCAAGAAAAAATCTTATATTTGTAGACTTTCAGTGAGAGTGACATCCAACTTGTCTCTAATATTGATAAAGCGAATACTCAAACAGATGCCTGTTTGAAAACGCTAATGCATTTCATTAAAATAAAAACACAGTAACAAACTAATATCACTAGCAATAGTATATAATATTAAAAATATGTAATGTTGGCATCTTATAATGTGTGCTTGAAATAGTGTGTGATTATTGCATATCATATGCTAATTGCAGTTCAGTAATGTTAAACCTTAATGGCACCAGACCCCAGTTAATGGGCTGTAAAGCTTCTGCAGGGATACACAGCAAATAAAAACAATTTAATGAAGTCAGCCATTACATAACCAAAAAAACGTGATTTCATACGTCTGATTTGTAGTTGCTATCAACACCCAAAACAACATAGTTAGTTATTTCTCCCATGAAAGAATGTCAAAAAATGCAGCTGTAATTTAACGTAAATTCAAGAGTTCGATTTAGCTCTTAGGGCTAAAGGAATCAAGGGATATGGGGGAAAAAAAGCAGGATCGGGATACTGATGTTAGATGATCAGGCATGATCATGTTGAATGGCAGTGCTGGCTGGAAGGGCCGAATGGCCTGCTCATGCACCTATTTTTCTATGTTTTCTATGTTATCAACAGCAAATTTAAAATATTATACATCACACTATAAATATTATGCTCTATGTGAGAATTATATAATCTGCGCAACTCATACATTTAAAATACAATGCAAAGATGCCTTGTACTATTAGTTTAGTACTGCTGATGAATATTGAACTGCTGTGATATTCACTGAAGCACACAATTGTTCTATATATTGTTCAGCATGAAAAGAACTTACAATAATTTCCAGTTTCTAGTTCTATCCTTATTTACGTGCAAAAATGATTAGAATTTGGTCTGTAAGTGAATTTTCTATTTCCTTCCTATTCAGGGTCCTCTGCAAGCCATGACTTCAGCGTGTTATAGAAAAACACAATAAGAATTGATGCTTGTTATCCAGTTTATTGCTGTGTCATAAATTCATGAATGTCTTTCATTTTGTAACAAAACAACGCGCAAGAAAGCAGCAGCTTGCTTAGATAGTAAATAGTTTAAATGAGAACCAGATATTTAAAATGCCTCCAGATGACTCCTCCCTGTGCAGATTACTGGCAGTGACATGTTGCAATGCTTGGCCTGCTGTTCCAATTCTAAGGTAAACAGGAAGGGACTATAACCTAGAAAATGTAACTGTCAGAAAGGGGGAAGTTTGTGCAAAGTACCCAACTATGTGTTATACACGAAGGACTGCATCTACTGTAATTGATGGCAATGCACAAAAAGCATCCCCTCACATGTAGGGTGCTCTGACAAGTAGCAGAATACAAAGAGGAATCCTAATATAAATAAAATTAATATTACAATAGTTGCAGACAGTTTTTAGTGAATTAAAATTAAAATATTTTATTTAATTCATATTTTTTATTTAACAGGGAAACCTATTTAAGCTTTCATGGATATTTAATTCATCATTTTAATTAATCTAATAATTTAATTTATTTAAACAGATAAAAAAATAACAGAAATATTTGCTGGAAAATCTCCAATGTAGTTTCCAAATGGCACTATCAATTGTTCATATAAAAATATGAACTAACTTCTTGTCACATTTTTTTCTGAAGTTAGTCGCTTTATCGCCCTTAATGGGATATACAGGAATATTTGAATGAAAGTCAGCTTTTCTACTACTTTGAGCCTACTCTGTCTTTCAACTATTAGATTATTTTTTCTTACATCAACTGCATATCCTTTAATACATTTAACAAATATAAATTTATTAATCTCAGCCACAAAAGATCTTAATTGTCCCATAATTATTGAGACAGGGTGTATTGGAATATTAAGGCGATGGAGGTATGGTGATTGAGATTGGGATTGTTTGCAATTCCAAATTTCAACTACTTCTTTTGTTAAAAGGTTAATTTCCTAAATGGCCTAATTTTGTTTATATTTATTTCTCCCCCTCAGTCTTAGGTTCCCCAATTGTGACAATTGTGTGGTCAATTAGAAAATTGCCAGAGTTTGTTTTGTGCATAAAAAGCAGAACAAATATAAGAAGTAGGAAGGAATTGCAGATGCTGGTTTAAACCAACGATAGACATGAGAAGCTGAAGTAACTCAGCGGGACAGGCAGCATCTCTGGAGTGAAGGAATGGGTGATGTTTCAGGTCGAGACCCTTCTTCAGACAATTTTGCTAACTACCCAAATCTGCTCTTCCTGCCTTCTGGTCCCCTCCCCCACACAGTCCACTCTGTCATCAGGAAAATGAAGCAAGATAGCACTATCACTGTTGCCAAGCAGTATTTACCCACCAAGATTCTGCTTAAGGATGCCCACTTTGGGATTTGCCATAACTTCTTGGCTTCAGATCTTATACGGCCTTGGTCCATACCATGGTGAAGTGAGCGTGTCTGCCTTGATTGAAGATTGACACATAGAAACATAGAAACATAGAAATTAGGTCCAGGAGTAGGCCATTCAGCCCTTCGAGCCTGCACCGCCATTCAATATGATCATGGCTGATCATCCAACTCAGTATCCCGTACCTGCCTTCTCTCCATACCCTCTGATCCCCTTAGCCACAAGGGCCACATCCAACTCACTCTTAAATATAGCCAATGAACTGGCCTCAACTACCCTCTGTGGCAGAGAGTTCCAGAGACTCACCACTCTCTGTGTGAAAAAAGTCTTTCTCATCTCGGTCTTAAAGGATTTCCCCCTTATCCTTAAGCTGTGACCCCTTGTCCTGGAAGCATGGACACAAAAAGCTGGAGTTACTCAGCTGGACATGCAGCATCTCTGGAGAATAGGAATGGGTGATGTTTTGGGTCGAGGCCCTTCTTCACTTCAGACTTGCCATGACTTGATTGAATGCGGGATCAAAGAGTCTTAAAAACAGGGAGGTACGGTGGTGCAGCTGGGAGAGCCGCTGCCTCACACAGCCAGAGGCCCGGGTTTGAACCTAACCTTGGGTGCTGTCTGTGTGGATTTTATACGTTCTCCCTGTGACCACTGTATCACTAACCTAAAACTAAACAAAAAAAACTGGTACAACCAAGGTCAACGGGGATCAGGTACAACACGCTAATGTACAAAGAAAGATAATTGTCATTAACCATCATAGCCTGTAGACCTTTGAGAACATCAGGTACTTAGGTAATTTGCAAATAATTATAGATTGCCATACAAGTCAAGGTATGCAGGAATTTTATTTGTCCATAAAAATAATGATCTTTTTCATAATTATTGTAATATAATAAAACAATCCAAATAGATGTGATGATTTCCATGCAGTAAGAAGAGAGGTGTCTCAGCAATAGACATGGGCACCCATACAGTAATATATATTTTTCATGGCTTTCTTCATTTCAATCTTGATGTTAAACAAAGGCCATCATGAGGAGTTTAACTTGATGAGCTCTCGGTATCTGCCTGCTCATTACTTTGTTGACAAACTAAAGGATTTGCAAAAGCCTCATGTCAATAACCAATCTAATTACTTTGACTGATTCATGAATAAATCATGAATAAATAGTTAACCCAAACAACTAACATCTCTTCAATTTAGTATTAGAGTCATAGAGTCATGGAGTTATACAGTGTGGAAACAGGCCCTTTGGCCCAACTTGCCCACATTGACCAACATGTCCCATCTACACTAGTCCCACCTGCCTGCGTTTACCCATATACCTCTAAACCTATCCTATCTGTTTCTTAAATGTTGCGATAGTACCTGCCTCAACTCCCTCCTCCAGCAGCTCGTTCCATACACCCACCACCCTTTGTGTAAATAAGTTACCCCACAAGTTTGTATTAAATCTCCCCCCCTCACCTTGAACATATGTTCTCCGGTTCTCAATTCCCCAACTCTGGGCAAGAGACTGCGCATTTACCCAATCCATTCCTCTCATGATTTTGTACTTCTCTAAAAGATCTCTCCACCTCCTCCTGCACTCCAAGGGATAGTCCTAGGCTGTTCAACCTCTCCCTGTAACTCAATCCCACTAACTATAGTTGGGGCTCTTCTTCATCTCTGGCATCTTTCAAGTGATCTTTGTACGTCTGTTTGGCCATCTCCTTCTAAACCCAATGCTGAAGATGCCACATTAAATTATCCATTTGAAGCTATAAACAACAGATACTTATCTGCATCCTAGTGTGCATGGTGTGTTTATTTTATTTCCCAAGAAGACATGTGCCGGGACTATAGTTTGTCAACACTGTTCAGAAGCCACCTATTGATGTTGTAAATCAAAGAAAAGTGTCCCAACACCCTTCTGTTCTTCCTTAGATCAGCTGTCCCACCATGGACTTCTCTTTCATCACAGAGTCAGTGTGGCAGATGTTTGCTGGTGATCATACAATATTTAGTTCCAGGCCTGCATGCAGAATACCTACGTATATAATGTTCATAGCTTTAAGGTGAGGGGGATAGATTTAATTGGAACCGGAGGGGCAAGTTTATTACAAGGTGTGGAGGGGTATTTGGAACAAACTGCCAGAGGAGGTGATGGCAGGTTGGACTAGTTGGGACATGTTGGTCAGTATGGGCAAGTTGGGCCAAAGGGCCATTTTCCTTGATGGACCTATAGGCTGTTAAGAAGCAAGTAACATAGTTCAGAGCTTATTTAGAGGTTGTTGTGTTTAAAAGCCTGATTGCTGTCGGGAAGTTACCTGACCTGCTGACGTTGTGTCCTTTAGTGTTTTCCACTCGAGTTTTGTAAATGGCTAATGTGAGACCTACAAACTTTTCTACAGATAGAGCAGGATGTACCCGATTGTGGGTTGTTTGTGAGGTGATGATTCCCTTCTGCCATTTATGTCAAGCATCTACACACTCTCAGTGAGTGCACTCACATACCCGAGATTCTCAATACCATTCTGAAGCTTCCTTATCCAGTCTGAGCCTGAACTTATCCATAGGGCCTGAAATCACTGGGAGTGAGTGCCAATGTCACGTTTTCTTAGGAAATCTTTAATCAATGGTTCAAAAATGCTTTATTGTCACGTGTGCAGTGCCCCAGTGAAGTTCTTTTTGCATAGATCACACACACACACACGTCGCCATATTTTGGCACCGTTTACAAAAGGTCCAAAGTCAGGTCCACGTGCGCGCTGTACAGGAGAGGCTCCCGATCCAGGTAAGCTCCAGGCTGCTACAGGGCCTCCTCCATCGTTTGGCCCATGAACTGACGTCTCTCTCCTCGCCCGACCACCCTTGTGTCCCGGAGTAGCCTCCAGCAGCCAACGAAGGCATTGGAGGCAATATCTCGGTCCCTCTCCTAGAGATTCCTAAGACGTGTAGGTTAATCTGTTTTAATAAATTGCCCCTAGTGTGTAGGATGCGAAAGTGGGATAATATAGAACTAGTGTACAGGTGATCAATGGTCAGTGGACCAAAGGGCCTTTTTCCATTTTGTATTTCTAAAGATGACACTCATTTATGATACCATTCATTGAACCAGCCATATCTCAACCACCAAATGCATAGATAGCTCTTGGAGGACACGGGCTATTCCTGGTGATCACCACTGACCATAAAATTCACCTGTTAACTTCTCTGACCACAGGAGGGTGTTGGAAGCTTCAAATGTCTCAGTGAGGGAATTCTTTGGGGTCATTCAACCATCTACAAAGTTCTTGCTAAGTTTGCAAAAAATGTTCTCAGAGCTATCAAAAAATGCTCAGAGCCATGAGTTTACTCAACTTGCCCTAAATGCAAAGTTGTTGCAAACCTGTTCTATTTTTTGCTTCTGTGAATGCAATTTGAAATTCGATGAACAAGGCACCATCCTATTCAACACTACAAACAACTGCAATCCTAATCCTACGAACCACTCAAATCGTATTCTGTGGTCCAATATTGTGTATGATCTTCCATTTAGGTTGCCGCAAGTCACAAGGGGCAATATACGGCAACTCATCAGCATGTAGTAGCTAGAAAAGTCAAAGGCAGTTGTCACTTCCATATTGGTCACGGCAATGTTACATCTGCATTTACTTTTGTATTCTGCGTCCACGTTTGGAAACCTATTTTCCCCAACTTATGGACTCATTTAACTACTATTTAAGAAGTGCATCCTCCCCATACTGCACTCACAACAGCAATGTCATAATTCCCTCATACATCTGCTGCAGGATGTGTTAACATCTCCTCATCATAGATAGACACAAAATGCTGGAGTGACTCAGCAGGTCAGGCAGCATCTCTGGAGAAAAGGAATAGGTGACATTCCGTATAGGACAGTGTTAGTGTATGGGGATCGTTGGTCAGCTTGAACTCGGTGAGCCGTAGGGCCCGTTTCCACATTGAATCTCTAAACTCAACTGACTTGGGTCTCCTGCTTCAGCCAGAGCCTGTGGCTTGAGTGCCCTCTGACCACTACTTATAAAATACATCACCCATTAAGGCAGCCCACCTCTACAATGGGAAGGGCTGTCTCAATGACCACATTGCACTGATCACAGATGATGATGTACAGTATATGTCTGAAGGGGAGCAGTTTTTAGAGACAAGCAGCCACATAATCAAGGGCCATTCACATTTCCTCTTCTCCCTGTTCTTGTTGGGCAGAAGCTGCAAAGTCTTGAAAGCATGTACCATCAGCTTCTTCCCTGCTGTTACCAGACTCTGGAATGGAGTGTTCATGTACTCAGGGTGAATTTCCTGATCTCCCAGTCTGGAAAAGGGTCTCGACCTGAAATGTCGCCGATCCCTGTTCTCCAGCGATGCTGCCTGACCTTCTGAGTTACTCCAGCACTTTGTGTCCTTTAGTGTATTAACCAGCATCTGCAGTTCCTTGTTTCTACTCCCAGTTAACCTCGTTGTGACCATTGCACTTTTAAAAATCTACATTTTCTCTGTAACTTTAACAGTATATTCTACACTCTGCTTTTTTTCTCTTTAGCATTACCTGTTGTACTCGTGAAGGATATGATTTGCCTGTATAATGCACAACGTAATGTTTTTCACTGTATCTTGCAACATGTGACAATAACAATAATAAAGATTTAGTATGGTAGACACAAAAAGCTGGAGTAACTCAGCAGGGCAGGCAGCATCTCTGGAGAGAAGGAATGGGTGACGTTTCGGGTCGAGACGTCTTCAGACTGATAAAGATTTAGTATCCTCGTTTTCACCTTCTGCACCAAGGCCTGCAGTCCAGCGGCACGAATCCTTGGAATGAATGAATCACATGTGACATGTCACAGTGAAATTCTTTGCTTTGCATACCATACACATAGGGCGTCGGCAAAGTTACAAACTGTTCAACGTGGTCCCAATTGTACTTCTTTGATCTTGGTGGCCCCTCCAACCGGTTCCCTCTTAACTCACGGCGGCCCCTCCATGCCGGTTCCCACTTTGTTCTCTCGGCGGCCCCTCCATGCCGGGTGCCTCTTTATTCACAGCAGCCCCTCCTCGCCAGGTCCCTCTTCGTTCTCTCAGCGGCGCGTCCTTGACTGATCTCCGGCACTCACGAGAGCCCATCTGACCTCCGGCACTCACATGGACGAGTCTGCACTCTCCTGTGGCAATACACCTTTCAGATATAGAAACATGCATATAGTATCATTCATTCATTCATTCCAAGGATTCCTGCCACTGAACTGGAGGCCTTGGTGCTTACTGGCATCTGCTCCAGGCACAAGGTATCTCTCCTTTAACAGGCGCAATGCTGCTATAATCAATGTGGGCTAGCTTTAACTTACGAAAGCTGCTCGTGATATTCGGCCTTGAATAGTAGGGCTGTCTGGATTCTACGATCATGAGGGTGATCATGTGACAAGAAATTGTTGTGTTACCTGCATTCCCACTGGGTAGACATGGATTAATCCTTCAGCCAGATTCATATGCCAGATTTCAGCAGCCAACAAAGTTAGTTCCCCTTTGGTTACTAACAGGTTAACAAAACTACTTTGTGAACCATTGTTTTTTAGAAAAATCAGTTTCATGGTGGAAATACAAAGATTTGCTTTGTACATTTTGTTTATTTTTAAATATATCAGCACACTTAGGTAGATCAGTGGTCATGATGTTAGACCATGAGGTCTGAGTCACAATGTTCCTATAAAATCTTGTCATTGTCAGGCTTGGTGTCTGCCTAGATCTTATTGTATTGCACAGGTCACGTTCATGATATAAATTCTTTTTCTTCCTGTGGTAACCTATTGTACTTGCAACACTCATCACATATCTTTGTCAGCAGGTTGGGGTGTCACTTCCATAGCACTTGAACCTGTGATCACAGAGGTGTGAAGTTGACTCTGTAACTCTTTGAGAACTGTAATCATATTGACGTTCAAATCAAAAAAGGAACACCGTCTTTGATTTATTTAGTAATGTTTTTCAAGATGTTTCCGTACATTTCCCGACTGTAATTTGACAGTAACTTTTACTGCAGCCTGTGAACAGAAGGATTTGGATGCTAAGGTTATTCAGAACATTGTGGGTTAACTCAATACTAATTATCTGGTTAACCTTTAGGGCACTGATGTCCTTATAGCTCCTCAAATGTACCCAGTGATCAATGAAAAAAAATAGCTTGCTTTCAATGTTAATGCAATGTAATTATTTTGATGCAAGGTGAGGAAATCTTAATTTATCACTTTCTCCAAAGCAAAGGATGAAATTAAGTTTACTTTGACACGTGAAAAATGAACTCACACCTTGAAGAATTTACATTGAGCTCCTAGCTGCAAACATTCCTTCAACACAGGAATTGTATCATGAATTGTTACATCGAAATTGAACTTCAAAAGTGAGGGCTAGACTATTAGACATTTCAGTGCCATTGTACCTTTTGAGATGCCTGACTTTTTTCTCCCCCATTAATTCTTCTAACTTTTTGGTTTCTTGGATAATGTCTTTTTTCTTAATCTAAAATTAAAATCTTCAAAATAAATCTATTTCATGCAACAACTGACATTCGAGAGATCAACAGTTTTAATAATACCCAATGAAAATAGGTTTGGTTCCATTACTATTAGTAATTACATTTATCTTTCGTGAGTATGTGGTGAGCGTGTTCATTGTATGACTGTTCCTGAATGTTAAAGGTCATATGTCAGTTTTATGGGAGTAGAGTAGGCTCTGTCTAATGAACTGCTGTTACAATATGTTTTGAATATGAATACATTAATTTTTTAAATGTCTTTCAAATATCCTCATGCATCAGCCTTTTTAACACTGATAATTTGACAGTGGACCCTGGTTCTATCTGAGTGAGCTCATTGGTGCTCACTGCACACCTGCGCCTATCCATGCATTAAACTTTGATCATAAGGCTCTGCGCAAATGAACTGTCAGATCATTACTGCATTTGATGCAATATAATCTGTCTGGAAATTAGCATCACCCATCCACACAGGAATTTCACAGCGCATAGGCCAATGCAGTGTTTGAATATGCATTTGTGGAGATTCATATCCATTCCCAATCCCTCGAGAGTACAAGTTGAGAGCAGATTTGTGAATTAGCATGTCGAGTAGGAAGGGTCCCTTCATTTCAGCTGCTGCATATGCCGCTCCCTCTCGTTCATTATAGTTGCATTTCATCAGCTTTATGATGTCCACATGTCAATTGAGTGCGAGGATTTTGCACACAAAAGAGCCTCAGGGAAAACGACTTCACCGGCTAATCAACTTATTATCATACCTCAAATGGGCTGCAGTGAGCTGCATGGAAATAAAGGCTAGCAAGAGTAAAAATCGGAGAACATAGCAGCATCGACACATTAAGATAATACACGAGCAGAAATGAAATGCAGTGATAGCATCGAGAGGCTCTATTTACTTCGCAGACCTCCTGCCTTATGTTTCATCAGAAGTGCCTAACACACAGATGCACTATTTAACAATGCTCTCATTGAATGTTGGTAAGGTTGCTGAGCTAAGCCCTGAAGAATAAAGGGGAGCAGGTCCCTTGTGATAGGCAAAAAGCTGAACATCGATGCCAGCTTCCATCTGTCATGATAGCCTATCTCTGAACCTTCAATCTGTCAGAAGCTTGCTGCCTTACTGAAGGCTCCAGGAGATTTGGTGTGCTAAACACATTTGACAACAGCATTATCGCTGCAAGGAGCCAGGCAAAATGCCATCAATGTGTTAATTGAAGCTAGATGTGTAAACTGTCACTTCTCATTTTTTTTAACACCACCAATGCCAATATAATGCACATAATTTCTGTATGTTATGAACATAGAATTATGTCATGTGTGATGGTGTGAATTCCCCTTATTTGTTAAAAGGTGTGCATTTTACTGGTGCCACAGTGCATATGTCACAAAAGGGATTAATTTTATGCTTTTCAGTATTATAGCGGCTGATCCTTTCACATCTATATAGAGTTGCAAAATCATTTACTTCTACAAAATGTAGTGACTACATTGATTTCAGACTTTGCACATCTTCCTAGATTTCATGTGAATATGTAAATTTATCTCCAACACCCACTTTAATAATTATTTAAAGTCTCTATTCACTTGTTATGGAGATAATCACGGCACGGTGAACCCTCTTCACCACCCCCACCTCTGCTAACGGCCGCCGTTATCCACACGCTCACCTTTGAAGTCGGGAGATGTGGTCTTCAACCACTTCAGTAGAAAATAGACATAAAATTGTTGGAGTAACTCAGCGGGTCAGGCAGCATCTCTGGGGAACAGAAATAAGTGACGTTTCAGGTCGAGACTTCTTCAGCAAAAAGTTTGGTGTTGACATTCCAGTGCAGTCATATCAGAGTGCAACACTATTGTGCATGCTGTGTTTTAAATGACACATTAAACTAAGTCTGCCTGCTCCTAGCCAGGAAGACATTACCCAATGGTATTATTTCTAAAATGAATAGGAGAGTTATTCTGTATAGGAAGGAACTGCAGATGCTGGTTTACACCAAAGATAGACAAAATGCTGGAGTAACTCAACAGGACAGGCAGCATAGGGACAGGAGAGTTATTATGTTTGTCCTGGCTAATATTTATTCTTAAATCAATATTTCTAACACACCTCCTCTGCATTTCAAATCTCCTAATTATTTTGTCTATGTTTTCATAGTATATGCATCAAAAAGGCAGCCAAGATTATTATGGATCCACACTCCCCCTTGCCATGCTCTCATTTCATTCCTGCCATTGGGAAGAAGGTATCTGAAAACTATGACCTCCGGGTTCAGGAACCGCTTCTTCCCAACAACCATCAGACTATTGAACACTACAAACACCAACTAAACTTCGAACTACAAACTGTCTTGGTTGGGTTTTCTTTTGTTTTGCCCTAATATTTGTAATGATTTTACTAGATATTGAATGTTTTCTGCTTGTTTTATTATGGTATCTATGGAGTACTGTGTTTGCAGACCTGTTGTGCTGCTAAAAAGTAAGAATTTAATTGTTTCGTTTTGGTACATATGACAATTAAACACTTAATTCTTAGGGGATGATGTGGGTGGCTTTGGAGAAATTGCACAAATAGTTTACACAAATAATTGCACAAACATTGCACAGCATGTTGCCTGGATTAGACCACAAAGAGAGGCTGGAAAACGGATTGTTTTCACTGGAGTGTCGGAGGCTAAGGGACAAATTGATAGAAATTTAGAAAATAATGAGTCATAGATAGTGTAGAAAGCCAGATTATTTTTGATGGGATTAGATTACCATCGTGTTAGTGTAGACATGATTGGCAAATGCCCTATTCCAATGCTGTATTGGTCTATTTTCTATGTTCTTAAGAAGGGCCTTCAACCTGAAAATGTTCCAGTTACACAGAATGTCCCACAGGTATAGCCTGATCTGCTGTGTATTTACAGAATTTTCTGCTTTTCTTCTTAATATTGCAAGACTGAAAGAATTTCAAGAAATACTTTAGTGGCTATAAAGTACCTTGAAATGTAATAAGGAACTATAGAAGCTAGTTTATACCAAAGAAAGGCACAAAATGCAGGTGTAAATCAGAGGATCAGGCAGCACCCCAGGAGAACATGGATAGGTGACATTTTGGGTCAGAACCCTTCTTCGGTACCTTGAAATATTTGAGAGGATGCTTTATTAAAGTGTCTGTTTTTCTGTCTCATTCTCTGAATGGGAACAAAACTCTGGTGATGCATTCCAACCTCTGATATGAAACTCACTCAACATATACTGTCTGAAGAAGGGTCTCGACCCGAAACGTCACCTATTCCTTCTCTCCAGAGATGCTGCCTGTCCCGCTGAGTTACTCCAGCTTTTTGTGTCTAACTTCTGCCAACCGACAGTTGGACCTCTGCGCAATATTGGGACAATGATTCCATATGGAAAGACAAATGGTGTCAGGCATAGAGGGATTAGCAATTGCCAATGACTTTGTGCAAATGCACAGGTGTGTCAAACAGCAAATCCATAGGTAAGCAAAGATATTAAAGTGAAAACATTCTCAATTTTGGAATTGAATAGTCTTTCTGGTATTAGCACTTTTGCTAATTTCCTAAGACCAATCAACAAATCCATCCAGTTTAGAGGCTACATTATTTGTTTCTACTATAAATACCAGTTGTTAAAGAGCACAGCTTGGCCGATCCATCTAGCATTAATCCTTTATGCTCACCAAGTAACCTAGATTTCACAGTAAATATATGGTCAGAATATAGCAAGAACATAAAGTTGGTTTGCAATGCCAATAATGAAAATTATATTTATTCTTTATAACAAAGAAGCTTCACCGAGGACAGTGATTGTGGTATTGGACAAACATAAAATATGTTATGTAAAAGCACCGGGTGTCAAAAAAACAAATTGAAAAAGATTGTTTCACACTACCAAGAGCTGAGGTAAAACTATTCAAGTTTAACAAAAGTACCTTTTCTTTGATTTTGCTTCATTTGTGTTTTATTTGGGAAAGTGCACATACCTCTGATATGCACTGCTATAAATCCTGTTAGTTCAGGCTTGACCAGAGATGGTAGAACAGTGGCTTCAAAACAAGGTCTGATGTAGCACTCTACCACCCCGGTGTGTTAGGATGACTTGCATTGCAGTTTTGTGGGTTCAAAGGTCAACAGGTCCTATGTGGGGAATTATAGATTATTTTACAGATGGAGCAGATGGAGGCCAGCAGAGTGGGTAGGCTTTTTCCATTGCAAGATACAGCATGGAAAGAGACCCTGCAGCCCATTGTCCACGCCAACCATCAATCAACCTTTCATATATTTCTATGTTATCCCACTTTTTCCATCTACTCCCTACACACTATGGGCAATTTACAGAGGCCAACTAACCTACAAACCTACATCTTTGGAATGTGGGGGGGGAAACTGGAGCACCTGGATGAAACCTACGTGTTGTCACGGGAAGAACATGAAAACTCCACATAGCACTCAAGGTCAGGATTAAACCCATGTCCCTGGTGCTGTGGGGCAGAGGCTCTACCAGCTGTGCCACTGTGCTGCCCCTGGTAGCCTGGCATCAGTAGTCTGCAAGGCCATCTGCTTTCCACTGTAGATGTGGGTTCCTCTGTGCTTCTAATGCATAGCCACCTGGTTGCCAAGTACCTAGTCCTTCAGTGAAGTTAAACATTTTGAGGGCACATTTTGAGGATATGCCACACATCCCAAATTAATTATTTGCAGCCTACTGTCTTTTGGTAAGAGTGCAGGAATAGAATCATAGAGTGATACAGTGTGGAAACAGGCCCTTCGGCCCAACATGCCCACACCAGCCAACAATGTCCCAGCTACACTAGTCCCACTTGGGCTGCACTTGATCCATATCCCTCCAAACCCGTCCTATTCATTTACCTGTCTGTTTCTTAAATCATGGGATAGTCCCAGCCTCATCTACCTCCTCTGGCAGCTTGTTCTATACACCCACCATACTTTGTGTGAAAAAGTTACTCTTCAGAATCCTATTAAATCTTTTCCCCTTCACCTTGAACCTATGTCCTCTGGTCCTCGATTCCCCTACTCTAGGCAAGAGACTCTGTGCATCTACCCAATCTATACCTCTCATGATTTTGTACACCTATATAAGATCACCCCTCATCCTCCTGCTTTCCACAGAATAGAGACCCAGCCTACTCAACCTCTCTCCATAGCTCACAACCTCTATTCCTGGCAACATCCTCGTAAATCTTTTCTGAACCCTTTCAAGCTTGACAATCTTTCCTAGATACTGGAGTATCTACACAGAACTGAACACAATATTCTAAATGCGGTCTCACCAACATCTTATACAACTGCAACATGACCTCCCAACTTCTATATTAAATACTCTGACTGATGAAGGCCAAAGTGCCAAAAGCCTTTTTGATCACATCCACCTGTGACTCGACCTTCAAGGAACCATGCACCTGTACTCCTAGATCCCTCTGCCCTACAACACTACCCAGAGGCCCTACCATTTACTGTGTAGGTTCTGCCCTCGTTCGATGTCCCAAAATGCAACACCTCACACTTCTCTGTATTAAATTCCATCAACTATTCCTCTGCCCACCTGGCCAATCGATCCAGATCCTGCTGCAATCTTTCACAACCACTCACTTTTCTATCATCAACAAACTTGCTAATCTTGCCCTGTAAGTTCTCATCCAAATCATTGATGTAGATGACAAACAGTAATGGGCCCACCACCGAACCCTGAGGCACATCACTAGTCACTGGCCTCCAGTCCGAGAAGCAACCTTCCACCATCACCCTCTGCTTCCATCCATTCAGCTATGTCTCCTTCGATCCCATGCGATCTAACCTTCCAGAGCAGCCTACCATGCGGAACCTTGTTGAACGCCTTACTAACGTCCATGTACACAACATCTACAGCTCTGCCCTCATCGACCTTTTTGGTCACGTCTTCAAAAAAAATCAATCAGATATGTGAGACACGACCTCCCATGTACAAAACCATGCTGACTGTCTCTAATCAGCCCTTGCCCATCCAAATGCCTGTATAACCTATCCCTCAGAATACTCTCAAGTAACTTTCATAATCATACTTTATGTTTTGCAACATATACGAGGAATTTGATTTGGGGGGAGGGAATCCCATGCTCCTACATGGGGGGGGGGGGGGGGAGGGGGGGGGGAATCTCTGCTCTCCCGCGCCGGACGATCTACCCCGGGTCGGGGCTTGTCGAACGTCGTGCGGTTTTGGAGCTTCCCAACTCGGTCTCTCCCGAGACTCCAGCTCCACGATGTTAGGCCACAGAGCGACTGGAGATACGTCCCGGAAAACAATCACATCTCCGGCTACCCCTTTCACCCTTACGTATTTATGAAATCTTTTGGGATTGTCCTTAATGCTACTCGCCAGAGCTATCTGCAGGTCCCTTTTGCCCTTCTGATCTCCTTTTTTAATTTACCCCTTAACTCCCGAAACTCCTCCAGAGATGCACTTGATCCCAGCTGCCCATACCTGTCCCATGCATCCTTCTTGTTTTTGATAAATGCCTCAATTTCTCTCATCAGCCAAGCTTCCTTACGTTTTCCTGCTTTGCCCTTCACTCTAACGGGGACGTGCATATCCTGAGCTTTCATCAGCAAACTTTGAAAAACATCCCACTTGGCCGATGTTCCTTTCCCCTCAAATAACCTGCTCCAGTCAACTTGGACGAGACCTTCTCTCATACCCTCAAAGTTGGCCTTACCCCAATTGAGCATTTTAACACGTGGACCCTCTCCTTTCCTATCCATATCTTAAACCTAATCGCGTTATGGTCACTGGTCCCAAAAGGCTCCTCCACAAACACTTCATTAATTTGCCCTTACCAATTTCCCAATACCAGATCCAGCGTTGCCCTGTCACGTGTGGGGGCCTCTACATACTGCTTTAAAAAAACTCTCCTTTTGAGGAATTTAAACCCTTCACACTATGATTTTACAGCCTATATTGGGAACGTTAAAATCCCTACTACAACAACAACCTTATTTGACCTGCAGCTGTCTGCAATCTCCTGGCACATTTGTTCTAATTCCTGTTGACTATTCGGAGGCCCTCCCAGCAAGTGAGATCATCCCTTTTTTGTTCCTCTGCTCCACCCATATAGCCTTGCTAGACGAACTGTCCGTAATATCACCTCTGATCACTTCCATGACATCCTCCTTAACCAACAATGCAACCCCCCCCCCCACCACCACCTTCTTCCCTCACCTGTCTCTCCTGTACCCCGGAACATTGAACTGCCAGTTCTGCCCCTCCCATAAGCAGGTTTCAGTCAGGCCTACAACGTCCCAGTCGCTCGTACCTATCTATGCCCTTAACTTATCCTGCCTTACCCGTCAGGCCCCTTGCATTAAAATACATGCAGTTCACACCAATCTTCCTTCCTCACTCTCTGCCTTTCACCTTCCTATTCAGTGCACTAGCCTTTCCCACATCACCATCCAGTTTAGTATTAGCAAACCTGCCTGCTAGGATGTTGGTCCCCCTCCAGTTAAGGTGCAACGCGTCCCTTTTGGACAGATCACCCCTGCCCAAAAGAGATCCCAATGATCCAGAAATGTAAAGCCCTGTCCCTTGCACCAACTCCTCAGCCACACATTCATTTCCCCAAATTTCCTGTTCTTACCTTCATTAGCATGAGGTACTGGAAGCAATCCTGGGATCACTGCCCTGCAGGTCCTGCTTTTCAGTCTTCTACCCAATTCCATAAACTTGCGTTACAGAACCTCCTTCCTCTTCCTACCTATATCATTTGTGCCAACATGCATAACAACCTCCAGTTGCTCCCCCTCACGCCTGAGGATGCCATGCAGCTGCTCCGAGACTTCCTGGAACCTGGCATCAGGAAGGCATCACAGCATCCTGGAGTCTCACCTGGTGCCACAGAATCTCCTGCCGCACCTCTGACTATCGAGTCCCCCACCACTACGGCTCTGCCTGACGTCACTCTTCCCCGTTGAGCCTCAGCACCAGGGTTGGTTCACAGCCCTGGCTGCCACTCAATCTTGTCGTGTCGTCCACTCCAACAGCTCCCGAGAGGACATACACGTTTTCAATAGGTACAGCCACCGGGGACTCCTGCACCCCATGTTTACTTATCTTTCTCATTGTCACCCTCCTTCGCTCTTCCTGTGTCCTCGGTGTGACAACCTCACTGTAGGTCTTGTCCAGGAAACTCTCATTTTCCCAGATGATCCTGAGGTTGTGCAGCTGCTGCTCCAGTTCCCTAACACGTTCATTCAGGAGCTTCACCTGGACGCAATTTCTGTAGGTGTAGTTGTCAGAAGCACCACCGGTATCCCTGACTTCCCACATCCTGCAGGAGAGGCACTATAACAACTTGCCTGCCATTACCTCAGGAGACAAAATCACAAATTACAAATGAGACACTCAGGGTTAAGTGAAACCTATTCCCTTCTCTGCTGCTGATAACCTCCTTCTGTACTGCAATAAGCCAAAGACTCACACTTTACCTCGCAAGGCACATTATCTCCCAAGGCCACTCCCCTAGACCAAGCCCTATTTTTATTTGCTGATCAATTAACTAATTTACTAATTAACTAACCAATTAACTCATTTAGATTTTGCAGCCAATCCCCGCACTCGCTCCTTCAACTGCCGACAATGTTTTTAGCATGCTTGAATAAAGCAGATGAGTGTTTACTAAATCAAAGATTCTCACCATCAGCTCCATGGGCTCCCAGAAACAGCAAACTAAATCACTACTATTCACACAGAGGAGACAATTAACTCAGCAATTTGGATGAATATGGTTAGAAATGATTCAGCCTTCCCTTTTGTATTTGAGAGCACCATCAATATGGGTAGGATTTTTCATGTAACCTATTCCTAAAACTGGATGTGGTGGGACTAAAGAATTCATAACTTCACAAAGTAGGCAAATCCTAACATCACTCTGCAGTCATCTTTGATGCAGGTATGTCCCCTAGTTTGGTGTTAATGACAAGCTATGAGATTAAGGATTGCATTGCAATGCAATTCTACCGTTGACTATTCTCCTTAGCATCTTCATAATGAATCTGTGATGAGTTATTGATAACATTTGAGTAAAAAGCTAAATAAAATTAAAATAGAATTTAATGTCGATATGTATGAAGTAATTATATTTGATTAAAAACTGTAGTTTTTATATTTGAATGGCGGTAAACTCAATATTATGGTAGTGAAGTTTGAAGATACAAGAACATCCAAGAGGACATTAACAGGACATTTATTTCAGATTGAGAAAAAAGGTAAAAGTAACAACATGAAATGTTAACTCTGTTTCTCTTTCCACTGATGCTGCCTGACCCACTGAGTATTCCCAGCATTTTGAACTTTTATTAAAAAAAGCATTAAAATAATAGGTTTTATCTCAAATTATAAAAGAAACTTATTATAATAGTTAAAAATCAATGTTTGTGCATTTCACCCTGGTATCAGAGGTAGTCCTGTGAGCATACATCATCCTTTTTGGTCTGTCTACAAATACCTCCGTCTGTGCCATCTGTTGCTACTTTTCTTGCCAGCAGGATCCCAGTGAAGGAAATATAATGTTTTCCAGAAACCCCTTATGAGATGCAAATACTGCACAGCCACAAGTATTTTAAAATCTGTGACCTAATTACAGCCATGGTCAGTGAAACAATGATTAGAAAGTCTACGGTATGATTCAGAGTTCACCATACTCCCATTCAGAAGTGTCATCTTTGACTCCAACCGTAGCAGAAGGTCGTAAGTTCAAAACCCATTTGAATGATACACATAATTAAGGCTTACAGTGTAGTAATTGGTACTGTGTTGTTTCAGTTGCCGTCTTTTAAATGAGGCATCAAATGAACCATCTACTTGATCTCTCGAGTGGATGAAAAGGATCTTGGTGTTATTTGAAGGAAACTGGGGAGTTTTTCGTGGTATGTAGGCCAATACTCATCCCTTAGCTAGTCATTAATTTCAATGCTATTTCGTGAGATGCTGTTTAGTGCTACTTGGCTGCCATGTTATGGATGTATTTCAAAAATACTTTACTGACTTTAATGTGCTGTGTAGATCATGCTGTACAATGGTGCTTTATTTGTCACATGTACAACTGCACAGTGAAATTATTTTTTTGCATATTTACACACGCAGATGTTTGGCGCCATTTCCAAAGTCCGGTCTGCCTGCTCGCTCGGTCTACAGGTAAGCCCCAGGCTCCTGCAGGTCCTCCCTCTGGCGTCTTCGACCAGATCGGCCCACGAACCAACGTCCTTCTCCTCCTGAGGTCATGAAAGATGCAAGTCCTTTTGTCCTGTTTTAGTCCAGGTCAAAATGTCAGTGTCAATAACTGGGAACAAAGAAAATATAGGGAGGTTTTCATTTTGTCAGAAGGTGATTGACTTATGGTATAGAACACCAGAGGAGATAGTGAAGATTAGTGCTTCAGGAAAATGATGGACTTCCTAAAAAATTCTTTACTACAGGAGGTACAAAAGATTATTCTGGAAAATACATAATAGGTTTGGTAACCTGTTTGTGACTGTGAGAACAAAGAGGAGCTTCTGGCAGATAACTCTTACATTAGGCTGTAGACTTTAGGCTTTTAGACTTTAGAGATACAGCATGGAAACAGGCCCTTCGTCCCACGCGTCCGTGCCGATCAGCGATCTCCCCGACTAGCACTATCCTACACACTAGGGACAATTTAACCAAAGCCAAACAACGTACAAACCTGTATGTCTTTTGAGTGTGGGAGGAAATCGAGCACCTGGAGAAAACCCCCACAGGTCATGGAGAGAACGTACAAACTGTTCAGACAGCATCCATAATCAGGATCGAAACTGGGTGTCTGGCCCTGTAAGGCAGCAACACTACCACTGCACCACCAGGTAGCTGCTTTTCGTATCCCTGGAGGTTAAGGGAATGGATGAAGGCTACCAGAAAGGGATGAAAGAAGAGGGTTTGTATGCGGAGGTGTTATCTGAAGGATAAAAGTGAGCAAACATTACTGTTCCTGAAAACAGAACAGAAGGAGGAAGAAATATTTAGAATGCCCCAATTCATGAAAAATGTGCAAAGATGAATGATACAGGTTTAGACATTCATATAGTCACAGTCATACAGCATGGAAACAGGCCCAATGGCCAAACTTGCCCACACCCACCAACATGCCCCATCTACACTAGTCCCGCCTGCCTGCATTTGGCCCGTATCCCTCTAAACCAGTCTTATCCATGTACCTGTCTAAATGTTTCTTAAACATTGCAATAGTACCCACCTCAACTACCTCCTCCAGCAGTTTGTTCCATGCACCAACTACCCTTTGTGTGAAAAAGTTACTCCTCAGGGTCTTATTAAATCTTCCCCCCCTCACTTTAAACCTATGCCCTCCGGTTCTCAATTCCCCTTCTCTAGGCAAAAATTGTGAGTTTACCTGATCTATTCCTCTCATGATTTTGTATACCTCAATAAGATCACCCCTCATCCTCCCACACTCCAAGGAATAGAGTCCGAGCCCGTGTCTCTTCCACTCAGTTGTCCCCCTCCCTCTCCCCCTAAACAGAACAGTGGCAGAGATCCCTGTGCTTCACCTTTCAGCCCACCAGCCTCAGCATCCAACACATGTCGTTCTCCATTATTTCTGCTAGCTTCAACATAATTCTACTATCAGTCATATTGTAGTGCGACAATAATCCCGAAATGAAGGCGAGGAGCCAGGTGTTTCGGGAGGTATTTTATTCGCTGTCCTCCTGACCAGACGAGTCTGCAAGAGAGAGATTGCACCTAAACCCCTGCCCTTTATCCCTGTAGCTAAGGGGCGTCCCCGGACTCATCCATTCCCGTGTCGAGAGGTTCGATAATGGAAATCCGTGCTTCACTCATCTCTCCCTCTTTCCAGGCACTTTCCCATGCAACTGCAGGAGATGTGGTACTTGATTTCATCTATCATGTGTCAGATCTTGCTCCACACTTTTCCTCAACTTTTTCAACCAGCTATCCCTCCTTTACTCCTTCAGTCTGCGGAAGAGACCCAACCCGGAAAGTTGTCCATCCATTTCCATCCATAGATTGCGTCTGATCTGCTGAATTCCTCCAACACTTTGTTTTCACTCAAGACGCCAGCAACTGTAGTCTCCATTACAAGACCCTTCCTCTCCGAGCAGCCAGCTCAAGAGAGTCAAGAGTCCAGAGCTTGCTATTGTTTTATGTCTCAAAATGGAACAATGAAATTCTTACTTGCAGCAGAGCAACAGATATGTAAACATAGTACTCTGCAAGAGCAAGCCAATCGTACTTGCAGATTTTTTTTTCATCATCCCACTTAGGATGTTAATTAGCAACGTCTTTTGCATTACTATGTTACAGGCAGTGCCAGCAGTATGCATAAGCTTTGTCAGTGGTGAGTGACTTAGCATTACATTGGCAGCAATCTTGAAACATGGTAATCTGCCTGTTCCTTTTAGCCAAAGATAATACTAGCCAAAAAAGTAGTAATCTAGCAGATGAATATACATTGAGGGAATCTACTGGATGTCTAGGGATTGTGTTGGGTTAGTTAATATTTCCCTGATCTTGATAGTTAGAACATACAATAAGAGAATATATTACCTTAGTAACAAGGGTTTGAACATTTTTATGGAGGGCTAATCAAGGCATTGGAATTGCCCTTAGAGTGTGCGTGCTAGTAAAAGGTTTATTTTAAATAATCATGATGGAATGTGTGTGTTCAAACATTATATTAGAAAAGGATCAAGTCAGACAATGTAACCTTATTGTAGCTCAGGGTCCAATATACTAAAGAAGCAGCTAATTTAAAAAATATATATTTGCCGCTGCATTGCTAACCAGCATTTAAAAAGAATACCCATCTGGACATTGCTGCATTCACACACTCTGGTTTGGAGGACTATTTGCTGAATTACAGGTGGACCGATATATTTTTCAAGAAAAGTGTCATTAACATAGTGGGTGGCGCAGCTACTACCTCACAGCGCCAGAGATCCAGGTTCGATCCTGACCATGGATGCTGTCTGGGTGGAGTTCGTACATTCTCCCCGTGACCATGTGGGTTTTCTCTGGGTCCTCTAGTTTCCTCCTAAATCCCAAAGACGTGTGGGTTTGTATATTTCCCCTAATGTGTAGGAGATAGAACTCATGCGTGGGTTATCGATGGTTACCATGGACTCAGTGGGCTGAAGGAGAACATGGATAGGTGACGTTTCCGGTCAGGATTCTTCTTCGGACCGATTGTAATGGGGGAAGAAAGCAGGAAGAGATATGGCGGCTGGCCAAAGCCTGGTGAGTGATAGGTGGAAACAGACAACGGTGGTTTTTGATTGGCAAATGGTTGGACAAAAGCTAGAGATGAAAAGGCAAAGAGTGAGATAAGCAGATAAAGATAACAGAGGCATGTCATCTGAAGTCAGATGAAGGAACATAGGTAGAAAGAGACAGGGGGAAGAGGAAAGAGAGTGCATTCAGGTAGGGCACTGGGAAGAGAGGATGGAAAAAAAGCATGGGGTTGTTGGTAGGTTAGTTACCTAAAATTGAAGAACTCACTATTCATACAGTTGGGGTATAAACTACACAAGCGGAATATGAGGTGCTGTTCCTCCAGTTTGTGTTTGGCCCACATTGGCATTGGAGGAGGTCAGTATGGGAAAAGGATGGTGAGTTAATAGTTTGCACCCAGGAAATCCAGCAGGCCTAGCGTACCCGAGCGAAAGTGTTTGGCAAAACGGTCACCTAGTCTACGCTTGGTCTTACCCAAGTAAAGGAGGCCACATCAGGAGCATTGAATGCAGCAGAAGAGATGCACATGTACTTCTCCAATGTACTATTCTATGTTTTATGTTCTATGGTAAGAACTATGTAGCCCATCAGCAAATTTTGAGCAAAAGCTTCTCTAGTTTCCTCCCACACTCCAAAGACGTGCAGGTTTGTAGGTCAATTGGCTTCGGTAACATTGAAAATTTTCCTAACGTGTAGGATAGTGCAAGTATAAGGGGTGATCACAGGCCTGTTTCCGTGCTGTATCTCTAAAGTCTAAAGAGTGACAGAATCTGGGAATGTGTGAAGAGTGAAATGGGATCTCGGAGAGTATTGGCATAAATCAGTTGTTTGGCAGTCAGTATGCACTTGATGACTTTCTGGCTTATCAACAAATTTAGCAACCATAGCCACTTTTTTTCACCCACTTGGTTAACTAAATTGCAATACGTTGAGACCCCAATATCAATCATTGCGGCATACCAGTCATTACATCTTACATCTCGACCTAAAACGTCACCCATCCCTTCTATCCAGAGATGCTGCCTGTCCCGCTGAGTTATTCCAGCCTTTTGTGTCTATCTTCGGTTTAAACCAGCATCTGCAGTTCCTTCCTACAACATTACATCTTTCCAGTCAGAAATAGATTAATTTATGCTTACTCTGGCTCCAGTGAGCCAATCTTGTTTCTATGCTAAATATTACCTACAAAACCATGAGCTTTTATTTTCTACAATGAACTTTGATGCCACATCGTATCAAATGCGTGCTGGGAGTCCACATACACCCACTGGCTCTCCTTTATCCGCAGTCCATGTTGCTTCTTCAAAGAACTCCAATAAATTGGTCAAGCAGGACTTTTCTTTCACAGAGCCATGTAAAATTTGCCTGAATTTTTCTAAGTGCCCTGTTATAGTGTCCTTAATAGCAGCTTCTAACATTTCTCTGTGACAGTTGTTAAACTAACAGACCTGTAGTACCCTTCTTCCTGTCACCCTTTCTTTTTAAAGAACGGAGCTACATTTACCATTTTCTTATCTAATGAACACTTTCCTGAACCTAAGGAACTATGACTTTAAAAAAAATCAACTCTCACTAACCAGTTGTTTTATAATTTTAGTTTAAAGATGCAGCAAGGAAACAGTCCCTTCAGCCCACCAAATCCACGCTGACCAGCGATCACCCGTTCACATTAGCTGTTATCCCACTTTCGTATCCTTCACATTAGGGACAATTTACAGAAACCAATTAACTTACAAGCCTGTACGTCTTTGGGATGTGGGGGAAAACTGGGGCACCCGGAGAAAACTACAAAGTCAAAGGGTGAAACTACAAACTCTGTGCAGGCAGCACCCGTAGTCAGGTCTCTGGCAGTAGAAAGCAAGAACTATACCTCTACGCCCCTGTGCCGCCAATAATATAATCATAGAATGCAGCCCACAGGACCTGGACACATATCAGCTCACAGCTCCCACAATTTGCTCAGTACCAACTACCTGGTGTTCGGAATTTACCAGAACTCCCGGGCTGCTCCTTCCCTTCCAGTTCCCAATTCAGTTACTTTTATCTTCCATAGCAAAGACTGAAGCAGTCAATCAGTGGAGGTAGCATTCATGCAGGGAAATGGAAAATATTTAATCACAGTCCTGACTAGTGCTTTATAGATCGTGACATAGATTTGGAGTTGCCAAAAGGCAAGACACTTGCTTCAGGATACCCAGCCATCATATGGCTGGTCAGCTATCTAACCTGGTCAATAGTGAGCTACAGGATATTGAAAAGTCCCGACTCAAATCGTCATCTATCTAAGTTTGCCGGTGATGCTGCCTGGCCATCTGAGTTACTCCAGCATTATGGGTCTTTCTTTACAGGATATTGATGGTGGGGGACTCAGAGATGATAATATCATTGAATGCCAAGAATGGTTAAATTCTCTCGTGTTAGAGATGATCATTGTCGAGTTTATGGTATGCAAATGTTATTTGGCATTTATTAGTCATTGTCTTAGCGTTGTCCAAGTCTTGTTGCTTGCAGACGTGCAGGCAGAGACTGCACCATTTGCTCAGGATTGCAACTGCAAATTAATATTGTAGAATCATGAGCATACAGCCCATTTCTAGACCCTTAGGATTGAAGCGAGGCCGTTTATGAAATAGTTTCTTTTTTAAAAAATATGGCATGGGGAATAGGTGACAGTTTGAAGGCAGCGTGCAGGTGAACACTTGTATACACACATTGTGACCTTTTAAAGCTGAAAGCTACAGCCAGATTGACAGCAGCAGGAAACAGGCCTTATAGCAAGTTATATGCGTTAGGAATCTCATGATCAGCTGACGGATCCAGTGGACTAAACAGGTCCGACCACCAGTATCCGAACAGTTTCACAACACCTGGAAATGTCGGGAAGTCAACATTGTGCTAGGTCCGTGGGAAGGCGTTCAGGAAAGACTGTAGGGTGAGGGAATACATCCTACACACAAATTACAATTTTACCAAAGCCAATTGACCTACAAACCTGTACATCTTTGGTGTGTGGGAGGAAACTGGAGCACACGGAGAAAACCCATGAGGCCACGGGAGAACGTTCAAACTCCATACAGACAGCACCCGTAGTCCAGATCGAACAGCTCTACTGCTGCGCCACCGTGCCACCCACTGTTGCTGTCTATGCGCAGGAAGGAGCACAGCCAGGCTTAATTTTCCAAAGTGATGGCCAGAAATGAAGCGATGGACCACTGACTGTGAAGTGGTAGAGGTCAGGAGGATTTGATCCTCTGGTGCTGCAGGCGAAACAACTTCTCCAAATGAGCTTTGCTTTAGAGATACAGAATGAAAGCAGGCCATTCAACCCACCAAGTCCATTTTGACCACTGATCACCTGTCCACATTAGGTTATCCCACTTTCACATCCACTTTTAAAATATTCAGGGCAATTGTTACAGAGGCCAGAGGCTACAAACCCACATGTCTGTGGATGTGTGAGGTAACTGGAACACCTGGAGGGAAACAGGGAGAACGTGCAAACTCCACACAGGCAGGGTTGATTATATGGCTTGATTGTAATGAGTTGTGCTTCCCATGAGTTTGTTTACAAATTTGAATTCTATGGGACTGTCAATAATCTATGGGCAGTTCTTCCAAGTTGATTGCCACCTCACAGATATTTACTAGGTTGACTGGACCGGAAATTCTTTGCAATCTCTGAATTTGGCTTAGGTCAATGTGACTGTCCGTTTAGTTTTACCCCAATCGGTAGTAACATGGTTTAATGTATAACCAAGTGATTTACTAGGCCATTTCAGTCTGGTGGCACCAATAGTGAGTTAAGAGCATTTTTCTCACAAATGGCCCTTCTCAATACATCAGATACCACAAACCACACTATCAATGCAGACTCCCGTTGTGCAGAAAATGCACGAAAGCCAATAGCAACAACAGCCAAGTAACAGATATTACTGAACTGAATTTCACAGCCACTGTTTTCCTTTTAAATGGTCACAGGTTTTGATTTTGATTGCTGCTTTTACATTTTAGTCAATTGTGATTAGTGACTCAGCTTTGCTTTTGCCCAATGGAGATTCTTGAGACAAAATATAAAAGTTTGTCACATGGTATACATTAATGCACATAAATTCAAATTAAAAAAATATTTCTTTGTAGAGTTTGGCTTCAATGAAAACAGTGGAAAACCTAGATTAAATAAAATGCAGATTTGGCATCTGGTTTAATATATCCTTATCTGGTTTATAATACATTATGCATGCTTAATTAAACACATTAAATTATTTGAAGATTAATATTCATCAATATAACAGAATCACCATCCTAGGCACCCAGAGCCCCCTGTTGGCCAAATCAGGCAGTAGCCAGTATTAGGATTTGTTTACCAAGCTTACATGAACATGCAATTTTTATTTATGATATCCATTTTTGATGTTTTTCATGATTCCAAGTTCCAAATAGTAGTACTTACATACCACCCTTAACATGTTAATGGATCTTCAAAAGTCAAGTTAAATTACTTTATTAAATCAAGAATACAAAGGAGTGCTGGTCACTGCCCTTAATATATTACAATCTGCATGGAAAATAAAATTCCCCCAGTGTTTTATTGGCAGAAGGGACAAAAAGAAAATGAAACAAAATACATAGATTATGCTTAAAGCATCACTTAAAACGGCAAGGCCAGAGGGTTAAGCCAGTAAGCTGCCCACAGCAGCAGCATAACATATTATCTCATTCACATACAAGCTACACTAATAGTCACCTCATGCAGCTGTATTAGCGCAACATTGTGAACCAACCTGAAATACCGCCGTCTGACTGCTGTTCGTCAGCTAAGCATCACCGTTTAATGGCAGAAACTATATATAAATGGCATTGCACGTGCACTTTTATGAAAGCTAGATGTCCACCCTGCCCCTCCCCCCAATATCTAGGTAGTCTGCTTCTCTTCAATGTAATGCTGATGTTCATTTTTTTTAGTTTTCATGGCAATATACTTAAGGTTAGCATTGACCAATATTTTAGCAAATTGAATCAAAATCAAATGTATACCACTTGTTACCCAATTGAATCACTTACAATGCAACTGGAAAATTATTAATAGATACAGAATGTGTACATTTAGATGGTTGAGTGTAAAAGATGATTGGCATGTGCTTGGCTGACAATATTCGGTGTGCTGAGCAATGCAAATCTAAATAATTGGAAAATTTTATGCTTGGATAAGGACAGTGCCATTAAGTACTATATACTGCACGTGTAAGGAATACTATAAAACTGGAGGTATATGATAACATTTCAAATTATAAATGTGGGTTAAATGTCTTTCAAATAAAAATAAGCATTTAAACTTGGAAATAAATTATTTATGAAGTGTACAAGAGATATAAACATGCAGAAGTAACGTCAACATCCATTTTGTGGAGCTAAACAATCACCTATACAGTGGGAAGAATACAGATTTTGAAACAAGGAACTGCGGAAACAGAAGGAAGAATACAGATTTTGAAAATGCAGAAAGACACAAATCGCTAGAGTAACTCAGTGGGTCTGGCAGCAGCATGGAGAACATGGAAAGCAGATATTGATTATTAAAATTTCTGGTAAAGGTTTTATAAAGATCACCATACAATGTCAATGTAGGCAAGTGTGTGTCACTTTACCGCTCAAGGGTTCAAGCCATCACTGCATAATTAGCTTGTCCTGAGATGTTGAGTTCGTGCTACAATAAGCAATATCTCCCTAGGAACAATGGGTCATTATGGCCTCCACCCATGGCCATCTGTTGCTGGCCCTGATCTGTTTTGGCCTTCTTCTACCTCTGTGCCCCCCCAGTCTGAAGAAGGGTTCCGAACCAAAACGCCATCTATTTCTTTGCCTCAGAAATGCTGCCGGGTAGCTGAGTTACTCCAGTACTTTATACCTACCTTTTGACCCAAAGACCTGTTGCAGGTTGCATTCATGGAAGGCATTTTCAAATATACCTGCTTGAATCTGGTTGGAACAGTCCTGTGTTCTAAGTAAAAGTAGACGCTACTCCTGTTCATTGCTACCCAAATTTTGTTCCCTCCTAAACTCCTCACTAACCTAATTGCTACTGCAGGCACTATTGGATGAATCTACCCTTCTACTTTGCAGTCAAGCTTTCTATAGCTTACCTTTCAATCAAAGTGAAGGCTTTTCCTTAATTCCAGTTGTGCCGCAACTCACCATTCACACCTCGTTCCATGCATCCAAATTGCTAGCCCCATTTATCTATAAGTGTTGACTACTAGAGCATGTTAGTGGGAAGAAATTACTTCTGCCTCAGTTTTATGATAGAAATGGGCCTAGCTAGGCAAGCCTGAAACTAGTTCCATTAGATTATTTGACAAAACAGCAGGATTTAAGATTATAATAAGATTTTAACACTTTTAACATTTTGCACAGAAAGCAGTGCAGAGAAAAAGTACTACCAAGCAAATCAAAATGGCTTATTAGAGATGTTGGGACAGGGACTATCGCAATGTTTCAGAAACAATGTTTCAGGATTTTGACAGGTTTAGAGGGATGTGGGCCAAATGCAGGCACGTGGGACTAGTGTAGATAGGACATGTTGGTTGGTGTGGGCAAGTTGGGCCGAAGAACCTGTTTCCACGCAGTATGACTCTGACTATATAATAATTTTTGTTAAAAATCAAGGTAGTTGCTTAAATGTAATCATTTTTTTATTGTGTCATAGGTAATACATTTTCTATACTTGACTAGAACATAGGGCCTTATATAAAAAATCGGTACAACATTGATATCTAATTGGAAAATTAAAACACCTAACAATTATAGAATCTCTTAAGAATTTTATTACACATGTAAAAACAATTCACAGACAACGTATAATATGTTTAAACAGAAGCATCCTTTAAGGCTTTGTGTTTCTAGGTCTCATTTGGCCACAAATTACATTTCATTAGCAAATTGTTTTTTTGGGGGGAAATAAATCTGTTTGAAGCAAGTTCTTGATACAGGTAAAACAAAAACCGTAACAAGGCTTGATCAAAACGTTCTGCCCAAAGTTTTATAAAGTTACAATAAAGAAATTGTATCACACCACAAGAGCAGCATTCAAACAAAAAGGTATATTTTAGCAGCAACAATACAAAGTTATTTCACTCAGTTTGGTCTATGTTGAACAATTAATTGTACAAGTGAAACACACTCTGTTTGGTACATTACAGTTCACTAACACTGGTATATAAATATCTGCATGCTTCCCTGATTTTTTTGAAATATCGATGTGCAGTAATAGAAATTTAGCAGGATATTAGCCTGTATCTTTCCTTGCCTAGCATCAAAAAAACATTATGCTTCATTTGACAGAAGTAACTAGCTGTATTAAAATGCCAACATTTAGATTGATTGTGGATATGTAGTTTAAATTTTCTAAATATTATACAACCCTCTGTGTATGTCTAGAAAGGAAAGCTAAAAAAGGTTTATAATCAATATCCCTATTTGCTTCCTCTAAAATACTCATGGGAGCAACGCAAGCCAAATAGAAATGTTCAGTCTAGCTTACTGACTTACTGAAAAGGAACAAAATTAAAAGAAAAATACAAAAAAGCAGCTTTAGGTTTACATGCACAATTTTCATAACCATTGCATTGTCCCATCTTCATTATAGATTTCAGTGCAGTTAACATTTAGGTGATGTATTTGGAGAGAAAATGCATGTACACCTATATACCTGAATAAACATTTCAGACACATACGGTAACTGGAAGACAATTGTGCAGTAACATAATGCATGATTTCGCTCGGTAAAAAATGTTTCAAATAAACTGTCCAAAATGACAGCATGCCTGAACTCTGAATCTGTAAATTACTATTTTTGAAAAGTTACTTAAAGAAAATCAGTTCAAACAAATTTAAAATTGACTTGCAGTATCTTGAACAATATGTAGTACAGCAATGCTTTCAGGCAGAAATGTAATCTAAATGGCATTTTTACTCGGAAAAATGCCCATTGATGTCAATACTATCTAAAAATATGCTCTGAGTCTCTTTAAAGTTAATGATTAACTGAACAATTGGAAAAAATGCACACAGTATTCATTGTTAACAGATGCACATACCCTGACCAATATATATATATATAATCTCAAAAATAACAAATAAGGGCATTTTCATCTTGTCTCAACCAATATCAACAATAATGGATTTATTATTTGTTTATTCTTGTTGAGAGATCTTGTTATGCATTAATTGGATGCTGCATTCGTCAATGAAGTAAGTTAACGCATTTCAACAGAATTGTATTGGCAGTATAGTATTTGATATGAGGTGCAGAGGACACACGAAAGATGAAAAGTCCTTTCTTTACCTTTTCATTAAGCATCTAAACTTCCTTTCCGGCACATCCTCACTTTAGCCTTCAAAACAGATTCCATGGGAAAATCTGGATTGCCTTATAAATTAGGTGCCAGCCTAGGTTTAGTGGGTTGTACTCTTACTTGAATCAGGAGGTTATGAATTCAAAAACCACTCCAGGGATTTAAATTTATAATGCAGGCTGATATCTCAGCGAGGTAGTAATGGAGTGCAATCGTCATCATTCCCATTTGATTTTATATCTAATCCACTATTTTTAAATATGCATCGGACCATGAGACCCTCCCATCTTTCTGGCAAGTATTTTTTCCTCTGCAACCTGCATCATTTCAAAACAAAAGTATCCAGTCAATGTCAAATCATTTATTCAGGGAGTTTTCTATCCCATTTCACAATAGTAAATATTTTCAAAGCGACAAGATCCGTAACAGCACTGATGTACAGAGGAATCTTGGGGTCCAAGTCCATAGTTCCCTGAAAGTGGCAACATGTGTAAACACAGTGATAAAGAAGGTTTATGGTATGCTTGTCTTCATTAGTCAGAGCATTAGCTATAAGAGTCAGGAAGTCATGTTGCAGCTTTATAAAAAATTGTTGGGCTGCATTTGGACTACTGTGTGTAATTCTGATTGCCCCATTGTAGTTCTGATTGCCCCCCGATGTGAAAGTTTTGGAGAGGGTACAGAAGAGGTTTATGAGAATGTTGTCTGGATTAGAATGTATCAGCTATACGGAGAGGTTGGATAAACTTGAAGTTTAAGGAAGAACTGCAGATGCTGGAAAATCGAAGGTAGACAAAAATGCTGGAGAAACTCAGCACTGGCTCACCCGCTGAGTTTCTCCAGCATTTTTGTCTACCTTGGATAAACTTGAATTGCTTTCTCTGATGCATTGAGGGGAGAACTGATAGAGGTATATGAAATTATGAGAGACATAGACACGGTAGACAGTCAGAACCTATTTCTCAGGGTGGAAATGTTAAAGACTTAAGGCACAGCTTTAAGGGGAGAGGAGCAAAGTTTAAAGATGATGTGGGGGCAGGTTTCCCCCCCCCCCCTCCCCCCCCACACAGATTGGTGGGTGCCTGGAATGCACTGTCAAGGGGTAGAGGCAGATATGATAGGGACGTTTGAGATAGGCACATGAATATGCAGGAAATGAAGCAATTTAGATCATGTGCTGGTAAAGATTTGTTTAATTTGGCATCATGTTCTGCACAAACATTGTGGGCCGAAAGGCCCGTTTCCTATGCTGTACTGTTGTACGTTCTTCCCCAATTATTTTTCATTAACTGCTTCTGTAAATAATTCTAAAAGGATACCAACTGGTTGTCACCCAAATTATACTTTCAGACAGTAAATGCCCATAGGGTGGCACAACACCAATGTCCCAAGTTCAATCCTGACCGCCAGAGCTGTTTGGAGTCTACATGTTTCTGTTTGACATTATTTTTCCAGGTGCTCCAATTTCATAAGTTCATACGTTATAGGAGCAGAATTAGGCCATTCGGAACACCAGGTTTACTCAGCCATTCAATCATGGCTGATCTATTTTTCCCTCTCAACCCCATTCTCCTGCCTTCTCCCCATATAACCCCTAACACCCTGACTAATCAATTTTCTGCCACATTCTAAAGACATGTAGATTGAAAGGTTAACTGGCCACTGCAATTTGCTCCTCGTGTGTAGGTGGGTGGTGGAATGGTGAGAATGTCGGGAGAATAAAAAACAAGGGATTAACGTAGGTTTATGTAAAGAGGTGGTTGATAGTTGGCACGGACTCTCAGTGCCAAAAAGTCTGTTTACATGCGGTACGTCTCTACGACTAACTTCATGCAGGAATGCAAGAGTTATTTGTTGACTGCAACACAAGTGACAGATTGATCGCTTTACGCCATACCAATATAAACTTTACAATCACAACAGCTGCATCAGATGAGATTCAATCTTCACTCATGTTTTTGCAATAATTTTCTTAAATTCTCTTACTCCTTCCAACACCTTGAAGGATACAGGCAGGGTTTTTTTTTTCCCAGAGCTTATGGCAACTACTGAAATTGGCTTGCCCTCGATTTGTTTCTGAAAAATATCCTGCATTTGTTTGGCATTTGTACAAATATCAAGGGAACTCACTATGAAGGAAACGGGTCTAGAACATGATGGAAAGTTTAAATAAATGTTCAACCAATTATTGCATAAATGAGCTGTATTACCGAGGTGCGAATGCAGCTATATTCTTAAAATTCAAATATTACTTTAGTACATCTCTCACAAAACAGACTCATGGTTAAGGCATATTTTCAAGAGCAACTGAAGGAAGATCAGTTCTGCTTGAATGTTTCCTCTCTGCTTTTAAGAACTTGGTACCATAGATGTTCCAGGTCATACCTGGTATTTTTATTTGGTGATTGTGATTTTATGTTCAGGTCCTAGCATACCAGTCAGTTGTCTCACTGCTTAGGAATAGATGTAGCAACATTAAATAAACGCTTTTTAACAGCCAATTTAATCTGCGCAGATCATATCATATTGGCATGTCATTTACAAATGAATGCCACTCACTGAATGATTTGGTAACTCTCTTTTAAAAAAAGCTAGGAACTAAAGCACTTTTGAATGCCAATTTATGAAAACCAACCAAATTACATGTTAAATTTTTCATGTAATTAAAGAAAAATTACATGTTAGTAAAATCTAGTAAGAATTTAGCCTCTAATAAATAGTTTGGTTATTTTTCCTAATATGTGTCAATACATATAATGCATAAAAAACATAATCACTCAATATAGGGATAACATGGTGAATGGTTTTATGGTATGCAAATGTGGGTGTTAAATTCACACAAATATTATTGTCATTTTATTGGTCAATGTAACAGCTATAAAATGATAATACACAGGATTTTGCACTTACTACGTTAATATTTTTGTGGAATTGAATATGTTAACTTAGTTAGTAGAACAGGATATGGGTGGCATGGAAATGCAGCAGTTAGAGCTGCTACCGCAAAGCTCCAGGGACCCAGGTTTGATCTTGACCTTGGGTGCTGTCTGCACAAAGTTTGCAAGTTCTCCGATGTGAGCACATGGGTTTGAATTAAGTACCCTGGTTTCTTCTCGCATCTGCAAGATTTGTTGGCAGATTAATTTGTAAATTACTTTTTAATGTAGCTAAATGGCAAAATAATGAAAGAGGGAAGTTTATGGCCTGATGAGAGGGTAAAATGTTGCAGGTCTGCAGGAAAAGAAATGTGAATAGAATGGCCCTGCTGGGGGCCAAAATGGGTTGAATGGCCGCTGTGTGCAAGTGGTAAGTAAATATTTAGCATAGCTGGAACTGAATTATGATTTTAAGGCTTGCCCTTTCAGTTGATTATGCTTCTATCGATATTCTGTACATAAATTATTCATCAGTATTATCATAGACATCATGAAGGAAGCATACTCAGGTACTCAACTAGCTACTCCCGACTTGTCGATCTCTTAATCTAATTGAATAACGCCCATCACAAACAACTGAAAATCTGCCACTGATTGTAGACCTGCAACTATACTCCAAGTTTATTTGTAATGGAATATTTAAGTTGGAGTACACTGTACAAGTTTTTAAAAATATATTAAAGAAGTCTGTAATGATAGAAGTTGTTATAAAACATGACCTACATAAATTATGTAATTTAATAGTCTGTACCTGACATGATTCCTTAGGCCTATTTCCAGAGACATGATTGGATTGGTTTTGTGGGGGTCTGCAACAGAAACTGATAGGTTTAGAATGAAGAACACAAACTGCAAAAGTGGGCAGGGCTGAGTCCCAAGATCCAGCAGAGGCCGAGAGGGAGACCAAACTCCCAAGAACAAAAAACTAAATTGCAGGTGCTGGAAATCTGAAATATAAACAGGAAATACTGAGAAAATTCAGCCGGTCAGGCAGCATCTGTGGAATGAAAGTTAATATTTTGGTTCTGCAACCTTTGGTCAGAACTGGGAAAGAGAGAGAAAGGACGGATGTGTAGAACAAAGGGAATATTTGTGATAGGGCAAGTTGAGATGGCTTAATGAGGGCAGATACTAAAATATTGAGCTTCTTGGTCTTTTGGTTATTAATTATGAGTTTGTGGTACCTGCCCGTGAAGCCAGACTTACACAAATAGGATAGGATAGACTAAAGCAACATGATATAAAAACAGCAAATGAAAAGTTCTGAAAAAATTAAAAGTATGTCCAGAGAAACAGCTAATGTTTCAGATGAGGGGTCCTTCATCAGACCTGAGAAAGAAAGAAAACAAGTTAGCTTCAGTAGCAGCAAAGGTTGGGAGGGAGGAGGAGGAAAAAGGACATTTCTCTGGTAGGATGAAGTAATATGGCAGGTGGAAACAAATGAAGATTTTATGAGGGTACACAAAAGGCTGGAGAAACTCAGCGGGTGCAGCAGCATCTAAGGAGCAAAGGAGATAGGCAACGTGTCCAAGATATCTTGAAATGGGAGGGAGAGGAGCCAGAGGTCGTGGTACATATAGGTACCAATGACATAGGTAGAAAAAGAGAGGAGGTCCTGAATTTAGGGAGTTAGGAAGAGTGTTAAGGAGAAGGACCGCAAAGGTAACAATCTCAGGATTACTGCCTGTGCCACGCGACTGTGAGAGTAGGAATGGAGCAAGGTGGAGGATAAATGCGTGGCTAAAGTACGGTGCAGAGTGCAGAGATTCAAGTTTCTGGATCATTGGGACCTCTTTTGGGGAAGGTGTGACCTGTACAAAAAGGACGGGTTGCACTTGAACCCGAGGGGAACCAATATCCTGGCGGGGAGATTTGCAAAGGCTACTGGGGAGACTTTAAACTAGATCGGTTGGGGGGAGGGACTCAAATAGAGAAGGCAAGTAGTCCGTTTGTGAGGCAGGAGGCAGAGAAGAGAAGCAATCAGACGTAACACGTAGGGAGGAAAGAAGAAAAAAATAACAAACGGAGAATAAGAAGTGGAGGGTTTCTTAAATGTGTGAGCAGAGAGACAGAGGGGTGTGAAATGAGGATAGGAGCAATAGGTAGCGAGGTGAAAAGTGGCAGGAAAACGAATCCAGGGCAAAAATCTAAAAGGGCCACTTTTCAACATAATTGTAAAAGGGCCTAGAGTGTTGTAAAAACAAGCCTGAAGGCTTTGTGTCTCAATGCGAGGAGCATTCGTAATAAGGTGGATGAGTTGAATGTGCAGATAGCTATTAATAATTATGATATAGTTGGGATCACGGAGACATGGCTCCAGGGTGACCAAGGCTGGGAGCTGAACATCCAGGGATATTCAATAAAAAGGAGGTGGGGTAGCGTTGCTGGTTAGAGAGGAGATTAACGCAATAGAAAGGAATGACATTAGCTTGGAGGATGTGGAATCGATATGGGTGGAGCTGCGAAACACTAAGGGGCAGAAAACGCTAGTGGGTATTGTGTACAGGCCACCTAACAGTAGTAGTGGAGTTGGGGATGGCATCAAACAGGGAATTAGAAATGCGTGCAACGAAGGTAAAACCGTTATAATGGGTGACTTCAATCTACATATAGATTGGGTGAATCAAATTGGCAGGGGTGCTGAGGAAGAGGATTTCTTGGAATGTATGCAGGATAGTTTTCTAAACCAACATGTCGAGGAACCAACAAGAGAGCAGGCTATTCTAGACTGGATATTGAGTAATGAGGAAGGGTTAGTTAGCAGTCTTGTTGTACGTGGCCCCTTGGGCAAGAGTGACCATAATATGGTCGAGTTCTTCATTAGGATGGAGAGTGACATTGTTAATTCAGAAATACGGGTCCTGAACTTAAAGAAAGGTAACTTTGAGGGTATGAGACGTGAATTGGCCAAGATGGACTGGCAACTGATTCTTGAAGGGTTGACGGTGGATATGCAATGGAAGGCATTTAAAGACTGCATGGATGAACTACAACAATTGTTCATCCCAGTATGGCAAAAGAATAAATCAGGGAAGGTGGCGCATCCGTGGATAATGAGGGAAATCAGGGATAGTATCAAAGAAAAAGATGAAGCGTACAAATTAGCCAGAAAAAGCAGCCTACCAGGGGACTGGGAGAAATTCAGAGACCAACAGAGGAGGACAAAGGGCTTAATTAGGAAAGGGAAAATGGAGTATGAAAGAAAACTGGTAGGAAACATAAAAACTGACTGCAAAAGTTTTTATCGATATGTGAAGCGCAAAAGATTAGTTAAAACAAATGTAGGTCCCTTGCAGTCAGAAACGGGTGAATTGATCATGGGGAACAAGGACATGGCAGACCAATTGAATAACTACTTTGGTTCTGTCTTCACTAAGGAAGACATAAATAATTTGCCGGAAATAGCAGGGGATCGCGGGTCAAATGAGATGGAGGAAATGAGTGAAATCCAGGTTAGCCGGAAAGTGGTGTTGGGTAAATTGAATGGATTAAAGGCCGATAAATCCCCTGGGCCAGATAGGCTGCATCCCAGGGTACATAAGGAAGTAGCCCCAGAAATAGCAGATGCCTTAGTGATAATTTTTCAAAACTCTTTAGATTCTGGAGTAGTTCCTGAGGATTGGAGGGTAGCTAATGTAACCCCACTTTTTAAAAAGGGAGAGAGAAAACGGGGAATTATAGACCAGTTAGTCTAACATTGGTAGTGGGGAAACTGCTAGTCAATTATTAAAGATGGGATAGCAGCGCATTTGGAAAGTGGTGAAATCATTGGACAAAGTCAGCATGGATTTACGAAGGGTAAATCATGTCTGACGAATCTTATTGAATTTTTTGAGGATGTAACTAGTAGAGTGGATAAGGGAGAAGCAGTGGATGTGTTGTATCTGGACTTTCAGAAGTTTCGACAAGGTCCCACACAAGAGATTGGTATACAAACTTAAAGCACACGGTATTGGTGGTTCAGTATTGATGTGGATAGAGAACTGGCTGGCAGACAGGAAGCAAAGAGTAGGAGTGAACGGGTCCTTTTCAGGATGGCAGACAATGACTAGTGGGGTACCGCAAGGCTCAGTGCTGGGACCCCAGCTATTTACAATTATTTGGACGGGGGAATTAAATGTAACATCTCGAAGTTTGCGGATGACACGAAGCTGGGGGGCAGTGTTAGCTGTGAGGAGGATGCTAGGAGGCTGCAGTATGACTTGGATAGACTGGGTGAGTGGGCAAATGCATGGCAGATGCAGTATAATGTGGATAAATGTGAGGTTATCCACTTTGGTGGCAAAAACAGGAAGGTAGACTATTATTTGAATGGTGACCGATTAGGAAAAGGGGAGATGCAGCGAGACCTGGGTATCATGGTACACCAGTCATTGAAATTAGGCATGCAGGTGCAGCGGGCTGTGAAGAAAGCGAATGGTATGTTGGCATTCATAGCAAAAGGATTTGAGTACAAGAGTAGGGAGGTTCTACTGCAGTTGTACAGGGTCTTGGTGAGGCCACAACTGGAGTATTGCGTACAGTTTTGGTCTCCTAATCTGAGGAAAGACATTCTTGCCATAGAGGGAGTACAGAGAAGGTTCACCAGACTGATTCCTGGGATGGTACGACTTCCATATGAAGAAAGACTGGATAGACTTGGCTTGTACTCGCTGGAATTTAGAAGATTGAGGGGTGATCTCATAGACTTACAAAATTCTTAAGGGGTTGGACAGGCTAGATGCAGGAAGATTGTTCCCGATGTTGGGGAAGTCCAGGACAAGGGGTCACAGTTTAAGGATAAGGGGGAAGTCTTTTAGGACTGAGATGAGAAAATCATTTTTCACACAGAGAGTGGTGAATCTGTGGAATTCTCTGCCACAGAAGGTAGTTGAGGCCAGTTCGTTGGCCATATTTAAGAGGGAGTTGGATGTAGCCCTTGTGGCTGAAGGGATCAGGGGGTATGGAGAGAAGGCAGGTACAGGATACTGAGTTGGATGATCAGCCATGATCATATTGAATGGCGGTGCAGGCTCGAAGGGCTGAATGGCCTGCTCCTGCACCTAATTTCTATGTTTCTATGTTTCGGGTCGAGACCCTTCTTCAGACTGGTCAGGGATCAGGGAAACGAGAGATATAGACGGTGATGTGGAGAGATAAAGAACAATGAATGAAAGATATGTAAAAAAGTATCGATGATAAAGGGAACAAGCCATTGTAAGCTGTTTGTAGTCTGAAAATGAGAAGCTAGTGCGACTAGGGTGGGGGAGAGAGATAGAGAGAGAGGGAATGCCAGGGCCCGAGGGCTGAAGGAGAGGTGGGGAGGGGAGGAGACAGCAAGGATTAACAGAATTGAGAAAATTCAATGTTCAAGTCCAGAGGATGCAGACTCCCCAAGTGGAATATGAGGTGCTGTTCCTCCAACTTGCGGTGTTGCTCACTCTGGCCGTGGAGGAGGCCCAGCACCGAGAGGTCGGATACAGAATGGGACGGGGAGTTGAAGTGCTGAGCCACCGGGAGGTCGGGTTGGTTATTGCGGACCGAGCTGAGGTGTTTGGCGAAACGATCACCAAGCCTCCGCTTGGTCTCACCGATATAGATCATCTGGCATCTGGAACAGCGGATGCAGTAGATGAGGTTGGAGGAGGTGCAGGTGAACCTCTGTCGGACCTGGAAGGACTGCTTGGGTCCCTGAAAGGAGTGGAGGGGGGAGGTGAAGGGACAAGTGTTGCATTTCTTGCGGTTGCAAGGGAAAGTGCCCGGGGAAGGGGTAGAGCGGGAGGGAAGGGAAGAATTGACAAGGGAGTTGGCGAGGGAGCGCTTTGCGGAAGGCAGACAGGGGGGGAGATGGGAAGATGTGGCGAGTGGAGGGGTCACGTTGGAGGTGGCGAATGGCGGAGGACTATGTGTTGTATTTGCCGGCTGGTGGGAGGGGGAAGTGGGGGAATGGGGCCCCTGGTGCGAGCTTCATCTATAGTAGGGGAGGGGAATCCTCGTTCTCTGAAGAATGAGGCCATTTGTGATGACCTGGTGTGGAACATCTCATCAGCAGACCTTACAGGAAGCAGGGTCCAGGTAGCCAGTTGGTTTGTAGTGGATGTCAGTCACACCTGCAATAGAGATGGTGAGGTCAAGGAATCGCCAAGTGTATTGAGTGCCGGATGGAAGTTGGTATGAAATGGATGAAGTCAGTCAGTTGTGTGTGGGTGCAGGAGGTGACACCAAAGCAGTTGTCGATGTAATTATTCGACGTACCCGGCAAAGAGGCAAGCGTAGCTGGGGCCCATGCATGTGCCCATAGCTACGCCTTGTGTTTGGAGGAAATGGGAGGAGTCAAAAGAGAAGTTATTGAGTGTAAGGACCAACTCTGCTAGGCGGAGGAGGGTGTCAGTGGACGGGTATGGGTTGCTCCTCTGGTTGAGGAAGAACCGGAGGGCTTTGAGACCGTCCTGGTGGGGGATGGAGGTGTAGAGTGACTGGACGTCCATGGTAAAGATGAGAGGATGGGGGCCGAATTCCGGAGAATGGAATGCGAGGAGCCGACGGAGAGTGTCTGCGGTGTCTTGAACATAGGTGGGGAGGGATTTAACAAAGGGGGATAGGATGGCGTCTATGTGGAAATGTGTTCGGTGGGTTTTATGAGTGTAATTTATTACAAATGTGATTCTCGCTATGACCTGCAGGCCTTCGTTTACACAGAGAAAAAAGGAAAGGAAAGATTAACAGGTAAAAATGGTTCTTATATAGACCGGAAGAAATTAATCAATAATTCTCCAGTATTATACAATTCTGCAAGGTTACAAGTGTCCAGATGGAAGATGAGGCGACGTTCCTCAAGTTTTGGGTTCATTAAATCTCGTTGTAACAGTGCAGGAAAGTTGGCGATGTTCTAAAGTACATGGTTAATGTATTACGATTATTAGCCCATTGCAGGAGAAGCCTGATATTATCTTCAATATCTGTAATTCAAGTAGGGTGCTACTGATAAGTTCAACAATATATTTCCTATATTTCAGTCAATGGAAAAACATGCATTAGATTCCAACATGCATCGTTTAAACTCATGCACTGCAGTTACAAAATCATATGGAAATATCATATTAATAATTTAATAACAAAATATACTTTGGAGTACCCATTTTTAAAACATTACCAGACAAAGGTTTGCAATTACAATTTTGGATTACAATTTTTCCAATTTAAAATGAAGGCTGAGCTGCAAAGTTATCAAATTTAAGGATTCTCTTATCTTCAATTAAAATAGCTGCCTTCTATCACAGAGCTCTGAAAAACACTGATGATACCATCAATACAGACTATTTAACTATATATTTAAAGTTGTCTAATTATGGAATTTTAGCCCCTGAAAAATTGAATTGTATTCCCCAAGCTTTGATCATAAGGGGCTAATTAACTGTATGCACTAATTGCTGCAAAGCTATCTGGACATAATCGATGATCTTTAATAATTGCACATTGCTGGTTTGTTCCTGTGGACACCAATACAATGAGAATTTCCAACTTCACCTGTGCTTTGGCAAGAATGGAAGGAACTTTTAATTGTGAATCAGTAATTTGTCATGGCCTTCTAACGTCACAGGGAAATGAGTAACAGCCAAGATAAATCTTAAACAGAGAAACCAAAGAAAACTGACACATTCATACACAAATTCAACCAAAGTATAGATCGTAAACAGCTTTTTAACTCAATTGTGATATTTAGACAGGGAAAGAAAAATAATATCTACCTTACACAAATAGAATGTTTTCCACAGATTTAGAAAACATGACAAGGCACAATAATTAAAAAATAATTAAAAAATTGTTCTAATTAATGTATTGGATTTAATTTTGCTCCTTAAGATATGGAATGGACATTTTTAACTCCCTAGGCACTCCTCATCAACATCAATTGTCAGGTCAAGTACATCATGAGCCAGATACCAACTGAAGATTCATTTTGCCAACCATCCTCGCATCCACCGAGTTGGATCGATCATAATTTGGCACAAATTGGTACTAACTGGCAGTTTTGTGCTGTGGACTCAACAAAATTATAACTGGCTATTTCTGTAATCAAATTTAGTTTGGAATCTTTTTGGCTTGTATCAATAAATGCATAATTAGACAGGACTAGACTCAAGCCAAATATCATCCATGAAATGCACAAAGATTACAAGAGCAAACTACCCACAAAATAAAAGGTATTCGAACACTATACTAAATTGAAACTAATTGAATTTTAACAAGCAATCAAACTGATGCTGGTAGAGACAATAAATGGTCATCAAGAACTAAACACATTATTGTTATAGTTTTACAACTATAAGATTGTTTTTTGGTGCATGAAGATCAGAATGCATTTGAATTGGGGTTAATTATTTTTGGAGTGACCCATTTAGTGTTGTGTAGAAAATGGAAATTGCCACTATAATCACTTTTCAAGTGTGTCCAATATGCCCAAGTCATTAAAAACAACAATATTTGACAGGAGGCGCTTCCCTTGTTATTGGTCCATGCACCAGGGGTTAAAATGAGGCAAGGATAATCCAATAAGATGTCATAGGACTTTGAAATATTGAAATACATCCAGTGTCTTGTATATTTGTCTCCACATCCACTTTCCTTGGGTATCTGTAGGACAATGATATGTCATGGGGCCATGCTCCAGATCTTTTAGCATATCTCGGTGATGTCTGCTGTACAACATGCTTTTAAGCTATTCCTGCCTCCACAGGATGTCAGGTGCTGTAGCAGTAAAAATACTTTAGATCCCGCCGGGGTTGAGTATATCGTGGAAATTCCCATTGTGTTGTAGTGTTTGTTTGGCTGTTAACTAACACTATGAAATAAAGTTCAACACATTGCAAAAGATCATGTATCTGTGGCAACTTTCCGTAACATTTTCCCTAAATGTAGCTGCAGTATTTATGCTAATATTTCAGTGTTTCGATGGCTTTCCTTATAAAGTTTAAGGTGTGATCCAAACACAAATAAATTCATGCCACCCCCATCCCACCCAAGTTATTTGTGCCACAGACTGTTCAATGCTGCTCCCCAAAAATTAGACTTGCTCTCATTTAACATAAAAAATGCATGTATTATATATATTGCATTTATGTTAAACGAGAGCAAGTCTAATTTGCAGTTTAAACGAGATTTAGATAATTCATTTATTTATGTTCATATATTGATGTGCCCATTGACCTGACAATGCATGGGTGGCACAATGACACAGCAAATGGAGCTGCTGACACAAAACTCCAAGTTCAATCGTCTTATTGATACATAGTTTTCCTCGAGGTGCTCTAGTTTCCTCTCACCAGCCAAAGATGTAGGACCAGAAATTGACACTAGAAATTACCCCTTAGATGGGGGAGTCGATGGCCATGTGAGGGAGAATAGGATACATGAAAATAAATAGGGGAATAGGACTAGTGTGAAGGCTCTCAAGGCTGGCATGGATGAGTTGAATGGGCTTCCTTCTTGACCATGAGGAAATATGAAATGTAATGTGAAATCATTCCAGTTTATAGAAACTAACAACCTAGCAAAAAGTAGAAAACTTGTTTAACAGCTAAACATATTTTAGCGCATATGTAGCTTGTATTAAGCTGCTGTTGTACATTATATATTAGTGTAATGGTTTAAATGAATTGCAAAAAATACACAATAGAAATAAAGATGTTGCCAAAATACAAGAGTAATTTTAATTAATCTTTAAATATTTTTTAGTGGCTTTAAAAAATAAAATAATTGTGGATAAAGCTGTCATCTGTTGCCATGTCACATTTGCCCTAGATTGGTGCCCTACTGTTTCCTGAACTAGGTAATGTTCATGTAACAAAGATGCGCCATCAAATAGTTTTTCGATTTTAGTCTTTCCTTTCTGGTGACTTAAAAAAATTTCCCATTTCATTTTAGTGTTCCAATTAAAGTCAACTACATTGGTGTGGGGACTGAAACAAAAAAGGACAAATTGTTGAAGGTGGAAGACTTCCTTCCCAAAAAGGGCATTAGTGATGATGTGAATTTTACAAGAACCCAAAGGCTTCATCACTTTACATGATACTTGTATGTTTCAGATTTATTATTCACCCAATTTCTCAAATGGTCACAATGACATCTGGTCTTCCTTACTATTATTAGTCCTAGCTACTCATCAAGCAACATAAAAACAATAATACAAAATCCTCTAGGTTGGATTAATTTTTTTTTTGCCCAAAATAAATATTCAGTGGTTCTGTATAGTTTTATTATTTCTTTTTGATCAGAATTGGGAAACACTAAAGTGAATAAAAATACTTTGAAAACTGCAAAGAACATCCAAATAACCAAGAAAAATATACCTGTATTAGTTTTTTGCACATTTAACCAGATGTGGTAGTTTCTGCATCAAGCACAATTAATTTAATCATTTTAAAACTCAAAATCCCAATTAAATAGTCTGATGAAAGATCATCAAGGTAAAATATCAACTTTATTTCTTAACAGATGCCGGTTGACTTGCAATTTATTTTTTAATTGCACAAATATAAGATGGCCACAATGCATTTCTTATATATTGTCTACTTTTAATTACTGAGAATCTATAATGTGCTAGAGAGTGATTCTTTTTCAAAAAACAGAAACATTTACTCTCAAAGCAACCATTCTATCAGTAAATTTATATTGTCATTATTCTGGAAGCCAGCATTGTAATTGAAGATGTAGAAAGCCTTTGTGATTACTATATTTTAATTCTGATTTTTTTTTTAAACACATTATTTAAGATTCATTAAGCCTTTTCAATGGTAAATAAAAGGACACATTTTAACCACCGGAAAGTGGCATACATTGTGCTATAAACAGAAATTTTGTGGTGAGGTTACTATGTGTGTAAAATGAGGCAAACGAGTGAGTTGAGTGAGTCAGGAGAGTGAGATACATGAGTGTGTGAGATGAAGTGAGGTGAAGGAGACATGTCAGCAAGGTGAGAGAGGCAAAGACCATCTAAAATACATGTCAAAATCAATGAACATGGAACTACTTTATGGAGCTTCCAAGATAAAACAGGACCTTTAATGGAAAAACCTGACAATTAAGGTTTTCAAGTCTGAACCTTAATAATTAATTAAGATTGTTTATCTTGATTATGACTTGTATTGCTCTTTGTTGTTGGTCTACTGATTTCTTTATATTTAACTAGGATAATTGTCTGAGAATAAATACAAGGCTGGAAGGCATTTCAATGGAACAACAAAACAACACTAAAAGTGTCTGAATAATTTAAATATGATAAAAAATATAAAGGTCATCAATCCAATTCTTTGTAAATTTTCAAATCTTTGCTCTTTATTTATAAATTAATTTGGGGATTTACAACGGTGCCAATTTGGACAATGTTTTAGTGATTTTGGATGCTAAAAAATTGGGAGTGCTGCACATTTCAGCCATCTGTTGCTCAATACAGTACATGCATACTTTTCTATGCAGGTAATTTGTGCCACTTCACCTCATTTTATTCCTTGGAGAATATATTTGTGCTCTGAGAATTAAAGTTGAGATTTTAACAGGGCAAAATTATACAAAAAAGTAAAAGCCAAAGGTATGTACATGTTTAAAGCTGGTTGAATTAATAAGCCTTTTGCTCAAGTGTTTCACCTGACTGCATCTTTCCTCAATTTCTGTATAACCTTTATTAAAGATCTATATCTTCCAAAATAGGAAAAAAAGAGTACTTTTAGCATAGATTTTGATAACAGGTCCAAGCCAAGTTATTTTCAAATAAGAACTTCTCAATGATCGACTATAAATTATAAATGTGTGAATATTGCTTTAAAATAACAGTGATCTCACTATTTAATATATGATAGGTTTCAAGTTTTAAACATTTTTCAAATTTGATTAAAAATTATAAATTGCAGCACATCTTCATTAAATGGCAAGCACTGGCTGCCTTTGAAGTATATCAATTCTTGTATAGATCTATATTGGGGAAAAAACAGGAAGTGGGAATTAAGTGTGGCTTTCTGCTTTAGGTAAAAGGCGCTGTTGATGCCAAAACCCATCCAGAGGCTGCTTCAAAACCAGCTGACTGTCTTTTGACCTCTGCTACCCCCTATGGGTGAGTTTTGACAAATGTCAGCAACATTGTTTTAGAGCACTTTGCAGCAGTTGTGAATTCCATTCCCAGCATAGGAAGAAAGCCAGAAGATAAATATAGTCCCTATTAACTAAAACAGTCACATTGATTGCATCCATAAAAGCACTGAATCTAAACGGTAATATTCTTCTCAGTTCAAAAATATGAAAGAAAGGAGGAGGGAAAACAGTAATTAGGCAGCGATAAAACCATGCAAAAGACTTATGTCAATAGTAGTACATAGTGTTTTCAAATGTTAAGAAGCAATTTTGACTCTTCTCAGATGCCCCAATGAAATCTTGCCATTGGTCAAATGTTAGGCATTGATATGTGATGTTATAAGTTGTAAAACCACACTACACTAAAGAGAACCAAGTGTGTGGCTTTGCCAAGCAGAAGCAGTTAGTCAGTTCTTTTAATTTAAAGGAATGGAGAAAGGTAAATGAAATAAATTGCCCAGGTCATGATTAATTCTGTGAAATAAATTAGGGAGTATTCATATTTTCTAAACCCCAGAAACAAATCTTTTAAAACTTCCAAAGTGCTGATACTGCATATTAAAAGCATAATTAGGTCAGGATTTTACTTTAGGCAGGCATCCAATAAGTAACCAAATTGCCATGACTTAACTTGCTGACAACATAATTTCTTTTAATGCAACAGTACATTATTTAGATGTAAACAGGCAAACCTTATGTAGCAGCATATGGTACACATGCTGCTTTAATTAAACACACACACACTGATTTAGCAGACTAAAGGCCAACATATGTCTCAAGAAATTAAGTATATTTAACTTGCGACACTGCATTTAGTCTCACACATATTTACGAACCACCAAACTAGCATGGTCATTCCTTTTCTATTCTCATGACAAAATGACTTCTTATGACAGAATTCCAGATCAAGTAAATCTAATTTCCAATCTTAGATTCCAGCTTTAAATCAAGCATTCAGTTATTTAAAATAGATTTTTCTTCAAGATTGGTTTGGACTACGGATAACTTTGAAACAATTGTCAATGAATTCATGAATTGATTGAGAAAAATTTCTATTAGAATTAAGAGAATTGCTTTCCTACTTCCCACGTCCAACACAAATCTGGCAACTGCATGGTATTCACTCTAGTGGTATATGACGGAAGGATTGGTCAAGGCGATCTCCCAACCAAAATAGGCTGCTATTCTATAAATGATAATGATGAATGCAGCTAGCCTTTATTTAGACCCCAGGTTTTAAACATCTGGGTCTAAAGTGTAGCAGCACCTTACCATACAACAGATAACATTCTTAAAACCATTTTACAATAAAAAAATAAAATTGTCATCAATTTTAAGTTGTGACCTAAAATTGCATGTTGTAGCTTATAATGAAAAAAATCCTTTCTGAAGCACAAATCAATTAAAGTACTTCCCCTGGAATTCAAAATTAATATATAAAATACTGTATCTAATTTGTTAGCAGCATTTGATGCCATTATGGGAATACAAATTTCCAACTAAAAAAAAGTTGATTTTATACAGAAACAGTTCATTTAAAAATAAAGAATAAAGAGCAATTTTTTTCAAGATTTGTAACAATTAGTCTTGAGGGAAAATTCAATCTCTTCACTCACCCCTGTTAGCAGAGCACAGAGTTTGCAATTAGGAGTTCTGTCAGGTATGAGGGGAGGAGGGGGAGAAGAAATGCCTCACAACTGCATCTTTCTAAGCATATCAACTGACACCGGTGGATGAAAGGTGATGGTGTGGTGACGAAGCCCATGAGCAGTCTTGTAACTTTTCCCACAGCGGCACTTGAAACATTTCCGGACACGGGTTTGAGTGCGGTGGCCATTCTTGGCATGGTACTTGATTCCATTAACATTCTATCAGAAATAAAGAATGGTTAATGTTATTTTAAAAATATTATTTGGATATTACAATAAGCAAACATTTTCTAACATAGTTTGCTTAATCACATATTTCAGTGGTGAATTTGATAGGCATTGACTCATTTGGGGTTTTTTAGACCATATCCAAAACTTGCAGTTAATGAACCCCCTTTACACTAAACCAGAGATTATTTAAAATATGGTTACCTCTTCTGCACAGTATAAATACTTGTATTAACAAAGATTCCGTAAAACTACAGTATTGTCTTGGCTATGCTTTAGCCTTGTGTTTGAAATAGCCCTCTAAATATAATTTATTACCAAACATTGATATAGGAAAATTCCTATTAATAATAAAACGAGAACTCTTGATCAGTCAGGGTACACAAAAGGCTGGAGAAACTCAGCGGGTGCAGCAGCATCTAAGGAGTGAAGGAGGTAGGCGACGTTTCGGGTCGAGACCCTTCTTCAGACTGAAGAAGGGTCTCGACCCGAAACGTCGCCTATCTTCGCTCCTTAGATGCTGCTGCACCCACTGAGTTTCTCCAGCTTTTTGTGTACCCTCGATTCTCCAGCATCTGCAGTTCCTTCTTTAAAACTCTTGATCAGTCAACTCAACAAAAAATACATCCAATTTACAAAACAAAATAAAACTCCACAAAATCAATCCAACAAATATTTTAAAAGTTAATTAGCATTAATTTTAATACTGTGTTACTGAGAAACACACCTTCCCCTACACCTGCATTATCAAGGATGCAAAACTGATATTTGTGATACTTTATTTTCCTTCTCTAAATATCCATCAATGTCCCCCAACCCCATCACACAATACAGTAATTATTTCCAATTTCACAGTCAGCAGCAAAACTAAATTTGCAGGAAAAAAAGTTAGACATTTTTTTAAAAAGACAATTATACTCAAAACTGACCTTTTTAAAAAATGGTTTTCATGTTAAATAGTTTTGACTTTTGGTTTTCATTCATTTTTTTCCTTGAGTAGATTTTGTTCTCTTTCACCCATTTCCTCCCCAGAAATGTTTTGTGTTTCATATGTTTAACAAGCAGTAAACCCTTTCAACTCTGCAACGCAGGTTTCTAATAGATCTAGCTCTCAGTTGTGGGTGGGCTAGGTTCTGCCTCCAATGGCCATGAAATACTTGGAATTCTAAGCACCTTTTAACAATTATATTGTCCAGGAACCAGACGAAAGGATTAAGTTTCTCTGCTGTCGAATTAACAAATTAATGAAAAATTGTGATGGCTTTGTTTTTCTTCCTCCCCTCCCACTAAGTATATATTTATCAATAGACAATACATTTGTGCAATTTATAACCAGTGACATCATATTGGCAAGATATTTCTCATCAAAATAATTTATGAGAAAATTAAATTAAATGGTGATACATTAAAATATGATCCAAAATGTCCAATAATGGATTTCTGAAGATTGAACTTCAGAAAATAGATTTTTATTTGTTTAGCTAATAGGTTACAAAAATCAAATGATTTTTTGGCCACTAATGGACTGCAAAATGTATGGTGGAGGTCGGTAGCTGGAAATAATTGGAGGAGGACTTTATAGAAGATACCGTTGCAATTAAGTTTTAAGTAGGAGCAAAAGTTTTGAGCTAAATTGACATTATTCACTGTTGAGACTGTTTCTCTCCACAGAGTAATCTTCACTACCAATAAACTGAAACTGCGGTCATTATGTCAGAGCGCCCCAGGGTCAACACATTCTAATACAAATCTTGGTTCCAAATTATTATACCATCACATCTTTATTGACATCGAAAGCCAAATATACATTAACTATGCAGAAATACACCCATTCTACAATTTTAATTCAGTAATCATAGTTATTATCAGACAACTGAGAAGCAAATTTGGGAGGGAAATGAAAGTACTAAATATATTAATTTTAATTATAGAAAATGAATGCAAATGATATTTGCAGCCTTTTGTGAGAGTTTCGCCTTATTTTTTAAAAAAAAAACCTGGTTGTCAGTAATTAAATGAAAATATTGGTACGTTTCAGTTTTTCAGACATAAAAGCTCACGAGGATATTTGTTTTATATATTGTTACAAATTGTTGCTACATTGATGCTTTAGAAATCAATGCAAATAAATCTAGTTTGGCAGCAAATTATGTAAATTAATGTAACTCCTGCAGTTATCATAGACACATGGACCTTTTCTTAATAGTAGAAATATTTTCAATTTGATAGTTATAGAACTGTAATCCAATCTCATTAACAGCACAAACTGAAAAGTATTGAGGAACTACACTTTTAGTAATGACTGCCACTACCTGAAGGTCAGACACTGCTGTCCATTAAATAAAGAAAGACAACTGTGAAGCTGTGATGTAGGGAACAGGTTATTAAAGATGGAAAATATCTCAAGATAACACTGGTTTTTCAGGGGATCTCCCTCCAATGTGTATACTCAAAGAGGTAATAAATTACCCAAAATTTCATTCTTCACTCTGCTAAGACAAAAATTCAAACTGAAAATTAGAAAGGTCCATTTTTGAAAATATAGCAGCACAATTAATTACTGACAAATGTACAAGCTTAACAACATTTCAGCTATTCTTGTCTACCAAAATCAAAACTTCAGTTTAATGTAAAAACTCTGCAATTAATTAGTTAGTTCCACTCCACTATATATTAGCAGCTCATCAAACAGAGCAAGTTAGCCTTACATTTTCCCCTACTGAGGATCTGGTTTAGGCTTCCGTCTAAACCATTACCCTTTATTTGTTGTTCCTTCCATCGTACCAGGCATTCCAAAGACTATTAATCTGCCAAGTCTGCTTGCTCTTTCAATAATGATGTTTGAGCAATTCAGCTGGACGGCTCTCGTGCATCAGACATGGAGCCAGAAAGATTTCAGAATAACATTGAATAGCTTTGTTATACTGGTAATTAAGACAGGACTGACATTCAAACAGGACCTGGACAGGATGTGGCAAATTACTGTATTCTTTGTGTGAAAAGCTGTTCCCACTATGGTTTGTCTGGCCTCCGGGGAACTCATCATCTTCACTAACAGTCAGAATGGGATTTTGTACCCTCTATTCCCTCTCCAAAACCTCATTCAAATACACATTTTTGATTCATAGCAACACTATGAGCAAAAGCTTATTAATTTATAAACTTTTGAGTAATGACATCATTGATCTTGTTGTCTCTTTGTTGTTAAGCAGTGCAAACAGAAAGGCACCACCTTTTGTTTAAGTGCATTTTTATTGACATCTTCAAGGACAGCTTGTTGACTGGACACAATACATACCTTGTACCTCTTTTTACAGCCAGGTACAGGGCAAGCAAATGGCTTCTCATCATCCCCATTCAAGCACATTGAGCTTAGAATAGTCTCTGAGCTAATAGCACTTTCTGTTGTCCATGATTCATCACTGTCAGAATCTTCACATTCAATTTCTTCTTCATCTAATTCACTGCCTGAAGTTTCAGGAAAAAAAAAACACATGGAAAAGGTTAATTTTTTTAATGGATCTATATTTATATGAATCGCTTGAAATAAACTTTTTTAGAAACAGCAGAAATAGGCCTCTCGGCCCATCATGCCTCTGCCGACCATTGAACACCCATCGCATGCTAGTTCTATGTTATCCCACTTTCACAAACACCTACACGCTCTGGGCAATTTACAGAGTCCAATTATCCAACAAAACTTGTGACTTTGGGATGTGGGAGGAAACCAGAGCACCCAGATGATACCCACACGGTCACAGAGGGAACGTGCAAACTCCACACAGACAGCTCCCAAGGTCAGGATCAAACTCAGGTCTCTGGTGCTGTGAAACAACAGCTCTACCAGCTGCGCCACTGTGCACATCATCTTCCCTTTGCAACCATAATGAATAAATGGCATTCACATCAACTCTCCAAGTACTTATTGCAAACCCACTTATGCTTTGAGCTGCCAAAGGTATCCTGGGTAATTAGCCATTACAGTTCTGTCACTGAGGGTTCTACAGTCAATACAGAAATAATTTGGGCAATGTTGAATGGCAGAGCCATCCAGACTTTTGGGATGATCAAGGACACATCCAGCTGTACCAGACATCTGTCAGGGCAATGAATCATTTTCAACTAGCAGCATACTAAACCAAGCAACTGGAGCAAGACTAAACATTCAACAAGCAACACGCGCAGAAGAGAAATCCACAGTGATGTACAGGAAAAGGGGAAGTGAGGGGAAAAATAGTAAAAGTTGCAATGAACAAATAGAAAATGTACATTTCATTTTAGACTGAAAAACAGGAGCAAATTGTAGAAGGAACACAAAATAGTATTCATTCTTTCATGGAAAACCACAATCTCGTGAAATCTATTGTAAAACAATAACAACAATGAAGCAATCAGAAAATGATGAGGTGATCTTACTTTTAGGTTGCATCACCTGATAATTCAGAAACATGCAAACAAAAACAACCAATATAATTGCTTGATGTAAAAGGGTTTATCAAAACTTGAGAAACAATGGAAAAATTATCTCTAACATTATAATGCAGCCTGTTAACATTATTGTTGCAAACAGCCTATTTCTGACAAATTTATGAAGATGGTCATTAAAGTCCAACTGGCAGCCTGGCACAGTCTTGTTTTGAACACCAACCAAATAGGAAACTGAATCATCGTGTTCAGTCACATAACTGTGCAAAATGTCTGCTTATATTTCCTTTAATTAAAAGATATGTAGGAGCTGTTTCAGCTTTGCATATTCTGATGATAGAACATTGATATTAATTATTTTCCGACTCTAAACACTGAAAGAGTGTCAAGAATGCTTCCATCAGAAGAAGGCGACTGATGGTAAAATTTTCAACTGCATCAGCAAATTTTACATTTACATTTTCTGTAAGTGACATGTTTTTCATTGGATGGAGATCATTTTCAAACAACAAGATCATGAGTCTGATGCTTTGTTGCACCTCTTAGCAGCCTATCTAATGACAGTAATTAACAGTCGGCAATTAGCATCCACTTCAGAAGACATTCAAATGTTAATTTGCCTTCTCTAATGTGCAGCACAGCTGTGCAACAAGATACATGCCATGAATTGTACATGAAACTGTGAACCAAATATTTCAGCTTGAATTTGCTTTGCAAAATCTAGCTATTGAGAGTGTAAACAAGGCTTCTTTCAACTAAGGGATATAAAATAAGCAGATCTAATCTTAATTATGGCCATAAGGTGACACTGATGTTATATTTTCAACTAGAATATTTAATGTAATATAGTTCTTAAAAAAAAAAAAACAATTGGTTGATTAACAAATTGAATTCAGAAACGTCAATAATCAGAAAAAGTTAAACTTACAGCAACTTGTGCATAGCTTTGCGTGCAAGCAACTCAAGCTGCAGCTTTCGGCATGGTGATCTGATTACAACCTTATTAAACTACTATGGAGCAGCTCCAGGTCACCCCCAAGGCTCCCATCTGCCTACACAATGCACCTTCCTCTGTGAAAATATTAACCACACCATTGTGCCAAATCAAAATGGTCTGCTTTAAAGGATCACATTGTATAAAATCAGTTTATCAACATGTTGCTTCCATGCTTTAGCTGTTGTGATCAATCAAGGAAGGCACACTGGATCTACCAAGTATGCTGAGAATCTGAATGCGTTGCACTTTACTTGGATGGTTAAAATCTTAAGCTTATGTTACAGTCTTCAAATAGCCAGCTGCACATTCACAGATGTATATTTCATGGAGGAGAAATAAAGATTAAATTTGCGTCGATTCTCCCCAAAATTTATGACTTGCAAATTTAATAACCAGAATATTGTGGATCAAGTAAATGTCAACCATTTTTCTCAACTCTATATCAGAAAATGCACAAAAGTTGTAATCTTGATGAGACTCCATGAACTGTATAGAAATATGTTATACAAAGAAATGCTCTTTTTTATGTTTACAAAATGGTGAATTAACATGAAGAAATAGCCATTATCATTTGTTCAGCAAAAAGTTCAAAAAACAAGAAACCTCAATATGTACAACTTCCACAATGCTAATTAGATTGATTGTGCCAATGCAAGCCAAGGGCCATCCTAACATGTGTAAACCCATTCTTGTTGCAATACTCCCGTTTAAAAAATATTCTTTAACTAATATCCTAAATCAGTATTTATTTCATTTTTGTCAGTTTCTTTCATAATTTATATCTCAGTTAATCCCCCACACTATAATAATTCTCCCTCATATAAAATTATTATTATTAAATCCACTATCGTCCTGCTCCCATATTCCAAATCTGCGACAGCTCCTAAATTCATGTCCAAACTCAACTAGTTTAAATTTCTTACATCAGAAGATCCTTCAGGAGGGTGAACCCTTGGAAAGCGTTCAGCCCTAACGGTGCATATGGCTGCATTATTAAAACATGTGCAGACTAACTAACTGGAGTTTTCGTGGACATCTGCAACTTCCCTCTACTATGATTTGAGGACCGGCAGTGATGCAGTGGGAGAGTTGCTGCCTTACAGCGCTGAAGACCAGTGTTTGATCCGGAGAGCTATCTGTACGGAATTTGTACGTTCTCCCAGTGATTGTGTCCAGGTGTGCTGGCATCATCCCACATTCCAAAGACATGCAGGTTTGTAGATTAATTGGCTTCTGTAAATTACCCCTAATGTGTAGGATGCAAAACTGGGATAACATCGAACTAGTGGACAGGTGATCATTGGTTGGCACTTACTTGGTGGGCTGAAGGGCCTGTTTTCACGCTGTATCTCTAAAGTTTAGAGTCTACACTAAGACCCCGCCTGCTTTTTAAGAACATTCATAGTTCTGTTGCCCAAGGTGACCAAGGCGACATGCCTGAATGACCACTGATCGGTGATACCCACATCAGTTTTGAAGAAGTGCTTCAACAACTTTGTTGACAACATAGAACATTGACAACATCTCCAGGTTCAAGACCCATCGACCGTTAGGCTCTTGAAACAGTCTGCACGACCCTAACCACAACCTTACCTCAGCAACAGATCATTATTGACTTTGTATTGGTTAAACTATGTAGTTCAGTTTGTACTAATATGATAAGGTTACCAAAAATGTACTGTGTTATTAATTATTGTATATTTATTTGTTGTGGTAACGTGTCTATTAAGCTGCAGCAAGAAAAAAAATGGTTACATTCCTAGCGCATATGCCAATCAAACACTCTTCTAAAACTAATGAAACCACTTTATTCGATCTAAATTACATTGAATTTAAATCTAAAATAATCACGTGTTCTACCAGTATTCTTCAATATCACTCATGGACAGAGGAGATACCCACCTCAATTTACAATAACTTGTAGATGCCTTGCATCCTATTGCGGAATTCAACTAAATTAGATTCAATGGAATCAAAAAGACGACTTGCACTGTATATATGTTCTGGTGATTTTTTTTTCAAATATTTGACTTTTTGTCCCACTTAACAAAAAAAGTGCATAAACACAATTTTAAAAGCAGGTACACACATGCTGTGGTGAATTGCCTCTTACAACATTATCAAAACCAGACTGTTGTCAAGCTACTGCACGTTTACTTGATTAATTAAACCTACCAGTTGGAGTTCCACTGCAGGCAGAAGAGGATGGTGTAACTGGTGGTGTTCCTGGAAAAGCTGCGGTCCCATTGCCTGGGTGAGGTGATGCAGGCGTGCCTCCTCTTCCCACAGGACTGGAAAGAGCTGGCGTTAATTTGGCCTGATGTCTTTTTCTCATTTGTTCCCGTTCACGGCGAGCGGCTTCAGTCATAAACCTTGATACATTTTGGAATATAAACAAGGATAAAAATGGCAACATGGTGACTGGTCTTGGAGAGCAGATGTACTGTTAAAATATATTTCCATCCCAATTGTTGCTGGTCACTAAAGAATTAACCACATGTAAAATAGAGGTTAAATTCGAAGATTTCATAGAACACATGGTGGGGGGGGGGGGGGGGGGGTATTAAAAGGAAGGGGTAATCAAGCTTAATTTTTTAATTCTGGGAATGATCACATTCAAATCACAAAGAAACCAAATACCTTCAATTAGTTTCGATGGATTAGCAATTAACTGTTAAAAGTCACTCTTTTAGTTCCTTTGAGGACTAAATCACACAAATTTTAACTCGTAGGTAGACAAAAATGCTGGTGCAGCAGCGTCTATGCAGCGAAGGAAATAGGCAAATTTTCGGGCCGAAACGCTTCTTCAGACTGATTTGATGGGGGGGGGGGGCTGGAAGAAGAAAGGAAGAGGAGGAGCCAGAGGGCTGAGGGAGAGCTGAGAAGGGGAGGAGACAGTTGGGACTACCTGAAATTAGAGAAGTCAATGCTCATACTGCTGGGGTACAAACTAACCAAGCAAAATATGAGGTGCTGCTCCTCAAATTTCCGGTGGTCCTCACTCTGGCCGTGGAGGAGGCCCAGGACAGAAAGGTTGGATTTGGAATGGGAGGGGGAGTTGAAGTTGAAGTGCTGAGCCACCAGGAGATCAGGTTGGTTATTGCGAACCGAGCGGAGGTGTTCGGCGAAGCTTGGTCTACTACGCTTGGTCTCACCGATGTAGATCAGCTGACATCTAGAGCAGCGGATGCAATAGATGAGGTTGGAGCAAGTACAGGTGAACATCCACTGGCACCCCTTCATCCATTTTACTTGTCACATCCTCAAATAATTCCAGAAGATTAGTCAATCATGATTTCCCTTTCATAAATCCATGTTGACGGACTAATCCTTTTACTGCTATCCAAATGCCCCATTATTACCTCTTTAATAATTGACTCTAGCATCTTTCCCACCACCGAAGTCAGGCTAACTGGTCTGTAATTCCCCGTTTTCTCTCTCGCTCCTTTCTTGAAAGGTGGAATAGCATTAGCTATCTTCCAATCCACAGGAACTGATCCTGAATCTATTGAACATTGGAAAATGATCACCAATGCGTCCACTATTTCTAGAGGTAAAGCGACAAGTGTAGCATTTCCTGCCATTGCAAGGGAAAGTGCCCGGAGAGGGGGTGGGAAGGGACGAATTGACCAGGGAGTTACGGAGGGAGCGGTCTCTGCGGAAAGCAGACAGGGGAGATGGGAAGACGTGGCAAGTGGTGGGGTCACGTTGGAGGTGGCGTAAATGAAGGAGGATTGTGTGTTGTACGTGACGGCTGGTAGGGTGGAAGGTGAGGACTAGGGAGACTCTGCCCTTGTTACGAGTGGGGGGGGATGGGGAGAGAGAGCAGTGTCGCGGGGTATTGAAGAAACCCTGGTGAGAGCCTCATATATGGTATCTATGAGGGGAACCCCCATTCCCTGAAGAATGAGGACGTCTCCGATGCCCGGGTATGGAACACCTCATCCTGGGAGCAGATGCGGCGTAGGGGATGGGAGTAGGGGATGGAGTCCTTATAGGAAGCTGGGTGGGAAGAAGTGTAGTCCATATAGCCATGGGAGTCAGTGGGTTTATAGTAGATGTCAGTCAGTAGTCTGTTGCCTGCGATGGAGATAGTGAGGTCAAGAAATGGTAGGGAAGTGTCGGAAATGGTCCGGGTGTATTTGAGTGCCGGATGGAAGTTAGTGGTGAAATGGATGAAGTCAGTGAGTTGTGTGTGGGTTCAGGAGGTAGCACCAATGCAGTTGAAGATGTAGCAGAGGTAGAGGTCGGGGATGGGGCCCTGGTACGTCGCGAACAACGATTGTTCTACGTACCCTACAAAGAGGCAGGCATAGTTGGGGCCCATGCGGGTGCCCATAGCTACGCCTTGTATTTGGCGGAAATGGCAGGTCAAACGAAAAGTTATTAAGGGTAAGGACCAGCTCCGCTAGGCGGAGGAGAGTATCTGTAGACGGGGATTGGTGGGTTCTCTGGTCGAGAAAGAAATGGAGGGCTTTGAGACCTTCCTGGTGGGGATGAAGGTGTAGAGTGACTGGACCTCCACGGTGAAGATGAGGGGATGGGGGCGTAGAGAACGGAATTCCTGGAGACGACGGAGAGCGTGTGAGGTGTCTTGAACATAGGTAGGGAGGGATTTAACCGGAGGGTTGGGGGAAAAGAGAGAGATAGAATGGAGTCGAGGTATGTTGAAATAAGTTTGGTAGGGCTCGAACAGGCAGAGACAATGCGTCTGCCAGGACAGTCAGGTTTGTGGATTTTGGGGAGAAAATCAGGCCGTGCGGGGAACGATGAGGTTGGAAGCTTGGGAGGGCAGGGAGCCGGAGTTGATGAAGTCGGTGATGGTGCTAGAGATAGTGTACTGGTGCTCGTCTGTGGGGTCATAGTCTAAGGATAAGTAGGAGGAGGTGTCTGAGAATTGGCGCATGGCCTCTGCCTTGTAGAGATCAGCGCATCAGATTACCAAGGCACCTCCCTTGTTGGCGGGTTTGATCACCCAGTCTGGGTTATTGCAGTGTGAGTGGAGGTTCAGGGGGGGTAGAGGGTAAAGTGAGAAAGGGGAGTGGAGAAGTTGAGGCGGTGATGTCCCGCCGACAGTTTAAAATAAAAAGGTCTAAAGCCGGAAGATGGCCATGAGGGGGGTCCAAGAGGAGGGGGTACGTTGGAGACGGGAAAAGGGATCATCAATGGGGGGTGAGGACGCCTTCCCATGGAAGAACGCTTTGAGGTGGAGGTGACGGAAGAAGAGCTCCACATCGTGGCGGGCGCGGAACTCATTACGGTGGGGAGGGGGACAAAGGCAAGGCCTCTACTGAGGGCAGACCGTTCGGTATCAGAGAGGGGGAGGTCAGGGGGGAAAGGTTGACTCATGTTGCTGCATAGATAACTGGATCACAAAAGCAAGCACTAAAATGCAATCTATTCCTGAAGTTTGACTGCAAATGTTTGTTTCTTTCACAATAATATTTAATATATTTTCTGATCCGATGTAACCAACTAGTCTGTTTTGATTGGAAGTTTAAACTGTTAGATCCTTGCAAGAGAAAAAAATACATAAGGGTTTACGCTGAGTTGGCATTTTTGTATTGATTTTATGATACCCAGGTATTATGATTAATGGAGTGGCCATGTCAGTTTAACAAGCTGAAGGACACACAATATCTCCAACATCATTAGAATTCAGAAGCCTCCAGAGCTAACTTGGTACACAGTCATGCACTATATTTGGACAGCAATGTCCAGGGTAAAGAGAATATCACAATCTCCTAAGATAAACTTACAATAAGGATAAGATTTGTTCTTCATTTAAAAAAAATGCCAAACAGGATGACAACTATTATTTGATGAGATCCCTTATCCATTACACACTTAAAGAAAAAAAAGGATTTGAATTACTGAAAGCCATCAATGAAAAAAAACAAACAAAAGCTTAATCAGTGATGTACCAGAGATTCTGAAGGGTTCTTGTGAATAATAGCAAATATGCAATTAAGTTATTCAGTGGTTGCAGTTCAGTAAAACGGAGTGGCATGCACAACATTTCAGAGTAAAGGCATAAGTTTCAATGTGGAGTTAGAAGCCCAGACTGGATAAGGATTCAGATTTCTTTTGTTAAAGGCATTCATGATCCAGATGGGTTTTTACAACAATTCTACTGTTTTACAGTCGTCTTTACTCATGTGTAGTTTTTATTCCAGATTATTTAATTAGCTGAATCTAAATTCCCCAGCTGCCATAGCCTGATCTGAATTTGTGCTTCTGAATCATTAGTCGAGACCTCTGAATTACCAGCATTGCAATTTAACTACTACAACCCTTAATTGCGTTGAATCAAAATCCTGGAACTCTCTAACATCATAGGAATAACTTCATAAAGATGCTTCTGTTCAAATGTCTCAAAACCACTTTTTCAAACCTAACCACGGCAGTTATATTCACACCCTGTAAATTAATAAAATGACAAACCATCCAAATTATCTTTCTAGCCTCTTGTAAAATTATAATAACAGTAGCTAATAATGCTTTTGTCATTTGATGATAATTAAAAAGTGGACACAAGAGATGCTGGAATCTTGAGTAAAAACAAAACTGGAGAAATACAAGGGGCAGGCAGCATCTGTGGAAGAAAATGGATAGATCCCATTTCGGGATGAGACCCTTTAGAATGGAGAAATAAATTATTTCCAATTAAAATGTAATATACTTTGCTTCCAAGTGAAAGTGAACTCTGTCAGGTTAAAAAGATAAGATGAGTCGAGAAAATAGGGATTGCGAACAAGGATGAGAGCTTTTAACAACAGCATCTGGGAATAAGAAAATGAACATTGGCGATTTCTATTGGTTACGTGACTGGTGATGGATAGTTGAAACCGGGTTTGACAGAACGTGGATGAAAGAGTTTTAGGTACTTTGATGTATCAATAAGGTAACTCTAGAGTAGTTAAACTTGAAGCTATTGATTGCACATGAAAAAGGTTATAGGTTATGCAAAGAATGTAGAGGATGCCAGCATCAATGTTCAATTAAATGGTTTAGTTGCTGAATAATAATTTTAGATTTGTTGAAATCAGCTTTGCATTCCATATCATACCATGATAGGATAATTATGGAATCATGATTAAAGACAGAAACTAGAAATAACGATCTACATTTAAAAGTTAATGCTTTGACTAGAGGAAATATGTAATAAAGCATAAAAGTTCGCAAAAATAGAATTTTATGGTGTAGTTGAGTATGCTAAACTATACCAGGGTGAAAAATGATTGGCCCCATCAGATATACTGGCAACCAAACATGTCCCCATCCCAGTTGGCACTGTACAGTAAAGACTTGAGTTTACCTTTTATAAAATATGGCGTCTTTTAATCATCATACTACAATGGGATTCCAGAACAGCTTCTCCCCCACAGTTATCAGACTCTTGAATGGACCTCCCATATGCTAAGGATGACCTCCAAATCTACCTAAATATGGCCTTTGCACTTAAAAAAAAAAATCAGCATTTTGCAGCTGAAACACTGCATTCTGCACTCCGTTTATTTTCACTATTGCACTACTCATGTATGGTGTGATTTGTCTGGATAGCACACAAAACAGAGATTTTCATTGGATCTCCCTACACTTGACAATAATAAACAAAAACATCAAAGATTGGGGTTTATCATTTAAATGGCTTTACCAATTTTCTGACTGTTTTCTCACAGCCCACTCTGTTACATAGAATGCTATGAATAATATTATCAAATAGGACACTAGAATTTTTTTTTTAGGATTTATCTTTAGATAAATATAAGTACAAATATGTAGCAACATTGGTCTTATTTTACATAAATGAAACAAAAAAATAACCACTTTAGTTTCAGAATTTTGCTAATCCTATACAGTAATTGGTGCAGTGCGTTTCACGGGTATCAGTTCTTCTTCCTATTTTTTTTCTCTAAACTTTCATAATAAAAGGAACCTATTAACAATCAGCAAAATATGCACTTTAAGTATCAATGTAAGATGCATTTAAGATTCCAAAAGTGAAGTGCAGTGCAAATCTTCCCCAGCAGTTGGGCACAGGGGCAAATTTAAAACCAGACCCATCAGGCCCAGTTCGCCTGCCGAGGACTGGACCAGGAACCCACCCAGAAGGCCAGACTCACCCACTGCGGATTGAAGACCCACACCGGGTACCCACCAATCTTTTGAGAACTATATTTCCAAAATACCAAATTAGCACAAAACATTGAAAACAGATCGTTCATATTTCAACCCGTGGCTCAAATTCTCTTCGAGCTTGGTTTAATCTTATTTAATCAATAATGTGCACTTATTATAAGGTTCTGACATCAAGCTACAGCTTTTGATAAATTATACGTCCAAAGCCAGATTTACAATTTGAAGCCCAAGGGCAAATATAAAACCAACCCACCAGCAGGCTCGGCTCGCTCTCCAAGGACCATACTGGGAACCCACCCAGTAGGCCCGATTGGTCCACCATGGACCGCGGACCCGTGGCGCAGACTGGGAACCCACCTGGAAGGCCCGGCTCACCCGCCCAGAGAGGAAGGGATCGGATGGAGGACTGGTAAGCAGACCGGTTGCGGAAGTGGAGTGCATTGCCTCGACGCTGCAGTGAGCCTCAAGAGGCCTTGCAACTGCCTGGGCCTCAGCTGGACCGGGCCCTGCTCCAAGAGGTTGTGCGTGTGGACTGGACACAGCCTTCAGTGGTGAACCAGTGGCAGAGGAGCAGTGAAAGACACCATGGCTACACTTAGTCAGGCTAACCCTGCAACGCCGCCAGGACAACGGGCCTTCATGGTCAGGTCAAGAACCCTGCATCATCAGAGGAACAGATCGGGTAGATACACAGAGTCGTTTGCCCAGAGTAGGAGAATCGAGGACCAGTGGACATAGGTTCAAGGTAAAGAGGAAAAAATATAATAGGAACTTTTTCACACAAAGGGTGGTGGATATATGGAACAAGCTGCCAGAAGAGGTAGTTGAGGCTGGGACTATCCCATCATTTAAGAAATAGTTAGACAGGTACATGTATAGGACAGGTTTGGAGGGATATGGACCAAGGAAATTAGAAATGCGTGCAACAATGGTAAAACAGTTATAATGGGTGACTTCAATCTACATATAGATTGGGTGAATCAAATTGGCAGGGGTGCTGAGGAAGAGGATTTCTTGGAATGTATGCGGGATAGTTTTCTAAACCAACATGTAGAGGAACCAACGAGAGAGCAGGCTATTCTAGACTGGGTATTGAGTAACGAGGAAGGGTTAGTTAGCAGTCTTGTTGTGCGGGGCTCCTTGGGCAAGAGTGACCATAATATGGTTGAGTTCTTCATTAGGATGGAGAGTGACATAATTAAGTCAGAAACAAGGGTTCTGAACTTAAACAAAGGTAACTTTGAAGGTATGAGAAGTGAATTGGCCAAGATAGACTGGCAAGTGATTCTAATGCATGGAAGGTATTTAAAGACTGCATGGAGGAACTACAACAATTGTTCATCCTAGTTTGGCAAAATAATAAATCTGGGCAGGTAGTGCATCCATGGATAACAAGGGAAATCAGGGATAGTATAAAAACAAAAGATGAAGCATACAAATTAGCCAGAAAAAGCAGCCTACCAGAGAACTGGGAGTTCAGCAGAGGAGGACAAAGGGCTTAATTAGGAAAAGGAAAATTGAATGGTGTTGGGTAAATTGAATGGATTAAAGGCCGATAAATCCCCAGGACGAGATAGTCTGCATCCCAGAGTACTCAAGGAAGTAGCCACAGAAATAGTGGATGCATTAGTGATAATTTTCAAAACTCCTTAGACTCTGGAGTAGTTCCTGAGGATTGGAGGGTAGCTAATGTAACCCCACTTTTTAAAAAAGGAGGGCGAGTGAAAACGGTGAATTACAGACCAGTTAGTCTAACATCGGTAGTGGGGAAACTGCTAGAGTCAGTTATTAAAGATGGGATAGCAGTACATTTGGAAAGTGGTGAAATCATTAGACAAAGTCAGCATGCATTTACGAAAGGTAAATCATGTCTGACGAATCTTACAGAATTTTTTGAGGATGTAACTAGCAGAGTGGATAAGGGACCAGTGGATGTGTTATATCTAGACTTTCAGAAGGCTTTCGACAAGGTCCCACACAAGAGATTAGTATACAAACTTAAAGCACACGGTATTGTGGGTTCAGTATTGATGTGGATAGAGAACTGGCTGGCAGACAGAAAGCAAAGGGTAGGAGTAAACGGGTCCTTTTCAGAATGGCAGGCAGTGACTAGTGGGGTACCGCACCCCAGTGACTAGTGGGGTACCGCAAGGCTCAGTGCTGGGACCCCAGCTATTTACAATATATATTAATGATTTGGACGAGGGAATTGAATGCAACATCTCCAAGTTTGCGGATGACACTAAGCTGGGGGTAGTATTAGGTGTGAGGAGGATGCTAGGAGGCTGCAAGGTGACTTGAATAGGCTGGGTGAGTGGGAAAATGCATGGCATATGCAGTATAATGTGGATAAATGTGAGGTTATCCACTTTGGTGGCAAAAACAGAAGGGTAGACTATTATCTTAATGGTGGCAAATTAGGAAAAGGGGAGATGCAACGACTCCTGGGTGTCATGGTACACCAATCATTGAAAGTAGGCATGCAGGTGCAGCAGGCAGTGTAGAAAGCAAATGGTATGTTAGCATTCATAGCGAAAGGATTTGAGTATAGGAGCAGGGAGGTTCCACTGCAGTTGTACAGGATTTTGGTGAGACCACACCTGGAGTATTGCGTACAGTTTTGGTCACCAAATCTGAGAAAATACATTCTTGCCATAGAAGGGGTACAGAGAAGGTTCACCAGACTGATTCGTGGGATGTCAGGACTTTCATACGAGGAAGACTGGATAGACTTGGCTTGTACACGCTAGAATTTAGAAGACTGAGGGGGGATCTTATAGAAAGTTGGATAGGCTAGATGCAGGAAGATTGTTCCCGATGTTGGGGAGGTCCAGAACAAGGGGTCACAGTCTAAGGATAAGGGGGAATTCCTTTAGGACCGAGATGAGGAAAACATTTTTCACACAGAGAGTGGTGAGTCTCTGGAATTATCTGCCACAGAAGGTAGTTGAGGCCAGTTCATTGGCTATATTTAAGAGGAAGTTAGATGTGGCCCTTGTGGTTAAAGGGATCAGGGGGTATGGAGAGAAGGCAGGTACAGGATACCGAGTTGGATGATCAGCCATGATCATATTGAATGGCGGTGCAGGCTCAAAGGGCCGAGTGGCCTACTCCTGCACCTATTTTCTATGTTTCTATGTTTCTAGGCGCAGGCAAGTGGGATTAGTGTAGCTGGGACATTGTTGGCCAGTGCGGGCGAGTTGGGCCAAAGGGCCTGTTTCCACATGTATCACTCTATGACTATAAATGGGACTTGAAAAAGGCACCAATTTTGGCAACTGTATATTGTCTCAGTGTACTACTACTATACACCGTGCAGTATCTGAGATGCTTGTCTAAGGTATCTGAGTGATAATTGTAATGAACTGTATACAATAATGAATTTCACTGCACCTCAGTATATATGACAATAAATTACCATTAAAAATAGAGTTTAGTAAAATATAGTATATAGGAAAATATAGTTATTCTCAGGGGACAGCTAGTAACAGTACTGGAAACACCTGCAAACTAACAGGGTTAGATGCAACAGCAGAAATGCAATGAAGATACCATCTGAATTTTGGCCAGTCAACCTACATCTGAACACATCCTGCATGACTTAAATGTCACAGATAAATGCATATGCTAGTCAGATCCCATCCTCACTGGTGTACTCAATGAATAACTGGAAAACAAGGGCAACATTTATTCCAATATATCCCCTTATCTTGAACCTGTGAAAGAAATGACATCCAAGTCCAATTTCAGGTATAAAACTTCTCAAAACATGGAAAATTACATTGAAATTAAACGAAAGACCAATAAAGTTGGTAAAAGGTGGTATGAAGCAAATAAAGCAAAAGGTGGTATAAAGACATTTTAATCTTAAAAGATTGAAAATTGCAGAAAATTGATAAAAAGAATGGAAATAAACAAACTAGAGTAGATTTTTAAAAATATCTTAAAATCGGTTTCATTCTGCAGCTGACCATCTTTTAGGAACTATATATTTTCAAAATAACAAATTAGCACTGTAAACATTGAAATCAGATCTTTCAAATTCCAACCTATGGCCCAAATTCTCTTCGATCTTGGTTTAATCTTATTTCATCAATAATGTGCACTTATTATAGGGTTCTGACAGCAAGCTACAGTTTTTGATAAATTATACATCTCAAGCCAGATTTAAAATTTGAAGCCCAAGTGCTAATTATCTATACAGCCCTAGTTAATAACGAGATTTCTTGTTGAGTATCTGATCACAGCATGGGCATCATTTGTCAAGAATGCTCAAGTCTACCTTAGAGACCAGCGTCTGCAATTCTCCCATGTCTACCATATGTAAAATTGGGATCTTTGTTTCTATAATAACCTTTTATTAAGGAACTGACATAATGATTAAGTTCACTGAAAACACATAGAATGAATTAGACGATTACCCTTGCTGCTTTAAGCTACACAGAATTGCAACAAGACAAAATAATTAATATTGAATTTTAATTTGATGTGTTCCACATTTAAACCCCAATTTGCAAAATACACCTGGAAAGCTGTCACTGTTCAACTGCAGTTTAAACTGATGAAAGAAAGGCTCCTGCAGTTTGAAGAGCACAAGCATATAAAGCATAATGTTTTTCTGTGGAGCAAATAATACAGAAACAGTAATTACCACAGCCTGATTTTATGATCTTGTCTCAACGCACATATAGATTTATAAAAATGAAGTACTGTTTTTTTCAACAAAATAGTTACAAATTATTTTAGAGTACATTTATAGAAATTAAATCTGTTCCTCTTTTTGCTAGTGATATAATGGAATTGATAATTTGATGAAATCAATCATTCCTTTATTAACACATGTACCAAGGTGCAGTGATTTTTTTTTTGCATTCAGATCAGAAGATTATTACCATAAGTACAATAAGTACATAATACATAGAAACAGCCAACTGAGTCCACATGCAATAGTCACCAGGTTTCGGTGCCAAATTGTGCTAACCATGGATAAAAGCTATTAGGGAAAACCACTGACATGAAGCCATTGTCATGAATCCTCATGCACCTGATGCATTTGCCACTCAGGACCTATGTGTGGACTGAAAATTTAGAACGGGAAGCCCTATTTATTTCAACGAGGTATCTTGACTTAGAAAAAGAGGTTGTGCTTTCTTGATTTGTAAAAAATTAAGTATGTTTTGCTTTTAAGTACATTTTTTTTTAAATAACAGAATGTAAACAAGCTGGTTTGTGAAGGAATTCTTTTAAGTAAAAGGTTATTTTAGATCTCATTTGACGCAATGAGAAAGGATTAATTGATAATCTTTGGGTGGTGCAGTGGCACAGCAGGTGGAGCTGTTGCCATCGCACTAAAGACCAGAGTTCAAGGAGAACTCAGCAGCTTGGAAATAAATCTATGGAGGGAATGGGATAGCTGACGTTTCAGATCGGGACCCTTCTTCATTCTCACTGGGTTCAGCAGGCTGGGTGTAGGGAGTATGCTTCCCCCACCAGGGTCTAGTACTTGAAGTCTCAGAATAAAGGATAGGCATGAGGAGAAAATTCTTCATGCAAGTAATAATAAATCTTTGGTATTCTCTAGACTGAGATGCTCAATCAATTAACTTGATAGAAGGGAAAATGGCATTGAAGTAAATGATCAGCCATGATATTGATGAAAAATAGAGTGGACAAATGTTTCCTTTGCGGAAGTCGTCAAGGATTAGTGTTCACAGAAATAAATTAATAGTAAAGAAATATAAGTGACATGAGGGAAAACATTTTTTTGTTAAAATTCTAATCACATGCTATTAAAAAAAATCTTCTCCTTGTGCTATTTTTAATTTTATTCCACTTTATTTTGTCTCTGTAACTTCCAAAAAATAGACCTTTTTCCAATAGGAAAATATGGCCACTATCTACTTTTCACCAAGACCATTTTATTGCTGCGCCACTGTGCCACTCATTTATTAAATATTTTAATTCATATTACTTGTTGAAAATGTGTCAAGGCCATTCAGTATGAACTATTAATTACAAAAAACGGAACGCTGGTCTAATAGCATATGTTGAGAGAAAAAGATATGCGTTCAACGTTCCAGGTCAAGACCCTACATCAGCACTATTAATTACTCTCACAGAGCTATTTGCCGCAGACAACACGGCCTAGATTTTTTAAAATGTAGTATATTTCAATGGATAATATTTAATTGTATAATACTTACTTCAAGAAATTTAACTGGAAAGCTGGTGGAATTTTGGGATCAGGATATTGATGTTCACTGAATTTGCGCTAGGTCTTCCTTGCACAGATGGCATATCATCAGCAAGGGCCACTCACAAGGATGCAAGACTTTAGAAGCCACTCCACTTTCAACCACATTTAAAGAGAGAAATCTGAACTAATCTGCAGCTGTTAAGTCTAGCACATGGATTCTCCAGCAGATAGGCATCCAATTAGTATTTTACTTGGCTTTCACTTCCAAATTATCCCTCCCATCACAGAGGATGTCCTTTAGGCCCTTCACTCCTGTCAAATCGCATCCCAGATCTTTCTACAACTTGAGCACATCCTGATTGCTGAATTTCAATTTTATTACCCAGCCCCACGACGGAAGAACTGACTGTCCCCACTCCAGTCGCATTCCTAGCCCTTTTCAACCAACCCCTACATGTGACACACCTGCATAACACCACTGGCAGAGGAACAACATTTAGGCTCAATCTATTGCAGACAATGAGTGAAGATTGCTGCACAAACAATAGCCACTACATAATTGCCAGTTTCACACACTTTTTGTGCAACAATTCCTTACTTTTGAAACATCATATATGCTTTCCCCACAAAATTATCATTGCTAAAATGTTCAACACAAATAAGAGGGTAATGAGCTAGTAACCTAAGTGGCATGGCTTGCTGAGATTAATGTCATGACAAGGAAATTAGATCACTTTTGAAATTCTTGCCTTTCTAAGGGGGAAATGAGACATCATAGCCAATTAATCTTGCACAGATTTTAACCCTCAATCATTAATGGTACGAGATCTCAAGAAGCGTGTCCACCCAAAATAGTCTGACCTCATATACCAAAGGGACAATTGGAATTATAAAATAGATACATTAAGTTACATCTTTGCATTGCATGCATGAAACATCATAACAAACTGCTTTCCTTTCAATCCAAAGTACCTCATTAACCCACTAAAACTGAAAATGAAAAGGCCATATTATGCCAATTAGTTTACAAAGTATAAATTGATCAGAAAACATACCCTTTTCATAATGCCAAGCGAAAACCCTCATCCATTGCTCAGCTGGTTCTCAATTTGATTTTTCCAGTGCTCTACTTGCCAATCTCCCTTTTGCCATGAGTTTTTCTGCCTGTAGCAAACTTGGATTTAAATTACATTAATCTGTCACAATTACTGAGGGGATCTTCTGGGTTAACAGCACCTCTGCTTGAAAAATTCTCATCTTGCTTTTCAAAACTCTTTCTGGTATCACATTCCATGTTACTGCAATCCTCTCCAGTTTTGTAAAACTCCCAAGTAATTCTCTATCCCAAGTGATTCTTCTAAATCCACCAGATGGATACTACTGTAGCGGGCCAGATTTCGAACACAGATGAAATGGAGTGTCGGAAGGAGCTGGAGAGCCTAATAACATGGTCAAGACAACCTCTCCCTCAATGTCAGCAAGTCGAAGGTGCTAATTATTGACTTCAGGAAACAAGGTGGTATACATACCCCAGTCATTATCAATGGTGCATACGTGGAGATGGGTGGGTGCTTCATGTTTTCAGGTGTAAATTTCACAAACAATCCTTCTTGGACCAACCACATTGACGTTATGGCCATGAAAGCACACCAATGCCCCTACATCTTTAGAAGACTAAGGAAGGAGTCTCCAACAACTCTACTAACTTATACGGATATAAAGTTGAAGGCATCCTCTCGGGTCACATCACAGCTTGGTTGGCATTAGCTTTGCTCAAGACTGCAAGCAATTGCAGAGTCATGGATGAGCCTAGTCCATTACACAAAGCAGCCCCCCCACCCCACCACTCAACTCTATCTACACTTCATGCTGCCTAGGAAAAGCAACCAACATAATCAAAGGACCATTTACACCCCAGTTACGACTCCTACCTTCTACAGTTGGGCAGAAGATATAAAAACCTTGAAAGCACGTACCACCAGATTCTTCCTCACTACCGAATATTCCTCTCATAAACTAAGGATGAAAAATCAATTTCCCCACCTACTGACTTGCAGCCCTTGCACATTTTTTAATCTACACTTTCTCCATAACTGTAACACCATTTTGTTATTACAGTGTATTCTGCACATATGGTATTTTTCTTTCTGCACTACTTGATGTACAGCTTGATTGTACTCCGATACAGTATGATTTATCTGGATAGCATGCAAAGTAAGTTTTTCACTGTATCTCAGTATACTGAACAATAATAAACCAGTACTGATTTTGTTAATTTCCAATTTGTCTACTCCAAGATCGTCAGCCCTACTTTTAATTGACAAAACTCTAAGCCTCTTTATATTTCCACCTTTAATATACACCTAAAAAGCCAGCTCATTGTGGAGCTTTTTGGTTATCTGTCCTAAAAGATCACACTGTGACTGATCATTTCATTTTTGATAATACTCATGTTAGGGTCATTTTTGCTGAGTTAAAGGCAGTACCGAAATGGAAATGGCTGCTGTTGTTTCATCTAAGTAACTGAGATATACTTTACATTTTTCTGCTGCACTGCAATTGATATATAGACCACCCCAGGTCAACACCACCTGATCTCTTTTTTTTAATTTTCAGTTTGATCTTTTGAAAATAATACATAAATGAAATAACACCAGCACTGCAGAGGTATTGCACTCATTTAACAATTTAGTGGAATCAGGCTAGCTCAATTTTCCTAGCTGTTGGATATTATTTCTAACTACAGCATTGGAGACCCAGTTTCAATCCTGACTTTGTGTGCTGTGTAGAGTTTGCATGGTCTCTGTAACCGCATGCTTTTCCTCCCACCATGGACGACGCCGATTGGACGAGAGAGAGAGAGGTCAGCAGACAATGGGGGGGGGGGGGGGGGGGGGGGGGGGACCATGATGATTCAGCGTGATGATTGGAGGAGGGAGGTGTCGGTCGGAGGCGGAAGTAGGGGGGGTGGGACTGAGGATAGAGCGTGGTGATTGGAGGAAGGAGACGTCCTGGTGGAGCAAAGATCATAGAGAGTGCTTTAATCGGCCCGTTCGCGGGACTTTTCATTGGCCAACCCGGTGCAGTTTAAAATCGGCCGCGGGATCTTCCACCGCCCCTTGGTCTAATTGCTGCATCAAGGCGATTGAGACTCCCGATGGTGAAGCTCCCACCGGGTGATGAGTGGTAAAGAGAGTCTGGAACCCTGGAGAGTGGATAACGGAGTGCAGGAACCAAGGTGCCAATGATTGAAAAGAGATGTTGGAAATGGAGCATCAGTGAGTGGAAAAGGGAGCGTAGGAACTGGGGTAGTAGAGAGTAGAAAAGGGGTGGGGGAACTAGGCCACTAGTGAGTTGAAAGGAAATGCGGCATACATTACTTGATAAACCAGTTGCCAAACCATCAGGATTTTAAATGGTCGGGGAATAATCAGAGTTTCATTGTACCTTCTAAGTGGGTGCTGCTAAATACAAATTCAAAATTAACTTTAAAAGGTAAAATCCAAAATGTATACCTGTTGATATAACTTAGTGCGATATAAGATGGCTGCTGTTGTTCCTGTCTTTCCAAAACCTTGGGGTCGTTTTCTGTTAAAATAACACATTAAGAATAGTTATTAACAAGCATCTTCCAATTGTATAATTTAAAAATCAACTAACAAACAATTCATTTGAATTGAGATACAAGACTTCAATTTTCTCACATACTTTCACACAATGCAGGTGACTAGAGATTTACATCATCACACCCAGGTTTAAAGCATAAATGGAGAAAGTGGAGCAAAAATACACTAAATACACTTTTCCCAACTGAGTTCCACAAGTATACTTTTTTAAGCATACCTTAAAATAACCATTTGTTATTCACAGTGAGGTAGGTAGCAGCCTCATTAAAATACCCCAATCGGAGTCCTCTATCATAATTAGGACAGGGATGCACCCCTCCTCTTCAATCGGATGAAGAGCACCATGTGCCTGATGAAAGTGAGTACTGAGCAACTCACTTTACAAATGATTTTAATGTGGTCAGCAAAGGTATGATGGCCATGAATGTATAGACACTGAAAATGTCAGAAGAGATTTTGCACTTTTCTTGATTTGTACATATTTTTAAAAATTCTGAATTTTATTTTGAAATTCTGAAGTTTATTTTTGGAATTAAAAAAATGTGGCCTCAAAATTTCTGTTGGCTTCTGGCGCTCCTTTCCATCAAGGATGGCCTCATCCTTGCCCTTAACGTAACAATTCTGTTCAGCCGTATAATGTCAATGTCCTAAAGTCATCAATTGGCAGACATTCAGCACAGGTGGTTCACCAATATTATTCTAATAAAGCCGGCCACAGGAGCCTTGAGTGAGCTTCATCAAGATGGAGGTAACATTGCTCCATTTTACATCCAATTAACATTCAAAATGAAACTTTTAGAATTAAAAGAGGTTGCAATGTGTTTTAATTTTTAAAAAATTAATATGGTCGACATTTGTTAGTCATCTCTATTTTTTTCTGAACTAATTGACTTTCCAATCAGTTTCAAACAGCAATCAAGGAAAAACACATATGAGTGCCCGGGGTCTCATATAGGTCAGGACCGGAAATCATGGCCAATCTCCTTCTCTGTAGGAGGTTAAAAGGGAACATGATTGAGATGTAGAAACATACGTGTAATGTTGTTAGGGTGGTTTAGGTATACAGTTTGGAAAGTTCCAATAGAGGCCCAAACACCCTCGACTACTGTTACACAACTAAAGATGTCTAATGCTCCACCCCCTGCACACATTTTGGGAAACTCACTACCTTGCTGTGCTTCTACTCCTTGCTCACAAGCAGAAACTGAAGTGTGAGGATCCACTACCAAAAGTAGGACAATGCTGGTCTGAGAACTTTAGATTTCAGATATACAGCACGTCCAGACCGACCAGTGATCACCTCATACAGTAGCACTATCCTACATACTAGGGACAATATACAATTTATAAAAGACAATTAACCTACAAACAAACCTGAATGCCTTTTGGAGTGTGGGAGGAAACCAGAGCACCTGGAGAAAACAGAGAAAATGTCCGTCCTCTATACAGAAGGCACCCGTAATCAGAATTGATCCCGGGTTTCTGGTGCTGTTTGGCAGCAACTCTACCACTGCGCCGCCCAGAAAACTGATGAGAACCTACATAGTCCATATTTAAAGGATATTGTGGCCAGCCTTTACGACGATGCTGTCACAGACTTAATCAGTAAATGTGTAAAGCACAGTGTACCTAAAGATGACAATCTAAGTGTTCTCCAACTGGAAACCATGGATGAACCGTGAGATCCACTCCCGATAAAGCTGACGCCTGTGGCATTCAAGTCAGGTGATTCCGAATTGTACAAGAAATACATATACGACTTTCTCAAACCCTTCAGGATGCCAAAAGAAAATTCTGGACCAAGTGAGAGTACACGAAAAAACACACAAACACACATACACCCACTGATTGTGGCAAGGCTTACTTCTTATAATGGACTGCTAAGTGAAGCCAGGCAAAGTTGCTAGTAACAGCGCATCCCTCAATGCATTTTATGATCACTTTTCTCAGAAAACAATAGAATGATGTCACCCCTCTGACAGTCTTGGCTGCACTGTACTCGTGGCCAGTTGCAGATTGGCCTTCCCCAGCGTAAACCTGCATAAAGCAACTGATCCGGATGCAGTGTTAACGAAGAAACTGCAGATGCTGGAGAATCGTGGGTTACACAAAAAGCTGGAATGCAGATCCGGATGCAGTCCTCAGTTGTGTCCTCAGAACTACTGTGGACCAGCTGGCAGGAGAATGTGTGGACATCTTTAGCCTGTCCCTATTCTATCCAGAGGTTCCCACCTGAAGAAGACCACTATCTGCACAGTGTCAAAGAAGAGCAAAGTTTCTCTTCCGATCTTCCGATCTAGGGTCCGCCATGTGGAGCAGGATGAGACGTGCTCACGTTTCTTCTTCCATAAGGTTCACAGGGGGAGCTCTGTGATGAACAGCCTTAGGGAGGAGGACGGCACAGTAGCATCCTCACAGACAGACATGCTGAGGATCTGCAAATCCTTTTACACAGATTTGTATGACCAAAAGACCACAGACAGTACCTCCTCCCAGAACTTCCTGTCCTCAATCACGGAGGTCTTGGAGGACAGCAAGCGGGAGAGTCTGGACCAACCACTGACCCTAGAGGAGCTGACTGGCTCCATCCGTTCCTTTGACTCGAATAAAACTCCCGGAAGCGATGGCTTACCGGCCGAGTTGTATTTGGCTCTGTGGGACTGGATGGGCCCGGACCTGCTAGAAGTGTACAACGACATGCTTCTAGCTGGTAGCATGTCAGACTCCATGAGGAAGGGTAACATCACCCTAATCTACAAGCAGAAGGGGGAGATGAAGGACCTAAAAAATTGGAGACCCATAACACTCTTGAATGTAGACTACAAGAGCCTGTCCAAAGCCATCGCCAACCGGGTCAAGTCTGCTCTGGGACAGGTGATCCACCCGGACCAAACCTGTGCTGTACCTGGCAGGAAAATCTCAGACAGCCTAGCGCTGCTGAGAGATACCATCGCCTACGTGCAGGACAGACGGGTGGATGCCTGCCTAGTCAGCTTGGACCAGGAGAAGGCCTTCGACAGGATTTCGCACACGTACATGAGGGACGTGCTCTCCAAAATGGGTTTTGGGGAGGGAATCAGGAATTGGATCAAACTGCTCTACACCAACATCCGTAGTGCAGTCCAAATCAATGGGTGGGAATCAGACAGTTTCCCTGTAAGGTCTGGAGTTAGGCAGGGTTGCCCTCTCTCTCCTGTCTTGTTTGTCTGCTGTATTGAACCTTTTGCTGAATCCATCAGGAAGGATGCTGGCATAAGAGGAGTGACATTGCCAGGCAGTGGGGGCATTCAAGTAAAGACCTCCCTGTACATGGACGATGTCGCTGTCTTCTGCTCGGATCCAGGGTCAGTTCGCAGACTGATTAGTATCTGCGACCAGTTTGAGTCGGCCACGGGAGCCAGGGTGAACCGCAGGAAGAGCGAGGCCATGCTCTTTGGCAACTGGCCCGACAGATCTTCCGTCCCCTTCACCATCAAGCCTGACTTCTTGAAGATGCTGGGAATCTGGATTGGGGGTGCTGAGGCATGTAACAAAAATTGGCTGGAGCGGATAGCCAGGGTGGGGAGGAAGCTGGAGCTGTGGAGGCAACGCTCCCTCTCCATAACGGGAAAGAATTTGGTCATCAGGTGTGAGGTGCTCTCGGGGCTGCTGTACTTGGCACAAGTGTGGCCTGTCCCTCCCTCATACGCCACAGGGATCACCCGGGCCATCTTCCAGTTCATCTGGGGGTCGAGGATGGACCGGGTGCGATGGGCCACAATGTACAAGTCGGCAGACAATGGGGGTAAAAGCGTGCCCAACGTCGCCCTCATTCTGATGGCCACCTTCCTGTGTGGCTGCATCAGGCGGAGTGTAGAGCCAAGGCACGTGGGCACCAAGTGTCACTACCTGCTGAGGTTCTACCTGTCCCCGGTGTTGAGAAGGATGGCCTGGCGTAGGTGTCACGCAATGTGCCAGTCAGCTGGACATTGCCACCCCATCTGTCGTCGGTGGAAGGGTTCTTCCGGACCAACACCTTTGACCACATGTCCATCGGGCAGTGGTCAGCACAGAATGTCCTGCAGGCACTGCAGGGAAAGGACTCTATGGACCCGGTGGCGTGGTTCCCTGAGCAGACTGCCCAGCTTGTCTGGCAAAATGCCTCATCGCCAGAACTCACCAACAAGCACCAAGACCTGGCTTGGCTGGCGGTGAGGGGAGCCCTCCCAGTCAGATCCTTCCTGCACCATCGGAACCTCACTGCCAGCGCACGCTGCCCTCGGGACGGCTGCTATGGTGAGGAGACGGTTGCCCACCTCTTTACAGAGTGTGGGTTTGCTAAAAGAGTCTGGAGAAAAATGCAAGGGTCCCTGGTACGCTTTATCCCGAACAGCTCCGTCACAGAGGGCTCGGTGATTTACGGACTGTTCCCAGGGACACATTCAGAGGCTGACATCGAGTGCTGCTGGAGGGTCATCAACTCGGTAAAAGACGCCCTTTGATCTGCCCGAGCATTGTTCACCACCCAGCAGAGCGAGATGTCCGTCAGGGAATGTTGCCGACTGGCCCGCTGCAGACTGCAGGAGTACGTGCTGAGGGACGCACTGAAGCTCGGTGCAGCCAACGCCAAGGCTCGGTGGGGGAGGGCCACAGTCTAACGCCCTTCCGCTGCTGGACATGGGGGGTACGGTATGGTGGAGACGCCCCTCAATATAAGGGAAGGTATCCCACGCCACTGTGGCACGAGTGGGGGACTGATTTATGGAAATTTGGGGGATAGAAATGTCTAAACTGTATTGATCTATTGTACAGCCTCCGAAAATGTCGGATGGATTTTCCGCAAGGTTAATGTATTGTATATATTTATCATTCGAATAAAGTATATTTTGAAATAAAAAAATTAAAAAAAAGTCAAAGAAGAGCAAAGTTTATTAATTTGTGTCATCACACAACTGTTTGCCAATAGCGAGCAAATTTTAGTGCCACGTCGTTGGCCTCTGCAAGGTGCTTTACAGTGCATGTGTCATACAGCATGTCACAGCTCAGGAGATGTTCCATAGTCTGGAGCCTTTCACAATATCGCTGTGCTCCAATTCATGTCACAGTGCTCCAATCTGACTCCATTCCATGTGATCTTCAACCTTCGATTTGCGTACTTGTTCTTCAAGTGGAAGGCGCAGATTTGGGTTTTAGATGGATTGGTTCAGGTGATTCTCTTTGTAGTATGAGGACAGGTTGACTAAAGCCTCACATAGAGCAGCTTCTGCCTCGAGGACACTTTGGGTTGTAATACATAGGTCATCTGCATAAATGAAGCTCCTGGTGTTGGGATGGATGGGCTGGTCGTTCACATATATATTGAACAAGGTGGGTGCCAGTACACTTCCTTGAGGGAGGCCGTTTCTCTGCCTGCGCCAGTGACTTTTCTTTAGTGACAGCTCGACAAAAAAGCCTCTGTTTTCAACCAGAGTCTTCACCAGATTGGTTAGATGCAAGTTGTGTGTTAGATCAATTATTTTGTGTAACAGTCGGCAATGGTTTACTGTATCATAAACGGCTAAGAGGTCTACCAAAACAGCGCCTGTGATAACACCATCCTCTATGTGCTGGGTGAGATTGAGAAGCTGACCTGTGCAGGACTTCCCAGGCCGGAACCCTGACTGCTCCTTTATTAGGGTTGGCTCTATCACTGGGCTGGGGCGGGTCAAGATGAGTTGCTCAAACAGCTTGTAGGCGTGGGGCAAAGAAGTCATATTGGCATGGAGCTCTTTGTTGCTGAAAGATCTTTGCCTGGCTTCAGCAATGCTATGATACATGCGCGACACCAGATCTTTGGGATGTGACATCTCTCCATGCAGGTGTTAAACATGGCCACCAACTTTTGCAGTTGGTCCAAGGTGCTTAATCTGTTCAGTCATGATGTTATCCAGACCTGCAGCTTTACCTATTTTGGCTGTGCATATAGCAGCATCTAGTTCTTTCATTGTGAAAGGCTGACACAGTTGTGGGTTATCAGAGTTACTTTCACAGCACTGCTGGGGTTTCTGTTTTATCACAGGTGAGTCGGATTTGTCATTGAGTAGGAGTTGGTTGATTAGCAGTAGGCTGGTCAGTATCGATTGACTTTGCCTTCTTTGGGCCCTTGTTAATCCAATTGAGAGTGGCCCAAGCCTTCTTGCTGCTGTGTGTCAGATCCAGATCCTGCCATGACTTCGGCAGAAAAGAGGCCATATTTATTTAATGGCCATATTTATTTAAAATAATGCAGAAATTTCAACTGGGGGATAGATTTTCCAAATGGGTAAAAATCATATACCCGAATCCAACTGCAAGAATATTAACAAATCAAATACTATCAGCAAAATTTAATCTCTTTAGGGGTTGTAGACAAGGATGCCCGTTTCCACCATTACTATTTGCTCTGGTAATAGAACCATTAGCTGAAATGATTAGATCAAAATAAATATATGGATATAATACCAAAACTACAACGAATAAAATATCTCTATACGCAGATGACATCTTAATTTATATTGCAAAACCGGAGATTAGTATTCCCAATCTATTTAATGTTATAACTAAGTTTAGTACATTTTCTGGGTATAGAATTAATTGGAATAAAAGTGAAATTATGCCTATAACTGGAATAAAATGAAATATATTAGAACAATTCCTACTTAAAATAGTCACGGACAAACTCAAATATCTAGGAATTAATGTACCTAAATCGTATAACTGTCTATTTAAATATAATTACCCTCAATTATTAAATAAACTAAAAAAATATATTTTATATTGGAAAACACTACCTATATCAATGATCGGTAGAATAAATGCTATAAAAATGATTTTTTTACCACAATTGTTATATTTATTTCAAGCCATCCCTTTATATCTCCCTAAAATGTTTTTAAAAAAAATAGATATTTTGGTTAATAGTTTTATTTGGGACTATAAAAACCATCGAATAAGTAAAAAACACCTATGTAAATCTAAAATAAATGGTGGACTAGCACTACCAAATTTCTTATATTATTTCTGGGCAGTTCAGATTAAGAATATGAATTTTGGTTGGTAAATTTAGATCATGAACCAAGCTGGCTAAAGATGGAAAAGGAAGACTGTTTGCCTTTTGATGTAGGTTCGATTCTTTTTGCACTGTATTGGGACAATCCTATAATTCATAGCAATAGACGTATTTGGAAACAAATAATTAAGACCCTACATATGGATAATTTGTCACTTTGTTTGCCAATTATGAATAATCCCTTGTTTAGGCCCTCTGTATTGGACAAGGGGTTTAAACACTGGAATGATTTAGGAATTAAAAGGATAGAACACCTTTACAAGAAAGGAACATTTCTTTAATTTCAAGAGTTACAGGATATCTATGGATTGCAGTCAAATAACATATTTAGGTATTTACAAATTAGAAACTATATTAAGTCAAATACGCAAGACTATAAAAATAGAAAACCAGGATTATTAGATGAATTGTTTAATAAACACCCAAATACAGAAAAATTAATAGCGTATATATATAATACTATTTTGGATATGGAAATCCCAACTTCGGAAATATATCAACAAACATGGGAAAATGAAATAGGTTTATCTATAACGAAGGAAACTTGGGAAGAAAGCCTACAATGTATACATCGCTGCTCATTAAATGCTAGACATATATTGATACAATTTAAGGTATTACACAGATTACATTATTCAAAAACTAAATAGAATTTCTTCTAACATTAAATAGAATTTATTCTAACATTTCTCCTATTTGTGATAAATGTCAGAACTTGGAAGCTAATTTAACGCATAGTTTTGTAACATGTATAAAACTTAATTATTATTGGACAGAAATCTTTAGAGTTATCTCGGAAGTTCTTAAAATTAAACTGGACCCAGATCCAAAATTAATAATATTAGGAGTTCCGGATTCAAATCTAATATTAACAGTAAACCAAAGAAATTTCGTGGATTACTATTTGATAATAGGGAAAAAATTAATATTGAAATTTTGGAAGGGAACATTATCCCCCACAATTAAAATGTGGACAATGGAAATGTTGGAGACATTGCATTTGGAAAGAATCAGATTTGTCCTAATGGACAAATACGAACTCTTTGAACAGAATGGTCTCCATATACAGAATATTTGAAGGGGTAGCTGTTCTTGGCATCACAACTCAATGGGTACCCGGCAGGATCAGATGAAAATAACTTTCTGTTTTTCTTTTTGATTTGTATACATGTCTCTATTGATATCGCTATTTGAAATTGTGTTATTCACTATTAATATGTATACTATAATCTCTCTTTTTTTTAATATATATATAATACTTTGTTTTAATTAAATACATATAACAAGAATATATACATATTTTTTTCCTCTCTCTTCTCTTTCTATATAATCAAAATTATTATTTAATCACTATTCTTATTGATTAAAATCTATTCTTTTCTTTTTCTACTTTCTAAAAAAATAGAAGTTTATAAGAATTACTTGTAACATTCGTATACTTATTGAAATAAGTTGGTTGTGTATTTGAAAAGTTGTTATACTGTTGTTATGATGGATTACTTCTAATAAAAATATTATTACATAAAGAAAAGAGGTCGGCCATGCTTCCCCTTGGAAAAGGCATATATGGTAGCAGAATCTGGGGAAAGGGCAGATACATATTCCGTGCGGCATCCTCGAGGGATATGTGTTCTCGACGACTTCCATGCTAGCACGAATTGGTCATATTCTTCAGGTGTAGGCTCCAAATCCCCAATCGACTGGTCAAGGTCCGTAGCAAAGCCCTGCCAGTCCGCCTTTTTGAGGTTGAAACACCTTCGTAGGGGTGTTATCTCAGGTTGGACAACAGCTTGAAGTTGGATCCCTATTGGGCGATGTTGGGATTTAGGAATGGGATCTAGGACAAGTTTGGAGCTCATGGGTGCTAGATTGAAACTGACGAAAATGAGGTCAGGGTTATATCCCCTTCTCCATCGTCCACTGTTGAATGACCGTGGAAGCGTATGAGATGGAGATTGTGTGAGTCCATCCAGTTTTCCAACAGCTCTCCATTCTCGTCTGTATCTTGATAGCCCCATCGATTACTGTGGGATTAAAGTCTCCTATGAAGATTTTGTAAAGCAAAGTAGTATGCATTGATGAGTACTTTCCAGTGGCACAATCATAGAGACTGGTCACGGTACACATCAACTCAACCAAACAGTTTTAGTCCATTAGAATTTGCTGACTGCCGCAACAAGTCCAGAGCAGATGCAGTCTCCCTGGCCCTACACCTACACTACATCAACTTCCTAATCATTGACCACAGTTCTGATTTCAACATCATGATTCCAATAAAAATCTCCAAACCTTTGGACCTAGGATTCAGCGCCTCCTATTGCAATTGTAGCCTTGACTTCCTGCATCCGACCATTGCAGTGGGCTGGATCTCAAATAATGACTAAACGGAGTACATAAAGAAGATACTGTGGAGAGCATAGTAGCATGGTTGCAAGACAACAATGACTCACTTCATATCACAAAGCGGTTGGCATATACATCCACGGCTACTTCAACAGTCCTCAAGTAATGGAAGAGGCGTTGTCATGACAACATACTGCTGAGCTCTCACTTTCCTTCCTGTACTCCCTTCCATCATTGTTTGAGATGTGGTCCGCTTTGGTGGTGTCAACATCAAACTTGTAAATGAAGTTTGAGCAAAATTTTACCACATGCTCGTGAGTGTACTGGGAAGTGTAGTAAGTTGCAAAATACTCAGGGCACACTTTTAGTTTACTTTAGTTTAGAGATACAGCACGGAAACAGGCCCTTCGATCCCACGCGTCCGCGCCGACGAGCGATCCCCGCACATTAACACTATCCCACACCCGCTAGGGACAATTTTTACATTTACCAAGCCAATAACCTACAAACCTGTACGTCTGGAGTGTGGGAGGAAACCGAAGATCTCGGAGAAAACCTACGCAGATCATGATCAACGTACAAACTCCATACAGACAGCACCCGTATCAGGATCGAACCCGGGTCTCCAGCACTGCATTTGCTGTAAGGCAGCAAGTCTACCGCTGTGCCACAGTGTTGAGAATAATCGTGGAGGTGATATTGTCATGTTTTCCTACTGACTGCAGTTTGTGGGTCAGGAAGTCCATGACACGTACTAACCTGCATTGAAGGGATCAAAAAGCGGACTGCCTCAAAAAGCCACTATCATCAGAGACCTGTATCACCATGGCCATGCTCTAATTTCACTTCTACAATTGAGGAGAATGTAGAGAAGCCTGAAAACCATGAACACCAGTTTCAAGAATAGCTTATTTCGAATAACCATTGTTCTTGAACACTACACAACACTAACCTCAACTATGAACTCCTATGTACTATCTTTGGTTGCACTAAGGACGTTGTTTTTTTTGCACTAGTATTGTGGTTATTAATTTATTTAATTTTTGTTTGTTACATATTGTCATACAACAGGGCTGTTATGCTGCTGCATGTAAGAATTTAATTATTCCGTTGTCGGTACAGAAGATAATTAAACATTCTTGACTTTGAGGATCCAGTTGCAGACAAGGGTGCTAAGTCCTAGGTCCAGATGTTTGGAGGCAAGTGGGAATGGAATGATGGTGTTGAAGGCAGAGCTGTAGTCAATGAATAGGAGTCTGACATAGGTGTCCTTGTTATCCCAATGTTCCAGGGATGAATGTAGGGCCGGGAATAGTGCACTTCCTATCGGTCTGTTGTGCCAGTAGGCAAGTTGCAGTGGATCAAGGCTGACGTGAGGCTGTTGCTGTGCGGCACGAGCAGCCTCTTGAAGCACTTCATGGTAGTCGTCATTATTTTTCTTAGGCATCGGAATGATACTGATAGAAACATAGAAACATAGAAATTAGGTGCAGGAGCAGGCCATTCGGCCCTTCGAGCCTGCACCGCCATTCAATATGATCATGGCTGATCATCCAACTCAGTATCCTGTACCTGCCTTCTCTCCATACCCCCTGATCCCTTCAGCCACAAGGGCCACATCCAACCCTTAAATATGGCCAACAAACTGGCCTCAACTACCTTCTGTGGCAGAGAATTCCACAGATTCACCACTCTCTGTGTGAAAAACGATTTTCTCATCTCGGTCCTAAAAGACTTCCCCCTTATCCTTAAACTGTGACCCCTTGTCCTGGACTTCCCCAACATCGGGAACAATCTACCTGCATCTAGCCTGTCCAACCCCTTAAGAATTTCGTAAGTTTCTATGAGATCACCCCTCAATCTTCTAAATTCCAGCGAGTACAAGCCGAGTCTATCCAGTCTTTCTTCATATGGAAGTCCTGCCATCCCAGGAATCAGTCTGGTGAACCTTCTCTGTACTCCCTCTATGGCACGAAAGTCTTTCCTCAGATTAGGAGACCAAAACTGTATGCAATACTCCAGGTGTGGCCTCACCAAGACCCTGTACAACTGCAGTAGAACCTCCCTGCTCTTGTACTCAAATCCTTTTGCTATGAATGCCAACATACCATTCGCTTTCTTCACAGCCCGCTGCACCTCATGCCTAATTTCAATGACTGGTGTACCATGGCACCCAGGTCTCGTTGCATCTCCCCTTTTCCTAATCGGCCACCATTCAAATAATAGTCTACCTTCCTGTTTTTGCCACCAAAGTGGATAACCTCACATTTATCCACATTATACTGCATCTGCCATGCATTTGCCCACTCACCCAGTCTATCCAAATCATCCTGCAGCCTCCTATCATCCTCCTCACATCTAACACTGCCCCCCAGCTTCGTGTCATCCACAAACTTCGAGATGTTGCATTTAATTCCCTCGTCCAAATCATTAATGTATATTGTAAATAGCTGGGGTCCCAGCACTGAGCCTTGCGGCACCCCACTAGTCACTGCCTGCCATCCTGAAAAGGACCCGTTCACTCCTACTCTTTGCTTCCTGTCTGCCAGCCATTTCTCTATCCACATCAATATTGAACCACCAATATCGTGTGCTTTAAGTTTGTATACCAATCTCTTGTGTGGGACTTTGTCGAAAGCCTTCTGAAAGTCCAGATATAACACATCCACTGCTTCTCCCTTATCCACTCTACTAGTTACATCCTCAAAAAATTCAATAAGATTCGTCAGACATGATTTACCTTCCGTAAATCCATGCTGACTTTGTCCAATGATTTCGCCACTTTCCAAATGCGCTGCTATCCCATCTTTAATAACTGACTCTAGCAGTTTCCCCACTACCGATGTTAGACTAACTGGTCTGTAATTCCCCATTTTCTCTCTCCCTCCCTTTTTAAAAAGTGGGGTTACATTAGCTACCCTCCAATCCTCAGGAACTACTCCAGAGTCTAAAGAGTTTTGAAAAATTATCACTAAGGCATCTGCTATTTCTGGGGCTACTTCCTTAAGTACCCTGGGATGCAGCCTATCTGGCCCTGGGGATTTATCGGCCTTTAATCCATTCAATTTACCTAACACCACTTTCCGGTTAACCTGGATTTCACTCAGTTCCTCCATCTCATTTGACCCGCGATCCCCTGCTATTTCCGGCAAATTATTTATATCTTCCTTAGTGAAGACAGAACCAAAGTAGTTATTCAATAGGTCTGCCATGTCCTTGTTCCCCATGATCAATTCACCCGTTTCTGACTGCAAGGGACCTACATTTGTTTTAACTAATCTTTTGCGCTTCACATATCGATAAAAACTTTTGCAGTCAGTTTTTATGTTTCCTGCCAGTTTTCTTTCATACTCCATTTTCCCTTTTCTAATTAAGCCCTTTGTCCTCCTCTGTTGGTCTCTGAATTTCTCCCAGTCCCCTGGTAGGCTGCTTTTTGTGGCTAATTTGTACGCTTCATCTTTTGTTTTGATACTATCCCTGCTATCTCCTTACATATTTGCTCTTCCAATTCTCGCTCCCCATTTGGCGGTCTATAGTACACCCCTAAAAGTGTTGCTACACCGTTCCCAATTCTCAGTTCCACCCAAATAGCCTCCCTAGACGAGCCCTCTAATCTATCCTGCCAAAGCACTGCTGTAATATCTTCTCTGACAAGCAATGCAACACCTCCCCCTCTGGTCCCTCCAATTCTATCATATCTGAAGCAACGAAATCCTGGAATATTTAGTTTCCAATCACAGCCCTCCTGCAACCATGTTTCACTGATTGCCACAACATCATATTTCCAGGTGTCAATCCAAGCTCTAAGTTCATCCACCTTTCTTACAATGCTCCTAGCATTAAAATATACACATTTTAGAAACCCATCATCCCTTATTCTCTGTCTATTATCTTTTTCCTCTTTATTGCCTACATTTTGGGTCCGAGTGCTTCCCTTCTCTGCCTCTTGCCCCACACCCTGTCCCCTAGACCCCTCTACCCAAGCCCCCTCTACCCAAGGCCGACGTGTGGTGCAGCCGCACACCCAACAAGTGAGCCATGGCCGACCACAGCTCGGAGGTGAACTGTGGCCCCCGGTCCGAGGAGATGTGCACCATCACTCCAAAGCCAGCAATCCAGTGCGCGGACAACGCATGAGCGCATGTAGCCGTTGACGTATCGGCCAGTGGTATGGCCTCCAGCTACCGCGTATGCGCGGATGGATGGGTGAGCCAGCCCGTGGATAACGTCGAAAACCCTCTGTCGTCAGGCAGCAGGGACGATGGGGCGTGGCTGACCGGACGACACATCGCACAGGATCGTTGCCACTCCAGGACAGAGAGGGACATCCTCCAGGCGAAGGCCGGAGATGGCAGTCCGGTAGGCGGGCATCTCACCGTCCATGAGCTGCTCCTCCGCCAGGGCAGAATAGTCAATCCCGGGCGCCACCTCAAACATGGCGTCGATGACGGGGCGGGACAATGCGTCGTGGGCGCGGTTGAGGTGCCAGCAACCCCCGTCCGTCAGTTGTTCCAGCACGGCACCAACCGCCAATTCCGAGGCGTCCACCGTAAGGGCAGTCGGGGCATCTTCCCGTGGGTGCACCAGCAGTACAGACCGAACAAGGGCCTCCTTCACGCCGTCAAATGCTGCCATCGCCTCATTGGTCCACTCGACGTCCTAACGCCCACCCGACAGAAGTTAATACAGCGGCCACAATGATGTGGGCCGCGGATGGCACAAAACAGTGATAAAACGCCACCATCCCGACAAACTCCTGCAGGCCGCGCACAGTGTATGGACGGGGAAACTGTCGGATGGCGTCGACCCTGTCCGGCAGGGGAACCACGCCTTGCGAATTCACGCTGTGGCTGAGGAAGTCGATGTTGGTTACCCGTAAACGGCACTTGGTGAGGTTGACAGCCAAGCCATGCTCACTGAGCCACTGACAGAGCTGCCAGAGGTGGGCACAGTGCTCCTACCGCAAGCGGCTGGCCACCAAGATGTCGTCGAGGTAGACAAAAACAAACTAAAGGCCACGACACACCCCGTCCATCAACCGTTGGAATGCCTGTGCAGCGTTCTTAAGGCCGAACGGCATCCGCACTAACTCGTATAGCCCGAACGGCGTGATGATTGCCGTCTTGGGTACATCCTCCGGGTGGACCGGGATCTGGTTATAACCCCGTACCAGATCCACTTTGGAGAAATTAGTAGCCCCGGCCAAAGGAGCATTGAAGTCTTGGATGTAGGGTACGAGGTATTGGTCTGCGGTTGTTGCGGCTATTCGCCGTGGTGAGGACGGGCCCCCGCTTACCGGAACGAATGTCTGCCAGCGAAGGGGGCAGGATGCTCAACTCTGCCCCAGTACCGACGAGGAAGTGGTCTGGAGCACCGATCCCAGGCGAAGAGGCGGTGAATCTGGCCGGCCGCCGTGGGGACTGTTGGAAGCCGGACCCGGCATTTCCCGGGAATGTGCACGGCTGAAGGCATTGCCGTGCTGCAGCTCCCCAGCGCTGGTGGTAATAGCACCAGCACCTCCTGCTGGTGGCGCTTGGTGTTTGCTGGTGCTGGACTGTCGGTGCAGTACCCGCCATGGCCACGGGGGGGGGGGGATCGTACAGGCATCGGAATGCTGGTGCCACTAATTCTACAGCTCCCTCGCCCCACCGGAGGAAATCAGGAGCTGCCGGAGTGACGTCATCAGGGTGCGCCGTAAAGAGCGTGTCAGCGCGCCTGCCGACATCCAGCGCTTTGACGTCCTCCTGGCGCCCTCCATATGAAGGAGCCTGGCAGCACACTCCATCCGGCTTAGCCCGTAAATCAGGAGCAGGAGCTCCTTAAGGCCGAGGTATTTCTCAGTGGCTGGGGGGGGGGGCTGCGAGGAACTGTGTGACTTCTCCGGCCGTGTCCTGGTCGAGGGCGGGTGTCCTGGTTGTAGCGGGTGTCATCTGCTGTAATGCCCCGCAGCTGGAATTGGGCATCCGCCTGCTGAAACCAGATGCGAGGCCGGGCGGTCCAGAAGGTAGGTAATTTCACAGAGACCGCGTCGAGAGACAGGGCCAGGCCGGCCTTTGAGGTGGAAGGACAGGCGGTTGTCTCCATCATGACGATAATGGAGCGTCAGGGGTCACCAATGTGGGGCGATAGTCCCGAAATGAAGGCAAGGAGCCAGGTGCTTCGGGAGGTATTTCTTGTCACCAGAGGAGTCTGCAAGAGGAAGATGGCACCTAAACCCTTGCCTTTTATCCCTCTAGCTAAGGGCCGCCTCTGGACTCAACCATTCCCATACCGAGGGGTTTTGCAGGGCTCGAAATTAGAGGTTGCCCGGGTGCCAATGACCACCCAAAGTGCCGCTGGGCAACATAAATGACGACTCATTTTGCCCGGCTTGGCAAGCAAATATTGGTTTATACCGATAGACACAACAAACTGGAGTAACTCCGTGGGTCAGGCAGCATCTCTGGAGAATAGGAGCATGACGTTTCGTGTCAGCGGCGGCTGTATTCCGCTAGTATCTTTGATTGTGGGGCAAAGATACTAGGAGCGGGGTGACGAAGGGTCGGAGCGAATGACAGGTCTCGAACAGTGGCAGCAGCGGCCGTGACAGTGGCTCCACCTCCTCCTGCACCCCGCCCGGCGGAAGGAGGCCTCCCTCCCTCCCTCCTCCCGGCCTCAGCGTGCGAGCGGGGTTGCTTTGAAAGCGCCGCTGGTAGATTTGCAAGCAACGGCCGCTATCGCCCTGATAACGGCCGCTGCCTGCAAATCCGGTAACGGCGACAACCGCTTTCAAAACAACCGCTCTCGCACTCAGAGGCCGGAAGGAGGGAGGGAGGGAGAGGGAGAGGGAGAGGGGGGATGGAGGGGGAGAGGGAGGGGGGGGGAGAGAGAGAGGGAGGGAGGCAGAGGCCTCCTTCCGCCATCTGAAGCAGCTGCACCAAAGGTCCTATAGCTATAGGATCTTTGAGCTGCACCGCGCGGCCCCGCACCTTGCTGTCGGCTGGCGGTGGAGGGGAGGCAGTGGCAAAGAGTTCCCAACTGCCTCCCCCTTTGGCGGCGGCACTTTGGCGTTGGGCAAGGATGGCCAAGGCAGCGGGCAATGTTGTCCGAGGAGCGCTGACCTTCCTTCCTCCCCACCTCCTCTGCCCCTTCCCCCCCCCCCCCTCTTGTACGCCCCTTGACACCCCTCCTCTCCATCCCGCACTGATCTCCATTCCCTCCTCTACTCAGTCCCCACTGACACCCCCTGTGCTCCCCTCCCCATCTACCCCCCCCCCTAATCTATTCATCACCCTACCCACCTCACATTGATTCTCCTGCCACCCCCCCCCCCCCCCCCCATCCATCCTACACTGGTCCCCCAATTCATCCTGTACTGACCCCCCTTCCCATCTGTCCTGCACTTCTCCCCCCCCCCCATTTCATACTGTACTGACCCACCTCTATTTACCCTGCACCAAACCCCCCATCCATCCTGTAGTGATATCCCTATTCATCTTTTACTGATCCCCATTCATCCTGTACTGATCCCCTCATGCATCCTGTACTGATCCCTCATTCATCACGCACTGATACCCCATTCATCCTATATTGATCCCCTCATTCAACCTGTAGTGATCACCCATTCATCCTGCACAGACCTTCTGATCCACACTGTCCTGACCACCCCCCCCCCATTCATCTGTACTGACCCCCCCCCCCATCCATCCTGTACTGATCCCTCGCATTCAAGAAGAATGGGGGGAACAGTCTGAAGAAGGGTCTCGACCCGAAACATTGCCTATTTCCTTAGTTCCTCACCGCTGAATTTCTCCAGCATTTTTGTCTACCTCCATTCATCCTGTACTGATCCCCCCCCATCCATCCCGTACTGATCCCCCCCATTCAACACCACTGACATCCCCCGTGCTCTCCCCTCACAATTTTACATACTCCAACCAACACGTACTAATTCCTGCCTCAATCCATCCATTCCGCACCAATTGCCTTCTCAACCCCCCCCCCCCCCCCCCCCCCCCCCGCCCGCCATCTATCCACCCCACATTGATTCACACACCCCCTGACCCTATTGTGCTCATGGTCTTCGGAGCAAACATTGACTATGTTTGATAATGGAATGCAATCAAATGTGTTTTAGTTCCCAATGTTATTATTTGTTTTGACATCTTTAAACATATTACCAAAAGAACATTTGCTGCAGTTATGTCCTTTTGCCATCTCTTGTCAGTTAGTGTAATGTTTAACCTGTCAGATGGCTGTAGTCGCTTTTAACAGCTATTATCATAAAATGCCTTTAGAAATTTCCTTGTAACCTGTATATATTGTTAAAAAAAATATTGTGGGAAGCCAGAGGGTTTCTGTGCCAATAGCAATAACGACCCATGCTATGACCATGCCATGGTAATTTTCAGTCCTTCACAGAAAACATGCTTGCATCAACCTGTAGTGTGCATGGTCCAGGATTTATTGACACAGGTTGATCATTTGCTGAATATTCCAACCACATTTTTGTTTGGAAGTGGAAAGAACTAATAGAAATTGCATTAATTGAGATATTGTATTATAATTTTGTTGCATGTCCCTTCTTCAGACTGATGGGTTTCGGCCTGAAACATTGCCTATTTCCTTCGCTCCATAGATGCTGCTGCACCCGCTGAGTTTCTCCAGCACTTTTGCTACCTTCGATTTTCCAGCATCTGCAGTTCCTTCTTGAACATAATATGTGAATGCTTCATTGAGCATAATTCTGACTGGTAAACTACGCACTTCGTCTGAGCACATTATCGCACGCGTCATGCAAACCGTCTTAAATGACCACCTAAACTATCATTTGGCAACCTAAAAAGCTGTCAAGGTTGTCCGGCTGGTAACAGGGAAAAAAAGTGAAGCGAGGGCTCTGGTTTGATAGTGGGAATGGCCCAACCCTTGGACATTACATGAATTTTACATTTAAAGCAAGATCTACAGAAAATTTACTGGCTCAAGTGTTTTAAAATAACTACGGAATAATTTATATACTCTACAGGCAAACAGAAGAGATATAAATAAGATGAATAAACTAGACAGCCATTTCAAGAATAGGATTAACAAGAATAATTTACACATTATGTGATCAAATATTTAATATATTGCATTTGTTATTAGTTGAAAATGCATGTCAGCCAACATGGCAGCTGAACCTTCTCACTGTTGGCTGGGTAGAGGGAATAAAGCACATCAGCAAAATTAGGAAATCTGTGCAGTACACTCAAATTGCTTTCAGTATATTATTGCATGCTATCTAGAATAAATGAATACAATCAAACCATGGTTCAACAGGTAGCACAAAAAAAGAAAGGAAACAGTGCATTGAATACTAGATTATAAAATTAAATACAGTTCCAGTAACATGCATATAGTTGAACCTATACTGTGACCTGTTAGCCTTTCAATTCAAAACCTATATATAATGTTAATAGCTTGAAAGGGTTCAGAAAAGATTACGAGGATGGTGCCAGGACTAGAGGGTGTGAGCTTGAGTTGAGTTGAGGGGGAGAGGTTGAGTAGGCTGGGTCTCTAATCCATAGAGCGCGGGAGGATGAGGGGTCTTCTTATAGAGGTGTACAAAATCATGAGAGGAATAGACCAGGTATATACACAGAGTCTCTTGCCCAGAGCAGGGAAATAGAGGACAGGAGGACATAGGTTCAAGGTGAAGGGGAAAAGATTTAATAGGAATTCGAGGGGTAATTTTTAAACAAAGGGTGGTGGGTGTATGGAACAAGCTACCAGAAGAGATAGGTGAGGCTGGGACTATCCCATTGTTTAAGAAACAGTTAGACAGGTACATGGATAAGACAGGTTTGGAGGGATATGGACCAAGCGCAGGCAAGTGGGACTAGTGTAGCTGGGACAGTGTTGGGCTGAGGGGCCTGTTTCCACACTGTATCACTCTATGACAGATGAAATGTGCGATGACATTTCTGCCAAAAGAAGCATCTTCATCCGTTTAACATTAATCATGCAGAATTGATATTTCAAAATTCCTGTATATAATTATGGTGACACATTTTCACCGAAAGTATATAAACTCCTCAATTTTGTACAATTTTGTATCATTTTACAAAATAAATAAATCTTATGAATTACAAACTATGTGTCAGCTTACTCTGCAAAGAGAAATGCTCTTTTCAATGGCTTTGGCGGTGGAACAGTATTTCCACTTTATTTCGTCTCTCTGAATCCAAATAATTCCCAAAACACTATATGAAAGCCACACATATGTAATAATGAGATAAGGAAGACTTCCTGTACGAGAAATCATTTCTCACTTGAAAGCAGCAGCATTATGTTATTTCCTGTTTAATTTTCCATTCAGTTTTTCCACAACTGGAAAATTAGTTAATCAAGTGTTGCCTTTTGTTAATCGGCTTATTTCTTGGATTTCTCTACTAGTTTATGCAAATCATATTTTAAAAGGATATGTCTGTCAATAAGGCCTTTTATTGCTTTAGTGGGTAATCAATTGTGATCACTCTTATTTCCAACCCACGTAAAATGGACATGATAATTGCTAGTTTCCAGTTTTGCCTCCTCCTGCAGAATGTTTGTGTTTCATTTACATGAAAATTACCTAATTACTTCTGTCAGTTTTATTTTTAATCTTCAAGGAAAGTCCCCTACAATACTGTGATTTTATTCTGCTGCAAACACTACATTTCTGCAAAATAAATACAACAGACACCTCAGTTAGTCTTTAAGTACCACATTTATTTCCTTATAGTTGATGACAGCGTGCAATTTTAAAAGTTAATCATACCGAGGACTCGTCAACAGTTCAAAAGCACGAGAGCTTAAAAATTGGTCATAAACCATTGAGAATGCCCAAATACAATAACTCTCTCTGCCATGAGCACTGAGCTCTGTTTTGCTCTCTTGCATTACTCCGATGAAGCTCAATGTAAGCACAATAAACAGTATCTCATGTAGAAACAAAGAACTGCAAATTCTGGTTTATAAAAAAAATAACAAAGTGCTGGAGTAACCCAGCATCTCTGGAGAACATGGACAGGTGACATTTCACGTTGCCACCCTTCTTCAGACTGGATCTCATCGTCTGGCTAGTCATATTATCAGGGCTTAATCATTTAAATATGTTCAGATAACTAGCCATTCCAGTTTGTAGCAGAGCTGGCCAGTTCTGAGGAGAAGTTAACCTGTAATGTTAATTCCGTTTTCTGTCTTCATAAATGGCGACTAATCTGCTGGATATTTCCAGTACAATCTTTCACTTCAGTTTTTGAACATATGTTGTACAATCTAATCAAAACGTACTTACTTTTGTATTCCAACCCCCCTACAATAAAGGCCAATGTAACACCTAGTTATCGAATGATTGCTATGTAGAAATTCTTACTTATTGCATTTCATGAGTCAGTTCACCAAAATCTCACTGAACACTAGTTTCTCAGTTTAACAGTAATTTATCTATTTTATCTATATACTTTTAAAAGTGTGTTAGTGTGTGTGTGTGAGAGAGAGATTTTTTACCTTTGATTTCATGGTCCGCCAAAACCACACGCCCAAACTCCGAGAAAGTTCCCATTTCGCTAGACATTACACTTTTACATTCACTAATGCACTCCTCATTACATTTAGACATTTTTATGTACACATTTTTTAATAAAATCCCCCCCCCCCCCCCAACACTCACTCATTTTGTGGCCTCCTGCTGGCCATCCACCATAACAGCTGCTGCCGCCCGGTCTCCTCCAAAAACGCCGCGATTTTCACTGCTGCCACATGGCTCTCCACCACCCCCGCCCGGGCCCGGACATTTTCCTTATTTCGCTGCATATTTTACTTCCTCCACCCCCCCCACCCACTGGCCCGGCTCCATCACGCTGCCTCAAGCCAAAGATCGGCTGTTCCCGTCGACGGCGATAAGCAACGGGCGAACTGCCGATCTTTGCCTTCAGCCGGCATGAAAGAGCCGGCGCCTCAACGGCCTGTCGGTCCGCAGGCGCATTGAGGGCGTATGCAGCGTCTCGACGGTCATACGCAGCATCCAGTTTGCGTGGTTTTTCTATTTGCGCAAAAACGGTACCCGATAGCGCTACGATTTTTCGCCAGCTCTCACCATTCTCCTGTGCTGCGAGTGGAACAAGTTTCATTCCGATTGATGGTATATTGTAAAAGTTATTAAGGTTTAAAAATCGTACAAAACGCACATGCGCAGATTGCTGTCAGTCGTTGCTACACACATTGGTCTCCTCTCCTGGCACCATCAGCGCACTGATTGGTCGCATCCACTATCAATCGGATGGAGGTCGCCATGGTGAAGGAGTGGCGCCACCACCCGAGGAGTTGCGGCTGCGCAGTACCTGGTGGGGAGGGTGGTGCCGCAGGCCGAGCCCGGGGACTGGGCAGGAACCGCGGGCCGAGCATGGGGACTGAGCCTGGGCTGGAACCAAGAACGAGCCTGGGTCCGGGGTGAGGGATGAGCCCAGAGATGAAGTCGGGGCCTAGGTCAAAGTGTACTAGCACCTCGGGGGCCGCCCGACCGCCGCCATCCTGCAGCATAGCCTCCGCTTCCTGCTCTGCGGGTAGCTCTGGCCCGGCCGCCTGCCACCCTCACCCCGCCCCCAGCACAGCGAGCCCGGCTCCGTCGAGGCCCCGGTCCACAAGTGCTTTGTCCGCCTACAGCCAGGGCCGGGCCGAGTACAGGAATCAGGCCCTGGCGCTGCTCTATGACCTGGGTAGGTGCTGGGGCAGGGAATGTGAGTGAGGGGAGGAGGATGAGGGAAATGGGGAGGAGGGAGATGGGAGCGGCCCTAACACACCGCTACACAGAGAGAGGGAGCGCCGCAGCCTTGCCCACAGTACAGGGTGGGGGGGGGGGGGGGGGGAGAGAAGACGGATAGAGGGGGGAGGGAGAGGGGAGAGAAGGTGATGGACGGGGGAAGAGGGGAGGGGGGGAGAAAGAGGGGTGAGGGAGGGAGGGGGGAGAAAGAGGGGTGATGGAGGGAGAGGGGAAGGAGGGATGAGGGAGTGAGGGAGTGATGAGGGAACATGGGATAGAGGGGTAGATAGATATTGCGTTGTGGGACCTGACCTCCCGTGTGACAGGGACCCAACAAGTCCCACTTAGTCCAGTGCCATCTAATTCTTTTCCTATCAAAATGCTCTTCCTATCGGATTCTTCACATTAAACCTGATAACATTAATGTTCCCACCCTATACATCTACCATTTTGATTTTTCCTCACTTACAATCTATATCCTTTTGCAGATGTTTTTACATCAGTTTCAAAATTAATTTACTAACTGGCATTTGATCCAGCAAAATCAGAAATGGTGCATTCTTCTTATTTATACATAATATTTTTATTTTAAGTATCTACTCAAATGAGTAAACATTGAAAACCTAATATTTGCCAAATGGCAGAACGAAATTGTACACATTCAACATCTGATATTTAATCAAAGAAATGGCAGCCTTTTCAATTATACTTTGTCACATGCACATAGGTACAGTGAAATTCCTTTTTTGCATACAATTCAGTCAAAATCATAGGCACAATCATACTCAAATGCAAGTGTGAGAATAGTAGAATACAGTTTTTGTTTGGAATTACATCAGGAAGGACTGTCTTTTTTTACCTTATCTTCAAATGTTTTACTTTATTACGTGTGTAGCATTCAGCTGCATAATTCTGTAGCATTAGCATCAATCATTTCCTTCTCTTATCTATAAATATATGGTTTATGTAAAACACCTAAAATAAGTTGCTCAATAATCATGCAGGCAGGGTTTTGCGAATGCAGCTCATTGATATCTCGCTTGATGAAATATTTGCCGACTTCAATCACCTAAGGGACTTCTGTACAGATGAAGTCACTGATATGTGCCCCATTAGTCTCTGTGGATTTCCCCTATCCCACTTCTCACCTCATTCTTGCCAATTAAGGAGCTGAATTATGTATAATAGTTGGAGTCACTTTTGGTTTTGAGTCCTAGTGTGCTGCAGAAGCTTGACAGAAACATACTGGTGAATAATTAAAGTGTTTCTTTTAAAGCACTAGAAAGTATTTCTATCTTCTATTATTTTGCCTAATTTTGTCCAAATCTTAACTGTAAACAAGCAATAGGCACTGGCACTACATCTCAGTTTATATGCAACTATATGTTTTAAATAAGAGCAATTTGATTTTAGATGACTTAATTTGAATGAATACAACATATTTGAAAGATCTGGCATAGATCTGATGGCCCAGTAACTTTCCTTCCATGCTGTACAATTCTATGATCCTGTATTCATTTTTAAACATGCAGCCGCCAATGAAAAAACGCTTGAGCCAGTTCACACTTCCCATTTCATTCTTGCACATTCACTAATCTTTTGCAACTACATTTGTCTAATCAAGCTTGAAGCCTTGCTTTAATTACCTTCCAATGAACTGAACCAATCCCCAGTGCATGTGCAGCAACTAGGCCTCAGGCTGCGGAGTCCAAGTACTCATCTTCAAACTACCCTGATAGTCCGTTTCACCTCGGTACAGTGAAATTCCTTTTTTGCACATAGTTCAGTAAAAATCATACAATACATTGGCACAACCATACTCAAGTACAAGAGTGTAGGAATAGTAGATTGCACTTTTTGTTTTTATTTTGAATGATATCAGGAAGGATTGGCTTCGAGCTTCAAATGCTTTTTTAACTGACACACAGATTAAAAACAGCCCAAATAGATATTATTCATTAAAATCAAATGATCAAAAATTAATCAATTAATTAAAATCATAAATCATTTAATATTTGTAAAATAATTAAAAATATGAATATACATGAAAATAAATAAGTAAAGAACAATTATCTCACTAACATTCTCTATCCAGGTCAGCAACCTAATTCCAACGAATGGGGCAGTACTGGATATGCCAACATGCCTTATATAGAGCTGGAGACCGCGGAATGTATGCATATGGTCTCTCAACTCAGCATAGCCATGCTGTGGCAGAGCTGGAGGACATAGAGGATGCTAGCTGAAGGCTGAATGTGCTACACTCAGAGGGGATACTGTTTCTCAAGCTAACATTGACCTTTGTTGGGAACAGTATATCTTAACAACATTGAAAATTTACAACACAATGGGTGCCTATTGACATATTGTGTCCCTGTTGAAATTCCAACAGCTCTCCTGCATTCGGCCTGTAACCCTCTTCAAATATACATTCAAGTACACATTAAAGTAGTTTTGAGATGCGATTAAGGGACCTGCATCCACCAATCTTTCAGGCAGTGAGTTCCAGATAGAGCCTACCATTTAATCTACTCAAAAATAAAATCCCTTTTTTCCTCCTCCAATTCTACTACCAGTTACTCAAAATCTATTTGCCATTAATCTGTCTGTTAATGGAAATACATCCTTCTATGTCATTGCATCTTGGCCTTTCGGTATTTTGTATGCTCATTTATCTCCCTTCACAATACCCAATACCTTCCTATTTAGTGTATACTGTATTTCAATGCCTTATTGCGCCTCCCCAAAGCATTAATTAACAATCCTCATGACTGAATTCTGTTTGCCACTTTTTTGCCTAATAGAAGGTCCACTTCTATATATTCTTGTAGTTCAATGCTTTCCTCCTTACAGTCAGCCACACAATCATCTGCAATCTTATTTATCATATCTCTTAAGATTGAAGTCTAAATCATTAATATACAATACTAAATCACAGAATGAAGTGCTGAGCTTTGTAGAATCCATGAATAATAAAAACCCAGTCACAAAATAAAATCAATAAAATCAACTATTACCCTTCGGTTTCTGACCCAAGCCACTTTGTCACTCTCTCTTGGATCCCAAAGATCATGGCCAGCTTGCGATGTAATAACATCCCAAGGTCTTGGTAAAAGGGTTTGGGGAATTAGGTGGTGGCCCCCTCACTTACCAAAAATAACCAACATCTGACCTGCCCTCGTAAACATCATATCTCTGATTCGACTTGCTAACTTTCCTCAGCTGAAGCAATTGTGCAGGTCTCTATGACCCTGAAGCTTAGGGCAGAAGATACTTGGGGATGAGGATGATGAGGTTAGAAAATGGGGTATGATGGGACAGGATGCCAGTAGTGGTGGTGGTGATGGGAAGGTGAGTGAAGATTGTAGAAAATAATAGCAGCTTTCCTACACTGATTATTACCATTTGGCAGCATCTTTTATATAGTAACTTTACAGATATCACATGAGATTGTCAGCTTTGCCCTCCATTCCCAGCCAGCTGACTGGAAACATTGATAGATCCACTTCTACCACAAACTCATTCCAAATTCACACCGAAATTTAATAATTTGTCAGCTATTTATCCCAACGAAACCGTGTCTAAGCATGAATTATCACATGCAAGAAAGTAAATTATGTTATGCAGAACACTAATATCCTCAATTGTACAGGAATTCACTGGTTTCTTTCTACCATTGAAATACGATAAGCCACAAAGCACACATCAGTTTTATTTTTCCCAATACATGTGCCTTCTCTGATCTTTCTGAAATTCATAACTTGTGCTTTATAAATATGGATGATTTCTTTTTCCAAAAGACCTCTGCACAGAATGAACATTGTGTGACAGCAGTTGGCTGAAAACCTTATAAAGTGTTTGCAATAAACCCTGTATTTTTGCCTCAAATTTCTCCAATAAAAATAACTTGCATACATTTCAGGGTCAGGCAAGATTATGGAATCTTCCAAGCCTGTAAAAAGGCCTAACTCGTTAAGTGACTATTATTTTTTGGTTCAGAGAGTAGGATTGAACAGTCATCTGCAGCATAATGTGCAGAATGCCAGATATGATGACAATTCTAGGTAGAGAATGAAAATGATTAGTGCTGGATACCCTATAACTTGCGTTAAAAAGATGGCATACCATTATTATTCATTTTACCCCTAAAGTGCAATTTTTGGGAGTCAGGAGAATTGAATGATATTGTTGAAATCTACAAATGATAATAGGATTACAGGATGTTAATTGCAGAACCACCTTAAAGCTAATAATTCAATCTAATTAAAAGGACAGACCTGCCATTGAACTCAGTTACAAATCACAAAAAGGATTTATAGTGAAAAATGCACTTAGCAATTACACTACATAATTACAGGCTTAAGTACAGAACAGAGATCAAAGCACTTATCATGAGCAATAAAATTCATATAGTTTTAAAGATGCAAAAGCTTTAGCCTGTGCTTTATTGCACCAGCCATTTGCTGTATACCCATGACAACTGCAAACATGTTTTCCCTATGGAAGACAAGATCTGAAAATGCAACAGCTGCTCTTTTAGAAGATTGCAGTTAAGGACACAAATTGCAGCAACAACTAGATCAAATAGAATAATATTTGGATTGATTAAGTAACACTATCAATAAACCTTAAAACATAAATTAATGATCTCCAAGGATGGACAAAGACTAATTAAAGTGCATCAGAGCAATATAATTATTGTTATTTTAATCATTAAAATGGATTAATATCATGCAATTAAAAATTCAGATGTTAGAGATTTTTCTGAGAGCTTGTCTGCATCTTTATATTTATCATTTTTAACTGCAGTGGTTAGGAAGTAATGAACTGGCTGCAGCTGTTACTTATTTCTCTTTGGGACGTTGCCTGTTTGTAATTGCATTTTGTCACCTACAGAGGGTGTTAATCCTTATTAAAGGTCATAGGATTGGTACAGAGACATCTCACAGCAGCCATTATTGTACTACAAATTACTGGGTACAGCAATACAGAAGCTGTCAGACAAGCTTAGTCAGAAATTGTTTGAGGAAATGAACCATTCAGTAATTCATCACAAAATAATCCACTGATTCTGAATTGAAATCACAAAGCAATATTAATATTCTAACCCATTGATGTTACCTTTGGTAAAAGGTATTAGCTGACAAAGGACATTAAAATAACTGGTGGAGCAGGTTGTATAAAATAAGATAAATATATTCTACATTAAACACTGATACTGAAAACGTTTAGTACAGTACAAAACATCAATAAAAGTGAGTTTTATTTACACATAAAACACATTTAAACTGAGCACATTTTGACCGTCCCCATGGGCCATTTCAATCCTACCAAATATAAGAAATAAAGTGGATTATTTTTGAAATCTTCATGAGTTAAAAAATAAAATGAAAAATAACTTTCCATAGGACTTTGTTCCAGAACAATAACTCTTGATCACAATCTAAAAGAACAATATTGACATGAAGGTAGACGAAAATGCTGGAAGAACTCAGCGGGTGAGGCAGCATCTATGAATAGAAGGAAAGGGCGACGCTTCGGGTCGAGACTCATCTTCAGACTGAAGAAGGTTCTCGACCCGAAACGTCGCCTATTCATTCTCTCCATAGATGCTGCCTCACCCGCTGTTCCTCCATCATTTATGTCCACCTTCAATTTTTCCAGCATTTACAGTTCTTTCTTAAATATTGACATGAATTAACTTATTAACAAGAACCAGCGAATAACATCAAAACTTGGAGCCAAGCTGCATCTGTGGAGGCAAAAGGATGATCGATGTTTCAGGAAGACACCCTACAATAGGATTCTGAGTGTAGAGGGAAGATAGCCAGAGATGAAAGATAGATGGTAAGAGAACGATGATGGGCAGACTAAACTAGATGGGGAAGGATATAGGAAATGTAGACCAAAGGAGAAGAAAGCCAAGTGGATAGATGCGAGGGTGATGGAGGAGGAAACCAGGTGAGCAGGATAATAAATCTTCGTTATTAGAAGAAAGAATGGAAAAGGGAATAAAAACATGGGTGGGTCTGGCAGGAGTGAAAAAGGAAACAGGGATGTGTCTTACCCAAAATTGGAAAATGTAATGTTCACACCATTGGGTTAGACAATAGACAATAGGTGCAGGAGTAGGCCATTTGGCCCTTTGAGCCAGCACCACCATTTAATGTGATCATGGCTGATCATCCCCAATCAGTACCCCGTTCCTGCCTTCTCCCCATATCCCCCGACTCTGTTATTTTTAAGAGCCGTATCTAGCTCTCTCTTGAAAGCATCCAGAGAACCTGCCTCCACCGCCCTCGGAGGCAGAGAATTCCACAGACTCACCACTCTCTGTGAGGAAAAATGTTTCCTTGTCTCCGTTCTAAATGGCTTACTCCTTATTCTTAAACTGTGGCCCCTGGTTCGGGACTCCCCCAACATCGGGAACATGTTTCCTGTCTCGAGTGTGTCCTAGCCCTTAACAATCTTATATATTTCAATGAGATGCCCTCTCATCCTTCAAAACTCTAGAGTGTACAAGCCCAACTGCTCCATTCTCCCAGCATACGACAGTCCCGCCATCCTGGGAATTAACCTTGTAAACGTACGCTGCACTCCCTCAATAGCAAGAATGTCCTTCCTCAAATTAGGGGACCAAAACTGCACACAATACTCCAGGTGTGGTCTCAATAGGGCTCTGTACAACTGCAGAAGGACCTCTTTGCTCCTATATTTGATTTCTCATTGTTATAAAGGTCAACATGCCATTTACTTTCTTCACTGCCTGCTGTACCTGCATGCTTACTTTCATAGACTGATGTACAAGGACCCCCCAATCCCGTTTTACTTCCCCTTTTCCCAACTTGATGCCATTTAGATAGTAATCTGCCTTCCTGTTTTTGCTAACAAAGTGGATAACCTCACATTTATCCGCATTAAACCTCATCTGCCATGCATCTGCTCATTCCCCCAACCTGTCCAAGTCACCCTGCATTCTCAAAGCATCCTCCTCATAGTTCACACTGCCACCCAGCTTTGTGTCATCTGCAAATTTGCTAATGTTACTTTGAATCCCTTCATCCAAATCATTGATGTATATTGTAAATAGCTGCGGTCCCAGCACCGAGCCTTGCAGGTTGTGGTTCGCCCATGTGGAATACGAGGAGCAATTCCTCTAGTTTGAGTTTGGCCTCAACATGGCAGTGCAGACCATGGACAGACAGGTCGGTGTGGGAATGGGTACAATTATGGAAATGACAAGCCACCGGAAATACAACATTGCTGTTGTGGACAGAACACAGCTGCTGTGCAAAACATCACCTGGTCTACACTTGATAGAGGCCACACTGAGAACACCAAGTGCAATAGACGAAGTAGGAGGAGGTGCATGTGAATTTCTACCTCACCTGAAAGGATTGATTATTCCTGGATGTGGTGAGTGGGTTGGTATAGAGATGAATATTGAACAGCTTCTGGCCATGGGTAAAAGTGCCAGGGGGCAGTGAGGGATACGTGTGGAGGAATGAGCAGATCAGGGAGTCACAGAGAAAGTGATCCCAATGGAAAGCAAAGGTGGGAGAGGAAAGATGCAACTGGCAGTGGAACCCACTGTAGCTGGCGTAGATGGCAAAGGATGATACGCTGGATGCAGTGACGAGTGGGATGAAAGGAAAGACCAGAAAAACTCTACCTCCATTTTGTCTGGTGAGGGGAGGAGCCTTCTCACACAGTTTCTACAAATGCACCAAAGAAAGTATCCTATTGAATGCAGCACAACTTGGTATAGTAACTGCTCTGAACAAGATTGCAAGAAATTGCAGACTTGTGAACATAGCTCAGACCATCATGCAAAACAGCCTCCCGCCAGATCACCCCTCAACCACCCCACCCAGCCTGCACGTCACACTGTGGGATGGAGGAGAAAGAATCGATGACGTTTCAGGTCAAGACCTTGCATCAGATAAAATTGACAAGTTTGTGTGAAAAAGTTACCCCTCAGATTCCTATTAAATCTTTTCCTCTTCACCTTGAACCTATGTCCTCTGGTCCTCGATTCCCTTACTCTGGGCAAGAGATTATGTGCATCTGCCCGATCTATTCCTCTCTTGATTTTGTACAATGAAGCTGATTAACCTGCTGAGTTCCTCCAGCCATTTGTTTTTGCTCCGGATTCCAACATTTGCAGTCTCTTTTGCCTCCAAGAGAGGGAAAGCACGGGTTACTTGAAGTTAGAGAAGTCAATGCTCTTATTGCTGGGGTGTAAGATGCCCAAGCGAAATAGGAGTGCTGTTCCTCCAATTTGTGCTGGGCCTCACTCTGACTATGGAGGAGACCCAGGACAGAAAGGTCAGTGTGGGAATGGTAGGGGTAGTTAAAGTGTTTAGCAGCCGGGAAATCAGGTAGGTTTAGGCAGACTGAGCAGAGATGTTCAGCTAAACAATCGCTGAGACTGCGCTTGGTCTCGCTGATATATATAGGCGTCCACACCTGGAACCTACACCTACAGTAGATGAGGTTGGAGAAGTTGCAAGTGAATCTCTGCCTCACCTGAAAAGACTGTCGGGTTCCTTGGACGAAGTGTTAGCTAGATAGCTATGGGAGCCAGTAGGTTTATGATAATGACAATTGATAATTTGTCCCCTGTGATGGGGACGTTGAGATCAAGAAATGGTAGGGAGATGTCGGAGATGGTCCAAGGGAATTTGAGTGCAGGATGGAAATTAGTAGTAAAGTTAATGTTAATTCCCTTTCATACATTACACATCATTATCCATATACTTCCTTATCTATGTACCTCCCACTTCCCTGGCATCATTCTGAAGAAGGGTCTCTACCCGAAACGGCACCCATTCCTTCTCTCCAGAGATGCTGCATGTCCCACTGAGTTACTCCCGCATTTTGTGTCTATCTTCCAGTTATCAAAATGTTAATTTCAGATCAATACAGAGAAGATGTACAGTGGCTTGTAAAAGTATTCATACCCCTTGAACTTTTCCACATTTTGTCACATTACCACAAACGTAAATGTATTTTATTGGGATTTTATGTGATAGACCAACACAAAGTGGCGCATAATTGTGAAGTGGAAGGGAAATGATACATGGTTTTCAAATTTTTTTACAAATAAAAAACTGAAAAGTGTGGCGTGCAAAGGTATTCAGCCCCCTTTACTCTGAAACCCATAAATAGAATCCAGTGCAACCAATTGCCTTCAGAAGTCACCTAATTATTAAATAGAGTCCACTTGTGTGTAATCTAATCTCAGTATAAATACAGCTGTTCTGTGAGGGCCTCAGAGGTTTGTTAGAGAACATTAGTGAACAAACAGCATCATGAAGCCCAAGGAACACACCAGACAGGTCAGGGATAAAGTTGTGGAGAAGTTTAAAGCAGGGTTAGGTTATAAAAAAATATCCCAAGTTTTGAACATCTCACGGAGCACTGTTCAATCCATCATCCGAAAATGGAAAGAGTATGGCACAACTGCAAACCTACCAAGACATGGCTGTCCACCTAAACTGACAGGCCGGGCAAGGAGAGCATTGATCAGAGAAGCAGCCAAGAGGCCCATGGTACCTCTGGACAAGCTGCAGAGATCCACAGCTCAGGTGGGAGAATCTGTCCACAGGCCAACTATTATTTGTGCACTCCACAAATCGGGCCTTTATGGAAGAGTGGCAAGAAGAAAGCCATTGTTGAAACAAAGCCATAAGAAGTCCCGTTTGCAGTTTGCCACAAACCATGTGGGGGACACAGCAAACATGTGGAGGAAGGTGATCTTGTCTGATGAGACCAAAATTGAGGTTTTTGGCCTAAATGCAAAACGCTATGTGTGGCGGAAAACTAACACTGCACATCACCCTGAACACACCATCCCCACTGTGAAACATGGCAGCATCATGCTGTGGGGATGCTTTTCTTCAGCAGGGACAGGAAAGCTGGTCAGAGTTGATAGGAAGATGGATGGAGCCAAATACAGGGCAATCTTGCAAGAAAACCTGTTAGAGTCTGCAAAAGACTTGAGACTGGGGCGGAGGTTCGCCTTCCAGCAGGACAACGACCCTAAACATACAGCCAGAGCTACAATGGAATGGTTTAGATCAAAGCATACTCATGTATTAGAATAGCCCAGTCAAAGTCCAGACCTAAATCCAATTGAGAATCTCTGGCAAGACTTGAAAATTGTTGTTCACAGATGCTCTCCATCCAATCTGACTGAGCTTGAGCTATTTTGCAAAGAAGAATGGGCAAAAATTTCAGTCTCTAGATGTGCAAAGCTGGTAGAGACATACCCCAAAAGACTTGCAGCTGTAATTGCAGCGAAAGGTGGTTCTACAAAGTATTGACTCAGGGGGGCTGAATACTTTAGCACGCCACACTTTTCAGTTTTTTATTTGTAATAAAATTTGGAAACCATGTATCATTTTCCTTCCACTTCACAATTATGCACCACTTTGTGTTGGTCTATCACATAAAATCCCAATAAAATACATTTACATTTGTGGTTGTAACGTGACAAAATGTGGAAAAGTTCAAGGGGTATGAATACTTTTGCAAGCCACTATATATTAATAGAGCCCTAGTTCTACAGGTTCTACTTATATACCTTTTTCAAATATTCAAGTAGTTAAAGGAAAGGTGATTCTTCTTAAAAAAGATAGGAAAAGCAAATATTGCAGATTTTTTAAGAATGGTTCATGTAATCAATTTCCCAACGTTATGTACATTAAAGTCTATGAAGTGGCTTTTTAGTTGAAGGCTATCCAAAATTAAAAAGAATCTGTAGCTTCATTACTAATATGAGCCGATTCTTGCAGTCAGAAACGGGTGAATTGATCATGGGGAACAAGGACATGGCAGACCAATGGAATAACTACTTTGGTTCTGTCTTCACTAAGGAAGACATAAATAATTTGCCGGAAATAGCAGGGGATCGCGGGTCAATTGAGATGGAGGAAATGAGTGAAATCCAGGTTAGCCAGAAATTGGTGTTAGGTAAATTGAATGGTGGCGCAGGCTCGAAGGGCCGAATGGCCTGCTCCTGCACCTAATTTCTATGTTTCTATTTGTTGGTCAGATATAATGAAAATCGTGAGCAGTAATTGAACAGAAATATAATTCACTAAATTAATATTTTTCAGAACAAAATCTAAATAACTGTTTAGTGCTTTTTGAGTATCAAACTAAGTAATCAAGTGCCTCATTAACTAACAGTAAAAGTACATTCTAAGACCAGTAATAGCATATGCCATAACACATTTATGGTTTGTCCTAAGTAATAAGAGGCTCTTTAGAAATTAAATATTTTATTTTTTTAATTAATTTTATACAGCTATAAATGAATAGCCCTCTGTTTTCAATGTTAATAGATGTTGAGAGTTATTTTAAAAACATGGGAAATTTCACCCAGTGAGAGGTTGGTCTCATTCCAGTTTTGGTGGAACTTATGAGCAGAATTAAGCTTAAATTCTGCCTTCAGAGATGCATTGGAGGCCACAAATGCTTAAGAATATAGTTCAAACACATGGCAAAATTATTCATTATGCAGCATGAAGCTGACATGCAACCAGCATATCAGTTCAAAATGGGTCAATCTTTAGAAATTAACCTTGCTTGCACAAAACTCACGACAAAACAATATTACCTGAATGAGTGCTTCTTTTGACATATTGGGTGATTACAGCAACATACAAAATAAAGAGAAAAAATAGGGGCAGAAGTAGGCCATCTGGCCATTAGACCCTGTTCCACGATTCATCTGGATCAAGGCTGATCTTCTCCCTTAGCTCCATTTTCCTGCACTCTTCTCAGCTCCCATGTCTCCCTTAATATCCAGAGATCTATTGATCTCCGTTTGACTCTAATTGACTCTCAACAACCCTCCGAGGTAAGGAGTTCTAAAGATCCACCAGCCTCCAGAGGTTTTCCTTAATTTAGTTCCAAATGGAAACCCTATCAAGTCCTGTATGAATTTTATGTGCTTCAATTTGATTAGCCCTCATTGCTTTTCAGTCTATAATTTATAATGTTGTGTTTTATAGTCTCAACCGCTCCTTATGCAGTTATACCATCAACCAAAGCAAAAAATGCTGGAAGCACTTTGCACAGTGATGGAAACGGGTTTTAGGAACTAGGGGTACTCTCAGGTCAGTGAGGCTGAGGTTGGGAAGGAAGGAGGGGGGGATTTTTTTAATGTGCGGTCATACCCATGTAAGAGTACCAGAATGCATAACTTGTTTATTGTGTATTTATAATATAGTTTATTGTCTATTATATGTCATAGCTGCTTTCTTGCATCTCTCTCTCTCTCTCTCTCTTTGTTGGCTGCAGCCATCGTCTGCTTCCGTGAGGGAAGCAGGTCGGTGATCGATCAAAAGGCCCCTAGGAGACTGTGTCTGATTTGCCACCGAGTGACCAGCGCATTATGTGATTGGACACAATGCCCTTGGCGACGGCGGGTGATTGGACGGGAGGAGACCGATTTGTTGATTGGACGTGTATTTTAAGGGAAGGTGGTTGGTGATTGGACGCAACCCCTTTAGACACTGCGGTTGATTGGCCACCAAATAATCAGGCAGAAAAAATTGAAAATAGGAAAACAATAAAATCGGAATTACGATTTAAATTGGAAGAATATCATGCCTGATCTGCAGCAAAGATATTAGTATCTTTGATCTGCAGTTCCTTCCTATGGAAGAACCCTGGCACGAAACAACTCCTAATCCATTCCCCCCATAGATGCTGCCTAGCCCGCTGAGTTCCTCCAGCACTCTGTTTTTTATTTAACTCTTGAAATTGAACTTAGACATAAAGCTGGAGTAACTCAGTGGGACAGGCAGCAACTCTGGAGAGAAGATCCTTCTTCAGATTGTACTGAACCTTTGACGGTGAGAGTAGAATGGTCCGCAGAATGGTCTCGACCCGAAACACCACCCACTCACTAGAGCCGCCACCCGTCCCACAGAGCCACCCCAGCTTCCCCCCCCCCCCCCCCCACCCCCCCGTCCACCTTCAACTCCAGATTTAAACAAAAAACAGAGTGCTGGAGGAACTCAGCGGGCCAGGCAACACCCGCAGAGGGAATGGACCAGGAGCCGCCACGGGTCAGGGTTCCTCCCACAACCCCACACCCCCCACCAGGAAAGAACCGCAGATGCAGCCATCCCGGCAAAACTCCAAATGGTTCCGGGAATGCCGAAGCGAGAGGGTGAGAGAGAGCGAGTGAGAGCGAGAGAGATCCAAAGGACGGATTCGGATCCCAACTACGTCTCGCTGAGACATCGGCAGAGGTTTCAAACCTACGGCCCCCTCCAGTTCGAGCCACATTCGCTACTTTGACTGGGAGTTCGTGCTCCGCCGCAGTCCCGCCAGCAGTTTACAGCTGTTTGATATCCGCTTCAGGAAGGAGCGGGTGGTCTACGAGTTGAGCGTCCAGCAGGTGAACTCCGTTTACGGCGGAGAGACGCCAAGTCGGATGAGGACCAAGACCGTCATTATAGAATTATTGAGCTGGTGAAAGTCGTGGACTGCCCTTACAGCGCCACTTTCCTCCACACTCTCCATCTCATGGTGACTGTAAACCAAAGATCCTATAGTGGATAGTCCACTCGACAAAAAAGATAGTCGTAGGGTCATGGGTAAACTTCAGCATCATTTCCGTAACCGGCTTCCGTCTCTGCTCTAGTTTCTTTGCTTTGGTCATTGGTTCTTCATACACAAATCATCTTTTTTTTTCTCAGCAGCAGGTGATCATTTTGATATTCCTGCCTAGTCCTCCTTATTAGTCCTCCTAGGCCGAGGTTTGTGAACGATGCTTCAACCCCCAGCCCGGCCCTTATTGTTCACCGCGTCTTCCCAGGGAGAGAGAGGGGTGGGGCCGGGGGATACATGCGTGAAGGACGGCAACTGGAGGGGGGAGCGTTGCCCAGGGACCGTTGAGGAAACGACCTACCTCCCCCTTCTTAAGGCCGGCTCTGCCCCCTCCCCCCCCCCCCCCCCCCCACTGATGGAGTGATTGCCGGACCTCTTTTTTTCGATAATCATCTATTTCCTTCGGGTGTTTTTTTTTTAAATTTCCCCCTTACCATTTCCATACTTTTTCGGTAGCTGCCATGACCGGTTTGATGTCATCCTTTGCCCTGCTCCTGGTCTTGGCCAGCACCGATGTGCGTGCGTGTGCTTGTGCGCATGCGTGCGCGTGTGTGTGTCTCTCTCTCTCTCTCTCTCTCTCTCTCTCTCTGAGGGGAGAAGCACCGGCACCAAGAGCGAGCGAACGAGCGGACGGTCGAAAGCAACGATCATAGAGCGGAATAGGTGAAATTTTGGGCGGAGACCCGTTTTCAGACTGACAGTCAAGGGAAAGGGAAACGGGAGATATAGGCATATCTTCCATTCATTTGTCGTTAGTACCGTCTATATCTCTTGTTCCTCTTTCCCCTGACTCAGTCTGAAGAAGGGTCTCGACCCGAAATGTCATCTATCGCTGCTTTCGTCCATCTGTCCGCTCGTTCGCTCTCCCTTGGATTCAGTAGCGCAGGATAAAGCTGCGAATTCACGCACCGGATGGAAACTGGAAACTCGGGAAACGTCGTCCCCCTGCATACTCCCCCATTTCCATCACTGACTTTGCAGGTCGGGAGGCATCTGTGCATAGAAACAGAAATCTAATGCAGACCCTGCATTAGAACTAAACAAGATTTAAAATGCCATTTTCTAACATCTCTCTTTCTCAGTTTTGATGAAGAGAAGGTTCAATAAAACTTTCAATAAAATACTTTATCTTCTTGAGATGCTATCTGACCCCTGCTGAGTATTTCCAGCACACCCCCCCCCCCCCCCCTCCCTCCCCCCCCCCCTCCCCAAAAATCTGCAGTTTAAAAAAATACGTTATATAGTTTTTTGGGAGACCAGAACTCTATACAATATCCTAAATATCATGATAGATAGATCCAGGAACAGACCACTAGCCCACCTTGCCTGCTCCCCATTCAGTAAGTTCATGACTGATCCTTCATCTCAGCACCATGTTCCTGCACTAACCCCATACACCATGATTATCTTAAAATCCAAAAACCCATTGGTCTCTGTTTTAGATGTACTCAACAATGAATTTCTATGCAGCCTCCTTGGACAGAAGATTCCTAAGATTAACTACTTTCTGGAATGAGATATTTATTTTCATCTAATCTAGCTGATCCTTATTTTGAAATTTATGATGCCTGACTGGACTCTCCAGTTATTGGAAACATCATTCTTAATGCAACTTTATTAACTTATTAAAAATCTATGTTGCAGTCGACAATATCTGATTTGCTTTGATTGAATTCATTCTGATCTTTGGTGTTATATCCAACATACCTTATATGAACAATAAAATGGGCAGTTGGCCATACAGTAGACATGCACATTTGCAAATTAGTGACTAAATTAATATTTTAAGATTTTCACTTAAAAATATAGCTCTGAACTATTTACCTCTTCTCAAGAGAGTAATATGTAGCTCTGAACAATACACCTCTTCTCAAGAGCAATAAATTGCTCTGAACAATGTACTTCAAAAGTACTTCAAAAGTAACAAATAGCTTTGAACAATGTGCCTCTTTTCAAAAGAGTACAGATCAACATTTCTTGACTCAGAACTCACATTTACCAAAGTGTTGCATAACAGTATTTTAGAACTATTATTGCTGAGGATGCTGAGGAAACTTCATGCAAGTTCATTTTGAAACAGCAGTCAAAGATATTTTTTATATGAACAGCATAATTACAATTGAAAGTGATATTTCTCACCATTTGAAAGGCTAACTTGTTATTTTCTATCTGCACAATGCAATTCGTACATTTCAAGTACGTCTTCAGTTTTACTCAAGTACTCAATATTGCAAGTCTAGATATTTGTGGAAAAATATTGCTGAATTAAAGATTTGCAAAGGTTAAGCACAATATTAAACTAGGAAATGAATACAGTGGTGTCCCTATTTCCAACATAGTATTTATAAAACTTAACGCACCAAAAAATTGCTTTTGACACCTATATTTATCCTGGTAATGACTTACATTTTGCAATTCATAAAGAACTTTTATAAATTGTTGTTCGTCAAACCTGTACATTCATAGGTAAATGGAAATAAAGCATTCAGATCCATAAAACACAAAATCGTAAACTGTTGATTCATGACTGTAAACGTCATTGATTCCCAAAAAGAATAGCCAAAAAGTTTATTTTTCCCTGCAGAGGCAATGCAACTTTAAGCTAGTCATCTAATATAAATTAATTGCACTATGCAAATACAGCAAAGTAAAAATAAATTAGGGATAAATTGGGTTATTCTTTAATTACAAGATAATCAGTCAAAAATGGGCAATCTGCATAATTGTTTTTGTTTTTGTGAGGCTGTGATGCATATTATTAGTTGATGAAGTTTTCAAAAAAAAATTGTGGGGGATACAAAAGGTTATACAAGTGCAATTTTTGACCGTGGAAAATTATAAATTGTATGTTCTGTTTAGTGTTTATACATACAAATTGAATTATTCAATACAGTTCCAGTACATTCCATGATCTGTTAAGCTTTATTTAATTAGTTGCTATTGACATTGTGCAGCTACAGGACTTAGAGAGCCATATTTTATTAGCCATTTGAACTAAAATGGAGGTCAGGCCATCAAGGTCAAAGCAGAAAAATTGCAGACATAGTTGGCAGAGCTTAGTGGCAAATATAGAAAGAAACTCTGCAACACAAAGGGATTCAAAGGCAGTATGTATTTTAAATATTTATAGAAACCATAAATGAAAGCCAAATTTTTAAGTCTATTACATCAATGCTACATTGTTGTAAAAGTCAGACATGCTTTATTAACAAATATCAAAACATTTAAGAAAAAATCTGCTCTAACGCATCCTACTAAGGAACTATAATTGATTTTATTGCAAATCTGCATGACCTTGAAGACTATAAAGGAAACATGGGGCTGTAAAACAATCACCATGTTGCCATGCCAGTCAACCACACATTTTTGCAGGTGCTCTCCAGAATTGATTAATAAAAAAACAGATATTGCTGGAACTGACCAAAATGTATTTGCGTAGTTCACTGACTTTATTTTTAATATTGCATTGTTGCAATCTTGGATGGTTATGACAATTTTATTTATATATATATATATATATATATAGCATCATAAGTAAAACGTGTACAACAAACTACTATTTACTATACTAGTTTATTTCATATCACTTGCAGAAATGAACCTAGGAATAAATGCCCCGCAACCACCCCTCTTTAAAGGGTGTCAACACCCTTTGTCTTTTTGGATTAGATCATATACTTCAGGCTTGCGCTTTTCCAGTAGGAGAGAACATTTCCTGCCAGATAAAGTTGATGAAATCTGCAGTTACACAAAGCATGGTGTGTGGTCATGTGTTTCATGACAGGCTCCCATACCCATGAATCCAAAAGAATTTCAGTAGTTGGGAGGAAGCACTTGGGATTGAGGGAACAATTACAAGTCATTAAACCAAAGCATTTGCACACCTTCATAGTTCTGTGGTTAGTTTGTCCAAAAATTCAAAACTCTGGCATAATAGAATGCTTCTCCATAGGTATTTCCCCCGCTTTTATTTCCATATTTGTAATCAGTTGAGCACAATTATTTAATTAATTAACTTGCTCTTCCATATAATTTACACAGTGGTCATTGTTAAACCTGGCATCAAATTGTGTGTGATGTAAAAGGAATACAATGAAAGTCAACAAATACCACTTGCTTTTCAGCTGTACTTCGAACAGTGGCAGCCCTCCGATTTGCCAAACTGCTGCAAAAAGCAGATAATAATCAAGATTATCTAGAATAATTTTTCACATTCCATGTTATATTTCAGAGATAAACGTAGAAGTTAAGACAGTGAGAGCTTTACCCAATTCCACTTATTTTCTGAATGGTTAAATAAAAGTGTGTAACTTCTTGTAGTTGAGGTCAAAGTGATTAGTTGTATTCTGACAAGACAAATAATACCTAATTCATGATTCCCACAATTTATTTGATGTTTAAATGTATCCATTCAATTCACTGTACTTGTAAAACTAATATTAAAGTGTGAAATAGTCGACTATTAAAATATAACGTCAAGATTATTTCCTTTTTATATATATTTCTCTACTTTATAAAACACAGTCCAGTACTTGGGATACTTTATGATATTGGTATTTTATTTCATAGCAGCGGTAAAGCTGCAATGTAACAATGGGGTCACATTTGAAGTCTTTGAGAGTCTCAGAGGAGGTATTCTCAGTTTTCAGTTTAACTGCACTCAAAGCTTAATATCATCGAGGTCTCAAGCCCAGTAGAAATAAATGCTCAGGAATTTCCTCGGATTTTCAGAACATTTAATTTTTAACTTCTCAAAAACAAAATATTTGTGCAAAGAAGCAACAGCATTTACACAGCTTTCTCCCTGGGAGGACAAAATGCAATGGAAGCTTGGCAGTAATAATTGATTCTGTTTAGTTAAAACTAACACTAGCTACAAGAATCACACCATTAGCTATGCATAAAAACAGCACTACCATGATTAGCTCATTCTATTTCCGACTGTTTTGTCATTATGATTTGTTAATTTCATCCACCCATTCTTTTCCCTAATTTAGCCAAATTAATTGGATTGGAAAGAAGAGAGGAAAAATGTTCGCACAGAGTTCCATAACTCATAGCCTAGAAAGGTGGGAACTATCATTATATGGGCTGCAATCCACCTATTGAAATCCCTCCCTGACCATGGAGTCTCCTCCAACCTTTGGTAAATGTTTACATTCCTTTTTCTCTTACCTCCTGTACATCTTGCATCAACCTAATCCATTGTGGCATGTCTTTAGCTGCCAAGACCTCAGGCTCTGAAATTTCTTTTCCGATTTCCTTAATTTCCTACTTGACTTCTGTTTCACAAAATCCTCTCGTATTTGCAAAGTGATGGAACCTGTCATTGACAATGTGACATGTCAAGTAGCATTTACTACCCAATAAGCTACCATTGATGCCCAATTTAGGTTTTGTTAGAATCACTCAGCTCTAGATCTTATCAAAGCATTTGGATCAAACAGCTAAATTCTAGAGGTAAGGTAAGAGTGACTGACATCATCAAAGCACCTAAGTAAAAGTGATATCAATGGGCATCAAAGAAAAATGATGCACAAAGTCTCAAGCTTGAATGGCTAGAGTTGAACTTCACACAATGGAAAATTGAGTGATTGTCAGAGTCCAATTGTGCTAGCCATAGGATATCACTGTAGATTGTAAGCAAAGCAGAAACTCCAGCAAACTATTCTTCAGACACTTGGCCAGGTGACTCCAACAGCTCCTCTCAAACCAGTAACCTTTACCATCAAGGAGGACAACGGCATGGATACACTACCTCCTGCAGGTTCTTCTCCAAGTTGCCCAAGTTCAGACTAATTTCAGTAGCCTTAAAAAGTCCATTCTTGGATCACAAGAAGCTACAGAAAAAATGGGCTCAGAATTCCATTAGATTTTATTTTTTTTAGCAGTCGGAATAAACAAGTAGCCTTTTCCTTACAATAAGAAGCAACTGTGGTTATATGATCTTCATCGCCTCTGGTTTTGCTTAAATAATTACAACTCTCTGCCCAATTACTGCGTAAGTACCTTCACCAGACTGTAGCTGTTCAGGAGCAGCTCACCATCATCTTCAAGGGCAATTTGGGATGGGGAATAAATGTTGGCTTTGCCAGTGGCACCCAAATTTCAGAAATAATTATATTCAAAAATCTCATACTTTTGGTAAGCCTTTCATTGTATTTTATTTACTTTGACGCCATAACAATCCATATCTCACTGAAACATTTATCAGCGGCTTTGAAATTTGTAACATGTACCAAATAACTGCAAGTTATTACACATGAAACTCTGAACTGTGGTTGTTCTTTTAAGTACTTCTTGCCAAACTGTAAACTGGCCATCCTATTTTTGCGGTTAACCAGTGGATTGCATCTTGCAGTGTAGCCTCTGTATTTCTGTTCATGAAGTCTTCTGCGCACAGTGGTCATTGACAAATCCACACATGACTCCTGGATTTTTCTTTAGCAGAGAGAATTCTTCTGTCATCAGCTGTGGAGGTCTTCCTTGGCCTGCCAATCCCTTTGCGATTAGTAAGCTCACCAATGCTCTCTTTCTTCTTAATGATGTTCCAAACAGTTGATTTTGGTAAGCCTAAGGCTTGGCTGATGTCTCTAACAGTTTTATTCTTGTTTCTCACTCTCATAATGGCTTATTTGACTTTCATTGCCACAACTTTGGACCTCATGTAGATAAACAGCAATAAAAGTCTCGAAAGGTGATGGAATGACTGGAGGAAAGACTAGGTGCTGAGAGCTCTCTTATGCCTACATTATGGAGGCATTTAAACACACCTGAGCAATTACAAACGCCTGTGAAGCCATGTGTCCCAAACATTATGGTGCCCTGAAATGGGGGTAGGACCACTATGTATAAACACAGCTGTAATTTCTACATGGTGAAAACAAAATGTATAAAAATACCCTTTAATAAAATCTGACAATGTACACTTTAACCACATGTGATTTTTTTCTATTATAAATCTCAAATTGTGGAGTACAGCGGCAAATAAATAAATGATGGGTCTTTGTCCCAAACATTATGGAGGGCACTATACATTCTATTAATACTCAAATGTATCCTATTTAGTTTAGCTAAATTATTATAAATTATTAGCTAAATATTAAATCGATATCAATGCCAGAAACATTTATTTGGTGCAATATTTTCCAATCAACTGTGGTTAGATTAATAATAAACATTGGTAATCAGGATTTACCAATAACAATTAATCAGTGAACATCTTTAAAAATAGAGGATGTTGATAATGCTGACAAAGTCACCATTTCTAATTGTCCAAGAAGGTTAACTCTCCTCTAAATTGCTACAGTAGTTTATTGAATACATTCTCATGTTGTTATTGGGTATGAAATTACAGGATTTCAATCCAGTGTAGATGAACAGAAAACTCCAACCCTTTTCCTTTTAGAGAAGTAAGAACTTGCATCTAGGGTTCGTTGATTAATTTTCCACAGAGCATGCTGAAGACGGTACACGTTGCACCCACATTGCACCAGTAGGGTGCCAATCAAGTTAGCCGTTTTGTCTGGATGGTGTAGAGCCTCTTAAGTACTATTTGAACTGCACTCACCCAATAAGTCCTCATGTGCCTTGAAAATGCTTTGAGGAGTCAGAAGGTGTCACTTGTTAGAGTATACCGCACCTCTTTGTTGCCCTTGTTACCACAGTATTTAAGTGGTTAGTCCTGTTGTGTTTCTAATCAAAGAGGACACCCAAAACGTTGGTGTTGAATGTCATGATTACGGTTAGACTACCTTTTTGATAGAACTGGTCAATGCCTGCCACTTGTGTGACCTGCCACATAACCATATTTGATTGTTACCATTTGATTGTTGCTGCTTAAATAGACATGCTGAAAAACTATGAATGAAATTAATGTTTATGTCCATTGATAATAGGGTTGCCAAATGTCCCGTATTAGCCGGGACATCACGTATATTGGGCTGAATTGGTTTGTCCCATACAGGTTCGCCCTTGTCCCGTATTTGACTGTGACTACTCGGGTCGAGAGGGCTGTCAGGACGCAGTGCAGCAGCAGCGCCTCATCCGTGGCCCCGTCGGTTGGAAGACCTGCCAGCTGTCCGACCTTCCGACCTTCGGTTACTGCCGACACCACCACCCCTCCTTCTCATGGCCGATCATCGGTTCATGAGTTGCATGGGGTGCTGGACTTTGCGTGCAACGTTGCGCGTGAAGTCCGGCGCCCGGGCCAAAACTCCTCAGTTGGCCCGCCGGCTGGGCTTTGAGTGCAGTCCAGCACTCGGTCAACTCATTATTCACCCAGCCACGGCTGAGTCGGTCAACGAATTTCTGTCGGGAATTTGTCCCTTATTTTGACCTTTTGTCCCTTATTTGGGAGTGAGAAAGTTGGCAACCCTAATTGCTAACCCTATCAGAGAGGCAGGCCATTGATGAAGCCCATGATAGTATCCTGGGGAAAGGTGCAGCAACATCCTGGGACTGAAATAATTGACATTTATCAACCACAACCTATTTTGTGACAGATATGATCCCAGCCGGTAGAGTTTTTCTTCCTTAATTCCCATTGAAACAAGAACTCCATTTGATATTAAACAATCACAAATATCTGTTATTAAATGCTAGGTAGACAAAAATGCTGGAGAAACTCAGCGGGTGACACAGCATCTATGGAGCGAAGGAAATGGGCAACGTTTCGGGTCAAGACCCTTCTTCAGACTGGGTTATTAAATGCTACTACTTTGATAACTAATTTTCACATCACAATTATTTTTGTCAGATTGCTATATTTAATTGCAGTATAAATAAAAAGTTTGCATCGGCAATAATCTTGATTTTAGGAGGTAGAAACAGAGCTCCAATAATTAGAGCTCTGTTTTTAACCTCTTAAAATCAAGATTATTGCTGCTGTCATGAAAACAGTAGAGACAACTTTCCATCAGCTCCATCTACTGGCAACAAATAGAATTTATCCTACACAAAATCATGAGCAAGTCTAAACCACATTTCCCAAAAGTGATGTTACATAAAATTCCATTTACATTTTGCCAACTATTTATTTTTATAGCTAAATATTATGAGTCATTGAGAACTGCAATTCATCTAACAGTAGGCTGCCATGCAAGTTGAAGACAATGGCACAAGGGAATAACTTTAACTTTCTTTTTTTATACTTAGTTGGCAGCTGCAAACAATTGTCAACCACTGCACACATTTATGTATAAACTGAACACTTTTCAACAAAAGAGGCCACATCATATAACAACACTGCCGGATTAGCTGAATCAACAGCCCAATTAGCAACTGTGCACATTTGTTAATTGAAAGAAACATTTATGCACTAAATAAGTCCTAAATTTAGCAAAAAATATATGATGTACAAAGACTGATCTGCTCAAGGTTATATTTGCATTCAGTGTGAAAAAAACATGGTTTTAAATTCAGTTTTGTTGAATTAAGAATGGCTAAATCTACTTATACATTTGTAGCAATGTTACAGAATTTTGAGATTAAAAAAATCAAGTCTGCAATTTATCCCATCAGATAAAGCATAAAAAGAAGATTAATTTGACACCTAATTCACTTTCATATCTTTAGTATTAAAACGGTTATGGCCATTTTCATACTCAGAAATTAGCATCTTGTTCCCTATTGCTTTTCCATTGACTTAACACAAAAGTTGTAATCAAGGACAGTCAAAAGCCCATAACTTTCTCAAAAATTAAGAGAACTGAATTAAATTTTCAATTATTATAGATTGAAGCATTCTGAAACAAATATGAAACAATCTTACTTGGATGACCAGAAATTAAAGCATATAATTAGTTAGTTACCTAATTGTAGCTAATTACAAAATTCAATTACTAGATCTAAACATCTATCCTTTCTTAAGAAAAGGTTAACATTTAAAAAAAACCCAAGTGTCCAAATAACATTCACACAATAATTCACAATATAACATGATTTTTAAATCTCATTGTCATGAATTTATGGGCCAAATTGAGGGAATTTAGTGTTTAATTCCCGTAAATGGCCATTTAAATCAACTTGCGAGTGGGTTTTTGTGGAACGCGATCGTTTGGAACGTTGCGGTTTGTGGTGAATTTAACCCCCATAACGGCAGGGAAAATACTGCCGGTTCATATATTTTTTAAGTCACCTTTTCGCAACATGAAATTTTGATTAAAGGCTTCCTAAGAAGCACGTTTTTATGTAAAAATAAACTGTCTACCTTCTTTTGTCCGCTACGTAAGATCCGATCCGTTGTCGGCGTTCACGGCTTTAGAAGATTATTTTTAAATTACTCATGCTAATACATTATTCAGCGTAGTTTAAAAATAACCCCATAAAACAAATGTCGGAGCGATTTCTCTTCAGCAACTAAATCTCCTGAGATTAATTGATTTGAATGGTCTGGAGAAAAACGGCATTTTAAACCCGCCCACCTCTCAAAGGCGCCAAAGTCGCGCTTACGGGCAGTGGCAGAACTGCAGCACCGCTAAAGGTAAGTTTTGTAACATACCTAACATTTGTATATCCAATATTTGTTTTTTATGAACTGTCAACCAATAAGCATTTCAGAATTGTCTAACAGATTAGATAGTAAACTTATGTTTAAGTGTCTGATATCAGCAAACTGCTATACTCAGAAATGCCCCTCTTGCAAGTTCAATCCATTAATAAGAGACAAAAGTTCTCCAGAAACTAAAGCCAAACCATCAATTAAGAATATATGTGGCAATACCTCCAACATAGTTTAATCAGAGTGTTTTATTTTCCTATGGGCAGTAATAAATGCATAAACATAAGAGTAATAGATCAAGTTCTCTCTTGTACATACGAGTACTGTCAGTGTAATTCAGCTACAAATAGGTAAATGAATGCAAAAAATTATACATGCACTTATAATTGTGCACAAATTACTTAAATTTGTGTTTTCTGTTTCAAAATTTAAATTGACCTGAGAAGACCTACCTTCCACTCCAACAAAACTGGAATTCTTCACCGATTTCATTTTATAAAATTATTATTCATGCACAGTGTATAGATGTAATTGAAGGTCAGCATTTAATGCACATCACTAAATGCCCTTGAAGTAGTGGCATGCTGTCTCCTTGAACCATGACTGATTTTTTTCCTGAAGATACTCCCACCATGCTTTCAGATGAATTTTTCGATTTACAACCTTTCTGAAATTTAACAAATGCTCAATATTCCTTGACATCCATAGTTCCTTGGACCTGTACCCCTTTCCTTTCATCCTTATATAAACACATTGGGTCTTAACTCTTACAGGTGATGACAAATAAATGGTGGTTGGTGTATTTGGCGGAAGAGGAAAAAGGGAATTGCAATACTAATGATAAACCGGTTGGACAATCTAAATCTTGGTGACAAAGTCAGTCCGTGATCTTCTAACACTTATTGTTGCATTTAAGAGATAAAGGAGTAATTTAAAACAAAATAATTCATAAAGAGTAATTGGAGGCTACTTTGCTTTCTAAAGATGATTCATGATTAGTGAGCCATTTAGAAGAGAATAAATACAGATCCAGCCAAGTTTAATGCAATGTAAATAGATCGAAAAGTGGATTGCAAAGCCATATATAAATCAAACATGAATTCTTTAAAACATGAGGATGTGAAAATGAATGTTATTCTACAAAGAATGATCAAGATGGAAACCTAAAAAATATTTGTTGGAAAGGGAAAAAGAAAATTAAAATATCCCACAAAGTTATTATTTGGTTAAACATTAATACTGGGCAAATATTTTTCAGCTACAACCAATTTATCATCCACATTAATTTCAGTAAAACAAAATGAAAAATTGCAGCATAACAACAATGATCAGAAGGAGTTAAGAACCTAGCAAACTGAAAGGAATTCCCAGTCGTTTTTCCTGTCTGAGTGCAAATATTACAAAAAAAACAAAAGAAAAGCCAACAATCAGTTTAACTTTGCCCTGAGTTAACAATGTGCATAGCACCAATGTCAATCTTACCTTGTTAAAACTAATTAACTTAACATAGTCTTAACATATACAATAATCATTCACATGGTTGTTTACCAAATGAAGATATTTTCAAAGATTCAGAAAAATTAGATCATAAAATAATGGTGCATGCCACAAAATTGTATACTTGCATCTCACTCAGCTATGTTCCCAAAATAAGTGAATACAGCAAACTGATTTAGGTAATTATATTCCAGAAGACAGCAAGCAGCAGGGAATGAAAGTGTTACAGTGAAGCAACTTAACAGTCTTGAAAATATGTTCTCCAACATTATTAAATATTTCAAATCTAAAACTCAAAACACCAGCTTCAAATTATTTTTCATTCCGAAAATGCCTCATTATGGAGTATTCCTTTTAGCTAAAGGCATTCACATTTAGTCATATTATACTTGTGTTGCACATAGTTTGATACTACAGTCCATTTTATAGTAGCATGTGTTGACAATATTAACTTACAATAGCAGGGATCACAAGCATTGAAACAATTACATTTATTATGGTAATAAAAAGCCCCAGGTTTTCACAAACATTAACATACACTACAAGAAAATCTTTTTTTGTGCTTTATTTTCTAGCATCTGCATTCATTTAAAAGCCATTGAGAGACAACTTCATAAAGTTGGTTTTAAAATTTTAGTCATAAATCAAATCACAGAGTTGTGCTGCTTTGGTTAATACAAAGTTCCACAAGGATGAAAATAATCTAGGAAATGAATTTGAATTTATGTAGCACTTTCCGTAAAGCAGGTTCCAAAATGCACAGATAGCTAATAATTTGTTGCTCTTAAATAGGATAACATGGCAGCCAATTTGAGTATAGGAAGTTGTTATTACCATCAGCAATGAGATGAATGATTAAAAATGGATCCTATTTTGCCAGGATTGGTTAAACTAATACATGGGCAAATTATTTTGTTCTTTTCCAAATAGTATCTTTTTTAAAAAAAATCTATCAAAAAAAGGCCCAGAAAGTCTTCCTCAGTACATGCTGAAGCATCAGCCAAGATTGTATGTTGACATCATGGATCAAGGCTTGAGAGCCAATAGTACACAGACTCTATCTTCATAGCCCTCTGAGCGAGGGCTATATGTATGTAGTGATGTTTGTATTTAATCTATGAACCACTGTTGTTTGTTATACTATTCCTCTACCAATGTAAAGCACTTTGGCCAACGAGAGTTGTTTTTTAAATGTGCTATATAAATAAAAGTGACTTAACTTGATTTGACTTCATATCATCCACAAACTTCTTGCAAAAAGAACGTAATTCTATTCACACATAAATTTAATTCTGAACACCATTTTGTAGGTCTGAAGAAGGGTTTCAGCCCGAAACGTTGCCTATTGGTCTGAAGAAGGGTTCCGGCCCGAAACGCTGCCCATTTCCTTCGCTCCATAGATGCTGCTGCACCCGCTGAGTTTCTCCAGCACTTTTGTCTACCTACCATTTTGTAAATGTTGTGTTAATCACATCAAATGTTGTTTGCATTATAGAATAGAGCTTCCATCATTGTGGGTACCCAATAATTGATGTAACCTGCCACCAGAGCAGAGCCTGTGCTGCCTTGGTGCACAGAAGTGGAAAAGCAGCTGCTGGAGGCGACAGACGGCGGGTTTGCGGTGGTCATGTGTCATGGAGTTGGCAGAGGTGGACCTACAGGAGTCGGGTGAGCGAGTAGATGGAGCACAGCCAGCGGTAGCTGTGTGAATCGGCAATGGAAGGAGCTGAGGGCATCGCATTGGGCCAGGCCAACCTCTACGTAATCGATACAGTGCTGTCAGGAAACGGGTCTTCAAGTGAGAATAAAATAAATTACATCTCTTCTTTGGACAAGAATGGACTTTTCAGAGATTTGGAAATTGCATAATTGTGCCAGATCATGCCAACTTTCACAGGATTTATTGTAGCTATAATATTATTTGACTGAACAATATGTGGTATAAGCTTTTCAGTGCATCTGTGTACATGTGACAATAAACTAAACTAATTGGGGCCTCAGTGCTGGTGATGTGGGCCTGGGAGAGCTCACTTACTCTCAGAGTGAATGTAGACATAGGTTGGGTGGTATCTTTCCAATGTCTTGAGGTGGCTGCTGGATACAGGCATGTGTCCAGTAACTCTTACAAACCTCTACAGATGCATCCTAGAAATCATACTGTTGGGTTGCATCATATCCTGGTTTGAGTACAGCTCTGCCCATGACAGCAAGAAATTGCAGAGATTTGTAGATGTCGCCCAGTTCATCACACAGACCACACTTCCCACTACCGACACCATCTAACATCACACTGCCTCAGAGAAGCAGCCAATAAATTGAAAGACATCTCACCCCAGTTATGCCTTCTTCTCCCTGTTCCCATCCAACAGAAGGTACACGACCATGCTCAGGAACAGCTTCTTTCCCTCACTTCTCAGGCTTCTGAATGGTCCTTCCATAAGCTAGGGTACAGTTCAATACACCTCTTTCCCATTGAAGAAATGAAACTTAAGTAACTTAAGTGCTACAATGCTATGAACTACATTCTGCACTCCGTATCGTCCCCTTTGCTCTATCTATTGTGCATGAGTTTGAACTGATTATATTTATGTACAATATATCAGATCTGATAGCCTGCAAAACAAGGCTTTTCAATGAGACTCCCAAGATACACGGAATGGTTCTTGTTTTCCACAGTTTCACCATGATTATCAGAGGATGACGTTGTGCAGTTGGTGCTTGTTGATGGACAAAATATACTTTGCAGATATTGGCTCTATGTTTCAATAAATTAGCTGATAATGGTTGGGAACTTAGTCTCAAAACACACAACTGCAAGCATTGGCTGCATGCTCCTGTTCAACGACTAAAGTAAGGATGACCTTTGGGTTTTGGTGTTTGTTTGTTGAAGGTTGGACAATTTTCCATTGATTCTGAACATGAGCTCCACTGCCATTGTCAGAGGCTAATTGCAGCATTGCATTGAGAAAGATTGAAAAACAATATTGGGGCAATGGTGTTGCAATGTTTGATAATGTGGCATTGGTTAGGATCATGGGTTGCTTGTCATCATGAAGCAAAATGTCTCCCCTCCATCTCAGCACCGACGACCTAATTTCTTTATTCAATACTAGTTGCTCATCCATCCGGGATTCTGTTGCTCCTCTTAAAATAAAAAAAGCCTATGCCTAAAGGCTGACCGTGGCTCAATGACATCACCAGAGCCCTAAGAAGAGAATGCAGAAAATCAGAACGGAAGTACAAATCTGATAAGCTTAAAATTTCCTTTGAACTTCTGAGAAACAATCTTCACAAATACCAGGTAGCAGTAAAATCTGCAAGAACAAAATATTTTTCCGCCCTTATTTCCAAAAATGCTCATAACTCCAAGGTCCTTTTTAGTACCATCATCTCTATCATATGTCCTGCCCCCAGCACCAGCTTAACTGGGTCCCCTGATAAGTGCGAGGAATTTACTACATTTTTCACCAGCAAAGTTAAGGACATGAGAAATATTCATTTCCCCTCCCATCCGTGACCTGGCTGTCTCATTGGTCTGTTCTTCAAAATTAGACTGTTTCCAACCCAATATTCTACCCTCCCTTGTAAAACTGGTCACCACCATGAAACCTACTACCTGCCCCAACAACGTTGTCCCCATTACCCTTCTGAAGGATGTCATTACAATAGCTGGTCCCACCATCCTCGCCATCTTCTACAGTTCTCTGGCCACTGGCACTGTTCCTATCTGCTTCAAGCATGCGGTGGTCCAGCCCCTCCTGAAAAAAACTAACCTCGACCCCACCTTGCCAAGCAACTACAGACCCATTTCAAAACTGCCTTTCCTTTGAAAAGTCCTTGAAAAGGTAATTTTAAGTCAACTTATGCCTTACCTCCACCAAAATACTATATTGGAAACTTTCCAATCAGTTTCAGGGCACACCACAGAACAGAGTCTGCCTTGTTGAAGGTACATAATTACCTACTTCTCACCATTGACTCCGGCGACTGTGCAATCCTGCTCCTTCTCGACCTCAGCGCAGTATTTGATACTGTCGACCATACCATCCTAATTAACCGTCTCTGGTACGGGGTTGGTATTGATGGCACTGCCCTGAGCTGGTTCATCTCCTACCTCAAAGGTAGGAGTTTCTCTTCTAACATAGGAAACTCTTTCTCCTTCCCAGCTAGCCTTTGCTGCAGGGTTCCACAAGGTTCCATCCTTGGCCCCATTCTCTTCTCCCTGTATATGCTCCCCTTAGGCCAAGTCATTCAAAGGCATTTCCTTCCATTTCTATGCAGACGATACACAACTCTATCTCCCCCTGAAGCCCAACGACCGATCAAATCTACTTAACCTTATCCACTGCCTCGAGGATATAAAGTGTTGGATGGTCCAGAACTTCCTCCAACTAAACGAGAGCAAGTCTGAGGTCATTCTTGTCAGCCCCTCTGACTCAATCAAAACGATAGCAGGCAGCCTTGGAAGCCGTACCCCATTACTCAAACCTCACGTCAAAAACCTTGGCGTGATATTCCACTCAGCATTGAAATTTATATATATATATATATTTTTATATATTTATATATATATTTTATATAGATAGAAAATAATAAAGAGAGAGAGAAAAACAAAAAAAAGGTATAATAAAAGAGAATGGAATAATTAACTAATAATACATCATTGGAGATATGTTCATAAATTATAAAATGTAACTCTTCATCTAATCCTTAATTCGGGTTTCAGTCAGGTTCTCGTGCCGAACCAATTTGCCCCTTCAAATAGTCAATAAATGGAGACCATGTTCTGATAAAAAATTCTTGTTTGTCCATTAAGACAAATCTTATTCTTTCCAAATCTAGGGTCTCCGACATTTCATAATCCACATTTTGATTGTGGGGGTTATAGGACCTTTCCAAAATTTTAATATTAATTTTTTCCCAATTATTATACTGTAGTCAATAAAGTTTCTTTGGCTGGTTGTAAAAATTTGATTTTGTTCTAATATTCCTAATATTATTAGTTTTGAGTTGGGGTCCAATCGGTGTTGACAACTGCCGAAATTATCTTAAGATTTTCCGTCCAAAAATGATTAATTTTTATACAATTTACAAATGTATGCGTTAGGTTAGCCTCTAAGTGCTGACATTTTTCACAGATAGGAGATACTTGGAAAAATTACATTTAATTTCATTTTTGAATAATGTAATCTATGTAATACTTTAAATTGTATTAAGGAATGTCTAGCATTTAACGAACAGTGATGTATGTGATGTACGCTTTCATCCCAAATATCTTGCATTATTGGTTGGCCTAGTTCATTTTCCCATGATTGCCTATATATTTCTGTCGTGGGTGCATCAGTGTCTAATAGGATATTACAGATATAAGATATTAATGTTTCTGTATTAGGGCGTTTGTTCAAACATTCATCAAGAATTTCTGGCTCTCTATTTCTATAGTCCTGTGTATTTGATTTAGCATAGTCATTTGAGTGAAGTCCATAAATTTGTTGTAACTCCTGGAATGAAAAGAATGTGCCTTTCCTATAGAGATGACCCATCTTTTTAATTCCGTGCTTTTTCCATTGTAGAAAATCTTTATCCAACATTGAGGGTTTAAATGCAGAAGTAGTGATAGATTATCCAATTTTAAAGTATATTTAATTGTTTCCAAATGCGTATACCACTGTATATCATGGGGTTTTCACTACAGGTTTTTATGCTTAATTTAGTAGTAGCAAACAAAATTGAACAAATTTCTTTTTTTTCTTTAAAAAAAAAAAATATTTATTAGAAGTACATTACATTTAAATGGTACCTTTTTACAGGTTCCCAGAATTATTAAAACATTCTTTGTACAACTTTTTTTTTGTTGAAAGAAATGAGAAAGAAAGTAGTAAAGAGTAAAGAAAAGTCTAGTGAATGTAGTGTAAAGAAAGGAATAAGTGAGAAAGTGAAGCAGAAAGGAGATTCTACCACGCCACAAGTCGATTAAAAAAAAATATTCTTAGTCATTTTTCACTCAAACCCAGAATTTTTAATTTTACGATGCTATTACACCCCATAAATCCACAAGGTCAATAAATGGAGACCAACTCGTTAAGAATTGGTCTTTTTTTTCTATTAGGAGGAGTCTCATTTCTTCCGAATGGGCCGTTTCCAACATATTACCAATCCACATTTTGAGTGTTGGTATAGTAGCCTTTTTCCAGAATTTGAGTATGAGTTTTTTCGCTATTATTAAACCATAATTTTAAAAAATGAGATTTGGGATATATTTAATTTGTTTCCATCTCCGAATACTCCAAAGATAATAATTTCCATGCTAGGTTCCATTTTTATCTTAAACTAGTGAATATACCAAATATATCTAACCAAAATCTTTGAAGTTTTGTGCAAGAGACGAAAGAATGTGTGAAATTGGCATTTTGAGAAAGGCATTTATCACAGATGGGAGAAATATCTGAATAAAATTTATTCAACCTAACTTTTGAATAATATAATCTGTGTAATATTTTAAATTGAAATTATGTCTAGTGTTAATCAAACATTTATGTATATATATCAAATACATCTCCCATGTTTCTTTCAAAATTTTTATCATTAAATCTTTTTCCCAGTCTTCTCTAATTGCCTCTGTTGATGGCAATTCTCTATTAAGAATACTGTTATATAGATATGATATTAATTTTTGTGAGTCCGCCTTAATATTCATTGCTTCTTCCAGTGGGTCTATCGTTATATTCTGTAATCTTGGTATATATTTTTTAATAAAGTCACATATCTGTAAATATTTAGAGTATTGGTTATTATTCAGATTAAATTTTGATTTTAATTGTAGAAATAATACATTTCCCATTTCATACATGTCACCCAACTTTTTAATTCCCAATCTTTCCCATTGTCTATATGTTTTATCCATAAAAGATGGTTTAAATACCAGATTATTCACTATTGGTGTTAATGATGATAAGTTTCTTAATTTTAAAGTTAATTTTATTTGTTTCCAAATTTGAATTATATTGTGTATGATTGGATGCTTCTTATATAATATATTATTCAATTTTATCGGGGAGAAGAGGATCGCTCCTAAATCGTAAGGAAAACAATCCTCTTTCTCTAGTCCGGAAGTGGCTGCGATGCGTGGCAGCTGCTGCTCACCTGCAGTCGGTCTATTTTCTTTTTTTTGTCTTTGTGTCTATTTTAGTTAGAATTTTGGTTTATTAGGTTGTGTTTGTGTGTGGGTGGGAGGGTGGGAGAAACAAGGTTTTAGTCTCTCCCTTCGGGGGGGATGCGATCTTTTCTTGTCGTGTCCCCCGTCACCGTCTCCGTCTGTGCTGAGGTCTAATGGCGGAGGCCTAATGGTGGAGCTGGCGGCCTCGGAGCTGTGGCAGGTGTTCAGAGCTCCAGCGTTCCAGCGGCACGGCGTCAGAGCTCCGGTGCTCCAGTGGCGTACCAGCGATGCTCCAATGGTGGCCCGGCTTCAGAGCACCAGCGGTGGCCCAGCTTCAGAACTCCGGCGCTCCAGCGGCGGCCCGGCTTCAGAGCTCCGGCACTCCAGCGGCGTTCCAGTGGTGCTCCAGTGGCGGCACGGCTTCAGAGCTCTGCCACTCCAGCGGCGTTCCAGTGGTGCTCCAGCGGCGGCACGGCTTCAGAGCTACAGCGTTCCAGCGGTGGACCCCGATTCAGAGCTGTGGTGGTGTTCCAGCATTCCGGCGACGGCGGTGGTGGCAGCCCGGCTTCGGAAGCTTGCCCGCGGGCCTAGTGTACGATAACAACGGAGGCCTGGATCGCCTCATCGCAGAGGGAGAACAAGTAGGGAAAAAGACAAAGACTTTAAGACTTTTGCCTTCCACCACAGTGAGGAGGTGCCTGGTGAACTCACTGTGGTGGATGTTAAATATGTGTTTATTGTGTGTTTTGTTTTAATTTATTATATGTTATGACTGCAAGGTAACAAAATTTCCTTCAGACCGAAAGGTCTGAATGACAATAAAGGAATCTGATCTAATCTAATCTTATCCATTCCATCTGTTGAGAAGGCCAATCCAACCAATAAATAATATTCTGAATATGCACTGCCCAATAATAATATAAAAAATTATGCAGTGCAAGTCCCCCTACATCTTTAGGTTTACACAAACGATTTATTTTAATTCTATGTGCTTTGTAGTCCCATATAAAATTAGTAATATTAGAGTCAAGTTTAAAAAAAAATATTTTGGTATATATATTGGTAAGGATTGAAATAAATATATTATTTGTGGTAGCACTATCATTTTTATAGCATTTATTCTGCCAATTAATGATAGTGGGAGCATTAATTTAATCAGAGCGTTCAATTTATTTAACAAAGGACTAAAATTAGCGTTAAATAATGATTTATATCTTCTGGTAACTTGAATACCTAAATACTTAAAATTTTCCGTTGCAATTTTAAATGGAAATTTTAATAGATGATTCGCTTTCTGGGGCTGTAATGACATAATTTCACTTTTATTTAAATTTATTCTATATCCAGAAAAGGAGCCAAATTCCTCTATTACATTTAATAAATTTGGGATACTCGTTTCTGAATTTCTAATATATAAAAGTATATCATCCGCGTATAATAAAATTTTGTTATTAGAGACCTTCGTATTGTATCCCTGAATATTCGGATGTGTTCTTATTCTTTCAGCCAGTGGCTCTATCATAAGGGCAAATAGCAGGGGTGATAAAACACATCCCTGCCTATTGCCCCGTGATAATTGGAATTTTGGAGACAACATATTATAAGTTAATATTCTTGCCGTTGGTTTATCATATAATAATTTTACCCATCTACCAATTTCAAAGGGTAAACAGTATTCCTTTTCCATTTTTTAACCAATCTGGTTGCTGGTCTAATTCTTCCAACCAGAAGTTCATATTTTTAATGTTAATTGCCCAGAAATAGAGCATAAAATTGGTTAGGGCTAAACGTCCATTTATTTTTGATTTACATAAATGCTTTTTATTTATTCTATGATTCTTATAATCCCAGATAAAATTAGTGACTATAGAGTCTACCTTTTTAAAAGAGTTTTTGAAAGATATATCGGGATTGATTGAAAAAGGTACAATAATTGCGGGAGAAAAATCATTTTTATTGCATTAATTACCAAACATTGAGATAGGTAGTGTTTTCCAATATTGAATATTCTTATGCAATTTGTTCAATAAAGGTGGAAAGTTTAGTTTAAATAAGAAGTATGTCTTTGTTACATAAATTCCAAGATGTTTAAATTTTTCATTAACTATTTTGAAGTGAAATTGTTGTAATATGTGGATTGCTTTCCATTATTGGCATTTTACTTTTATTCCAGTTAATTCTGTATCCCGAGAATGAGCCAAATTGAAGTATTAAATTTAATAGGTTTGGGATACTAAATTCAGGTTTTGTGATGTAGATTAATACATCGTCTGCATATAAAGACATTTTATTCTCAGTGTCTGTATTATTATAACCGTATATTTCAGGATGGGACCTAACACTTTCTGCTAGTGGCTCTATTGCAAGTGCGAAGAATAATGGGGATAATGGACATCCTTGTCTACAGCCTCTAGATAAATTAAATTTAGCTGATAACATTTGGTTTGTTGATATTCTAGCTGTTGGGTTAGTATATAAAAGTTTTACCCATTTACTAAACTTCTAGCCCAATTCAAAAATTTCCATGACCAAGAATAAATAGGGCCATTCCACCTGGTCAAATGCTTTCTCAGCATCTAACAAAATAATTGCTAGATCTTCGTTAGTACTTTGAGTATATAATATTGAATAATTGTATCAAGTTATAGGAAGAGTAGCGTTTTGGTATAAATCCTGTTTGGTCAGGGTGTATTAATTTATTAATCACTGTGCTTAATCTTTGTGCTAGGATTTTAGTTAATATTTTTTGATCAGTGTTTAAGAGAGCTATAGCTCTGTATGAACCAGGATCTTCCAGGTCCTTGTCTGTTTTTGGTATGTGTTATTATAGATTCATTTAGCATTTCTGGTAGTTTATGTTGGGTATAGATGTGTTCATACAGTGTCTTTAAACGTGGAGAGATCAAATCATAATTTTTTTAATAGAATTCAGAGCTTATAGTGTCAGACCCCGGGGCCTTGCCGTTTTTTAGAGATCTGATAGACTTCTCAATTTCTTTTACTGTTATTTCAGCGTCTAGTAATTCTCTATCTTTCAAATCTAACCCTTTAAGGTTACATTTTTGTAAGAATGCTTCCATTCCTGTCGAGTGATCTGTCGTTTTAGCTGAGTAGAGGTTTTGATAGTATTGCAGAAATCTCTCATTAATATCCTTAGACTGTACTAGTGGTTCTCCTGTTTATGATTTAATTTTGTGAATTTTTTTTTCCCCGTCTAGTTTCCGAAGTTGACGAGCTAATAGTTTTTGTGGTTTGTCGCCAAATTCAAAATGTAATTGTTTAGTATACTGATAAAATTTTATAACTTGGTCTGAATATATTTTATTTATATTTCAATATTGCTATTTTATTGTGTTTTTATCATAGTTGGTGCAGCCGCATTTTCTATTTATAATTGTCATATTTCCCTTTCCAGTGCCTGTTTAACCCGATTCTCTTTATCGTGAAATGCTTGGGGAGAGATCATTGCTCCTCGAGCAAATGCTTTAAATGTTTCCCAGAGTAGCGATGCGGACGTTCCAGGGTGATCATTGGTCTCAAATAACATATTAATCTGTTTAGTAAGATATTCCTGACATACCTTTTCCTTTAAGATTTGTGGGTTATTGTGACTGTTTCTCTGTCCTTCCATTTAGTTTAATCATAAATGTTAAGGGTGCATGGTCCGAGATTATAATGTTGTGATATTTCGAGTTGTAAGTAAGTGGGATAAGATTGGAATCTACTAGAAAATAATCTATTCTTGAATATGCTTTATGTACCGATGAGTAAAATGAATATTCTAGTCCGGTTGGATTTTCAATTCTCCAGACATCCTTAATATTACTAGTATCTCTATATGCATTTAATAATTCACTTGACTGCAATTTTATTTTCCATTGTCTTGATGATCTGTCTAAATAGGGGTCTAGTGTACAGTTTAAGTCTCCAATTATTAAATTATGTTGTATAAGTTCCGGAATTGTATTAAATATATTCTTGAAAAACAAGGGACTATCAAAATTTGGTCCAAAAACATTAGTCACTTTTTTTGCATGTAATTCACCTATTAATACAATATATCTACCATCATTGTCTGTTATAGTTGATATATATTTAAAAGGTACCCCTTTAGGGATTAGTATTGCAACACCTCTGGATTTACGCAAAAATGAGTAGTGATACATTTTATCAATCCATTTAGCTTTAAATCTATACTGTGCTTCCTCTTTAAGGTGAGTTTCCTGAAGGAATATCATATCTGTTTTGAGTGCTTTTAAATGTGCTAATACTTTACCTCTCTTAATTGGTTCGTTAATACCTTTAACGTTCCAACTACAAAATGTGATTCCTTCACCCCCAATCTTCATATTCAAATCTTGCATCTTTTGTTTAGGGTGGTCTATAAAAGAGCAGATGGTTCAACGCAACAAACCCAACATTACACCCGAACATCAGATAGATGAATTTTGAATCTCGTTGGTCTTTCTCCCGTACATATCTCCTTTCATATAACATAATTCCATTCAAACTTAAAATTATAATAAAGTATTATATAGAAAGAACGATAGGGTAGGCGGTTAGTAAAGTACAAAAAGAAAGAAAAAACTACATCTATAATTAGTGCAGTTGGTGATAGCCATACTAACATGGCTAGCCATCTACAGACTTCCGTAACCTTTGAAAAATAAAAAAAACTTAACTAGCTCCATGCTCTCTCTAAGATGAAATTTCAATAATAATATTTTACCGGGGAGGTGAAAAACATTTTAAGTTCCTAAGTATTCATAATCCATTTATAAAAAGTACAAAATAAAAAGGCAACTATTATCAACATACAGTATGTCTCATCTATATCTAAAAGAGAGAACAGAAGAAAAAGTGAAATCAAGCTTTAAATCCAACCGTACTTATAGTAGCCGTTTTAACTAATTCTAAATAATCAAATTATAAATAATTAGTAACCATTAGTAATAATTATTAGTAGTAACGAGCAGTTATGGTTAGTATTTGTCAGTTGTTAATGTTAATAGTAAATATGAATGTGGTATGTCCAAAGGGGAAACCTTGCTCAACAATCCTTGACCAATTTCATTTGTCCTTAAGTATAACAGCTTAAGTCCCATCAGGTCTTTACAGAGTCACATTGTTCGTTGACGTCAGGTATTTTATGAGTAATGTTCAGTCGTCGGGCATTTTCTCGATGTTCTGGGCGAAATCCAATGCATCCTTAGGATTAGTGAAGATGTGTTCATTCTGCCTGTAGGTGACGCTTAATGTTGCCGGCGACATCAAGCCGTACCTCAGATCTGGCACATCCTTAAATATTCTTCTTGTCTCTTTAAACAGCGCTCTCTTCCTGGAGACCTCCACAGGATAATCTCGGTAAATGCTGATCTTATCTCCTTCATATATGAGATTCCTGGTACGAACAATTTTCTTCATCATATCCTCCAGTACATGGTCATATTGCACCTTCATTATCATTTGTCTTGGTGGGTGTCTGTCCGTTGGTGGCGTCTCATCACTCTATGTGCCCGACCTAGCAGAGGTTTTTGATCCATATTTAAGACTTTTTGCAATAAGTCTGCAGCGAATTCGCGAGTGTCTCTTCCTTCTTGGATGCCGACGATTCTTAAATTTTGACGCCTCTGACGTCCTTCCAATTCAGTGCATTTTTCAGTTATTTTACTCAGTAAATCTGATAGGCGTTGATTCTCTCTGATAAGTTGTTTTGTGGTATCAGCACTTGTTGAAGCAATCTCCTCTAAATGGGTTATTGCTATATTCTGTTGGTTCAATGATTTATCGATGGGATCCAACCTCAGGCCCGTACGAAGCTTTTCAAAAAAGGGGGTGGCATGACAGGATTCCAAAAATGTTATATGAAATAATGTGCACACAGCGCACATCACAAGAGGGAAGCCCCTCACGTCTGGGTTCCAGGGCCCACTTAAGGGCCCTGAAAGCTCTGGGGTTTTAGATGCTCTCTGGTGCATTCTGTGCCTTATTTTTGAGCTTTTTGCACCAAATGTATGACCAATATTTCAGAAATAATTGTGGTTGAGTCAAGAGTAATGAGTGGGTGGAATGGGATGATTGGGATCATTGTTGTATCCTTTTTTTAAATTAAGAATTGTTGTCCTTGTTTTAATAATCAAGTTGTACTTTTGTAAAATGTTAAGTAAAATGTTACAAAGGAGCATGCAATAACTGCAAAAAAAATACTGTAAGTTTTTGCAGTAAAGAAAACCTTTTTTTTTTTAAATGTTTTGTGTGTTGATTTTATTGCCTGTTACTGTTAGACTGTATTAGTGTGTGCAGTGCACCTTTAATAGTCTTCCTGACCTAACAACTTCACATCACATCAATCTCAACATGAAATAGTTCCGTTTTCTGAGAATGCAACAGACACTTTGTCCAAGTCATGGGCAAAGCCATAGTGAAAGTGCATTAAGGAGAGTGCAGACAGCCTGTCATTGCTGAAGTCCTGGTCTTTCCTTCTTTGCGGATGTGAAAACGTGTTTGTCCTCGTTGGCTGGGTCAAAGTAAGGTGCCGAGCGTGATCGTGCCCACTGCAAGCATGCCGCCTGAGGCGAGCATCTCTCTGCCGCTGAGGCTCATGTCCAAGGGCCCCGGCTACCTCCGCAGTCAAATGAAGGGGGACAGGCGGGGTCGGCAGAGCGCTGTGGAGAGACTGGCTGCCGACAAGGCCAAGATCTTGAAGAGTCAGACGGGCAAAGGGGTGCAAGGTGGAGCCCAATGGTTTGGGCAGCTCTGCCCCCCCCGAGGAAGGCAGCGGCAGCAGGGCAAGCAGCGGCATGAAGACTTACCTGGTCTCCGGCAACCCCAGCAGAACGGGCAGCTGGGGCTCCCGCCGGACATTGTGCGTCGCTCCAGCTCCAAGAGTCAGCTCAGGCCCGATTCGCTAGTCATATACCAGCAAAAGTGTGGGTTTGTGCTAGGAGCGGTGGCCACCAGCAGCGCAAACAGTTTCAAGAGCTGTGGCAGCCTGGTCCGTTGGCTGCTGCCCGGCTCGACAAGCAGCAAGGGCTGGCAACAGGAGCAGCAACATCGGAAGGGGAGAATTAGCAGAGGCTGCAGCACCCCAGGGTGCACAAGTAACCACACCTGCAGCACTCCTGGGTTCACAAGTAACCACGAGCAGCACTCCAGGGAGAAACAGCAGCTTCGCCAGCAGCACCCAAGGGTGCACAAGTAACCACTCCAGCAGCACTCCAAGAAGGACCAGTCGCCATGCCAGCAGCATCCCAGGCTGCAAAAGTAACCACGCCAGCTGTGCCAAGAGAAGTAGCAGCAGGTCGCCCCAAGGAGCCGCTCAAGCGGCAGGTTGGTGAAGGCAGATTATGGCGCACTCTGACCTCAGCTGCCGGTTCTCCCGAGCCTGCTCAGGCTTGGACAGTTTCTTCGAGCACTGTGGACTCGAGCCCGAGGTGATCGAGAACCTGGCCAGGGAGAAGTTTGCCGCCGAAGCCGCCTTCGAAAGCCTTGCCCTTATGTTTCGATGCATCAAAGGCTTGTCCCACTTGAGTGACATTTTCGGCAACAGCCTGAAAAAAGGTTGTCGAGTCATGGTCGGGTCGTGACATGGCCTGATGCATGGTGACACATGTAGTGACGCGCTGTGACTCCCTGTGACCTCTGGATTTTGGATTGTTCAAAATCCAGGGGCGACATCTGGGTGTCTCATCATGTTGCATGCCCTGTAATACGCTGACGTATGCTGCCCTGCGGGTGACGACCGGTTAGGGTTAGGGTTGGGGTTAAGGACCACAGATGGGCTGTAAAATATTCTTCCTTCAAAGTATGGATTTTAAACATTAACATATTAAAATTAATACAACCAAATCAATTGTGCAAATGAAATGATGTCTGTCCAGTTTTATTTACAGATGTATTGGTCCGCTTCCAGATCCAATCACCATCACTAAATTTTCACAGGGATTGATTCAGCGAGTGTAGACTGAACTCCCCTCTCCCCCTCACTTCCCTTATTCTATTATTTCTCTCGGGTGGGGGGGGGGGGGGACTGGGTGAATCAGTGCAGGATGGATAGATGGCGGGGGGGGGGGGGGGGGGGGGGGGGGGGGGGGGGGGGGGGGGGGTTTGAGAAGGCAATCGGTGCAGAATGGATGGATTGAGGCAGGGGAATTAGTGTGTGTTGGAGTCAGTAAAAATGTGAGGGGAGAGCACGGGAGATGCAAGTGGGGGAATACGGGATGGATGGGGGGGGGGGGGAGAATCAGTACAGGATGAATGTGGGGGATCAGTGCAGGATGAATGGGGTGGGTCAGTACAGTGTGGATCGGGGGGGCTGTGCAGGATGAATGGGTGGTTCAGTACAGTATGAATGATGGGGAGCAGTGCAGGATGGATAGGAAGTATTGATAGTTTAAGCTAAATGTGATCTACATATATTTGGTACAATAAGTAAAAATCTCCTTTTATTATTCCACCCCTGTGGCTGCAGTGAGAATTAAGCCAGTGAGCAAAATTCGACCAATCAGTCGTACTTTAATATTAATCAAACATATGCTCTAACATACAGAATTGTTAAAACAATTAAAAAAAACCAAGGATAACACATCATATAACCTGCAAAATACAGACCACCTATGCAGAATGAACAGGGACATTTTTACAGACTTCCATAAGTCCATTCTGTCCAGGAATCAGAAATCCACAAAAAAAAAAAACTTGATATGATAACCATACTACCACAAATTTAGAATGAATGGCATCAAAAGAACATTGGAGAAGGAACAAAAATTAGAATTGGGACAGAGAGAGGATGAACGGACATCAGACTTTTAAATTTAACATTCTTATGTAGGGATGTTCATATCAAGTCAGGTGTTGATATGATCTTCTGTTATCCTTTTCTCAAAGTACTCAACCTCTTGGATTCCATGGAAACCCATGCACATTAGATTAAGAACTGTATATTATTTATTAATGCAGATCCAAAGAACATCAATAGTAGATTATAGAGTTATTGCAAGTCAATAATAGTTCAAATCTTTAGAAGACCTCCCCTATCAAACAGACTTTAAATCCCCATCCACATGTATCATGTACAAATTAGCCAATTTTATACTTTGTTTTATTTTATTTTTGTGCTTCGAGTTATGTTAGTAAATTGAATTTGCTTTCAAAAGTTTATTTCAAAAGATGATTTAAAAAAAATCAGAAAAATGACAGTCCGTAATATGTGTTACAATGCCGATGCAATCTATCTATATATAACTAAAACTGTGCCCTTCCTGTTTGCCGGTTTTATTTATTTGCACAAAAACAGTACGCGATAGATAGCGCTGCAATTTTTTGTCAGCTCACTCACCGTTCTCCTGTGCTGCGAGTGCAACAAGTTTTGTTCCGATTGGTAGTATATTGTAAAAGTTAGCTAGGTTTAAAAATCGTAAAAATCGCGCGTGCGCAGATCGATCTACTCTCCTGCCAGAGCGCCGTGCAAATTGGTCTCCCTTCCTGCACCATCGCGTCTTTACTGGAGCTGAGGGACACTGCTGGTGGCAGGCGGGGGTCATGATTTTCAGAGGGACCAGAATTCGGAGATGTCAGCAAATGGAAAGCGGAGTCTGATCCAGCAGAGGGGTGTCCAGCGTCTGCTGTAGGTCCAAAACGCACCCCCATCGTAATGCCTCGCAGGTCTAGCCCCTTTCCCTCTGGTCCCCCTCGCTGGCTCCTGCCGCCCTCACCCGTGATACCCCCCTCTCCCTTCCCCCGTCTTTTTTCCGAGCTCTACCCCCCCCCACCACCCCGCCGGCGCGGCCGTAGCTACGGGGGGGGTGGGGGGAGAAAGGATTTGAGGCCTGGCTCTGAGCGTGCCAACGGCTGATGTTCCTCCGGGGCACGCAAGAAGGGAGAATAGAATAGAATCCTTTATTGTCATTGTACAATATACAACGAAATTTCGTTTGGCAGCATCTCCTTCTGTAGCAGCACCAAGCATAAATCGTAAAAAGAGATAAAAATAAATAAATACATAAAAAGTACAATAAAAACAGTAAAGTGCAAGTACAGTTTGGTAAATGAATGAAAAAGATTGTGTTTTTAAGTGCAGAAGTTATTGTCCGTTGGCTGGAAGGTGGTAGTGTGTGTGTGTGTGTGTGTGTGTGTGTGTGTGTGTGTGTGGGGGGGGGGGGTGTCATAGTTTACTGTAGCAGACTCTTCACAGCCATGGGGAAGAAACTGTTCTTCAGTCTGTTGGTACGTGCTCTCATGACTCTGAGTCTGCCAGAGGGGAGGATGGAGAATAGAGAGTGCCCTGGGTGGGTGGGGTCATCCTGGATCTTTTTGGCCCGATGGAGGAGACGGCTTGAGTAGATCTCCTCCAAGCGTGGAAGTGGGGAGCCGATGATCCACTGAGCAGTCTTGATGACCCGCTGCAGTTGTTTCTTCTCAGATGCGGTGCAGCTGGCATACCACACCGTGCATCCGTAGGTCAGGACACTCTCTATTGTGCAATGGTAAAAGTTTTCCAGCAGAGGTGGAGGGAGTCTGTTTCTCTTCAGCGTTCTCAGGAAGAACAGACGCTGCTGGGCCTTTTTAATAATGTGGGTGGTGTTCACAGTCCAGCCCAGGTCCTCTGAGATGTGCAGTCCGAGAAATTTGAAGTTTTTGACCCGCTCCACCTCTTCCCCGTTGATGTTCAGGCCTGAATGTAGTGTAGTCCTTGTCCTCCGGAAGTCAATGATGACTTCTTTTGTCTTCTTGGTGTTAAGGTTGAGGTGGTTGTCGCTGCACCAGGCCGTCAGTGCTCGGACCTCCTCCCTGTATGGTGCCTCATCCTCTTTGTTAATCAGTCCAACAATGGTTGTATCATCTGCAAATTTGATGAGGGTGTTGGAGCCATGGGTGGCAACGCAGTCGTGGGTGTACAGTGTGTACAAGACAGGACTCAGAACACAACCCTGGGGAACACCGGTGTTGAGGACAATGGTGGAGGACGTGGTGGTGCCCATTCTGACATACTGGGGTCTGTTAGTCAGGAAGTCTTTTATCCACAGACAGAGGGAGGTTCCAAGTTGCAGTGTCTGTAGTTTGTTGATCAGCCGGCTGGGACTGATGGAGTTGAATGCTGAACTAAAGTCAACAAATAGCATCCTGATGTATGTGTTGGGACTTTCAATATGGGTGAGAGCGGAGTGGAGGGCAATGGAGATGGCGTCGTCTGTGGATCTTTTGGACTTGTAGGCGAACTGATGTTGGTCAAAGCCAGGTGGGATATGGGCCTTGACATGTTGTAACACCAGCCTCTCCATGCATTTCATGATCACCGGTGTCAGGGCCACAGGCCGGTAATCATTCAGTCCCATGATGGCAGAGGTTTTGGGCACAGGGATTATGGTGGCAGTTTTCAGGCAGGTGGGGACTGTGGCTTGCTGCAGCGAACGTTTAAAGATGTTAGTGAATACTGCAGCAAGCTGATGGGCACATGATTTCAGCACCTTCCCTGGTACTCCGTCCGGTCCCGGTGCTTTGCTGGTGTTGATGCCTTGCAGGACTCGCAGTACCTGGTGTTGTAGGATGGTGGGGGGGGGGGGGGGGGGGGGGGGGGGGGGAGAGGAGCTGCAACCTCGAGATCCTCGGGACGGAGAGTGGGGGAGGTGAGGGGATAGAGGAAGAGGAGAGGAGTAGGGGAGGGGAGTTATGGAGGGAGGGAGTGACTGAGGGTAGGAGAGGGAAAAGAAGAGGAGGTGAGGAGGGAGAATAGAGGAGGAGGGGGAAAAGAGTGAGAGGAGGGGGTAGTGGGGGAGGTAGGGAGTGGGGAATAGAGGGTGAGCAGTGGGGGAGGTGAGGGATAGTGGTGGGGATTGTGGGAGCTGATGAGTGGGGGAAAGAAGAGGGAGGGTGAAGAGGAGGGGGAGAGAGTGCTAGGGATGAGGGGAAATGAGCTGGGCCAGTGCAGTTGGGGGCTATGGGTGAGTGGTGGAATATTGCGTTGGGGGACCAAGCCTCCTGTGTGACAGGGACCCAATGGGTCCCACTTAGTCTAGTTCAAGATGGAAATTGAAGTAAAAAAAAAATGCAGTGCACTTCCAAAGTAGGCTATTCATTAGAAGTCTGTTGACTGATGTTGATTATATAATAACAGCTGCTTCATATTAGATGAGGAGCTCAAAAATAAATGCTGAGAAAAAACTCTTAGAATCACCAATATGCTTTAGCACATTTGACATACTGCTCCCAAGTATTTAACTGATAATTTATGTTTGATTCAAAATTTGAATGGTTACACAATTCTTCACTTGTCATTGTATTAAATCGTTGACAAACAACCAAGTTTTACAGTACAATAGATATACAATGCGATCCATATTTAATTGACCAAGGGCAAATTGCATTGACAATCAGTATATCCAGCCAGTGACAAAAGTCAAGTCCAGTTAATTCTAGAAATTGTTGGAGTGAAGAGCAAAGCTGGCAAGAGCAGGGAACTGGATATCAAGAGATATTGAGGCATTGATGAGAAGAGGCAGCATGGGTCAGGTACAGGAGATGGATGGCTGGACAGGTACAGGCATGGGCGGAAATCGCTTTTAAAACATGGGGAGGACACAATGAGGCCTAACATCTAGGACAGGGGTCGGCAACCTACGGCCCATGAGCCGGATCCGGCCCTTAACCCAAAATCATCTGGCCCACAGGCGTATTTTTTTTCAATTAGTTTTTGCGACCTGGGAACTGCAGCCAGTCCCGGGGCCATGCAGGAGAAAAACATGAAGATGAGAGAAAGTTAATGGGGATACCTTGGGGGGTGTTTGCATTGCAAACTTCAAGAGATGCCGGATGTCCTGAAACACATGAAGGAAGATAAATCTCCTGGGTCTGATCGGGTGTATCCAAGGACACTGCGCAAAGCTGGAGAATACATTGCAGGAGCCCTAGCTGAGATAGTTGCACCACTGTTAGTGACATGAGAGGTGGTAGACAACGAGAAAGTGGCGTCTGTATTTAAGAAAGGCTACAAATAAATACTGATAACTATAAACCAATGCCTAACATCTGTGCATCTGTGGTAGATTAGTTTGTACTGGTGGGAGGGATTCTGAGGGATAAGATGTGTATGCATTTGGATAGACAAGGGTTGATTAGTGGAAAGCAGCTTGGCTGTCTGTGGGAGATCATGTCTCGTGAATTGTAGCCACCTTAAGGTCTTCACTACTTTATTAATCATACATCATATAGCCCTAGCTGTACGTGGTCTGTCACGATCACCAGAGAGAGAGAGCTAGGGGCGTGTGGGTTACAATTATACTAACTGGTGGGGGAGTGGTTAGCATGGACATCGTCACTATCAATTAAAGGTGTATACACATATCATCTACATCCTTCTTCTACCAAAACAAACAGTCAGTGACAGGGCGACCACGTCTCATGCGCTAGGGTAAATGCAAACAGTAAAGCACGGGAATACAGAATCACACGTAATCGCCGTAACGGACCGGTAGCCTGACCAGGCGACCAGACCGGGTCCGCACCTCGCCATCACCTCCTTCCCCGCACGTACAGCTAGGGCTATATGATGTATGATTAATAAAGTAGTGAAGACCTTGAGGTGTCTGTGTACCTTCTCTACACGGCGTCAGAAGTTCTTCTTCCTGCGTCTCCAGTCTACCGCGTTTTATTTTCTTAGTCCCAGTACCCTCTCCCTGTGCCGTGATGGCTTCTGCCTGTCGTAAACCTGACATCCTAGTCTTTGATGCAGACATCACTGATCGATGGAGTGTGTTCCGACGTGACTTTGAGCATTATGTTACAATCGCTCACCCTGCTGTGGCCCCCGTGGTCAAGGCTTCCCTGCTGCTTAATCTAGCTGGTTCCGAAGCGCTTGAGCGATCGGAGTCATTCATCTATGGACAGGGCGAGAGTATCCAGGACCCGGTATGTCTGCTTGCTAAATTTACGGCGATGTGTGACCTTCCCACTAACCACATCTTGGAGCGTTTCAAACTGTTCTCCCGATGCCAAAACCCTGGGGAATCTATTGACAATTTTGTGGCCGCGCTGCGCCAACTGGCTCGCCGATGTGGCCTGCATGTTCTGACCCCTGATACTTTGACCCTTGATATCTTGGTCTTTAGTCTACAGGATGATAAACTGCGCTCTAAGCTGCTGCGTAAGCCTGATCTGACATTCAATGAGCATTGCATGCCTCTCGTTTAGCTGAGGCCGTCTCCTCCGCTGTACCTGACCCTGTGGTCCACGCAGCCAGTCTCGCTGGTCGCCAGTACATTGCTCCCCGGCGACAGAGGGCAAGCCCTCTGCCGGGCTTCAGACCGCCTCAACGATGTCGGAATTGTAACTTTGTTTCACACTGTTCTAATGTGTTCCCGCAACAAGCCTAACCACTTCTCGGCAGCATGCCGTTCCCGTGGGAACCCTGCACAGCCACAGCAGAAACCGTCTCACTACCTGACACGTGATGATAGCGCGTCTGGTTCCCATCTCCAGCATGATGAACTCGCCCCATCTGACTCAGACTCTTCTCAAAGCGAACTGAGTGTGTTTTCCTTGCGAGGTGCAGCTGCTCTGATAACGGACCCGACCGTCCGAGTCACGGTGAATGGCATGGCCTTCTCTGCTAAGGTGGATACGGGGGCTGCTGCTAATGTTATGTCAACAAGCCTGTTCAGGAAGATAAGAAATAACGAGCCCGTTTCCACAGACAGTGCTGTTTTGCGTGCCTATGAGGGTGGCGTACTTGTTCCTGTGGGGAGGGCCACTGTCCACTGCAAGGTGCTGAAGATCTCTCGACCCCTCTCTTCCTTCCTGCTAGACGGTAAATGTGACCCCCTGCTCGGCGTGGAGGCCTGCCAGGAATTCGGATTGGTGAGCATCCACAGCGATGTCCACCTGGTAGAGGCACCCCTGAATCCGCTGGCCGAATTCCCGGACCGGTTTGACTCGAACTGGGGAAGTTGCCCTGCAGCTACAAGATTGCCCTCAATCCCGACATCACGCCGGTCATCCGTCCCCTGCACCGTGTGTCCTTTGCCATGAGGGGCAAGGTCGAGTCTGCTCTTCGCGAGATGGTGGCCACGGGCATCCTGAAGACAGTAACGGACTCCACCTGGTCTGACTCTACTATGGTTGTCGCTGCGAAGAAAGACAAGAGCGTAATACGGATCTGCATCAACCCTAAGGACTTGAACTTGCCCATCAGGTGCCTGCACTATCCCAAGCGGACGGTGGAGGATGTTGCTGCACAGGTCGGCCCTGCCACCGTGTTCTCGAAGACAAGAGTTCGTTCTGGCAGATACCTCTAGACGAGCGATCCTCGCACCTGACGACCTTCAGCATGCCCTTCGGCAGGTATCGCTTCCTCCGCATGCCGTTTGGGATCAACTCTGCCAGCGAGGTGTTCCAAAGGACCATGGAACAACTGTTTGCTGGACTTCCGCGTGCCATCATTGTCGACGACATCCTGGTTTATGGGAAGAATGTCGCCGAGCATGACCACCACCTTAGCCAGGTGCTGCAGCGGGCACGGGAGGTCAACCTGAAGCTCAACCCGAAGAAGTGCCGATTCCGGGTCCCTGAGGTCACCTACGTGGGGCATGTCTTCACTGCATCGGGGCTGAAGCCCGACCCGCAGAAGACGGCCGCAATATCCGAGATGCCTGCACCTGCGGACGTGCCTGGCCTACAGCGCTTCTTGGGCATGGTCAACTACCTGGGAAAGTTCATCCCCGACCTGAGTGAACTAAGTGCCCCACTGCGGGATCTGGTGAAAAAGGACACTGCCTGGGCCTGGTTCCCGCAACACCAGAAAGCATTTGACAACCTCAAATCTAAGCTGATCAGCATGCCAACGCTGAAGTACTTTGAACTCCAGTGCCCCATCGTTCTCACATGTGATGCATCTAAGTTTGGCCTCGGGGCCGCCTGCCTGCAGATCCATGACGGGGTGCAACTGCCTGTGTCCTACGCATCCCGCACAATGACGACTGGTGAACAACACTATGCCCAGATTGAAAAGGAGCTGCTGGCTGTTGTCTTTGTCTGCTCCAAATTCAAGGACTATATCCTGGGCAACAGCTTCACTGTCGAGACGGACCACCAGCCTCTGGTCACCACCCTCAACAAGCCGATACACATGGCCTCCTCCCGGCTCCAGCGCATGATGCTCCAGCTACAACGCTTCACTTTCACAGTGGTTTATCGCAAGGGCAAGGACATGTTTGTTGCTGACACGCTGTCTCGGGCGCCTCTTTCATCCACAACCCGACATCCGTACGAGACGTCCGATCTGATAGTCCTAAACGTCAATTTCGTGCCCTCCAGTCAGTTGAAGTCCCTGGCCAAGCACACGGCGGCAGACGCTTCGCTACAGCAGCTGGCCGCGATCATCAAGCAGGGCTGGCCAGACCGCCGTTCTTCCCTGCCGGCCACAGCGGTGCCTTACTTCTTGGTTCGTGACGAGTTGGTGCTGCGTGATGGTGTGATTGTGAAGGGGCACAAGGTGGTGGTGCCCACTGCACTACGAGAACGATACTTCGAAACCGCTCATCGTGGCCATCCCAGGGTCGAAGCGATCCTTTCCATCGCTCAGAGCCAGTTTTTCTGGCCTGACATGCCACGCTACTTCCGGGATAGAGTCTCCGCGTGCCCTACCTGCAATAGCCTCACTCCGCAGCAACAGCGGTAGCCGCTCCTGCAGCAGCCATCTGCTAACCTGCCCTGGTCTGCGCTAGCAACCGACATCTTCGAGTGGCACGGAAAGCACTTCCTGGTGCTTGTCGACTCTTACTCCAGCTGGTTTGATGTTGACCAGCTCCACTCCCTCTCTTCCTCCGCGGCCATCGAGAAGTTGCGCCGCCACTTTGCCACCTTCGGGTCACCGGCCAGCCTGCAGTCGGACAACGGCAGCCAGTTCACCAGCGCCAAGTTCCGCGCTTTTGCCGAACGATGGAACTTTCGTCATTACACCAGCAGCCCGGAATACCCGCAGAGCAATGGATTGGTAAAGGATTGTTGGAACGTTGCCGCCTATCCCACTTCTGACACCATGTAGAGAAGGTACACAGACACCTTAAGGTCTTCACTACTTTATTAATCATACATCATATAGCCCTAGCTGTACGTGGTCTGTCACGATCACCAGAGAGAGAGCTAGGGGCATGTGGGTTACAATTATACTAACTGGTGGGGGGGTGGTTAGCATGGACATCGTCACTATCAATTAAAGGTGTATACACATATCATCTACGTGAATTTGATAATTAAAAAAAAAAAAAACAAGAATGTCAATGAGGGCAGGGCAATAGAAGTCATCCATATGAACTTCAGCAAGGCCTTTGATAAGGTTCCACATGATAGGCTGTTTTGGAAGGTTAGATTATATGGGACCCAGGAAGAGCAACCTAATTGGATACACGAGCAAAATTCAGTGCTGGAGAAACTCAGCAAATCAGAACAGCATCTGTAGATACATCACTATGCTGCATTATTAGCTTGATGGTAAGGAAAGTGATATCATACAGAGTGAAGACTATCCAAAATGATATTGAGATCTTGATCAACTGAGCGGATAAATGGCAAATGGGCTTTAATTTCAACAAAGTGCTTAGGATTTCAAATCAGTGTCGTTTGCAGACTTACAAACCATGCCTTATACATTCTCAGCCAAATTGTTGATATAGATATATCATTGTTGATATACAATTGATGATAACCCTTGGCAATTGGATCCTCGACTTCCTCATCCACAGACCACAGTCTGTCCGTATTGGTGGAAATATGTCGTCCTCGATAACAATCAGCAGGGGAGCACCTCAAGGCTGTGTGCTCAGTCCCCTTCTGTACTCACTCTATACTCTGGACATAGTGCGAACTCCATCATCAAGTTCGCCGACGACACCACTGTTGTGGGACGAATCACAGATGGTGATGAGTATAGAAGCGAGATCGACCGATTGACCAAATGGTGCCAGCATAATAACCTGACTCTCAACACCAGCAAAACCAAGGAATTGATTGTGGACTTTGGAAGGGGTAGGATAGGGACCCACAATCCCGTTTATATCAACGGGACAATGGTGGAAAGGGTCAAAAACTTCAAATTCCTGGGCATGCATATTTCCAAAGATCTTTCCTGGTCCCAGCACACTGATGCAATTATAAAGGCGGCACATCAGTGCCTCTACTTCCTGAGAAGAATACGGAGAGTCGGTATGTCAAGGATGACTCTCTCGAACATCTACAGGTGCACAGTAGAGAGCATACTGACTGGCTGCATCGTGGCCTGGCACGGCAACTTGAACGTCCAGGAGCGGAAAAGAATGCAGAAAGTTGTGACCACTGCCCAGTCCATCACCGACTCTGACCTCCCCACCATTGAAAAGTGATCTATCGCAGTCGCTGCCTCAAAAAAGGCTGCCAACATCATCAAAGGCCCACACCATCCTGGTCACACACTCATCTCTCCGTTGCCATTGGGAAGAAGGTACAAGAGCCTCAAATCTGTAAAATCCAGGTTCATGAACAGCTTCTTCCCCACAGCCATCAGGCTATTAAGCACAATATCAAATAAGTTCTGAAGAATAAGAGTCTATCATTACTATTATTGTGTATATATAGTCTATGGTCTATAGACACACTGAACTTTTATCTCCCGTTCTGTATTATGTTTACATATTCTGTTGTGCTGCAGCAAGTAAGAATGTCATTGTCCTATCTGGGACACATGACAATAAAACTCTTGCTTCTACATACCTTGGCGCCATCCTATCCCCCTTTGTTAAATCCCTACCCACCTATGTTCAAGACACCTCAGACACTCTCCGTCGGCTCCATGCATTCCATTCTCCAGGCCCCCATCCTCTCATCTTTACCATGGACGTCCAGTCACTCTACACCTCCATCCCCCACCAGGACGGTCTCAAAGCCCTCCGGTTCTTCCTCGACCCGAGGAGCAACCCATACCCGTCCACTGACACCCTCCTCCGCCTAGCGGAGTTGGTCCTTACCCTCAATAACTTATCTTTTGATTTCTCCCATTTCCTCCAAACACAAGGCGTAGCTATGGGCACACGCATGGGCCCCAGCTACGCTTGCCTCTTCATTGGGTATGTTGAACAATCCTTGTTCTCGGCGTACCAGGGCCCCATCCCCGACCTCTACCTCCGTTACATCGACGACTGCTTTGGTGTCACCTCCTGCACCCACACACAACTGACTGACTTCATTCATTTCACCACCAACTTCCATCCGGCACTCAAATACACTTGGACCATTTCCGACATTTCCCTACCATTCCTTGACCTCACCATCTCCATTGCAGGTGATACACTCCTGACCGACATCCACTACAAACCAACTGACTCCCACAGCTACCTGGACTACTCTTCCTCCCACCCTGCTTCCTGTAAGGACTCCATCCCCTATTCCCAATTCCTCCGCCACATCTGCTCCCAGGATGAGGTGTTCCACACCAGGATATCACAAATGGCCTCATTCTTCAGAGACTGGGGATTCCCCTCCCCCATTATTGATGAGGCTCGCACCAGGGTCTCCTCCATACCCCGCAACACTGCCCTCTCTCTCCATTCCCCCACTCGCAAACAGGGCAGAATCCCCCTGGTCCTCACCTTTCACCCCACCAGCCGGCAAATACAACAGTCCTCCGCCAGTTTCGCCACCTCCAACGTGACCCCTCCACCCACCACATCTTCCCATCTCCCCCCCTGTCTGCCTTCCGCAAAGACCGCTCCCTCCGCAACTCCCTTGTCAATTTTTCCCTCCCCTCCCGCTCTACACCTTCCCCGGGCACTTTCCCTTGCAACCGCAAGAAATGCAACACTTGTCCCTTCACCTCCCCCCTCCACTCCTTTCAGGGACCCAAGCAGTCCTTCCAGTTCCGACAGAGGTTCACCTGCACCTCCCCCAACCTCATCTACTGCATCCGCTGCTCCAGATGCCAGATGATCTATATCGGTGAGACCAAGCGGAGGCTTGGCGATCGTTTCGCCGAACACCTCCGCTCGGTCCGCAAAAACCAACCCGACCTCCCGGTGGCTCAACACTTCAACTCCCCCTCCCATTCCGTATCCGACCTCTCGGTCCTGGGCCTCCTCCACGGCCAGAGTGAGCAACACCACAAGTTGGAGGAACAGCACCTCATATTCCGCTTGGGGTGTCTGCATCCTTTGGGCTTGAACATTGAATTTTCTAAATTCTGTTAACCCTTGCTGTCTCCTCCCCTTCCCACCTCTCCCTCAGCCCTCGGGCCCTGGCATTCCCTCTATCTCCATCTCCCTCCCCCACCCTAGTCGCACTAGCTTCTCATTTTCACACCACAAACAGCTTACAATGGCTTGTTCCCTTTATCATCAATACTTTTTTGCATATCTTTCATTTATTGTTCTTTATCTCTCCACATCACCGTCTATATCTTTCGTTTCCCTGATCCCTGACCAGTCTGAAGAAGGGTCTCGACCCGAAACGTCGCCTATCTCCTTCACTCCTTAGATGCTGCTGCACCCGCTGAGTTTCTCCAGCTTTTTATGTAACCCTCGATTCTCCAGCATCTGCAGTTCCTTCTTTAACACAATAAAACTCTTGACTCTTGACTAGATGGCAAACAATGGGCCCAGCACCGACCCAAGGTACACTCCTAGTTATTGGCCTCCAGTCCATCACCACCCTCGGCTTATTACCATCAATTATAGTAAATTATAGGGCCCTGGGGAGTATTGTGTAAGTGGGGCCAGGGTGTACAAGTACATAGATTGCTGAAGGTGGTACCACAGGTAGATAGGGTGGCGAAGGCTTTTAAGACGCTGGCCACCATTGAGCATAGGTTGCGATATTATGTTCATTGTATAAGACGTTGGTGAGGCTGCACTTTGGAGTGTTGTGTTCAATTTTGGTCACCCTGCTGTAGAAAATATGCCACTAAGCTGGAAAGATGAGGATGTTGCCAGGACTCAAAGGGACTGAATTACAGGGAGAGGTCAAGCAGGTTAAGTGTTTATTATTTTGAGCATCAGAGAATTTCCTAAATTGTACATATCGTTTAAAAAAAAAAAAAATTGATGTCTTAAATCTTTTATACTCTGCAATGTTTAATTTATCGAGTCTTGATTTGTCTGTAGCCACATCTCGGTAATCCCTTCTATGTCAATGCCCTTCCCTCGCTTTACTTTGAACGCTTTAGTCATACAGGCTTCTTCAGACACAACAGGTTTTTACCTCCAAATATTTTGCTGCTGATTTCGGCTCCCAAGCAAGATTTGGCTAATTTGGCTGTTGAAGAAAGAGGAAGATTGCTTAGTTATGTAATTCACATAAACAAGATAAAATTACACTTTTAAAGAGACTTGAATGATACTAGCTGATCTTAAATGTAGCCAATCACATTCACTTGCATACAATTTCAATCTGTATTAAATAAACACCAACATTTCTAGGGTTGCACTGCATGAATAGTTTTTTAAAGTATGAAATTCAAGTAAGAACTTACCACAATTGATGATGTATAATGGTTCTTATTCCATCTTCTGAATTGCTGAACCATCCTCAATTCAGCCCCATTCAGTCTTTTTTGACAAACGTTGGGCTTTTAAAATTTTATTTTATTAAACTGAGCTTTAATTGTCGTCCACCCATGTTTGCAGTCTTTTGGTGTTCTATTAATTTCAGAGATTTTAACTTATTTGGACATGTAGGTATCCAGTATCTCCCCACGAGGAGGCCTTAAGAAATAATTCATCAAAACCTTCAACTGAGCTTCATATGTCTGTTAGGACTGTTTCATGATATCTGTAGTAGTATGCTAGTTTGACATGGTTCAGGATAAATAAAATTCAGATAATCCAAAATCTGGCTCAATCATGATTTGACCGAATCTTTAGTCGAGAACGAGCTAAGTATCCAGAGTGCAAGTGGGGTGCGCATCCAAAGTTATGGGTTTAGAGTGCAGTATTGGCCAGTTGTGTGGACATAGTTCAGTATGCCATGGGTCAGGAACATGGATCAAGACAGATCTGCCATGTCAAAACTGCAGGTCACAAGTTGGCAACAATAGCAGTGAAATACACCAATATAATTCAATGAGTGGGGAAAAGCATGCCGGGAACACCAATAGATGTAACCAAAGAAAAAGTGAAAGTGAAAGTGCAGCAAGATTTAAGACAAACAGGAAAAATGCAATGCCATGTAACCACCAATCATCACAACACCAACAAATTAGATCAAAGCCGTTTCAATCTGTCACACATATCATGAACGGAGGCAACAGTGAGAGGTAAAAGACTAAGGAGTCTCTAAGAATAACCCCATCTTTATAGTTGGGCCCAGCATGCGACTGCTAATACAAGATAGAAGAACATAACAAAGTTCAGCCAAAATGGTCCATAGGAAATTTCATTACCGTTTTCTCCCAAGATCCCTGTCATCAACCAAATTGATTCATTCAATGTGCAATCAAGAAAAGGCCAAGAATATTGCAAAGGCTATGGGACCATACAACATCCCATCTCTGGTATTAGAAGACTAACTCTAGATATAGCACCTCAAACCAAAGTATTGAATCCCAGTATCGTATCAAAACTGGCATGTACCTGACATTATGGAAATTTGGCCAGGTATATGCCATTCTCAAAACCAGGACAAATCCAATTAAATGACCAGAAAGCATGCATAGTGAGAAAAAACAGCTAACATCCATAAGAAGTAGCTAGTTCTGGTTTAAGAATAGAGAACTGTGTAAATGTGGGGAAAAGGGGGTTAGAAATCATCCTATTATGCTACATCACAGCTTGATAAGGCAATTGTTCTGCCATATACTGCAAGAAATTGTAGAGAGTTGTGCATGCAGCCCAGTACATTACTCAAACCAGCCTCCCCAACATTGACTCCATCTACACTTTACAATGCCTGGGGAAAGTAACCAACATAATCAAGGACTACTCATAACTGTCATTCTCTCTTCTCCCGTTTCCGACTGGACAGGACAAACAAAAGCTTTGAAAGCAGATGCAAGAACAGCTTTTTTGCCATTGTTACCAGACCCTTAAATGGGCCTCTCCTAGGCTTAGACATATTCCAGATTGCCCAAATGCTGCACTGTCCCACCTGGAGCAGCGGGGGAGCTACTTGCGGATGCTCTTTGTGGACTACAGCTCTGCTTTTAATACTATCCTTCCCCACAAACTGGTGGACAAACTGGGGGACTTGGGACTTCCACACTCAACCTGCATGTGGATAAATAGCTTCCTATCGGGTCACAGCCAGAGGGTCAGAGTGGGCCATCACACATCCACGGCCCTCAGCCTCAGTACTGGTTCTCCACAGGGCTGCGTGCCGAGCCCCCTGCTCTACACCATCTACACACATGACTGCACCCTCACCCACCACAGCAACACCATTGTCAAATTTGCGGATGACACTACGGTGGTGGGACTCATCTCCGGGGGGGACGAGTACGCCTATCGGGATGAGGCGGAACAGCTGACAGTGTGGTGTGGAGAAAATAACCTGCTCCTCAACACCTTAAAGACCAAGGCGATAATAATAGACTTCAGGAAGAACAAAACAGACATGGTACCACTGATCATCAGAGGGGACTGTGTGGAGAGGGTGGCGGATTTCCGCTTCCTAGGAATCCATATTGAGGAGGACCTGACGTGGAGCATGAACACTTCTGCGCTGCTGATAAAGGTCCAGCAGAGACTGCACTTCCTGAGGGTGGTCAGGAAGAATAACATCACTCAGAGACTGCTGCTGTCCTTTTATCGGTGCTCCATTGAGACCATCCTAACATATTGTGTATGCGTGTGGTACACCAGCTGCACAGCGGCTCAGAGGAAAGTGCTCCAGAGGGCCATTGACAACGCCCAGAGGATTGTTGGCTGCCCTCTCGCTACCTTGGAAGACTTACACAGTTCCCGCTGCATCAAAAAATCCCAGATTATAAAGGACATTTCCCACCCCGGACACTTCCTGTTTGAACTGTTGCCGTCAGGCAGACGGTACAGATCTACAAGGACAAGGCCAAACAGACTTAAAAACAGTTTTTACCCCACTGCTATAAAGGCACTAAATGTAGCCGCCAAGGAACGCAGGGACTAAGGGACTGTGGGTGGTACACTGTGAAATCGACAGAAGGATGTAGGGTTGGGTGTTTACGCGTGCTATTTTCATATTTATTTTAGTTGTTTATCTTTTTTAATATTTTACCTTGTATGTATCGTTAGCTTTTAGAAATGTTTGAATGGTGCACTGACTGGCTGACATTTTTTAAATTTCGTTGTACATGGTTCATGTTACAATGACAATAAAGAAACTATTCTATTCTACCTCTTTGCGGCACTTGCACTTGTATTTAATTGGCATCTCCTGTGTCCCGGTTACACTAAGTTTTCTCTTTTGCATTAATTTGGTATACTCATGTACGATTTGCCTGTATGATACACAAAGTAAAGATTAACTATATGTCAATACACATGCCGATAATAAATCAATACCAATACATAGATTCTATTTCTCGCCCCACGCTTGCTACTTGATATGTTGACTATTTTCAGCATTTTCTATTTTTACTTTAAGTTTCCAACATCTGCAGTTTTATTCTTTTTTAAATTGTTAAAAGATTGGCAGTGCTGCATGTTACCAACCTAGAGAAGAATAATTAGAAAACGAAAACATATTTATATCAGAATTTTGACAGCAAGATTCTTGACAATGTCAGAGTTATATTGCAACATACTTTGCTGATGCTAATGGTACAAGTCAGGTAAATATTGTTAAGTGAGTCAGAGTGCCAGCACAATATCTTCAATTTCATCGTTCCAGCTGTAACCAAAATTTCCCCGAAACCCATTACAAATCTAACACCTTCAAAATAAATCTGATAATTAAAAATCTTGCATAATTCCACTTACTTCAGACCTACCAGAAGTTTTTATTTATATACAATTGCCTAGGATTTATAATACAAAAATGACAGGACATCTATCCCTGTGTTTTACAAACCCAAGAACTATGTCTCATTTATTAATAGACTTATCAGTCAATGTAATAGTAGACACATGAATTGATATTTACAGGTCAAATCAGCAGTCTCTAAGACCACGAGTTCAATCAATATACGCCAATTTCAATAAAGCACATAACTTGCAAGCAAGATTAAGAAACCACTGTAGAATGACCAACATTAAATCATTGACATCTGCTAATCTATCAGAAAAGTTAATAGACATTAAAACTTCAATACAATAAAGTTAGTAAAACAGCAGAAAGATTGCAAAAAAAAATCATTGTACCAGGTTTAAGTACAGAGCGGTGGTTTATCTGGTGCAATTATGCATTCAGATACAAAGAAAAATTGCACTGACTGTATTGAGGAAGGGTCTCGACTCAAAACGTCGCCTATTCCTTCGCTCCATAGATGCTGCCTCACCCGCTGAGTTTCTCCAGCATTTTTGTCTACCTCTATATTAAACGAGCTTTACTATGTTATGTAGATACACACAAAAAGCTGGAGTAACTCAGCGGGACAGGCAGCATCTCTGGAGAAAAGGAATGGGTGACGTTTCGGGTCGAGACCCTTCTTCAAACTACTATGTGTGTAGTTTGTCTACCATGTCGTAAATTATAAATTTCACCATATCAACATTCAGTGACACCAGAGGAGTACATGCAAGACACAGAGATTCATTCTAGAGTACAGGGTTCTCCGATGCCCAAAGGCAAATTAGATAATCTTCAATAGCTTTTTTGTGGCTAATTCTACAGTCAATCTCCTCAGTAACATTATCCAGAACTTCCATGTGTGTTTTTAATATCACATTTGTAAAAGTTATTTTAGGTTATACACTTACCATGTTGTTTAAAGAAAATGGAACAAAAACGTTTCTGATGCTCCTTGCCATTATCTACCATATATCTTAAATATAAATGCTGTCTTTTGGTATAATTGCAGCATTTTCTAATTTCTTAAATAGCAGGACAACTCAAAACATTAACTTGCTGATTTCTGCATATTTCCACAAGGAAAGAGTGCATGCAAAAGCTGCTTATTAATTTACTTTTTAATCTTAAGCGATGATAACTTCATATTATGAACCGGAACATTAAAATTCTTACCTGTGGCAGCTTTACTCGCACATTAGGCACAACATTGGATAGTACATTTGCAGGCAACACCAAACTTGGAGGAGCTGCGGACAGCGAGGAAGGCCGTCAAAGGATACAGGGGGATGTAAATTACTTACGGATATGGGTGGAGAAATGGCAGCTGTAGTGTCATCTGAGCAGTGTGAAGTTAGTATTTTGGGAGGACGAATTCAAGGGAAGAGTTAATGGCGAGACCCTTAACAACACTGATGTACAGAGGTATCCTGGGAACCAAGTCCATAGCCCTAATAATGTTTGATTAATCCCTTCCTTTCCGTCTGTTAATTCTGTCCTTCACCATGAAAAAAAAGTTTTCCAATCGTTTTCCTACCAAAGCAGCCATGTGGATGATTACCCCTCAAGATCCCCACCATCACAGAACCATGTGTTTGGAAAATGTATATCATATGGCATCAAGAAACAGCTGAGGGCATTGAACACAGCAAGCCCCATGGGGCCAGACAGTATAGCCCAGAATTAGTCATGCCTCTAGTCAACATCTTCCAATACACTTACAATACTTGCAACTCCTCGGCAATGTGAAACATGGCCCATTAACTTATGTTCACAAAATGTAGCTAATTGCGATGCAATCAGTCTAGTTTTAACCAGCTAATCTATGGAGGGCGTCACCCTCAATGACATCAAGCGACACTTAATCATAACCTGTTCACCGATGCCTAGCTTGGTTTTTGCAAGGTAAAACTGAAGTCAATGAGCAACAAAGGCAAATCACTCTCATAGAAGGATGAGAAGGGATCTTATAGAAACATACATAAATTATTAGAGGATTGGACAGAGTAGATGCAGGAAAAATGTTCCCATTGTTGGCGGAAGTCCAGAACCAGGGGTCACAGTTTAAGAATAAGGGGTAGGCCATTTATGACTGAGATGAGGAAAAAGGTTTTTACCCAGAGTTGTGAATCTGTGGAATTCTCTGCCACAGGAGGCAGTGGAGGCCAATTCACTCGATGTTTTCTAGAGAATTAAATTTAGTTCTTAGAGCTAAGGAAATCAAGGGATATGGGGAAAAAGCCAGAACGGGGTATATAGGGCCGAATGGCATACTTCTGCACCTATTTTCTATGTGTCTATATGAAGTCGTACTTCATAGAAAATATTGCTATTGTTTTTAGAAGGACAACTATCTCAACCTCAGAACACTGCAGGAGCTGCTCGGAGCTCTGGGCCCAATCATCTGCAGGCGCTTTACCAATGAGCTTCAATCAAATTCAAATATTCATGATGATTGAACAATGTGAAGTTCCATTAACAACATTTCAAGAAACATTCATACCACCAAAAGGCAAATTATCTTTAACAAGAAAAACCAACCAATTACACTTGACATTCAATTACTTTAGCCGACTCGCCACAATGAACATTCTAGAGGTGACCATTGATAAGCTCAGCTACATAAACTGGGCTCATCTCCTACTACCCCAAAGTAATTCCACCAACTACATGGCACACATCAGGAATGTGATGGCATACTTTTCACTTGCCTCCAAAACCTCCAAGAAACTGCTACACCATCTAGGTAGGACAAAGTAACTTATTTGATCGGTATTGCATTCATCACTCCAAATATTCATTCCTTCAACCGACAGTGACCACAGTTCAGGTCTGAAGGGTCTCAACCCAAAACATCACCTATTTCTTTTCTCCAAGGATGCTGTCTGACCCACCGAGTTACTCCAGCTTTTTGTGTCTCTCTCCAGTACAGTACATATTGATAAAGAGCTACAATGAAAGGCTATTCAACCACAAGGGAGGGAGATGTTTCAGCAGGATGATAGGTTTAGAAAAGAGAGGGCAAAGGAAATGGATTAATGTTGCTTGCACTATAAACTAATATTGTTGAACCCTCTGAGTTCTGGTAGTTAAATATGGACATATCTCCACCTCCCTATTTGTAGCTTCTGAAAGGACCATACCAGTGCAAACTTACCATATTCAACTGTGTTCATTTTACAGGCAGCTCAGTGGTACAGCCACTCATGCCAGAGACACCAGCTCAATTCTGACAAGAGGTGATCTCTGTCTGGAGTTTGCTCCTTCTCCCTATGACTGTGTCCCAAACACCTGCCGATTGGTAGGTTGATTGGCCATTCTAAATTGCTACTTGTGTGTTGGGGAGTGGTAGAATCTAGAAGAAATTGACAAGGATGTGTGGAGAATATATTTGATTAATCTAGGATTATTGTGAATGGGTAATGATAGTCCGTGTGGGCTCTGCAATTCTAAATTTGTTTACAATTTAACTTCAAACAGTGCTCTAGGGTTGCACACAAGTTAAAAAGAAACTAAACATCTCATTGTACACGGTACCTTAACAGCAAAGGACATATTCATTCATCCTGAGCTGAAAGAATCCAACACCAGATTGCAGGCAACATTGTAACCAAGCAGCTGAAGTACTTTGTAGTTGAAAATTAACATACTATGCAGTCTGTACAAATTATCTCACTTTTTATAGAAGTAACAAATAATACTTTAGAAAAATCCAGAAGATAAATTGACAAACCGGCAAGAAACTTCTGTATTGGAAATGGCACTCTTACACCACCACAAAGATAACTGTTCAAGAACTTTCAAAGGAAACCCAGGAATAAACATCGTCAAAATCTTTATTCATCCTGTAAATATATTCATCAGGTCATCAAACATCGCAGAAGAATTAATTAGTCTTTCTTTAAAAAAACGCATTGATCCCATCACTGTCTACACCTAGTTCATCATCGTTTTACAGATAACCATAGCAAAGTGTCTGAAAAAACCGTTTGATGTTGAAGTGACATTAAGGCAAGAAACAGATTAAAAATAAGACGCACGCTAAAACTTTAAAATATATCAAACACATTTCAGATAGGAGGAAAACATTCTTAAATATACCAGCAAAATTAACAGCTATTTTTGCATTAAACTAATCCATTTGAATGACATAAAAATACTTATTTTGTCGTAGTTCTAAAAATAAAAGGTAATGGAAATCTCAATTTATCAAAGCAATCCGGCAGTCGCTACTAAATACAACCATTTAAAGAAGCGAGAAAATCTAACCTGGTGTTTTATAATATAGATGTGCAATAATCACACAAACCATTTCAACGAGGAAAGGGAACGATAACAAATTGGACGTTTAACACATTTTCTGAGCACACCCATTCCCCTTGCCCCTTACTAAAAAGTATCACCTTGCTTCCACTCCGACTATTGCCCTGCATCAAGTGAGAAAGGTATCACGCTTTGAGATACTGTACAGAGAATAGGCAGAGACAGTTTTTCCCCCACTACAGCGTATTTCGCACTTCCGCGCCCCGAGGCCACCCAGAGACAATGTTCCCTCCCTGCGCCACAAGCTCACAGCTGCAGCTTTTGTCGGTACATGTAACCAAGCATGAAGTGTCACTGGAGTGAGCTCAGCCTTCCGGGAGCAAGTCCATCACAGGCCAGGCCAGGCCTCGGCCGCTCCGCTCTGACAGCTCAAGTGCAGGATGCAGTGCCAACCAGCGTCGCTTGCCCACCTACCTATGTGGATGTCTTCGATGTGCTCGATGAGCTCCGCCAGGGTGTTGAAGGTGAGGCCGCATCCGCCGAAATTGCAGATGTTGGAGAAGAAGGAGGCGGCGGCTAACGCTGTCATGATATGGCGCGCCTGGGCGCTGCGGACCCCGCTCACGCCGACCGCCGCTCTGCTCCGCGGCTGCCAGGCCGCCGGCCCGGGCGGGTTCGCGCTAACGCCAGCCAGCCAGCGAGCGCGCGCGCGCGCGCACTAAATCACTCTCTCCCCCTCCTCGCGTGCACGCGCCCGCCCGCCCCTCACTCCCGCACCTTCATGGTCACCTCGCGCCGGTACCACCAACCAAAGATGCTGCCGCCAACTGCCGCTCGCCGCTCACGTGACAGCAGATACGCACGTGCGCTGGCTATAGAGGAGACTGTGGAGGAGAGGGGGTCGTCGAGAGCGCCGGCAAAGACACTCTGCTCTAGTATCTTTGAGCGCCAGTGACCCCAGGGGTGATCGGGGGTGGGGGCGATGATGCAGCGGAAAACCCTGCAGCATAGCGAGCAGCACACTGGAAAGACAAGAGAGGAGGTATCTTGTGACCAACGACTACAAGTACTTGGAAACACAAAGAACTGCAGATGCTGGAATCTTGAGTAAAACACAAAGCGTTGGAGTAACATGCGAGTTAGGTAGATTTTTTTATTTCCATTACACAGTATAAGCTCACCCTATGGACCAGTAAAAAAAATAAAAAATATTCACATTATTCTTCAAGACATTGAGGAGCTAATAATTTCTGATCAGATGGGAAGAGACTGGTAATTTCTCTGGTAACTGCATGACTGGGTGCAATTGAGTCGCCCACCTGAAGTATAGTCCCTGTACAGTTGGATCCCAGAGGAGAAACGTTGAAGGGGGATACTATGGTCACTTAAGCAATACTAAGCTTCAAGTCTTGGAGCAGGATAAACATAATTAGCACATATGTAATAACAAAAAGTTGCAGATGCTGGTTAATACCAAAGAAAGACACAAAATACTGGAGTAACTCAGCCTGTCAGGCAGCCTCTCTGGAGAACATGGATAGGATAACATAGAATCAGTCTGATGAAGGGTCCCAGCTGATCTCCGCTCAGTTCGCAATAACCAACCTGATCTCCCGGTGTCTCAGCAACTCCCCATCCCATTCCGAATCCGACCTTTCTGTCGTGGGCCTCTGCCATTGCCAGAGTGAGGCCCAGTGCAAATTGGAGGAACAGCACCTCGTATTTCACTTGGGTAGTTTACACCGCAGTGGTATGAACATTGATGTCTCCAATTTCAGGTACTCCTTGCTTTCTCCCTCCTTCCCTTCCCCTTCCCAGCTCTCCCACAAGCCTACTGTCTCCGCCTCTTTTTGAAGAATGGTCTCAAATAGAAACGTCGCCTATTCCTTCTCTCCATAGATGCTGCCTCACCCGCTGAGTTTCTCCAGCATTTTTGTCTACCTTCAATTTTTCTAGCATCTGCAGTTCTTTCTTAAACAAATACTCCAATTCTTTGAGTCTTTCGACAATTAGCACATAATTTGTTACATTGTAGCACCTTGCTGCACATCTCATTTATATGGACCTCCACCACTTACCCTTGAGCTCACAATATGTATGAATGGTAACTGCACGGCAAGATCAAATACAATTGATGGTTTACCTTGACCAATAAAGTTTAAAGATAGAAGAAAAATTCAATAGATGGAAAGAGAATAAATAAAAGTAAAATTTTGTGTAGAATGGGAACCAACAGAGAGAGAAAAGATGTAGAAGTATAAACTTATTTATTTAGAAACATTTTAAAAATCTCTCAGTCAAAAACTTCTGCTTTAATTGTTCCCTTTTGTGTCAGGTTGAATAGGTTTGTACAAATAAATCTTTTAAATAGTAAGGCATGCAATAAAGTAATTGCACACTTTTTCAGCATTGGTGATGTGAGTGCAATGTGAAAAGATAGCAATATTTTGAACTTTGCTTGGAGACATATAGTGAGCTAACATAACAAAAGCAAGCAGGGGTAAAGAAAATGATTAGCTGAATCTGCTCTGCCACCCAATAATGATATGACCTTGCCTTCAGCACCTATTCACATTTTCTATGTAATCCTCAACTCTCCTGCTGACCAAAAGTCTATCCATCTCAGTGTTAAGTATACTTAATGATTCATCCTCCACATCTTGGGTATTACAGCATAGAAACAGTCCCCTGTGGACCAACTTGTCCTTGCCAACCAAAATGTATGTCCAAGCTAGTCCCATTTGCCTTTGGTTGGCCCATATCCCTCACTGGTTTGGAGATTGATTACGATTTGAGATCCGCTGAGAAAATAACTTCCTCCGTGTCTCCATCTTGGATGCCTCTTTATCCTGAAAATATGTACCCACAATTCCCCCATCCTCTTAGGAAGTATTAGACAATAGAATAATAGATGCAGGAGTAGGCCACTCGGCCCTTCGAGCCAGCACCGCCATTCAATGTGATCATAGCTGATCATCCACAATAAGTACCCCGTTCCTGCCTTCTCCCCATATCCCCCGACTCTGCTATCTTCAAGAGCTCTATCTAGCTCTCTCTTGAAAGTATCCAGAGAACTGGCCTCCACTGCCCTCTGAGGCAGAGAATTCCATACTCACAACTCTCTGTGTGAAAAAGTGTTTCCTCATCTCCGTTCTAAATGGTTTACCCCTTATCCTTAAAATGTGGCCCCTGGTTCTATGAAGCTCCTTCAGAAACTTGTATTTTCAATACGACCATTCTCCAAAGAGTACCTTCCCAACCTGCTTAACTTTTTTAGGACAATTAATTTATCTCAGGAATCAAAGTGAATATTTTCGATCCAAAGTAAGTATGAAAATTAATAGAAAAATAAATAAATTATCCAACACTTACAAATTTTTTTTTCTTTGTTACCATACCGCTGTATGATTTAACCATTAATCAGAGAGTGTCATTCAATTCAGTTATTTTGGCTAAAGTTTCTGAACATTTGATTCCAGCCCTCAAGCCTGATCTGACTTTTTGACGACCTATCTGATCTGTATGTTAGTCCCATCTACCCAACAACATCCAAAATTGTCCAGGTATTGGTCTAGTCATAGAAAAACAGTAAATTCAGCTAAATAATGCTCCGTTAATCCACTCTCCAGCACTTTCTTTTTTATTTAAATCTTTGTATTTGAATTACACAGCAATTTGCATACATACAATGATAACGGACAGTGATAGTCAGGACATAATTGTGCAACAGTATGTAAGCGACCCTCAAAGCCCTTAACCTTACCCCCCCCTCAATCCACCCGAATCAGGTCGGAACCAAACGGGGACAAACAACACTCACATACATACACATCCACACACATACGATAAGATAAACGAAACAAAATGTACAAAAAACAAAAAAAGTGTGGGGGGGGGGGGGGGTTGAAGGGAGAGCAGCTGCAATAAGACAGAGCTGTGATAGAAGGCACTCAGTCCTCTTCCGAGTCTGGAAACAAGTTGAGAGAGTTAACAAGTTCCAGGAAAGGGTTCCATGTATCTAGGAATGTCTTGGTAGAGCCTTTGAGAGAAAACCTAAGTTTTTCAAGCTTTAAATTGTAGAGCACCTCCTTGATCCAGCAGGTGTGTGTCGGGGGACAGGTAAGCCTCCGGTTAAGCCAGATCAGTCTCCGTGCAGATCCCGGGGCTAACAAGGTGTAAAAAGCCAGGACCCGCTTCAACGCAACAGAGAGGTTGGTGTTGGGAGGAGTACCAAAAATAGCTGACAGTGGGTTTGGAGGAATAGTCTGGCCATAGGCTCTGCTTATCACGTCGAAAGCACGCCTCCAAAATGCTGCCAGCTTAGGGCAAGACCAAAACATATGGCTATGGTTGGTAGGGGATTGATTACATCTGTTGCAGGTGTCCTTGACAGCGGGGTATATTCTAGATAATCTTGCGTTTGTGTAGTGGACTTTGTGAAGGACTTTGTATTGGATTAGGCCATGACAGGCACCAATGGAGGAAGAATGGATCAAATCCAAGGCTGAGTCCCATTGCTGGTCTGTTAGTTTCATATTCAGCTCGCCCTCCATGCAGCTTTTAATGAGGTATGAGGATTCAATATTACTGACCCTAACAAGTTATACAAAAATGAGATGCCTTTCTTCCAGTTGGGATCTAGAGCTAGGATGGAATCGGTCAGGGTTTCAGGGGGGCGATTTGGGAAGTGAGGGAATGTCTTCTTCACAAAATCCCTAATCTGGAAAAAACGGAAAAGGTGGGAGTTTGGGAGGCTGTAGTTGGACGAAAGCTCCGCAAAGGACGAAAAAATGCCATCCTTGTATAGGTTTTTGATACTACTGATACCATTACTATGCCAGGTTTTGAATGCGGAGTCTGTACTTGAAGGTTTAAAGATGTGATCATTAAGCAGTGGGGTCAAGATGGAAGGGCCTTGTAAACCAAAGTTTTTCCTGAGTTGACTCCATATCTTGAGCGAAAGGGAAGCAATTGGGCCTGCACCCACAGATGTTGTAGAAATGTGGAGTTTGGAGCATAGAACAGACTGCAACGGGAGATGTGAACTCGCCTTTTCCATGTGTCCCCAGGTCGGTAGGTGGTCGCAATCATCATTCATCCAATACAGGATTTTTTGCAAGTTAGCTGCCCAATAGTATCGCCTAAAGTCAGGAAGTGCCAAACCGCCGTCACTCTTAGGAAACTGTAGTATCGTCTTTCGAATTCTAGCCGGTTTGCTACCCCATAACAATTTAGATATTCTCCTTTCTAATTTATCAAAAAAAGATTTAGTGATAAGTATAGGGACATGCTGGAAAAGATACAGGAATTTGGGTAGGACGACCATCTGGACCAGATTTATCCAGGCTGCAAGGGATAATGGTAAAACTGACCAGCGGTCAAAGTCTCTTTCAGCTTTCTCAACCAGAGGCAGGAAGTTTGTGCGGAACATATCAGATATAGGTGTTGTGATAAAAACGCCGAGGTAGCAAAACCCGTCCTCCGCCCATTTAAACGAGGTTAAAGAGTGGGGGAGCTGCTTAGCCAATGAGTTAATCGGTAATAGCTCACTTTTTTGGTAGTTAAGTTTTTAACCAGAGTACGCACCGAACCGTTCTAAAATATTCGTAATCACAGGGAGAGAGCTGACTGGATTCGAGATGTACAGAAGCAGGTCATCCACATACAATGAGACTTTATGAGTTGTGTCAAACTGTGTAATACCTTTAAAGTCATTCTCTGAGCGTAACCAAACCGCCAAGGGATCTATCGCAACAGCAAACAGGAGTGGTGATAATGGGCAACCCTGCCTGGTACCTCTCCGAAGGAGGAAGTGGGTTGTTTGTTTGTACTGAGGCCACCGGGGACGAGTATAACAAACTGACCCAAAGAATGAAACTATTGCCGAGGCCAAACCTGTCCATCGCCTCATATAGGTACCTCCACTCGACCCCGTCAAAAGCTTTTTCGGCGTCGAGGGAGACCACTATCTCCGGGGTCTCACTACTTGGTGAATGGATGATGTTAAGGAGATGCCTAGTATTGTGGGAGGACTGTCTGCCTGGCATGAACCCCGTTTGATCTAATGAGATAATAGAGGGCATCACTTGTTGAAGACGGAGCGCAAGGACTTTAGAGAGGATTTTGAGGTCCACATTCAGGAGTGAAATTGGTCTGTAGCAACTACAAAGCAGGGGATCTTTCTCCTTTTTAAGAATTAGGAAAATAGTAGTCCACGACAAGGTGGGCGGTAGGCGACGATGTAGAAACGCCTCATTGTACATATCTCTCAGGACAGGTGCGAGGCGAGCAGGGAAAGCTTTGTAATATTCTACAGTGAAGCCGTCAGGGCTGGGCGACTTTCCGCTTTGCAATGATGTGATGGCCGCTTGGACCTCAGCAACAGTTATGGGACCACCCAAGTCTCTCGTGGCTTCATCGTCAATTCGGGGAAACGTCATACTACGGAGCATGTCATCTACAGTGGGAGGACAATCGGAAGCATATAGTTCAGCGTAGAATTTAGCAAATGCTTCATTAATTCTAAGAGGATCAGTGTGGATCTCCCCTAAGCTAGATCTAATGGCTCGAATTAGCCTTGAAGTCGCCTCGGTTCTGGCCTGATACGCCAGAAACGTCCCAACTTTATCCCCAGATTCAAAAAAGTGTTGCCTAGATTTAAGCAGTCGTAGCTTGGCTTTATTAGTAGTTGTGAGGTCAAAGTCTGTTTGTAACCCAAGGCGTTCTTTATAAAAATTAGGGTCTGGGTCAGATGCATATTTGTCATCAATGTCCTTTATTTTTCGTCACAGGTCTGTCATTTGGGTCTTTTCAGGTTGGAGACAAAAGAGATAAATTGGCCCCTAATATAGGCTTTTGAAGCTTCCCAGAGTATACCTCTTTCTATGTCCGTCAAGTCATTCAGCTCGAAATATAAAATGATTTGGGAGTGCAAGAATTGCTTGTAGTGCGCCTCTGCTAGTAATGAGGAGTTGAACCTCCACTGTTTAAAGGGGTTAGTTCATTTATGAAAGTGGAAATCGAGGGAAGTCGCAGTGTGATCTGATATCACGATACTATGATACTCGCTGGATTTGATTTTGGAGAGCAGTCCGTTATCTAAGAGGAAGAAGTCTATACGGTATAGGTGCGGTGCACGTGGGAAAAAAATGAAAATAATTTAGTTGTGGGAAATGGATGTCTCCATGGTGAGCCCAAGTTGTTTGGCAAAAGCATGCAAAGTCCTACCTGATTTAGTTAAAGTAGAGGCTTTGTTCGAAGATCTGACCAGTATAGTGTCTTGGACCAGATTAAAATCTCCACCCACAATGATGTGGTGATTTTCAATGTTTGGGAGAGATGTAAAAAATTTGGTTACAAATGAGCTGTCATCCCAGTTGGGACCGTAAATACTGGGCAAAATATGACAGGTGTGTCTTGCAGTTTGCCAGAAACCATGACAAAGCGGCCAGCAGGGTCCTCTACAGTTTTCTGTGGTTCGAACATAACGTTTTTACGAATCAGGATAGCAGCACCCTTAGCCCTGTCATTAAATTTTGAATGAAATAAGTGGCTAATCCAGCCTCTCTTAAGCCGTGTTACCTCTCTGTTGCAAATGTGGGTCTCTTGAATAAAAAATATATCGCCCTTAAGCTGTTGCAAGAGGGCCAAGATCCTATCAGTCTTAGTAGGACCCCCCCATCCCCCTCACGTTCCACAAGACAAATCTAAGAATGTCGTTTGTGTTGGCCATATTTAGCTATATCCAAGCGAGTGGGCAGAGCGCTGTAGTACTGCAAGATGAGTCGGAAGAGCGCATCGAAGCCAGCTGCAAAGAGTGGGTGTGTGGGGGGGGGGTTGGAGAAGTATAAAATAAATTAAAAAAAATAAAATAAAATAATAATAATAAAAATAATAAAAAATAAATAAAATAAAAATAAAAACAAATAATACATACGTACACACACAACAAACAATCAGGACACATATCACCTAGCCATCTTTCAAACCCGAGTCCTGACCTGAGATCCCCAATGTCCCAACCGAACCTTGAGTGCCTATTACGCCAAGGTACGTTGTCCTCGCATCCACATGGAGTTGTCCGATCTTAACTCGCAATAATATTTCCATCTCCCAAAGCAACAAAATCGTTCAATGTCAGTAAAGTAACATAAAATAAAATAAATGTAGTAATGATAACAATGAAAATAATAATTAAAAAAATAGAAAATAGAAATAAAGTAAAGTAAACATAAATGAATGAATACAAAGTTAAAATAATAGCCATGGTAGGTGTGCTACCAATGACATTGCTAACACTAATGGTAATAATAGTAGTGATGATAGTAATAATAAGACAAAGCAAATTAACAAAATGGTGATACTAAATAAGTAAGCCAACGTATAAATGAAACAAGAATAGCTTCCTTTGTTATAACATAGTATAACTTAAAGTTGACAAGGTATAAAGAAAGAGTTAGCGTTAGAGAGATTAGCAAATTGAAAACTGGGTTCTTGGATTAAAGCACAGGGCAGAAGTACATCAATTAAGTATTATTAAACAAAAACGCTGTAAGAACTAATTGGTGTACTATTGATTATATGAGTTCTTATCAGTCCCAGACAGTCCGCTATGAAGACTAGTGTAAACAAACGGTTCGAATGCTGGCAACATTACCAGCCAGCTGCTAAAAACAAGACAGAGATCAGATCACGAACCACAAAGTGGGTCCCTTAAGCCCAATTTTATAGCATGTGCAGGGGAAGAGCCTTTCAAGTATGATTACACATAAACATTATAAGGAAAAGGTGGTATAACATATTCATGAATCGTGGTGAGTTCTTACCGGCCTCATTTCAGGGGACAGGGGTCTAGTATAATCAGCAAGGCCGAGCGCTAGTTGCTAAGAGCAGTCAGGCTAAAGTTATGAGCTAAAGTTAGCCCATAAGGTTAGCCCAGTAGGTTAACCGGGCCCCTGTGCCACTCGGATGTAGACGTACCGAGCGAAGTCAGTCATATGTGGGTCCCGGTCTGTGTCGACGGTAAGATGAAATGAAATCCTGAGCATCCTCGGGAGATGTTAACCGTCGCCTCTTTCCTTCCGTGATGAACTGCTTGGCTGGATAATGAAGGGAGGGTTTGAGACCCAGGTTGTACAGCTCCTTCATAACGTCTCGGCATGCGAAGCGTTGTTCAGCTATCTCGGGACAGTAGTCTTCAAAAATGTGGATCGGGATGTCCTTGTACTTCAGCTTACTCCTCTGCCTCCGAGCCTCACGCACCACCAACTCGCGGATCTGGAATCTATGGAAGCAAATCACAACTGCTAGCGTATGGTGGGCTCGATCTAGCTCCGGGGCTGATTCCAGTGTGTGTTCGCCAAGAGTCTCGAGCAAGAGTTGAGAGAAAAAAGCTGTTGTTTGGGGGCCTTCGATGTTCTTGGGGAGACCGACTATCCTTATGTTATTTCGGCGACTCCTGCCTTCCAGGTCGATAAGCTTAGACTTCAGCTTGACGTTCTCTTCGGTCACCATAGTTAGCATTGTCTCCATAGCTCGCATGTCTTGGCTGGTGGTATCGGCAAATGACTCTAATGACGAAAGACGCTGTTGTTGGTCTAGAATAGTGGTCTGGATATTGTCCAGCTTCGTTTCCAGTTTGGTGAACGCTGCGTTGAGTTCTGCCAGTAGCGATGCCTTGTGCTCTGTTAACATGGCTGCTAGCGTAGCCATGATGGTGCTGATCATCGAGTCTTCCGTCGTAGGCTCCTCTTTCCTCTGCCTGGCATTTTTGCGGTGTGGAGATGTGCTGTCGATGGTGTTTAAATATTTATGGGTAGTTATAAAACTTAGGCTGAGCTATAATAACAGTTGAAGGTGAACAGATTGGGAGCGTGGAAAAGTGCGACTACTCCAGCATGTCGCCCCGCCCACCCCCACTCTCCAGCACTTTCTAACAGTTACTGTTAACATTTAGTCATTTGATAACATTTAGTGTTTGATAAGTAACATGTGACATTTAAATGCAATGACCATCTCCAACAAGCGAGAGTCTAGTCACCTACTCTTGTTCAGTGAGATTACTCTTGTCAATTCCAATGCCATCAATCTCTCAAGATTGATGGCATTGCTTGAAGAGCTCATTGGACCAATGACATAAATTCAGAACCTGCAAGAGCTGTTCTGAGTTTAGATATCCTGCAACAAGTGAGTCATCTCGGATTCACCAAGCTTTTCCATATCTATAAAACCATATAACGTATGTTTTGGAAAACTCTTCACTTGCCTGGATAAGTGTGGCACTAGCACACTCAATAAGCCTGACATCAGTCAAGAACTATGCAGCTCACTTAATTTCACATGCATTCTTCCTATTTTAATATTTACACCCTTCGGCACTATTGCACTATGATAATAGTGTTTAGCAGCAACAAGATCACAAAGGCCTCTTTAACTGCATCCCTCAAATCTAAAGGGATAAGCACAGCAAGTATAATAAAATATTGCACTGTGGCACAGCGGTAGAGCTGCTGCCTTACAGCGAATGCAGCGAACCCTAACATGAAGATGCTGATGTAATTTCTCAGAATTTCACCAAGCTTCCCGGGTTTTCATGGGCGTAGCTTTGTGATTCCTTTCTGACGAGTCACCATCTCCCGAGTTTTCATGGGAGCAAATCCCCTCTTAAAGAGCTAATAGTCAAATCTAATAGTCAAATCTAAAATGCAGTCGTTCTTCTACATGGTCTAGTAAAACTAAAGAATGGCTCAGTGCCAGGTCTGAAAGACTTTGTAAATTATATGGAACACAATATGGAGAACTGGTTGTCTTTTCAATAAAGAACTTAAGATGGAATCCTGCAGTAATAACGTGCTTCATTCAAAGCCAGAAAGAAGCCTAGATTGAAAAAAAATAGCTGCTCCAGAGATAAGTAATAACTTGGGGGTACACAAAAAGCTGGAGAAACTCAGCGGGTGCAGCAGCATCTAAGGAGCGAAGGAGATAGGCAACGTTTCGGGCTGAAACCCTTCTTCAGACTAATAAGTAATAACTTGTTATTGGATTAGCTTGATTTGGACCCATTTTTCTTATATTCTGAAAGGCTGCAGAATCTTTCAGTCATGCTATATTCAGACTTGGTAGGTGTGTTTTACTGATAAGGAAAATGTATAATTGTGCTAACTCTTCTTTGTTCTGTGAGTGGGACATCCCGAGAAGCACTGAAGCACGGTTGTTGGCGCATTGTTACCGGTTATTCGCACTCCCGTCCCTAATGAAACAAATACAGATTGCCGCTGGTTTAACCTTCAACAGTTTTTTTGTTAGCTATCTGCTTTTTAGAAATGAAACGTTGACACACCTCAATCCATCCTGTCAGGTGCATCTGTTTCTGACTCTGTCATAGAGTGTGATGATTCTGCTAAAGAACTAAATAAAATAAGTTAGCAGCCTATCTCTCATGATACTCTTGCAGTGTGGAGATGCCCCCCACCCATGTGTTTCCTCCTTCTACCTTTACTGCTGTCGGAGCATTAGGAGAACCTGGTAAGTCCGTCCCAGCGAACCGCAAACCTTGCGTACCCATTTCTTTATAAGACAGTCTCCCTGCTTCCACCTTAGTAAAGCAGTCAACAAAGGCAATTCAACATTCGCTGCTCTCCACCCAACAATGGATTTCTCTCAAACTCAATCAAGGCCAGAAATATAGTCGGGTCATCTCCGACCGTCATTATGATGGAAATTTATAACTTCATCGCATTCTTGGTCCAAGTATTCTTAGGTCTACCATTAACAATTTCAGCTGGGCTCAGTCTAGAATTTCAATGCAGACATGACTCGCATTTGAAATAAAGCTATGGGGAGTAATTTAATCCAACCAATTCCAGTCTCTGCCTTCAATTTAGCTAATTTAGTTTTCAGGGTCTGATTTCCTTTCTACAATCCCAGCACCCGTAGTCGATAAGCCATGTAATTGCCTGCTAGAAGCCCATCTGTTCACAAAATTCTTATTACATGCGCCCAATAAAATGTGGACCATTGTCTGAACCAAGTCGAATAGGGATACCAAATCTAGGGACAATTTCTTTCATTAACACCTTGACAACAGTAGCCGCTTTGTTGTCAAGGGTTGGATAAGCTTCGATCCACCTGCTATCAACTATGATAAGTACATATCTGTATCCCTGACACCTTTCTTATTCAATGTAATCCATTTGTTATGTCTCAAAAGGACCCACGTGCAACGGTGCCTTTCCATCACCACAACCTATTTCCTTTCCAGATTGTATATCTTCTGGCAAACCAGCAACTACTGGTTCTCCATTTTGCCTCGTCAGTCGGGGCTTGCAATATTCAGCAAGATCCCGCATTCAGGTTTCTCGTACTGTCTGACTGGCCTACACAGTGTTTCCCCAAATGTTGGGATTACTATAGAATCATATATGGGGCTCTAACCATAAAACTTTGCTGTTGTCAGCCTGGGAAACCATCCTCTACATGATGAATCAATTCATTGCTTTAATAACACAGAATCCTGAGAAGAAACCCCCCTGTGGCTCGGGGTGTCAGACTGATCCATGTATGTCTCACTGCAGAATGCAGGGATAGCAACATAAAGCCAGTACATTCTGCGAGTGAGAGGAGTGAAATTGAAGAGTTTTTATTTCTTTAAATGTTATGTTACACATAATACGGCACGGACACTGACTGCTGAGAGTTTATTTCTATGGGTCTTGACAATAACTTTTAGTTATAAGTCCATTAACTGTACCCAACGTGCTTCTCCTCATAGTTGCTGCAGCAAGTAGGACCCACTCTCTCGGGTTTCACCCTCTGGTGTCCCAGTATTGGATATCCTTAACACACAGTTCTTCTGACCAAGTACAACGAGTATGGGAAATTGACATGTGTTTAACTGTTTTCCCCATCTGACTCACTGCTAACTCTCCTCCCACATGGGCTAAGGCCAATGTCAAGCTTTTTCATGCTTCTCGTTGTTGCCGTTTCTTGCAAATCAACGGGAGCCCTGAGTGAAGTCTGCCTGTGCTTTGCCTTTCCCTTTTCAATTGTTTTTCCCCTCTCTGACCCTGCTAACTCTCCTCCAATAGGCGGACCAATCATGCTGTTTTTTCCCGCTGTTCTTTGTCGCTGCTTTTCTTCAAATCCAAGAAGCTCTGAGTGAAGTCTGTCCTGTGCCCCTGATTTTTCAACTGTTTTCCCCATCTGACTCACAGATAACTCTCCTCCCACTCGGGCTGGAGCCAATTCAGTGCTTTTCCTGCTTCGGGCTCTGGGTCTCTTTCTTTCCAAATCCAAGGAGCTCTGTGGAAGTCCTCCTGTGCCTCTGCTTTTCAACGTGTTCCCCATCTACACACTGGCTACTCTCCTCCCACGCGGGCTAGAGCCAAATTAGTCTTTTTTCCTCCCCTGCTTCTCTTTGGTTGCTGTTTCTTCCAAATCCAACGGAGATCCTGTGAAGTAATGCCTGTGCTTTAGCCCCGTCCTTTTCAACTGTTGTCCCAATCTGACTCACTGCTAACTCTCCTCCCACTCGGGCTGGAGCCAATCAGTGCTTTTTCCTCATCACTTGTTGCAGTTTCCTGCTTCAAAATCCACGAGATCCGATGAATTATGCCTGTGCTTTGCCCCTCCTTTTCAACTGGTTTTCCCCCAACTGACTCACGCTAACCGCTCTCCCACATCGGGCTAGAGCCAATCATGCTTTTTCAATGGTGCGCTTGTGGGTGCTGTTTTCTTTCCTTCAAAGCCATGGGAGCTCTGAGTAAGTCCTGCTGACTAGGACCGCGCAGGGGCTATTGTTTTCCCACCCTCGGATCACTGCTAACACTTCTCCCACTCGGGCTAGAAGCCAATCAAACAATGCTTTTTTTCTGCTTCATCTTTGTGGCAGTTTCTTCCAATCCGTAAGGAGATCTCAGTTAATCTCCTGTAGTGCCCAGCTTTTCAACTGTTTTCTTCCCCTTCTGACTCACTGCTGACTCGCCTCCCAATCGGGCTAAGAAGCCAATCAGTGTTTTTTTCCCAGCTGCTCTTTGTGCTGTTTCTTCATATCCACACGGGAGCTCTGGTGAAGTCTTCCGGTTGCCTCTGCTTTTCAACTGTTTCCCCTTCTGACTCCACTTCTGCTGACTCCCTCCCACTCGGCTAGAGCCAACAGTGCTTTCATCTTCTCTTTGATTGCTGTTTCTTCCTAATCCACGGGAGCTCTGAGTGAAGTCTGCCTGTGCTTTGCCTCTCCTTTTCAATTGTTTTCCCCCTCTGACTCACTGCTAACTCTCCTCCCACTCGGGCTAGAGCCAATCAGTGCTTTTCCCTGCATCTCTTTGTTGCTCTTTCTTCCAAATCCACAGGAGCTCTGAGTGAAGTCTGCCTGTGCGTCTGCTTTTCAACTGTTTTCCGGTACTGACACACTGCTAACTCTCCTCCCACTCGGGCTGGAGCCAATCAGTGCTTTTTCCTGCTTCTCTTTGTTGCTGTTTCTTCCAAATCTACGGGAGCTCCGAGTGAAGTCTGCCTGTGCTTTGCCGCTCCTTTCCAACTGTTTTCCCCCCTCGGTCTCACTGCTAACTCTCCTCCCAGTCGGGCTAGAGCCAATCAGTGCCTTTTCCTGCTTCTCTTTGTTGCTGTTTCTTCCTAATCCACGGGAGCTCTGAGTGAAGTCTGCCTGTGCTTTGCCTCTCCTTTTCAATTGTTTTCCCCCTCTGACTCACTGCTAACTCTCCTCCCACTCGGGCTGGAGCCAATCAGTGCTTTTTCCTGCTTCTCTTTGTTGCATTTTCTTCCAAATCCACGGGAGCTCTGAGTGAAGTCTGCCTGTGCGTCTGCTTTTCAACTGTTTTCCGGTACTGACACACTGCTAACTCTCCTCCCACTCGGGCGGAGCCAATCAATTGGCATTTTTCCTCTTCTCGTTGTTGCTGTTTCTTCTAAATCCACTGGAGCTCTGAGTGAAGTCTGCCCGTGCCTCTGATTTTCAACGGTTTTCCTCATCTGACTCACTGCTAACTCTCCTCCCACTCAGGCTACAGCCAATCAGTGCTTTTTCCTGCTTCTCTTTGTTGCTGTTTCTTCCAAATCTACGGGAGCTCTGAGTGAAGTCTGCCTGTGCTTTGCCGCTCCTTTCCAACTGTTTTCCCCCTCGGTCTCACTGCTAACTCTCCTCCCAGTCGGGCTAGAGCCAATCAGTGCCTTTTCCTGCTTCTCATTGTTGCTGTTCCTTCCAAATCCACGAGTGCTCTGAGTGAAGTCTGCCTGTGCTTTGCCTCTCCATATCAACTGTTTACCCCCTCTGATTCACTGCTAACGCTCCTCCCACTTGGGCTAGAGCCAATCAGTTCGTTTTCATGCTTCTCTTTGTTGCTGTTTCTTCCAAATCCACTGGAGCTCCGAGTGAAGTCTGCCTGTGCTTTGCCTCTCCTTTTCAACTGTTTTCCCCCTCTGACTCACTGCTAACTCTCCTCCCACTAGGGCTGGAGCCATTCAGTGCTTTCTCCTGCTTCTCTTTGTTGCTGTTTCTTCCAAATCCATGCAAGCTCTTTGTGAAGTCTGCCTGTGCTTTGCCTCTCCTGTTCAACTGTTTTCCCCCTCTGACTCACTGCTAACTCTCCTCCCACTCGGGCTAGAGCCTATCAGTGCTTTTTCCTGCTTCTCTTTGTTGCTGTTTCTTCCAAATCCACAGGAGCTCTGAGTGAAGTCTGCCTATGCTTTGCCTTTCTTTTTTCTTTTCCACTGTTTGTTGTCATCAGCGGTGCTTTTTCCTGCTTCTCTTTGGTATCTTCCTTGCTATAGGTGCGACTACCCCCTTTACTTGCCGGGGTGTTTGGTTGGGATGTAGTCACAGTGGTGATTACGTGCAGTGAAACTTTACTATATGCTAATAAACTTATTGGGTCATTACTTGGAACGTTGTTTATTAGCTCTACACCCTCTCTCCAAGTCCTTCCCCCATCCTAGTTCTCCGACTAGTTTCATTGTCTCACTTCCTCAAGAAGGGTCTCAACCCGAAACGTCAGCTATTCCTTTTCTCCAGAGATGCTGCCTGACACACTGTGTTACTCCAGCACTTTGGGTCTATCTTTGGTTTAAACCAGCATCTGCAGTTCCTTCCTACACAGTTTCACAGTTGTTCCAATTAATTTTACTGATTGTGTGCCTCCTTGTCACCTTCCCCACAGCCAACAATGAACCATTCTACATTTTCCTTGACCAGCGTCTGCATTGATTTGTCATTTTCACACCTCACCCTTCAATATCTCTGGACTCCTACTCCCCTGACTCAGTCTGAAGTAGGATCTGTACCTGAAACGTCATCTATTCCCTCTGTCCAGAGATGTTGCCTGTCCCGCTGAGTTACTCCAGCATTTTGTGTGTATCTTGGAATGTAAACCAGCATCTGCAGTTCCTTCCTACCCTTTCCTTCTCCCCAGAGATGTTGCCTGATCCACTGAGTTACTCCAGCATTTTGTGCGTCTATCTTGGTTATGAACCAGCATCTGCAGATGCTTGTGTTAACGAAGAAACTGCAGATGCTGGAGAATCGAGGGTTACACAAAAAGCTGGAGAAACTCAGCGGGTGCAGCAGCATCTAAGGAGCGAAGGAGATAGGCGACGTTTCGGGTCGAGACCCTTCTTCAGACTGGTGGAGTCTCGACCCGAAACGTCGCCTATCTCCTTCGCTCCTTAGATGCTGCTGCACCCGCTGAGTTTCTCCAGCTTTTTGTGTAACCACCTGCACATGCTTCCTGCACAAGTGAACCAAGAGCGGATTCTGCGCAGTGACGTCGCTGGCGAGCGCGCCTACGTCACGTGGCCCTGCGACGTCAGGGCGCCGAGCCCTACCGATCCCGCACCAGTGGCCGTCAGTCGGCACCAGCCCCTGTGGTAAGTTTGTAAACAGCGTTAAACGGCGACCGCCATGGCTTGCGCTGCCCGATGATCTGAATGCCGTCCGTTTGCGCTGTCGGCTCCGCTTGCGGGCGTGTCGGCGGCGATCGGGTGTATGGCAGTGGGTGTGTTCGCCAACCTTCCCCGTGAATATGGCGACGTTCCCCGGCCGCTGTGTCCTGGGGCGGGATCCGCGATGCTGTCAGCTGCACCAGGTTGGCAGTCGAGCTCTCTCCTGTAGATTTAAATGTTGCACACCATCAGAACCAAGTGCCCACTTTTGATCAGATGGGAGTGGCCTTGGTCTGATATGATCACGACGGTGTTTACGGCGGTCACGTTTGTATGAATTGAATGTATTGAATGGTCTGTTTTGTTGAGAATCCGGCCTATATCCCATTTCACAACAGGCTGTTCGTATTTATCATCAGCACCACTGCACAGCGAACTAGCAGTCATTGGTGATGTTAAAGGCTGTACTGGTTATATTGAAGTTCATTATGTTTCACAATTATCAATATTCAAAGTTCAAAATCTGCTCCACTTAAAACAAAATGATTGTGGTAGGACTATAGCTTGAAATAGGGTGAAAGCCCGAGGTAAGGGAAAGCACGGGGCCATTGATAATTACTCCATTTGTTTACCAAAGAGTTTTTTTTTCCTTAATGCTGCAGATTTTTCAGTTTGCAGATGATGTGTTTTTGTTGCTGGGAAGCCCAAGCAGTGGAGGCCAATTCACTGGATGTTTTCAAGAGAGTTAGATTTAGCTCTTAGGGCTAAGGGAATCAAGGGATATGGGGAAAAAGCCGGAACGGGGTGCTGATTTTGGATGATCAATGATCATATTGAATGGCTGGCTGGCTCGAAGGGCCAAATGGCCTACTCCTGCACCTATTTTTATGTTTCTATGTTTCCACAGGCGAGACTTCAAGAAGTTTGGGACAGGGTAAATTGAGAAAAAAGACTAGGCGATGATTAGCTTAGGGTCTAAAATCATGTATATTGTAGAAAAATACAAAGGGCTAAGTTAAAAAACTTTACTGAGGTTTGAGAAGAATGATTGTGATAAGGCTGGTGAAGTTCAAGAGAAATTAGGACAGGATAATTGCAGTAATGATTTTTTTAGTACCACAAGGAGCAGGTACAATACAAAGTAAGGGGAAATTCTGACAAAAAAATCTGATTGAATATGTTGGAGAAGTAATAAAAAAATGCCTGCACATTGGATCAATATTGGATATTAGGTTCATTTTGACTTTGCATGCTTCTGGTTTGCTGAGAAAAAAACAGGAAAGAGGAAGCAGATTTCTTTTGTTGGAATAAAGTGATAACTGTATTTTAAGGTCAGAAAGGCAGTGGAGTTCAAGAATAGCCATAAAAAGAGCAATAAGTGAAGGTATTAAGTGCAAAGATCGTTTAACTCGAAATGAGATTTACTGGAGGTAACAGGAAAGTATTGAATAATTAAAAAATATTTCTGTTGCCCCATTGGAAGGCTTTTGAGCAGATTATAACGTAACCGCAAGAGGACTAGTGGGAAGCACTGAATGCAATCTCTAAGGGAAAATATAAAATTGAATCAGCATACCAATTATTGGGTTGGATAATGAGCAGAAGCTACTTTTGAAGGTTTGAAATGGGAGAAAAAGCAGCCCACAGAAACTCTTGCTTTGAGGAATTTCTTTAGAACTATCTATTCACAGCTGGTGATAAAAGGAAATGTGTTGTTTAAGAGGAGGTCATACAATAGTGTATAAAGGTGCCTCATTTTGTTAATTTACTTTTATCTAATAGATAATTAACCAAAGTGTTTGTCTTTCGTATGACTTTATAGGAGTTTATTGTTAACCCATGGAGATCATAGCTGATCTGTAACCTAATTCTGCTGATCTGCATTCATCCCACAACTCTTCTGACTTTTAGGTAACAAATATGAATCAGCATATTATTTTAAATGAACAATTGGCGCAATATCAAATATCATTTGTAGAAGAAAACATTTGCATTGCCCTTAATATGTGAAATGTTTCCCGATTTCAGTTGTAAAAGGTCTGTCTGTTTAGACTGTGTTCACAAATCCCAACAAAAATTGGTGATCAGTATGAAAACTCTGATATCAGTTCCCATGATTTTTTTCACAATTAAATCAAAATGCCACTTAACCTACTACACTCTTTGAAATGTTAATTGTTCTGATACTTGTAGTTGCTATTTCTTGGTTTAAGATGCAAGTTTAACAATGGGGTAACTGAAATATTTTTATTATTCCAAACTCTCCTGTTACCTCCAGCAATTATAATTTAGAGTTAATTCATGTTTGCAATTAATACCTTCACTTAAATAGAAAATGTATACTTTATGCACCTATTATGATAAATCTATTTGAAAAATGGTTGGTGGAGTTAAATGCAATATAATGCCTGTTTAAATTATGGCAATGATTTATTTTCTGCTCTTTAGTATTTACAGCAACTTTGATCATGTTATTGAATTAACAAAGACCCAATATAAAAAAAATGCTTAAAGTGTGGATGAGGTGGGTCAAAGGGCAATTGCCAATTTTATGATATTGCACTGATTGACCATTAATTGCAAAAATAACTTATAAGCTTTTTTGTTTGTGAAAAGGTTTTTCCCGCATTGCAGAAAGTAAATAGCTCCCAACTTGCTGTGACTTTGAAATCTGTCTTGTCTACTTAAATGCTCATGTGCAGGGAATATTGCATGCAGAAGGTAGTGATAAAACTAGGTTATTTCCATGTATGTATTATTTTAATTTCTATGAAATAGTGGTGTTGTTATCTCTTTATGAAAACTATCTTTTGCATATGTGATTAAAATGTCAGTGACCGGAAATGTTAACACCATTTCTATCCTCAACTCTGTCTGACTTCCTGAGTTAAGTTTGGAGATACAGTGTAGAATCAGGCCCTTCAGCCCACTGAGTCTGCACCGACCGGTGATTCCCACACACTAATGCTATCCTCCACTAGGGACAATTTTTACATTTATATCAAGCCAATTAACCTACATACTTATACATCTTTGGAGTGTGGGAGGAAACCAAAGTTCTCAGAGGGTCACGGAGAGAACGTACAAACCACGTACAGACTACACCTGTGGCCAGAATCGAACCCGGATCTCGGCGCTGTAAGTGCTGTAAGGCACAAACTCTACCGCTGCGGCACTGAGGAGCCCCGGTATTTCCAGCATTTTCTGGTTTTGTTTCAGAGCTCCAAAATCTACAGTTCTTCCTTTTTCATTGCTCTTCATATTTATCAGTCTGGACAACAGGAAAGCTGGAAAATGTAACTAAATTATCCTGCCCTGATATCTATGCTTAGTTTTTCTACTTATAGTTGGTGAAATTGTTGACCAGTTTTTGTTTTTTTACCAATCTCCCAGAATTCCTAGTGGCCAAAGGCTTTCTAAACCGCAGGTCTTGAATGAATAAGATTGTACATAGATATATATGTAAGATAGAGAATATGAATGCTTTTTGTATATATTCAATTTAAAATAGTCATAATAGAATATTAAGAAACATATAATTCTCACTTCGTAGAAAACACATCATTATTCGGTAGTTTGATTTCACAAAATGGCGTAATTTTGTTACCATTCTGTGGCTTTTGGTCCAAGTGTGTAATGTCCTGCTATCACATAGTTTCTTGGTACTGTTCCTCTCTTTTTACAATGAGCAATAGGGGATAGAGATTGTTGAGATTAGATGTAGAAACAATGAACTGCAGATGCTGGGGTTTTTTTGTTTAAAAAAAAAAATAATTATTAGAAGTAAATACATAATAAAAAGCATTTTGTTTGTTATAGTCATACATTATTAACATTTTATATTAACAATTGTATAGTAATTGTACTTATTTTTTTAATTTTTATATAAATAGAAAGTAGTAGAGAGGGGGAAAGAAAGAAACAAAAACAAAAGAAGAATGGAGTATTCAGCTGATTATGCATCATTAGAGATATGTCCGCGGATTATAAAATGTAATTCTTCATCTATTCCTTAATTCAGGTTTCAGTCAGGTTCTCGTGCTGCACCAGTTTGCCCCTCCAAATATTTAATGAATGGGGACCATATTCTTGTAAATAGTTCTTGTTTGTCCATTAAGACAAATCTTAATCTTTCCAAATGTAGGGTCTCCAACATTTCCATATTCCACATTTTAATTGTGGGGGTTATAGGGCCTTTCCAAAATTTTAATATTAATTTTTTCCCAATTATTAAACTATAATCGATAAAGGTTCTTTGATTCGTAGTAAATAATTGATTTTGTTCTAGTATTCCTAATATTATTAATTTTGAATCAGGGACCAATTTGGTAGTGACGACTTCCGAAATTATCTTAAAAATTTCCGTCCAAAATTTATTAATTTATTAAAGTGTTGACATTTATCACAAATAGGGGATACACATGGGAAGATACTATTTAATTTGGTTTTTGAATAGTGCAATCTATGTAATACTTTAAATTGTATTAAAGAATGTCGAGCATTTAACGAACAGTGATGTATATGTTGTAAGCTTTCATCCCATATTTCTGGCCTTATTATTTGACCTAGTTCATTTTCCCATGATTGCCTATATATTTCCGTCATGGGTGCATCATTATCTAATAGAATATTATAAATATAAGATATCAATTTTTCTGTGTTCGGGTGTTTATTCAAAAAACTGGGTATTCTTATGTAATTTGTTCAATAAAGGCGGAAAATTATATTTAAATAAAGAAGTATATCTCTTTGTTACATAAATTCCAAGATATTTGAGTTTTTCATTTACTATTTTAAAAGGGAATTGTTGTAATATATGTGAGTGCTTTCCATTATTGGCATGATTTCACTTTTATTCCAATTAATTCTGTAATCTGAAAACGAGCCATATTGAGTTATTAAATTTAATAAGTTAGGGATACTAACTTCAGGTTTTGTGATGTAAATTAATACATCGTCTGCGTATAAAGAGATTTTATTTTCAATGTCTTTAGTTTTATACCCATATATTTCGGGATGGGACCTCACACTTTGCTGGTTTATGTTGAAGATAGGCACAAAGTGCTGTGTGTCAGGCAGCATCTCTGGAGAAAAGGGGTGGATGATGTTTTGGGTCAGATTTCTGAAGTGCCTGAATCGCTGAGTTACTCAAGCACTTTGTGTCTATCTTTGGTGAGATTAGCTATCTGGCAATGAAACTTCATGACAATGGAGCAGGACTTGGATGTGATGATGGTCGTAACCTTAGTGGATGGTTTGGGATATCTGTTATCCAAACAATAATAAAACAGTGCAGATCAGGGCTGTTTCAATTCTACATCTTGAATTGTGTTCACTTAACTGGCATAATTATGTTTTCTACATAATAACTGGGAATTATTATTTAAATCTGCTTATCCAGTGAGTGCAAGAGAATTATGGTTGTTATGAAATTTATAATTTAATGTGCTATAAGATTATGTACTTTTATAAAATGATATACCAAAAAATGTATGCATTTATTTGATGCTCCGTTGGGGTTGGGAAACATCATCACAAACATATTCTGTTTAACTTGTGAGAAATTATATTTGTTTCACTGTGATTTCATTTGTAGGTTAATGAATAATTGCATTATCTGGTTTGATATTGTCACTTAAATGAGAGGGTCTTAAATTCTTCCCCTACATCCAATTAACTAATTTAAAGGACATTTATAATTGTTCTTAGCGTCTGCACATGAGATTAGGCAGAATTAAATGAGCTTTCCTTGACCAGTATAACTGTTATTCAAAATCAAATTATTGTTATTTTGAAGCATTTTAAGGGATGTGATGAAATAATTAAAATCTAAGGATACCCAATTTTGCTAAACTAGAAAGCACACTGAACTAAATCAAGAACAAACACTAAAAGATTCAAACCATGTAGATAAATGTAAATTCTCTCCCTTTCTTTTGATTGCTATCCAATTATTTCTCAACATTTCCTGAATAGATGCATGGTGACAATGTGAACAGACTTATTCAATAGCTTTCCAGTCCTGATGTTTAGTTCTCTTAGAGGGAATGGGTATTTGGAGTAAATGTTGTAAAGGTATCCACCCCCACCAACACCTCTGTCAGACCACTCCAGATATTCACCACTCCCTGTATGGTGAAACCTGCCCTTAAGATCCGTTTTAAATTTCTCCCCCCAACTTAAATCTGTGCCCATCTAGTTCTAGACTCCCCTGCTCTGGGAAAAAGATTCTGACTATCTCTCCTATCTATGCCAATCAAAAATTTCTCAACCTCTACAAGGTTATCCCTCAGCCTCCTACAGTGAGAACAATCCCAGCCTAACCAATCTCCTTATATGTCCTCCATTTCAGGCAACATCCTTCTGCTGCACATTCTTCTTGTGGTGTGGTGGTTAGGACCTGGTTTACACTTTACACTGAATTCTTAAGTGCAGTTGAACCCAACTCTTAAACTCAAGTGCAAATCTTAAATTCTTAAAACTTGGAACCTACCACTTTTTGGTCAGAGTTGCTTAGTAAGCTTTTATACAGAGCAAGGAAGGTTAAAAAAAATTACAAAATGAACATGTATAAACTCTCATAAAATATTTCTATATCAGTGAAGTATGTTTTTAAAACAAAGGATTATATTCTTAAACCAGCAGTTTTTGGAATAGGTTTCTCAGAACCATCGAACAAGCTTCGGATATCTGGGTTCAATTTATAGAATCAATTTATGGTGGAAGTATCAACAAAAAACTAATATTAGTATTTTGTCATCAAAAATGTGATGTTTCTAATTTCACAAATTTGAATATTTGAAATGCTCAATAAGAAACATGAAATCCACAGTATGTTTCCGTTATGGATGGAAAGCACATTCAGTTAAATTGTCATTCTGTTTATTGTAAGTGAGAATTATTTTATTTCCTGTTGACATTATTTGTCTTTTACTTTGTGGTGTCTGGTTTTGGGCAGTTATTTAGAGATTATTGTTATAGTTTTCTCACCTTGCACCCAAAAATCATTACTCGTTTTAATTATTTGTAAGAAACTTTGTACGTTGTTTTGCCGGCCAACTGATGTTGCTGTTTTGCTATGCCAATCGTTTAACAAATTTTCTCCATCCACATCATTACCAATAAGCCAAGATCCATGCCAGACCGAGAGCCAAGGGAACGGAATTCTGTATTCCAATGTTGTCTACCGAGTATGTTGCTATGTGGTGATATTGTGCAATGTTTGCAAGCAGAATCTCCAAGAATAAAATAAATGTTGAGGGTAGTATGTTCCGCAAGTTAAAATGTCTCCTTACAAGGAATATGCACCCCTGTGACTCATGCAAATGGTTATATTCTGAGGCTGGAATTCACCGATGGACTAATTAACTAGTTAACTGGAAAGGACAAGGAAAATTAATAAAACAATTTAAAATACTTTTTTCTGGCATCTAGCCTGTTTATAACACTTATTTTTTGGCACTGTCCTCTTAAGAACTTTGTCAGGTATTCTCTCACAAAGCTAACATATATTTAAGGGAAATTGTAAATAGATGCAGAAAACATGTTTTACACCATGTTTTTCTCAATTTCCCGCACGACTGCTCTCACTCTGCCCCATTCCACGTGCAGAACAGAAATTGACATCCCCCTAATGCTTTTTACCCCACTATCATCTCATCCAGCATATCATCCTCCCTGACTTGCACCAGCTCCAACAGCATCTCACCACCAGCCACATCTTCGCCATCACACCCTCGACCCTTTCTACAGACCCCACTCTCTCATGATCTGCTTTCCAATTCACCGTTCCCATCTGCTGACGCTTTCCCCTGCAATACCTGTCTTTGCATCTTCTTCCTCGCCACGAATTAGGACCTAACCAGATCTTCCGAATGAGGCAGTGATTCACGCGCTTCCCCTCCAACCTAATCTGTTAGATTCGGTGCTTGCAATGTGTCTTCTAAATCAGCAAGGCCATGAGTAGACTAGGCAATTGTTTTGCAGAGTTCCATTACTGTGTCCACAACGGACGTTTTGAGCTTCCAGTTGCATGCCACTTCACCTCCCCGTCCCATTCCCACATCTACTGCATTTGGCTCTCTCCACTCCTGCAGCATGGTCAAACACAAGCTAGAACAGTATAGAAACATAGAAACATAGAAATTAGGTGCAGGAGTAGGCCATTCGGCCCTTCGAGCCTGCACCGCCATTCAATATGATCATGGCTGATCATCCAACTCAGTATCCTGTACCTGCCTTCTCTCCATACCCCCTGATCCCTTTAGCCACAAAGGCCACATTAACTCCCTCTTAAATATAGCCAATGAACTGGCCTCAACTACCTTCTGTGGCAGAGAATTCCACAGATTCACCACTCTGTGTGAAAAATTATTTTCTCATCTCAGTCCTAAAAGACTTCCCCCTTATCCTTAAACTGTGACCCCTTGTTCTGGACTTCCTCAACATCGGGAACAATCTTCCTGCATCTAGCCTGTCGAACCCCTTAAGAATTTTGTAAGTCTCTATAAGATCCCCCTCAATCTTCTAAATTCCAGCGAGTACAAGCCGAGTCTATCCAGTCTTTCTTCAAATGGAAGTCCTGCCATCCCAGGAATCAGTCTGGTGAACCTTCTCTGTACTCCCTCTATGCAAGAATGTCTTTCCTCAGATTAGGAGACCAAAACTGTACACAATACTCCAGGTGTGGCCTCACCAAGACCCTGTACAACTGCAGTAGAAATTCCCTGCTCTTCTACTCAAATCCTTTTGCTATGAATGCCAACATACCATTCGCTTTCTTCACTGCCCGCTGCACCTGCATGCCTACTTTCAATGACTGGTGTACCATGACACCCAGGTCTTGTTGCATCTCCCCTTTTCCTAATCGGCCACCATTCAGATAATAGTCTACTTTCCCGTTTTTGCCACCAAAGTGGATAACCTCACATTTATCCACATTAAACTACATCCGCCATGCTTTTGCCCACTCATCCAACCTATCCAAGTCACCTTGCAGCTTCCTAGCATCCTCCTCACAGATAACACTGCCCCCCAGCTTAGTGTCATCCGCAAACTTGGAGATGTTGCATTCAATTCCCTCATCCAGATCATTAATATATATTGTATATAGCTGGAGTTCCAGCACTGAGCCTTGCGGTACCCCACTAGTCACTGCCTGCCATTCTGAAAAGGACCAGTTTACTCCTACTCTTTGCTTCCTGCCTGCCAGCCAGTTCTCTATCCACATCAATACTGAACCCCCAATACCGTGTGCTTTAGGTTTGTATACTAATCTCTTATGTGGGACCTTGTTGAAAGCCTTCTGAAAGTCCAGGTATAACACATCCACTGGTTCTCCCTTATCCACTCTACTAGTTAAATCCTTGAAAAATTCTATAAGATTCGTCAGACATGATTTACCTTTCATAAATCCATGCTGACTTTGTCCAATGATTTCACCACTTTCCAAATGTGCTGCTATCCCATGTTTAATAACTGACTAGCATTTTCCCCACTACCGATGTTAGACTAACTGGTCTGTAATTCCCAGTTTTCTCTCTCCCTCCCTTTTTAAAAAGTGGGGTTACATTAGCTACCCTCCAATCCAAAGGAACTGCACCAGATTCTAAAGAGTTTTGAAAAATTATCACTAATGCATCCACTATTTCTGGGGCTACTTCCTTAAGTACTCTGGGATGCAGCCTATCTGGTCCTGGGGATTTATCGGCCTTTAATCCATTCAATTTACCTAACACCACTTCCCGGCTAACCTGGATTTCACTCAGTTCCTCCATCTCATTTGACCCCCGGTCCCCTGCTATTCCCAGCAGATTATTTATGTCTTACTTAGTGAAGACAGAACCAAAGTAGTTAGTCAATTGGTCTGCCATGTCCTTGTTCCCCAGGATCAATTCACCAATTTCTGACTGCAAGGGACCTACATTTGTTTTAACTAATCTTTTTCTCTTCACATATCTATAAAAGCTTTTGCAGTCAGTTTTTATGTTCCCTGCCAGTTTTCTTTCATAATTTATTTTCCCTTTCCTAATTAAGCCCTTTGTCCTCCTCTGCTGGATTCTGAATTTCTCCCAGTCCTCTGGTAAGCTGCTTTTTCTGGCTAATTTGTATGCTTCATCTTTTGTTTTGATACTATCCCTGATTTCCCTTGTAATCCATGGATGCACTACCTTCCCTGATTTATTCTTTTGCCAAATTGGGATGAACAATTGTTGTAGTTCATCCATGCAGTCTTTAAATGCCTTCCATTGCATATCCACCGTCAACCCTTTAAGAATTACTTGCCAGTCCTTCTTGGCCAATTCATGTCTCATACCCTCAGTTACCTCACTTTAAGTTCAGAACCCTTGTTTCTGAATTAACAATGTCACTCTCCATCCTAATGAAGAACTCAACCATATTATGATCACTCTTGCCCAAGGGGCCATGCACAACAAGACTGCTGACTAACCCTTCCTCATTACTCAATACCCAGTCTAGAATAGCCTGCTCTCTCGTTGGTTCCTCTACACGTTGGTTTAGAAAACTATCCCACATACATTCCAAGAAATCCTCTTCCTCAGCACCCCTGACAATTTGATTCACCCAATCTATATGTAGACTGAAGTCACCCATTATAACTGCTTTACCTTTGTTGCACGCATTTCTAATTTCCTGTTTGATGCCATCCCCAACTCCACTACTACTGTTAGGTGGCCTGTACACAACTCCCACTAGCGTTTTCTGCCCACTAGTGTTTCGCAGCTCTACCCATATCGATTCCACATCCTCCAAGCTAATGTCCTTCCTTTCTATTGCGTTAATCTCCTCTCTAACCAGCAATGCTACTCCACCTCCTTTTCCTTTCTGTCTATCCCTCCTGATATTGAATATCCCTGGATGTTCAGCTCCCAGCCTTGGTCACCCTGGAGCCATGTCTCCGTGATCCCAACTATATCATATTCATTAATAACCATCTGCACATTCAACTCATCCACCTTATTACGAATGCTTTTTGATTTTTGCCCTGGATTTTTCTACCTGCCACTTCTACTTTTCACCTTGCTACCTATTGCTTCTCATATACTGCTTGGTAGCCTACAGACCTGTGTAAGAACATTGAATTTTCCAGTTTCATGGAACTCATTCTCGTTGAGTCTTTCCCAATCACAGCCATCTTCTAGAGTCTTCCTCTTTGCTCACCTTTACCATTTCTTCCCTTCCTATAGGCTGTGGGCTGAGATGCCTTTTTGTTTAAGTTTGTGACCCAGATCACGTAACTACTTGAATTTTTAACATATTGTGGAAAGATATTATAGAAATCATACCTGAAACTCGTCAAGAACAAAACCTGCACATATTTTTAAAATATGAGGAAAAACCTCAAATTTTCCGAGTAGTAATTGTCCAATCAATGCACGTTTGACATTGCGTCGGACGCCAATTGAGGAATCACACGCTTTGTTTCATGGTAGCTAGGCAGCGAGCACTCTGGGATCATGGCTGCCTCCTAATTACACCAAAACAATAGCAAGGTTTCGAAGGAATAAAGGTAATGCTAACCTTGCTGATAATTTTGTTTTACAATTGATTTATCTTTATAAAGTTATGATGTGAACTGTTAAATAAAAATGATAAATAACAAATGTAGAGCTGGGGTTAGGAGTAGGGTCAGTCAGTTGGTCAGTCAGAAGTCAGTCGGTCAGTCAGAAGTCAGTTGGTCAGTCAGTCAGTCAGTCAGTCGATCAGTCTGTCGGTCAGGCTGTTGGTAGGCCGGTGGATGTTGTGAAGGATCAGTCGGGCTGTCGGTTGGCCGGTGAGTGCTGTGAAGGGTCGGTCGGGCTGTTGGTAGGCCGGTGAGTGCTGTGAAGGATCGGTTGGGCTGTCGGTAGGCCGGTGAGTGCTGTGAGGGGTCGGTCGGTCCGCCGGTGGGCGCTGCGAGTAGTCGGTCGGACATCAGGTGTTACAGCGAACGAGCGGGCGGACTGACTGACGGAGCTGGCGCTATGGGAGTGCTGAAAGGGGCCCGGGCGGCGTGCAGGACAGTGCTGTTTCCCACCATCATCACCATGATGATCCAGAAGGGCATGCTGGCCGAGGTGGACATGCTGAGCGGCCACACGTACGGAGCACGCAGCCAGTCCCAAAGCGGCTCCAGCTCCGGCCGTGGGCAGCTCTGGAAGGGGGGCGGGTTAGGGTTGTGGTTAGGCATTTTCCTGTCAGTGGAAGATGCCTTAGCCTTCCCCCAACCAGACACTGTCCAGTCCCACTGTGGACGTGACCCCCACTCTGCACACTGGCAGTCAATGGGGTTCTGTAAACGGGGGAACCCCCAGGAACTGCCCTCGCCCATAAATTATTTAATTTATGAAGAAGGGTCTGAAGAGGGTCTAATTTATGAAGAAGGGTCTCGACCTGAAACGTTGCCTATTTCCGTCGCTCCATAGATGCTGCCTCACCCACTGAGTTTCTCCAGCATTTTTGTCTATCTTCACCCATAAATTAGGCGGGTTCAGGAGCCGGACCTCTGCGGCAGTCTCATTCAAAATACACACTCATAATTATATTCATTATATTATTTTTATATAATAAATTGTATATAATTACAGTTATATTCACGTCATATTCATATATATGGTATAATATATGGATTAAATAGACAGCAGCACAGAATTAGGCTCCCCATGGAGTAATATGAGCATTGAACACTAGATGGCGCTTACTTTTTTAATCTCATTTTCTAATTAGTTTAATTAATTAATGTGCATGTAATTAATTTGGCACTGACGAATTATGACTTCCTGCTCAATTATATTTTATCTAAATCTGTGCAAAATCTCAAGTAGTTCCCAGACATGGGCCACGAAAGTTAAATTCTGGACACATTTTCGATGCTCGGCCCACAGCCTACTAGTAACCGAGACGATCAACCTTCCCCTCCCCCACCTGACTCCAGCTGCCTAATTTGTTTCTCTTTTGTGTTTGCACTTATCACATACCAGGTTCTGTCTCAGCGCTCCCACCTTACCTCCCCCACCTGGTTGTATCTGCCCATCACCTCCCTCTCATCAGGTTTCACTTTCACTTACCAGCCTCCATCTCATACCGCTCTTTCACTTGTAAAGAATGGCTATTTTCTCTCTATACTATCGGTCGTGATACAGCGTCTCCATTCAAAATGTTGACTATTCCTATGCTTCACAGATGTTGCTTGATCCACTGAGTTCTTGCAGCAGTTTTCTTTCCAGCAAAGTTAAGGGGCTGTCCCACTGCGGCGACCTAATCTTAGATTTTAGAAGAGTTTGCCCTGCACTCAAACTCGCAGCATGGTCGTCAGGAGATCCTATGAGATCACTGGAACTCTCCTTCATGCTCGAGGGAAGTTCCCGCATACTTGCGGCCTCAGTTTGGTCGAGGAACAATTTTCAGCATGTTGAAAGATTTTCCGCAAGTAAAAATAGGTCGGCATGGTTCTTTTGAACTCGTAGTACAGTGGAGTGGGATCGCTATGACAGGCAGTCGAGGGCAGCCGTGGGCAATCTCCTTCACTGATCGGGCATTTTAATTGGCTCATTGTAGTTTGCAGGACCAAGAAAAGCCGACTGGTAATTTAATTGCCCGCTAAACTTTATTATAAGTTGTCTGGCATCTTAAAAGTGTCTCCACCCCTTTCTCCCCCCGTCTCCCTTCCCTCTCCGCGCTCTCTAAATGACTTACTGTATACTGTGCAGCCATCTTTTACCTTCCTGTTCATTGAGGGTGTGAATTTCAGATAGCGCTCCCCTGCTTTCCCTGGCCTCCACCTTTGCGATGTGTTGTGTGTGTGTGTGTGTGTGTGTGTGCCGTCGGTCGATCCAGCTCGTGGTTTTATCGCTGGCGGTCGATCCAGCTCGAGGTTTTCCAGGCGAGTGCCCTCAGCTTGAAGGTCGAAGACAGTCGCTGTAAAGTCGTGTCAGTGGGACAGGCCCTTAACACTTTGGGTAGGAAATAAAGGAAACACTTCTGAAGAATGATAAATATGAAAAATAATTTATTTTTGTTTGTGAATTCCCTCATTTAATAGTTCCCTATTGCACTTGGGGCTCAAATTCCATTTGAGAAAGAAAAAGATTTTTATTTGGAGGCAATGCTGGTAAAATGTACAATTAATTGCCCTCCAGCTTTTAGCCAAGTTGAAGACCTCTTCTAAATGTAATGGATAGCCATGTTTGTAATGAATGAATGACAATTCATCTTATTGACTTCAGATCTAATTAGAGTATGCTGGGAATTGTTGTTTATATGTTTTGAACTATTGCCAAGGCACTTACCTTAGGTAAGCCTATATCAAGAGTGTTTTATTGTCATGTGTCCCGGACGGGACAATGAAATTCTTAATTGCTGCAGCACAACAGAATATGTGAATATGTAAACATTGGATATAACGGGAAAAAAAGAAAAAGTTAAATAAATAACAAATATAGTGCAAATAACAAATAATAATATAGTATTTTGCAGTTCAGAGCTCATAGGTTTTTCGTTGTGTTTAATAGCCTGATAGGTGTAGGGAAGAAGCTGTTCCTGAACCTAGACTTTACAGTCTTCAGGCTCCTGTACCTTCTTCCTGATGGCAGTGGTGAGATAAGTGTGTGGCCAGGATAGTGTGGGTCCTTGATGATTTTGGCTGCCTTTTTGAGGGAGCGACTACGATAGATCCCTTCGAAGGTGGGGAGGTCAAAGCCGGTGATGGACTGGGCAGTGGTCACAGGTTTTTGTAGTCTTTTTCGCTCCTGGATGTTCAATTTGTCGAACCAGGCCACGAAGCAACTAGTCAGAATGCTTTCTACCATGCACCTGTAGAAGTTTAGGAGAATCCTTTTCGACATGCTGAATCTCCGTAATCTTCTCAGGAAGTAGAGTCGCTGATGTGCCTTCTTTACAATTGCATAGGTGCTGGGTCCAGAAAAGATCTTCTGATATATGCACGCCCAGGAATTTGAAGTTATTGACCCTCTCCACCATTGTCCCATTGATAGAAACTGGATTCTGGGTTGTCATCCTTCCCCTACTAAAGTCCACAATCAGTTCCTTGGTCTTACTGATATTGAGAGCCAGGTTGTTGCGCTGGCACCATTTGGTCAGTCGGTCGATTTCACTTCTATACTCTGACTCATCCCCATCTGTGATTCGTCCAACCGCATCATCGGCGTGTCATCGGCGAACTTGATGATGGAGTTCGCACTATGACTGGCTACGCAGTCATGGGTATAGAGTGAGTAAAGCAGGGGGCTGAGCACGCAGCCTTGAGGTGCTCCCATTCTAATTGTTACTGAGGATGAAGTGGTTCCTCCAATTCATACAGACTGGTCTGTGGATGAGGAAGTCGAGGATCCAATTGCAGAGGGATGCCGAGTTCCGTGAGCTTGGTAATCAGCTTGGCAGGGATGATGGTATTAAATGCCAAGCTGTAGTCTTTTTTTAAATTTCAAAATATACTTTATTCAAATGATAAATATATACAATACATTAACCTTGCGGAAAATCCATCCAACATTTTCAGGGGCTGTACAAATTGATGAATACAGTTTAGACATTTCTTTTCCCCAAATTTCCACAAATCAGTCCCCCACTCGTGCCACTCATGTGCCACAATGGCGTGGGATACCTTCCCTTATATTGAGGGGCGTCTCCACCATACCGTACCCCCCATGTCCAGCAGCGGAAGGGCGTTAGACTGTGGCCCTCCCCCACCGAGCCTTGGCGTTGGCTGCACCGAGCTTCAGTGCGTCCCTCAGCACGTACTCCTGCAGTCTGCAGCGGGCCAGTCGGCAACATTCGCTGACGGACATCTCGCTCTGCTGGGTGGTGAACAATGCTCGGGCAGACCAAAGGGCGTCTTTTACCGAGTTGATGACCCTCCAGCAGCACTCAATGTCAGCCTCTGAATGTGTCCCTGGGAACAGTCCGTAAATCACCGAGTCCTCTGTGACGGAGCTGTTCGGGATAAAGCGTACCAGGGACCCTTGCATTTTTCTCCAGACTCTTTCAGCAAACCCACACTCTGTAAAGAGGTGGGCAACCGTCTCCTCTCCATAGCAGCCGTCCCGAGAACCCTTCCACCGACGACAGATGGGGCGGCAATGTCCAGCTGACTGGCACATTGCGTGGCACCTGCGCTAGGCCCATCCTTTAAAACACCGGGGACAGGTAGAACCTCAGCAGGTAGTGACACTTGGTGCCCACGTGCCTTGGCTCTACACTCCGCCTGATGCAGCCACACACGAAGGTGGCCATCAGAATGAGGACGATGTTGGGCACGCTTTTACCCCCATTGTCTGCTGACTTGTACATTGTGGCCCGTCGCACCCAGTCCATCCTCGACCCCCCAGATGAACTGGAAGATGGCCAGGGTGATCCCTGTGGCGTAGGAGGGAGGGACAGGCCACACTTAGAAACATAGAAACATAGAAATTAGGTGCAGGAGTAGGCCATTCAGCCCTTCGAGCCTGCACCGCCATTCAATATGATCATGGCTGATCATCCAACTCAGTATCCCGTACCTGCCTTCTCTCCATACCCTCTGATCCCCTTAGCCACAAGGGCCACATCCAACTCACTCTTAAATATAGCCAATGAACTGGCCTCAACTACCCCCTGTGGCAGAGAGTTCCAGAGACTCACCACTCTCTGTGTGAAAAAAGTCTTTCTCATCTCGGTCTTAAAGGATTTCCCCCTTATCCTTAAGCTGTGACCCCTTGTCCTGGACTTCCCCAACATCGGGAACAATCTTCCTGCATCTAGCCTGTCCAACCCCTTAAGAATTTTGTAAGTTTCTATAAGATCCCCTCTCAATCTCCTAAATTCCAGAGAGTATAAACCGAGTCTATCCAGTCTTTCTTCATAAGACAGTCCTGACATCCCAAGAATCAGTCTGGTGAACCTTCTCTGCACTCCCTCTATGGCAATAATGTCCTTCCTCAGATTTGGAGACCAAAACTGTACGCAATACTCCAGGTGTGGTCTCACCAAGACCCTGTACAACTGAAGTAGAACCTCCCTGCTCCTGTACTCAAATCCTTTTGCTATGAAAGCTAACATACCATTCGCTTTTTTCACTGCCTGCTGCACCTGCATGCCTACTTTCAATGACTGGTGTACCATGACACCCAGGTCTCGCTGCATCTCCCCTTTTCCTAATCGGCCACCATTTAAATAATAGTCTGCTTTCCTGTTTTTGCCACCAAAGTGGATAACCTCACATTTATCCACATTATACTGCATCTGCCAAACATTTGCCCACTCACCCAGCCTATCCAAGTCACCTTGCAGTCTCCTAGCATCCTCCTCACAGCGAACACTGCCCCCCAGCTTAGTGTCATCCGCAAACTTGGAGATATTGCCTTCAATTCCCTCATCCAGATCATTAATATATATTGTAAACAGCTGGGGTCCCAGCACTGAGCCCTGCGGTACCCCACTAGTTACTGCCTGCCATTGTGAAAAGGACCCGTTTACTCCTACTCTTTGCTTCCTGTTTGCCAGCCAGTTCTCTATCCACATCAATACTGAACCCCTAATACCGTATGCTTTAAGTTTGTATACTAATCTCTTATGTGGGACCTTGTCGAAAGCCTTCTGGAAGTCCAGATATACCACATCCACTGGTTCTCCCTTATCCACGCTACTAGTTACATCCTCGAAAAATTCCACAAGATTCGTCAGACATGATTTACCTTTTGTAAATCCATGCTGACTTTGTCCAATGATTTCACCACTTTCCAAATGTGCTGCTATCCCATCTTTAATAACTGACTCTAGCAGTTTCCCCACTACCGATGTTAGACTAACTGGTCTGTAATTCCCCGTTTTCTCTCTCCCTCCCTTCTTAAAAAGAGGGGTTACATTTGCTACCCGCCAATCCTCAGGAACTACTCCAGAATCTAAAGAGTTTTGAAAGATTATCACTAATGCATCCACTATTTCCTGAGCTACTTCCTTAAGTACTCTGGGATGCAGCCTATCTGGCCCTGGGGATTTATCGGCCTTTAATCTATTCAATTTACCCAACACCACTTCCCGACTGACCTGGATTTCACTCATTTCCTCCTTTGACCCACAGTCCCCTGCTATTTCAGGCAGATTATTTATGTCTTCCTTAGTGAAGACGGAACCAAAGTAGTTATTCAATTGGTCCGCCATATCCCTGTTCCCCATGATCCACTCACCTGTTTCTGACTGCAAGGGACCTACATTTGTTTTAACTAACCTCTTTCTCTTCACATATCTATAAAAACTTTTGCAGTCAGTTTTTATGTTCCCTGCCAGTTTTCTTTCATAATCTATTTTTCCTTTCCTAATTAAGCCCTTTGTCCTCCTCTGCTGGTCTCTGAATTTCTCCCAGTCCTCTGGCATGCTGCTTTTTCTGGCTACTTTGTACGCATCATCCTTTGCTTTGATACTATCCCTGATTTCCCTTGTTATCCACGGATGCACTACCTTCCCCGATTTATTCTTTTGCCAAACTGGGATGAACAATTTTTGTAGTTCATCCATGCAGTCTTTAAATGTCTTCCATTGTATATCCACCGTCAACCCTTTTAGAATTAATTGCCAGTCAATCTTGGCCAATTCACGTCTCATACCCTCAAAGTTACCTTTCTTTAAGTTCAGAACCATTGTTTCTGAATTAACAATGTCACTCTCCATCCTAATGAAGAACTCAACCATATTATGGTCACTCTTGCCCAAGGGGGCACGTACAACAAGACGGCTAATTACCCCTTCCTCATTACTCAAAACCCAGTCTAAAATAGCCTGCTCTCTCGTTGGTTCCTCTACATGTTGATTTAGATAACTATCCCGCATACATTCCAAAAAATCCTCTTCCTCAGCACCCCTGCCAATTTGATTAACCCAATCTATATGTAGATTGAAGTCACCCATTATAACTGTTTTGCCTTTGTCGCACGCATTTCTAATTTCCTAATTGTCAAATACAGCAGCCCCGAGAGCACTTCACACCTGATGACCAAATTTTTTCCCGTTATGGAGAGGGACCGTTGCCTCCACAGCTCCAGCTTCCTCCCCACCCTGGCTATCCGCTCCAGCCAAATTTTGTTACATGCCTCAGCCCCCCCGAACCAGATCCCCAGCACCTTCAAGAAGTCAGGCTTGATGGTGAAGGGGACGGAAGATCTGTCGGGCGAGTTGCCAAAGAACATGGCCTCGCTCTTCCTGCGGTTCACCCTGGCTCCCGTGGCCGACTCAAACTGGTCGCAGATACTAATCAGTCTGCGGACCGACCCTGGATCCGAGTAGAAGACAGCGACATCGTCCATGTACAGGGAGGTCTTTACTTGAATGCCCCCACTGCCTGGCAATGTCACTCCTCTTATGCTCGCATCCTTCCTGATGGATTCGGCAAAAGGTTCAGTACAGCAGACAAACAAGACAGGAGAGAGAGGGCAACCCTGCCTAACTCCAGACCTTACAGGGAAACTGTCTGATTCCCACCCATTGATTTGGACTGCACTACTGATGTTGGTGTACAGCAGTTTGATCCAATTCCTGATTCCCTCCCCAAAACCCATTTTGGAGAGCACGTCCCTCATGTACGTGTGCAAAATCCTGTCGAAGGCCTTCTCCTGGTCCAAACTGACCTGGCAGGCATCCACCCATCTGTCCTGCACGTAGGTGATGGTATCTCTCAGCAGTGCTAGGCTGTCTGAGATTTTCCTGCCAGGTACAGCACAGGTTTGGTCCGGGTGGATCACCTGTCCCAGAGCAGACTTGACCCGGTTGGCGATGGCCTTAGACAGGATCTTGTAGTCTACATTCAAGAGTGTTATGGGTCTCCAATTCTTTATGTCCTTCATCTCCCCCTTCTGCTTGTAGATTAGGGTGATGTTGCCCTTCCTCATGGAGTCTGACATGCTACCAGCTAGAAGCATGTCGTTGTACACTTCTAGCAGGTCCGGGCCCATCCAGTCCCACAGAGCCGAATACAACTCGGCCGGTAAGCCATCTCTTCCGGGAGTTTTATTCGAGTCAAAGGAACGGATGGAGCCCGTCAGCTCCTCTAGGGTCAGTGGTTGGTCCAGACTCTCCCGCTTGCTGTCCTCCAAGACCTCCGTGATCGAGGACAGGAAGTTCTGGGAGGAGGTACTGTCTGTGGTCTTTTGGTCATACAAATCTGTGTAAAAGGATTTGCAGATCCTCAGTATGTCTGTCTGTGCGGATGCTACCGTGCCGTCCTCCTCCCTAAGGCTGTTCATCACAGAGCTCCCCCTGTGAACCTTATGGAAGAAGAAACGTGAGCACGTCTCATCCTGCTCCACATGGCGGACCCTAGATCGGAAGATGATCTTGGAGGATTCAGAGGTGAAGGGCTGAGCTTGCCGGTCCTTCAACTCTCTTAGTTCCTCCCTCACATCCACCCTGCTCGACTGCAGAAGGAGCAGTTGTTGCAAATCAGTCTGGAGTTGGCACAATTCCCTCTGACTCTGTCTTGCTCTCTGAACCCCTTTAATTATGAAGAACCTCTTAATGTTCTCCTTGGTTGCTTCCCACCAGAGTGTGGGGGAGTCAAAGAGGGGCTTCACCGTTCTCCAACATGCGTAGTCCCTCTTTAGCTCCACGACACTGTCTGGGGTCAACAGCTTCATGTTTAACTTCCACGTCCCCCTGCCTGCCTTCCAGTCCTCCTGTAGGTGACAGGAAGCCTGAAGGAGGCAGTGGTCGGAGAACAACACTGGCGTGAGGTCAGTGTGTCTCACCGTGATGGCCTTCGTCGTGAAGCCAAAGTCTATCCGAGATCGGGCTAAACCGTCCAATCTCGACCAGGTGAACCGCGGCTGGGACCTGCCTGCAGGGTCGCTGAAGGCGTCACGCAGCTTTGCGTCTTTAACCATCTCCATCAGGAACTTGAATGTGCTGTCCAGTCTGCTGTCGGCACTGCCGGATTGTCCAGCTGCATCAATGATGCAGTTGAAGTCACCGGCCAGAACGAGCTGCCGGGACGTGGCCAGCAGCACTGGGAGCTGCTGGAGAACGGCCAACCGCTCGCTCTGCGTGGGTGAGGCATAAACATTTATCAGCCGGAGCGGAGAGCCACGGTACATAACATCCACCACGAGGAGACGCCCTCCAACCACTTCTCTGACCTCAGTGATGGCGAAGTTCCCTCCCCGCAGCAAAATCCCCAGGCCGGAAGCACGACAGTCAGCCCCCCCGACCACACAGACAGTCCGTGGGGCCACCATCGCGACCACCTCCGATAGCAGCGGAGGTGTGGCAGCCCGCACTCCTAAAGAAAAGTCACATCTGTCTTGGCCTTGGCCAGGTACTTTAAGGCATTAACACATCGCGCAGTGCTCTTTATACTGCGCACGTTTAAAGATGCCAGTTTGAGCTCCATTGTCTTTAGAGTCACTGACCATTTCCATGTCCCCTCATTCCCACCGCCGAGCTGTAGTCTATAAACATCAGCCTGACATAGGTGTTTTTTATTGTCCAAGTGGTCCAGTGTGGAGTGGAGAGCTAGTGAAATTGCATCTACCGTTGACCTGTTGTGGCGGTATGCAAACTGCAGTTGGTTGAGGTTCTTGTCGAGGTACAAGATACAAGATACATTTATTTGTCACATGTGCCAGATGGCACAGTGAAATGTGATTACCATACAGCCATACAATAAAAAATAAAGAACACAACACACGATAGAATTCAACATAAAACATCCCCACACAGCAGAATCAATGCTTCCCACTGTGAGGGAAGGCACCAAAGTCAGTCTCTCCCTCTAATGTTCCCCAATGTTCACCCATGGCCGGCCTAGATACTAGGGTTGGAGAGAATGATGGGCCCCGAACAGCGGCAGCTGTGGCCGCAATAGCTGCTCCACCGCCCCCTCCTCCCGCACCCCGCCCGGCGGAAGGAGACCTCCCTCCTCCCGGCCTCGGTGTGCGAGAGGGGTTGCGAAAGCGCAGTTGGTGGATTTGCAGCAGTATATTTTGATTTGCAGGCAGCGGCCGCTATCGCCCTGATAACAGGCACTGCCTGCAAACCTGGCGCCTTCAATACAACCCCTCTCGCACGCCGATGGAGGGAGGGAGGGAGGAGGATGAGAGAGAGAGAGAGAGAGGAAGGGAGGGAGGGGGAGGCCTCCTTCCGCCGTCTGAAGCAGCTGCACCAAAGATCCAACAGCTATAGGATCTTTGAGCTGAACCGCTCGGCCTCGCACCTACCTGTCGCCTGGCGGAGGAGGGGAGGCGGTGGCAACGAGTTCCCAACTGCCTCTCCCTTTGGCGGCGGCACTTTGGCGTTGGACAGGGACGGCCAAGGCAGCGGGGTGATGTTGTCCGAGGAGCGCTGACCTTCCTTCCTCCCCACCTCCTCTGCCCCTCCCCCCCTCTCGTACGCACCCCTCCTCTCCATCCCGCACTGATCCCCATTCCCTCCTCTATTCAGTCCTCACTGACATCCCCTGTGCTCCCCTCCCCATCTACCCCCCAATCTATTCATCACCCTATCCACCTCGCATTGATTCTCCTGCCACCCCCCTTCCATCCTACAGTGATCTCCCAATTCATCCTGTACTGACCCCCCTTCCCATCCATCCTGCACTTCTCCCCCCCCCCATTCATACTGCACTGAATCACCCATTTATCTCGTACTGACCCATCTTCCATTTACCCTGCACCAATCCATCCTGTAGTGATCTTCCCATTCATCTTTTACTGATCCCCCATTCATCCTATACTGACCCCCTCATGCATCCTTAAATGATCCCCTTTTTCATCCCGTACTGATCCCCCATTCATCCTATACTAATCCCCTCATTCATCCTGTTCTGATCTCCCATTCATCCTGCACAGACCCTCCGATCCACACTGTGCTGACCCCCCCTCCATTTATCCTGTACTGATCCCCATCCTGTCATCCTGTGATGACCATCCATCCTATACTGATCCCCCCCATTCAAGAAGATTGGGGGGGAACAGTCTGAAGAAGGGTCTCAACCCGAAACGTAGCCTATTTCCTTAGCTCCATAGATGCTGCCTCACCCGCTGAATTTCGCCAGCATTTTTGTCTACCCCCATTCATTCTGTACTGAACCCCCATTCATCCTGTAATGACCCCCCCCATCCATCCCGTACTGACCCCCCATTCAACACCACTGACATCCCCCGTGCTCTCCCATCACAATTTTACATACTCCAATCAACACGTACTAATTAACCTGCCTCAATCCATCCATTTGATTGCCTTCTCAACCCCGTTCCCCCACCCCGCCATCTATCCACCCCGCCATCTATCCACCCTGCACTGATTCACACACCCCCTGACCCTATTGTGATTCATGGTCTTCAGAGCGAACATTGACTATGTTTGATAATGGAATGCAATCAAATGTGTTTTAATTCCTAATGTTATTATTTGTTTTGACATCTTTAAGCATATTACCAAAAGAACATTTGCTGCAGTTATGTCCTTTGGCCATCTCTTGTCAGTTAGTGTAATGTTTAACCTGTCAGATGGGTATAGTCGGTTTTAACAGCTATTATCATAAAATGCCTTTAGAAATTTCGTTGTAACCGGTATATTTTGTTATGGATAAATTATGTGGGAAGCCAGAGTGTTTCTGTGCCAATAGCAATAACGACCCATGCGTGACCATGTCATGGTAATTTTCGGTCCTTCACAGAAAACATGCTTGCATCAATCTGTAGTGTGCATGGTCCAGGATTTATTGACACAGGTTGATCATTTGCTGAATAATCCAACCACATTTTTGTTTGGAAGTGGAAAGAACTAATAGAAATTGCATTAATTGCAATGAGTAAAAAGAGTTGAGATATTGTATTATAATTTTGCTGCATGTCATTGTGGTATATATCATGTCTTAATTGGTGAATATGTTTAGTTTGTGAGTTATTTGAAGCAGAAATAGTACGTGAATGTAGACAAAAGTGCTGGAGAATGCGGCAGCATCTATGGAACAAAGGAAATAGGCAACGTTTCGGGACGAAACCCTTCTTCAGACTGATGGGTTTCGGCCTGAAACGTTGCCTATTTCCTTCGCTCCATAGATGCTGCTGCACCCGCTGAGTTTCTCCAGCATTTTTGTCTACCTTCGATTTTCCAGCATTTGCAGTTCCTTCTTGAACATAATATGTGAATGCTTCATTGAGCATAATTCAGACTGGTAACTACGCACTTCGTCCGAGCACATTATCGCACACGTCATGCAAACCGTCTTAAATGACCACCTAAACTGTCATTTGGCAACCTAAAAAGCTGCCAAGGTTGCCCGGCTGGCAACAGGGGAAAAAAGTTAAGCGAGAGCCCTGGTTGGCCACCTCCTACAGGAGTCCGCGGCTCCAAAAGTCCGCTGGCCGCGCTGGGCAGAGATGCAACGCTGGCGGCCCTCGGCAAAGGGACCCAGGACTCCGTGATGACGGTCAGCGCCGCCCGCATTGGAAGCTCTCCCAAACCGTAGCTCCACGATGTTGGAGCAGCGGCCCTACGCTCCGGAGCTCCAAACGGCGATCCAGGTAGGCATCGCCCGCTCCGCGGTGAATCCAGCACTGTTGTCGCTCTGGTCCGGTCCCCGGCAGGAAAGGCCGCTCCGATCCAGGTGGTAGGCCGCGAGGAGGGGGGGCGAGGACACGACTCGGAGAAATAGTCGCATCCTCGCCAGGAAGCGACTGGGAAACAGTGTTCCCCTTACCCAATCCCCCTACCCCACCTAGAAAAGTAAAAACATTCCCCCAAAAACAGACTAAAAAAACTAAAAAAATTTTAAAGATTGAAAGACAAACAGGCTGTAGGCAGAGGCTGCCGTCAATGCGGCGCCCCTAGTGGACTGTAGGACTCCCTAGTAGGAGTTGATGTGCACTATAACCAACCTCTCAAAGAACTTCATCGCCACAGACGTTAGTGCCGCTGGTCGGTAGTCATTGAGGCACTTCACCTCATTCTTCTTGGGCACCGGTATTATTGATGCCCTCTTAAAGCAGGTTGGAACCTCAGACCTCAGAAGTGGGAGATTGAAAATGTCTTCAAAAACTCCCACCAGTTGGTCTGCGCAGGTCTTGAGAACTCGACCGGGTATAGCATCAGGTCCAGGCTCTTTCCAAGGGTTCACCCCCCTGAAGGATCTTCTGACGTCTGCCTCTGTATGACTGTAACACCGTCAGGGCGAATAGGGGCTCGGGAAGGCACATCAGTGTTCTCCCTATCAAACCGTGAGTAGAACGCATTGAGCATGTCAGGTAGTGATGCTTCGCTGTCGTTTGAGCCGCCTCCTAATTTCGCCTTGTAGGAGGTGATGGCATTTAAGCCCTGCCACAGTTGCCGAACATCCGTCTCATCTTCTGGCTTAGAGCAGAAGTCCCATTTCGCCTTTTTGATGGCCTTACTAAGGTCGTATCTGGACTTCTTATAGACCTCTGCATCGCCAGACCGGAATGCCCGGGATCTGATCTTCAGAAGACTGCGGATCTCATGGTTCATCCAAGGCTTCTGGTTGGGAAACACTCGGAAGGTTTTTGTTGGAACGCAGACCTCCACACATTTCCTTATGAAGTCTGTAACGACTGTGGCGTATTCATTCAGGTCCGTTGCCGAGTCCCTGAACATTGCCCAGTCTACAGACTCCAAGCAATCCTGGAGTTGCTCCTCTGCCCCCCACCCCCACCCCCCGACCAGCTCTGTACAGTCCTCACCTCTGGGGGTGCTTTCTTCAGTAGCTGGCTCTATGCAGGAAGAAGCAGCACCGCTGTATAGTCGGATTTTCCGAAGTGAGGGCGAGGGATAGAGTGATAGGCGGGTTGATGGTCGTGTAGCAGTGGTCAAGGGTGTTTGATCCTCTGGTGCTGCAGGAGACATGTTGGGAGAAGTTAGAGAGCGATTTCTTCAGGTTGGCTTTGTTGAGGTCCCCGGCTACGGTGGTAAATGCCTCGGGGTAAGCCGTCTGGTGCTTGTTGACCACAGCGGGCAGCTTCTCCAGTGCCAGATGGACGTCTGCTTGGGGTGGGATGTAGACCGCGGACAGGATGATGGCGGTGAATTCCCTCTGTAGGTTGAAGGGACGGCACTTCACCCGAAAGTGTTCCAGGTGTGGAGAGCAGGAGTTGGATAGGACTGCCACGTCTGATCACCATGAAGAGTTGACCATGAGGCAAACGTCCCCTCCTCTCCCTTTCGCGGACGTCTGCGTACGGTCCATACGGTGGATGGAGAAACGTTCAGGCTGGACCACTGATTCTGGGGAGCTGGGGGTGAGCCATGTCTCTGTGAAACAGGACACAGAGCATTCCCTCAGCTCCCTTTGCTAAAGCAGCCTTGACCTTAAGTCCTCCACTTTGGCAATGGAAAATAACTAATGATACTTAATTCAACCTTTTCATTGTACTGCAATAGCAGAACCAAGCACTATTTTTTTATAATTTACATGTTCTTAGATTCAGGCTTACAAAAAACTTGCTAATCATTTTAGCACCAGGAAATATCTCCACCAGACAAGTCATAAAATATCCAATGACAAATAAAGCAACATTTGCCCTGATTCTGCTGGGGTTTGACCTGGACCTTCTCACTGGGCTTTGATTTGTACCTCATTCCAAATCCAATCTAGTTTTAATTGCTCTGCAACATGTTAATCTTGTGTTGTAGTTCCTGCTTGACTGCTCCACTGCTTAACCTGTGTATGGCACTATTCATGGAAAATGCCACTGGCTATCTACGGGTAATAGTCTCGGCTCAGTGATACCCCATAGGTACATGTCTCTCATCATACACATATCTTGGGATAACCTATTGCATTTGTTGGCGTGGTGGAAAATGGTTTAATTTAATTGTCAAGAAATCTGATTCCTGGTCCAAGATATGGAAATATGACTTTGAATCAGCTAGAAATTTCAATTTGAATAGGAAGTCCAGAAGTTTAAGGGAAACAAAATAACTATAGTTGATTATGTTACAAACTATTTGATTGTGGTTAAAATCTGCCTGGTTCAATGGAAAGGAAATTTGCTATATTTGCTTGGTCGACTGTACTTGTGATTCCAGCCTCATCAATATAGTTGTCTCTTAAATGTCTCTTCTATTCATGACAATTAGGAATAGATAACAAATGCTCATGATGACCATATTCCAACAAACTTTGAAAACGCCACAAGTGCATGGTGATGATTGCTATAAGCTGATCTTTGTTAAATTAGCCATAATAACAATCAAATTGCTGAAATGTTTACAACATTTTGAATTGACACAGACAACAAAAGTAAAACTGTCAAATCACTGAAATATTTCCCATTTTCTTTCAGCTATCATGATGATTCTGCAACCATCTGGTACTCTATGAAGGTAAAGATACAATATCTAATATTGACCTGAATAAAACTGAACTACTTAGTGATAAAAACAATATACTAATCATTTTAAATGCGTAAATCGTGTGGTAAATGTGATGTTTGTTGAGAGAGGACTATTTTCTCAGAATACGTGGCTGAAGATTTACTCAAAATTGAAGGAGTTTTCATCTGGGCAATCAAGAAACTTTGCATTGATTTGTATATTGCTTTTCATTTGGGTATTGAATTTGTAGCAACATTAAATAAATGTGAAATTGACAGATCTAGAACAAAGAGAAAAATGTGAAATATTTTGCAATGTTTGATGTAACAGTAAACTAGATTGATATTTGAAATGGAAAAATATGGCATGATCCTAATTGGGTATAGACAATGTGGACACACAATCAAAAGCAGTTGTGATAATTAGGATATACAGGGTAGTGAATATGTGGAATCCATTGTCAAGTCATTGAGTATTTTCAAAGTGAAGATTGACAGGTTCTTGATTTGTAAGGGTGTCATAGGTTATGGAAGTCAATAGAATAAGGTTGAGAGGGCAAGATAGATCAGGAATGATTGAATGGCAGAGTAGACTCCATTGGCAAAAAAATGGCCTAATTCTGCTCATAAGACATGAATTTATTCTGTTGGGAAGTACTCAGCAGTTTAACCCCCCCCCCCCCCCCCCCTCCCCTCCCTCCAGAGGTTAATCTTTGGACTATTGTTGCTTTGAAGCCCTGGACAAGGTAAGTTCAAGATTTGCAGACATTATTTTTGGTTGTTAATGAGGGTGTCAGTAACATCTTTGTATGTAAGAAATCTATCAGCTTATGTATGCACACTATATTTCCACAAACAGCAGCAAGAACAATAACAAACTAAACTCTTTCCATGATGTTGACCAAGAAGTATTTGCAGGAGCTTTAGAGTGTTTGGAATCCTTTTATGTTTGACCAAGAGAGAAGATGAGGTCTTGGTTTAATGTTTTAGTTGCAAGAAAAATGAGCCCCCAGCTTTTCTGCTCTCCGTTAAAGGTTCAGCTTAGATTTTGCACTTGAGCCTTTGTAGGAGGATTGAACTCATGGGGTGTTTCAGAGGTTAGAGTGAACCAAGACTGATGACATATCAAATCATAGCTAATGAGTGATTCAGAAGGGGGGGAAATGGTCAATCATTGTGGACCATCTGAAAGCCAACGATATTGCAAATTATTTCAGGATATTTAACAGTGACATTACCAATGGCTACATTTTGGGAAGTACAAGGTTCTTTTCTTGTAGTACATTCCATTCTTTCCGAAAATCCCTATACTTGACACAATGAAGGCAGCAAAACATACAAGACTACATCAGTTCTCAAATTTTACTGCATATGTATCTTTTTACAATTACTGCACACAAAAATGTGACAAAGTGGGTCAAATTTCAAATTCCTTCAAAAAAGTTGACAAGCACTTTATTGGGTTCATGACTAACATAGTATCAACAAAAAATATATAAGAAAAGATAGTAGATTGATGGCAAGTTTCCGAAAATGGCATCAGAATACACAAATACATTTTTTGTAACAGTTGTTGCGTGGTGTCCACCAGTGACCTGGTTGGCACAGTAAGTGCACATATTTCGTATTCCTTTCTATGTTCATGAATACCACATGGAATAATAAAATTGCAAACACCATTTCCACTTCATTCACCTGATCATGTAGTAGAATACTGCATCCATCTGAGTGGACACCATGGCGCTCGTTATTCTGCTTACGGGCCAGGATCCACGACTGTGAGCGGATTGCGGGCCACATCTATCGCCACAGTTTGACACTTGGTGTTGTTTTTCGCATTCATTTTCACATGTTTTTCAATTAGTTTTCTGCAGTTCCCAGGTCCCTCGCCTGCCCCGGGACTGGCTGTAGTGCCCAGGTCGGTACGCCTGCCCCAGGGCTAGCTGTAGCGCGCAGGTCGGCACGCCTGCCCTGGGATTGGCTGTAGCAGGCAGGTCCGTCACGGTCGTTGTGGAGCTTCCCAAAGTTGACATGAAGGAATGAAGTTAGCGACTTGGTCCGTACGGAAGGTAAACGTGTGTTGCCAAATTGAAGATTGGCTCAGTTTCTTAGTTTTGATGATCAATTTATGCCCCCAAATTTTTTTTTTATTGACTTTAAAAAGTCAGAAAATATATCACAAACGGTTGTTGTGTTATTGACACCACGATGTTTTTGATATATTAAGTTTGAATATTAGAAAAAATAATTAACTTGCCCAAAAATCACTACTACCATAGGATACCTCGTAGGGTTTGTGAAAAGCAGTAGAAGTTTGGGAGCCTCCGCGGTTTAACTTACGGAGGTACTGACCCCGATAACAGTCATTGTGACAATGGGCACCAAGCATAGTTTACCGGATCTGTGCTAGGCGGAATACCACACATGTTACTGTATTTTCTCCTGGTGTTGATGAAGATAGTTCCCTAGATCATTATCAAAATGTATATGTATGAGGGGCCATATGAAGTTTATTTATGAATTAAATATTCATGGGGCAGAGTTTTTAATGTCACATTTTTGGTGTCCAAATTGGTTTGACTTTCGGTCTTGATGTTATCTAATTTATATCTGTTATTTATAAGGTTTCACATGATGGGTAGATTTTTGTTAAGAACAGTGTATTGGTGTAAAAAAAACTGAATAAAAATCTTGTTTCTCAAAATCTCTCCAGTATTGTAAAAAGACACGTATACAATTTAATTTCTAATATTCTCCCATTATCCCCGTCATCCTTTTTTTTTTGGTGCCACCGTAATCACTCGAGTGTTATCCTATTGAAAAGTGGCCAGAGTTTTAAATCTATTGGAAAGAATATAGTACAAGGGTTTCTGCTATAGAATATGCATTATCAAGATTCTCCCCTGTCACTTCCACAACTTATCTGTCAGCAAGATAATAACCTTCTAATATTTTGTCATAAAAGTTTGGACTCTCCACCCTTTGTTATTTCAGATTGCCTCCAACTCTTGTGTTCTGAGATCGAAGTTAAGTAATTTCAGAAAATTCCCACAGATGTGTCAATTCAGTAAAACCATTCCGCTGCCATCTCCCAGACCCTGAAAAATATCACACACATTGCTGTCCCATCCTGTGCTTCTATTCTTTATGTAAATGCTCATGTCATACTTGGATTCTAAATTTTATATTCTTTAAATTTATCTGATGTTCCTTATCTTTGTTCTTAATATCCACTCTAGATAATTTCCCGTTTCGGACATGCTATTTTCATCAAACATTTAATTAAAAACATACAGCCAACAATAGGAGGTGTGACCAGGAAAGGTTGCTTTACATAGTTCTTATCTGAATCCAGAATGCTTTGCCATAGGAAATAATTGAGAGAAAGACTATTGCAGGGGTCAACAACCTTGTTCCGCATAGGGGCTGGGACGCATGTCTGTGAGCGGATGGCGGAGCACATCTATCACGTATACACATGGGTCCCACCCCCATCTTGACCAGGATGGCAGGCATCAAATCACAGAAGGTAGGCAAAATGCTGAGGAAACTCAGCGGGTGAGGCAGCCTCATGCAATCCTTCCATGTCTCACCCGCTGAGTTTCATCAGCATTTTCGTCTGTCTTCGATTTTTCTAGCATCTGCAGTTCTTTCTTAAACGTGTTCACAGTTGGTGTGCGGCCATGCCGGCAGCTTTGGGCAGGATGCGGTACAGCCAGCGCTCGACCGCGTTCGGGGCGGTTGCTCGGCCGCGCTCGCGGTAGTCCGGTTAATTACCGGGAAAAAAATCCGCCTGCGGGCCGGATGATTTTAAGTTGCCGACCCCCCTGGACTATTGTATGTTGCAGAAAAAATGTTATGTGAAGATAAAAGACTAGGAAGAGAGAATTATCTTATATAATGGCAAGGTGCTAGCCACAAATACCTAATTTTCTCACTGGAAATAGCAGAAGTAGCGGTGCCTCTGAGCCCATTGTATCATTCTTTGATCGTGCTTAATCTTCCACTGTGTGTCGTTTTTCCTGTGTTATCGATTGATGCCTGTTTTAAGAATTCACAATCCTTTAAATTACGGATTTTTTTTCTTTTTCGTGGTTCTGGCTGGTTCCAGATTCCCCTATGGAACTAGATGGATTCCCCAGATGGAGGTGGTTATAGAGCTCTTAAAAGTCTAAACAGTTTGAAGAGATTAAATGTGTTTCTTCTGATCTTTAACAATTATGGGGTTAGTTGGCTTAATATATGTATATATTTAGTCACCTCTCCAGAAATCAGTCTGGTAACCTGCAATTACAAGACTCAAACACACGTAAAGATACAACACGTCTTTATTAAACATTTACAGCATAGGATCTGCAATGCGTTACATCTCCGAACTGCTACATCTGCTGCCTGACATAGGCGGATTCTTAATATTATAAAGCATATATTAGGCGGGGCTACAACTAACAAGCACTATGATTGGCTAGCATGCAATAGCTGATCTACATCTCTTCTGGTAGAAAATTAAGAAATGACGGTGCCTTGAACAATATAGCGAGGGGATGCTAAGAATATGCTAGAAAGATTATACAAAATCGCCATATCCAACAGGTGGCCTGCAAACCCGTCCAGCCCTCGTGCGGTAGGAGACCACCTCACCTTCTTTCGCGGGAGAACAGACGGGGATGGGAGTGGGACACGACCGGTGACCCGGCAGGCCTGGTGGGAGACGCCACAGGCGAGCCAGGCGTCAACAGACCCGGGGAACCCACGGCGGAAGTAATGGCTGGTGGTGGAGTCGCTGGAACGGCTGTGGGAGCGAACACGAGAGGCGGGGCATCAGGACGTGTAGTTGCAGGGCGTGGTTCCTTCACTGGAAGGATATGTTGACGGTTGCGTCTGTAGATGACTCCGTCCACTTCGACCAGGTACTAACGTGGTTCTTTGGATGGTCCGTAAATGTGCCCCAGTCGTGTATAGCCCTTGTCGGTTTGCAGGCGAACCATTTGTCCACGCACAAGTGGTTTGAGTGGCTTGCTGGACTTGTCGAAGAAACGCTTCTGTGTGTCTCGTTTGAATTGTAGCTGCACCGCGGGTGGGGAGCGAACATGCGGCTGCAACAGCTACTGAGAGACAGGCAGGGGTGCACGGGTTTGGCGAGACATTCGTCGCGGGGCAGGAGAACCTACGATGGAGTTCCGTGCAATGTTTCGTAGATTGAGCAAGTCCAATTATACGTCGGATTTGGCAAGGTAGGAATGTTCCACAAGTTGTTTAGCACTCCGAACAGTGCATTCATCCAGTCCATTGGACTACGGGAACTCTGGACTGCTGGTAATGTGTTGGAAGTCCCATCTTTCAGCAAAGTTCTTAAATGCTTGGCTGGTGAATTGCGTGCCATTGTCAGTCTGAATACGATCAGGAGAGCCATGCACGGAAAGGTGCCGTTGCAGATTCTTAATTATTGACTCAGAGGAAATGGTTTGCAGTAGGTCTAGTTCGAACCATCCCGAGTAAGAGTCGACAAGAACTAGAATTTCCCATGCCATTCAAAGATGTCGGCAGCCAGCGAGGACCACGGAAGAGGAGAAACTGGATGGGGTAGAAAAGGTTGCTTTTGCTGATGTGGTGCTAAACTGTTGCAGCGCATGTTTCGGTTCTTTCACGTCTGTATTTTGTCATTCCAGTCTAGTAGAACATGCTTTAACTCCTTTGGAGGGTGGCCTCCGCACTGGGGTTGCCACTGTGGATGTAGTTGTAGTATTCGACCCGTAATGCGGCTGCGACCACTGCCTTGTGGCCCTTGACTATGATTCTGTCCCGTAGCACTAACTCATCATGAACTAGGAATTAGGGGCGTATCTCGAGCGGGGTATTTGTCTGTTTGTGGGGCCAAACGTTCCATATGACTGTGGACAGCAATTGTAAAGTCTCATCTGCAGCCGTGTGTTCGGCAAGGCAGCGTAAGCGATCAGTCGCAACAAACGAGACCTTCATGACTAAGAATTCGTCCAGTTCGGAGAGGTGCTGTTCACTGGTACTACGCGGGCTCTGGATAGCAAGTCTGCTATGTGCATGTCTTTACCTTTCTTGTAGACGATGTGGAAGTCAAAGCGCTGCAGCTGCATCATCATCCGTTGCAGCCGTGCAGGGGCTGCGTGAATCGACTTGTTCAAAATAGTGACTCAACTTGTTCAAAAGGGTTGGTGGTAGTCTCGATGGTGATGGCCTTACCAAAAATGAAGTCCTTGAATTTCAAACATGCGAAAACGTTGCAAACTCGTGAAATCAAAGGGAACCGGCAGTTCGTTGATGGCTGTGGTTTTCAGTGGATCAGGCTTGAGGCCATTGCTCGTGAAAACATGTCCGACATAATTGACCTCGGGAACTCGAAACCTGCACTTTAGTGGATTCAATTTGAGATTAATATCTTTGGCGCGGTCGAGCACTCTCTTCAGATTAGCGTCATGTTCAGCCAGGTCGCGACCATAGATGAGGATATCATCAACAATGATAGCGCACAGGTACTCTGCAAATAGTTGCTCCATGGTACGCTGGAAAACTTTGCTGGCAGAGTTGATGCCGAAGAGCATCCTTAGAAATTTGAAAAGGCCGAAGGGTGTGCCAAAAGTAGTGAGGTTGGATGAGTCCGGGTCTAATGGAATCTGCCAAAAGGAGCTTTTGGCATCCAGGACTGAGAAAAATGCTGCGTTTCCAATCTGTGCAGCGACATCTTCTGCAGTTCTCATTGGGTAGTGGGGGCGCTTGATTGCAGTATTCAGATCTCTGGGAGATGCAGATACGTATCGCCTCTTTGTTTTTCCTAGTTCCAACGACCATGGTGGAAACCCAGTCAGACGGCTCGGTAACTTCAGCAATGACTCCCATTGAGACCATGAGTTCATTGTGTATTCTGTCGCGCATGGCATGTGGAAAGTGATGTGGTGCCCAGACCATAGGTGTGACTGTAGGGTCAACTGTGATTAGATACTTTACAGGCAACTATCAAAGTCCATCATTAAACACGTCTTTGTACTGGGAGAGCAGTTGTTGAGCTGGCTCATCCGTGAGGCATAGTTTGGGGACCGCACGTCCAATATACACCAGGCCTAGGTCGTGGCATGCATTGATACCAAGCAAAATCTCTGAGTTCGATTTTACAATGTAAAACTGCAGGGTGCGCGTCTGCTTGTCTTCTGTGCACTTTAAATTAGCTTTTCCCAGTGGATGTAAGATCTCTCCCCCGTAAGCCCGAAGCATTGAGGAGTCCTTAAGCTTTTGTTTGGCATTTCGGATTTTATTAAACTCCCTTATCAACATGACCCCGTGTCCACCTTGGCTAGTATGGGCCTGTTATTTATGAACACAATCACTTCAGGGTCGAGTAGCTCATTAGACGAGGGGAGGAGCGAGTGAATAGCAGAACTGTTATCAGCAGTGTCTGAACATTGCTCGTCGGAGGATGTTTCAGGCTCTGGGGAGGCAGTATCGGAGACCTCTTGTTGAAGCAGGTGCAAGTTTGTCCTTGAAGGATTGGCAGTCCCACGAGAACGGCAATATTTCGCTAAGTGGTTCTGCATTTTACAATAATTGCAGGTCTTCCCGTAAGCTATGCAGAATTGGCGACCCTTTGCATGAAAATAGTTACAATTCTGACATTGTGCAGCAGGCACATTAGGGGCTTTGCGGGAGGAGTAGTCAGTAAGGTTGACGTGTTGCTGTCGTGGGTTGAAAAAGACAGGATCAGCGTGGGTAGCAATAATTTCTGAAATTCGACATGAATGTATCACTTGGCCAAGAATTTGTTTGGTGTCGTGAAGGAACTCAACTCTCAGTTTGCTATCGATCATGGCCCCAACAAGCTTATCTCTAACAAGTTCATTGGTCAACTCACTGAAGCGACAGCGTGCAGCCATGTATTTCAAGTCGCTAATAAATCGTTCAATAGGTTCATCAGCTTGCTGCAAACGAGCATAGAACTTCGCCCGTTCAATTATGCGGTTTGACGGCAACTGATAAACATAAAAGAAACCCGGTAAAATTGGCGGAGTGAGTACGAGTCACCATGTAATTAAAGGACTCAACCGCACGTGTATATATACAACACATCTTTATTAAATACTTACAGCATAGGATGCGCAGTACGTTACATTTCCGAGCAGTTACATCTACTGCCTGACGTAGGCGGATTCTTAATATTATAAAGCGTGTATTAGGCGGGGCTACTACTAACAAGTACTATGATTGGCTAGCATGCAAATGCTGATCTACATCTCTTCTTGTATAAAATAAAGAAACTAGGTGCCTTTATAGCAAGGAAATGCTAAGAATATGCTAGCAAGATTATACAAAATCGCCATATCTAACAGGTGGCCTTCAAACCCGTCCAGCCCTCATGCGGTAGGAGACCACCTCACCTTCTTTCGCGGGAGAACAGACGGGGACAGTAGTGGGGACACGGCTGGCGACCCGGCAGGCCTGGTGGGAGACGCCACAGGCGAGCCAGGCGTCAACTGACGCGGGGTACCTGCGGCAGAAGTAATGGCAGGTGGTGGAGTCGCTGGAACAGTTGTGGGAGCGAACACGAGAGGTGGGGTATTCTTTCCTCCAATCATGGGTGAAGATGGAGATTGTGAATGTATAAACGTAAACAAAGGTTGCAGGGCAAATTGGACAAAAAACAAGCAAGTATCCAAGACATAAAACAAATGACAGATTTTGTAAATTGTATCAATGATCTTACTATTGCATAATTTATTTGAAAATCCTCATTGGGTATTTTCCAATTCAACTGTGCAATATTCTCGAAGTTGGTGCTTTATTCTTAGAATAAAGGGGAGGTCATTTAAGACTGAGGTGAGAAAAAACTTTTTCACCCAGAGACTTGTGAATTTATGGAATTCCCTGCCACAGAGGGCAGTGGAGGCCAAGTCACTGGATAGATTTAAGCGAGAGTTAGATAGAGCTGTAGGGGCTAGTGGAATCAAGGGATATGGGGAGAAGGCAGGCACGGGTTATTGATAGGGAATGATCAGCCATGATCACAAAGAATGGTGGTGCTGGCTTCCTCCTGCACCTATTTTCTATGTTTCTATGATACCCAAATAATTACATCTTACTGAAAGGGAAAGAGAGTGCCAGATTTCTCTTGGTTAGTTGTGCCTGATCATGCAGTTTGCCAGCTTTTGAAAAAGAGAGAATGTTATTGTCTGCATTGAAATCAAGAGATTGATAATTGTGGTGAGAGTTTTGTATTCATTCTCAGATTGTGGGCATTGGCATGGCAAGCTAGTGAAGAATATTTATCAAGGCATTTATATACTGTTGGAGGTCATCATATGCACCTCACTGCTAAAATTCAACTCCTGAATCAATATTTGTCTGTGCCTGTAATGAAGCCTGGAGCCAATCTCAGACGGAGCTGAAATTGAGCATCCAGGAGCAGATTGTTCATGGATAAATGCTGTTAGACTGTCATGATCTTATTGCAGTATTTTGGAGATTGAGTATTAGTTCTGAACAAAAAACAAAACACAATAGATGCTGGAAAATCCAAAATAAGATATGAAAAATAGTGAAAATATTCAGCAGGTCATCCAGCATCAGTGAAATGGTGTTATCATTTCAATTCCTGACATTTGATTTTGATTTAAGGCCTTCAACCTGAAGTGTTAATTTTGTTTCTCTACACAGATGTTGCCTGATCTGACAAATACTACCTCTTTAGATTTTTGGGGAATTGATTGATTAGTTTTTTTGTTTTCCATTGGGCCACAGTAACTAGCTTGGTGAGGGCCATGTTTCCAACACAGGTTTGCAGTGTTAAACCTGTGATCTTAATGGGGATAGTTTTCACTGCTCTGTCATCACACAGTTGTTTTTAATTTCACTTAACACAAATCGAACTGGCTGAGCGTGGCATCTTTGATACTGGAAATTTCATGAAAATGCTGAGTAGTAGTTGTGGATAGAAATAACTGTAAGTACCTGCTGTGTCTTTTTTAAATCTATACCTAACTAAAACTCAGATTCTGTGCTCTTCCGGTTTGTGGGGTTTTTCTATTTGTGCTAAAACAGGAAGCGATAGCGCTACGATTTTTCACCAGCTGACTCACCGTTCTTTTGTGCTGCGAGTGCAACAAGTTTCATTTCGATCGGTGGAATATTGTAAAAGTTAGCGACGTTTAAAAATCTTAAAAGCCAACATGCGCAGATCGATCTCCTTTCCAGCCAGTCAGCACCGCGTGGATTGGTCTTTTCTCCTGTCACACCCTGGGACAGTCCGTCCCATCCTACACCATCGCGTCTTTACTGTAGCTGAGGATGGCCAGCGGAGGTCTCCAACCGGACACAATTTTCGGAGGGACTGGAAGCGGCGTTGCATGGAGTCGGAGATGTCGCTGGAGATGTCGGAGATGTTGCTGAATGGAAAGCGGAGACTCTGATCCCAGCAGTGGAGAATGACCAGTGCCCGCTGTGAGTCTCCATCGCACCGCCAGCTCCAGTCCCCTCCCCTCTGGTCTCCCTCGCTGGCTCCTGCCCCCCTCCCCCGTGATACCCGTCTCTCCCCCATGGCTCTTCCCCCCGTCTTTTCTCCGAGCTCTCTCCCCCCCCACCCCCACAACCTGCCCCGCCACAAACACCCCTCTCCCCACACAACCCTCCCCGCAAACACAGGGGGCCAGGCCTCCCGTGTCACTGGGACCCAATGGATCCCACCGTCTAGTTGTTAATTAACAGGGTGGGAGGTGGCAATCAACAGGAAGGTTCTTTGTTCTTATTTCAACCTGGCGTGAAACTTCAGTTTGTTAATCCCCAGCGCCACTTCTCCTGACTTTACACCACAATATACCCATCCAGCTTTTGGCTTTGCCTTGGTGGTGGGAGCTAGCAGTTAAGTATTTGGAACATGTTGTTGGTTGGGTCAAATTGCAGGCAATGTCTGCAATATATGATTAGTAGCTGAGATAGCTTTTTCAACTTGAAAAGTCCATGGACTGTAGAAAGTGAAGCTTGACCTGCTTTTTTGCTTTTAATGTATCTGAAATTCTAAAATCTTCAATTTAGCATGTTTTTTTTCATCGTTACCTTTTTAAAAGACATTGTTTGGAAAATATTAGAATAGTTCAAGCTGAAAGTTATTTGTTTATTTGTTTGGTGTAACTTTTTGTGTATATTCAATAATGACGATAGGAGAGACCCCTAATGGAACCCTTTTTAAAAAATCACCCGTTTTAATGGAGACGCAAGAGACTGCTGTTACTGGAATCCAGAACAAGAAGTCTTCTGTTGAAAGAACTCTGGGGTCGAGCAACATTTGACAACAGTACAAATGAATGGATTCTAACCTGTAGTGTCAACTGTCCTTTTCCCTAGCTTAACTAGCTGAGTTTCTCCTGCAGATTGTATGTTATCCCTTTTTTAAAAAGTGCCTTGAATTGTAGCTGTTTGGCTTTGAAATTCAAATGTGTTTGTGATGGAGGCATGAAAGTCACTGCATGACTGCTTGCTTGATCTTAATACTTAGTTAAGCCTCATTAAGAATTTTAATTGTTGACATTCGCAAGCTCTTGAATCTAATTGAAAATATAAAGGTGGTACCCTATATTTAAGGTTGTTCTTCCAAAACTGTTGAACTATATTGTCAGTGGCTACCCAAATGTATGGACCATATCTCCCTTGCAGTAGAATTTGAATATTATTCCCTCTGGATGGTTGAGTTGATTGTAGAAGGGAAGGTACACATATGAAATAATGAATTAATTTTAAAGTGTCTCAGAAGGGTATCAGTACAAAACCGCATTGAATCCTTTGAGACAAAGCACAAACATTCTTAAGATATCATTCAGTCATTCAAAAACCACACAGCGTCTATTTGACCAAAGACTCAAAATATCTACGAAGAAAATTGAAAGAAATGACCACTGAAGTTAAAAGCATAAAGAAATGTCTATGAATATTTAGAATGTTGAGCAACTGGCACACACAAGCTAACTTATAGTTATTGACAAATCGAGCACAACCTAATAGACTCGCTTTTTTTTACTTGATCAAAGTATTTTTCCAGTTGCACCTAATTTGGTGACTAATTTACATTTTAATTTAAGCATGGCAAGTTTGGACAGCACCTACATTACTTTCACGCATCTAAATATGGTAAATGATTCCTGAACTACACAAAAAGAACTTGACAATCACATATTTTTGAAAGGGAGACAAGTTAATGATTGTCATGAATTTATTTATTCCTGTAAAATAAAAGGAAGAATCGGCAATAGTTCTTGCAAATTTTGATTAATTGCAATATACATTTTTGTAAAATAACTGAACACCTAGCGTGAACTAGGTTAGATCCATATTCTGACCATAGATTTCTTCTAAGCAGGTAAGCTATGAATTTAATTTGGAGATCCTTTTCTCCCCAGAATTGACTTTCTTATCAGCAGTCCCTTTTAAAAAGTTGTGTATCTTTAAGCTCACTGACTGGACAAAAAACCTGAACTGTGATAAAATATTTCAAGGACAATCACCCATCAAACTAACTTGCACCTCTACGTGGAGAGATACCTGTAGTTATTTCCTCAAATTAAATGGATGGATATGTTGATTGGAAAATTTAATTGAATTTCTTCCACTGCCTCAAATTGAGCTAGTATATGCAGGTGGATCTCGAAGATGAATATAGTGGATATAACTATAATTTGACACACATACTTACTATCATTTTCACACAAGTTAAAAATTATTTTTGCATCCAAGTAGTCTACATTCTACCATGTAAAACAGTCATTTTTGGCCTGGATGTAATTTTGGTGGGCCCCATTGCTGTTATTTCCTGCCTGCATTCCAAACTCCTCTGCATCTGGAAGAACAGATCATCTTGTAGCCAAGCTGTAAAGCTCTGCTTATCATTGGGGCTTTGAGCGATACAACTGGTTATGTGGGTGGGCCAAAAAAAGCATAAGCAATGACATTTCTCTGGAAGCCTTTGACAGTTGGCAAAGTGAACCCCAGTTTTGCCATCTGTAAAAGTCATCAAGTTTTTTTTTCCAGTTAACCAATGTCTTTGACATGTAGGAAAAATTCAACAACAATTACAATTGTAAAATTATTATAATATATCTTTTTCAAAAATAAAATCAAGGACAAACACTTCAGAGCACTTATCAATGATTCAAAAACATAAAACCTAACACATTTTAAAAACAAAAGGCCACTTGCTTATGATGGAATACAGCCAACAAGTTAATTTGCAATCCTGAAGCTCGCTGATGTATACGGAGAAATGCCAGCAATTTCATGCAAAATCCAGCAAATTCTACGCCACTAAAATGTCAGTTTGGAAAAAATGCAGCTGATCATACTTGGTTAATGAAACTTTAGAACCCAAAAGAGAGGGTAGTAAAAGCTGAGATTGGTGTGGAAATTGTTTCCACATTTCAGGGCTCTGGCCTTGGTACCTGGCTGCAATAAACCATTTATAAATATAATGTTATGAGATATAGCACATAGCACGATAGAGTGTTATCTTGTATTTATTAAGCTTAACTAAAAAGAAATTCTAAATAGTCAATAAATACTTAAGAGCCACTGTGGACAGGAACTACATTGACTGACATAAGCACTTGGCTTCACGTTTGTTTAATATCAGAACTGCACATTTTTGCCAATAAAGACAATGCCCCATCATATATCCAATGAACAAACACATGATTTGCCTTGTCTAAATGGATTTAATGGGTAAATTGCTGTTAACGTAGTTCTTTATAAAACTGGGTTGCTCTGAAGCAATGAGCACACCAGTAGTTGGGCAATCACAAAGCAACCTGTAAAAGGAAGCTAAGCATGGGAGGAAGATAATCATTTTATTGTTGTGCAGGGGTTTAGAGAGTAATCATTTGGCATACTGCATGCAGTTAATGGTATTCAACAAATATAATTGCTTTAGCATCAGCGTTGTCTAGATTCCTTCAACTGGGGTGAGAGGACGGTTGTGAGGTTGTCAAAGTTTGTTTCTGATAAAGCAGATAGCAACAAATGTTAAAGGTAGACCATGGTAATCTTTAATTGATTCGTCAAACGGGCGTGGGGAGATCTATAATGAGCTCAAATGTTGCTCAGTGCTTCTCAGGCTCCCACTCACAGAACAAAGGAGAGTTGGAACAATTATACATTTTTCTTATCAGTAAAATACTCCTACCAAGTCTGAATATGGCATGACTGAAAGATTCTGTAGCCTTTCAAAATATAAGGCAGTTGGGTCCAAATCAAGCTCATCCAATAACAAGTTATTACTTATCTCTGGAGCGTCAGCTTTAAAAATAAATCTTTGCTTTTTTATGGCCATGAAAAGAAGCACATGTTATTACTCAGGCTGCCATCTTAATGTCTTTATTGAAAAGACAACCTGTCCTCCATATTGTGTTCCATATAATTTACAAAGTCATTCAGACTCGGCACCGAGTCATTCTTTTGTTCTACTAGTCCATGCTTTTGTAGAAGAACAACTCAATTTTAGAATTGACTATTAGCTCTTTCATTCCCTCCTTTTTATCAAACAGATAACATTCACCTTGGTAAGTACACACAATGGTCGCAAGTATTCGAGCAATGATTAGCAGAACAATAGAGCCATAATGTATCACAGTATCCCAAAGTCCACCAAACCAAAGGTATGGCTACCAGTTCAATAGTACCCCAAAGTCCATCAAACCAATGGTATGGCAACCAGTTAGTTCTCACTCTCGTCATTGACAACCATCTTGATAAAGCTTGTTTAGGGTCAATGGATCAGGTGCCACCTGTAGGCAGTGTAATCCTTTCAGCCGATATTGGGTGTAGATTGATGTTGCATGTTAACCAGTCACACACCAGCCAGCATCTCTAACTCCACCCCACCGTAATACTTATACTAATACTATTTCCCAGCACCGACAGTTAGAGCAGCCAGGATGTGTTGACAATTAATCATCCTTCATGCTGTTAAGTTTCAATGTTGATTAAAGATGCATTTGAATCATGTACTGAGTCTGGAAGTCATTTACATTGGGGTTGTGCCATAAAGTTCACACCTGTCTGAGGGTGTTGCCAGTCTCTTTGTAGATCGTTGCACAGGTGAGGTACTTCCCCCCCCCCCCCCCCCACCACCCCCCCAACCTCTTGTCCTGTGGCGGGGTTCATCACCTTGATCTAGATGCTAGCATATCCGTGGGTTTGGACAGCTTCTCTTCCCAGTAGGTTTGGGTGGCCTGCTCCATATCACCACGTAGAAGCGGCTGCTGGACTGGAAGCCAAAAACAAGGCTAGCGTAGATTGCAGTCTGTGCCACTGAAGTTGATGGTGTTGAACTCCTCAAATCAAAAAGATATCTGAGATGTTGTTGTCAAAGTTATCCTTCCAGTTGTCTCCTCTGCTGTCACCATCGGGATCGATCTGGTCAGGGTTGGGAACAAAACGGAATGTCCTTCTCATCAGAAATGCCATCATTGCCATCCTCATCAATGTCCTGATTGTCATCACACTGATTACCCACCAGGTCTGAGTCATTGTCTTCCTTGATAGGGTGATTACTGATATTGAGAGCCAGGTTTTTGTGCTGGCATCTTTTGGTCAATCGGTCGATCTCATTTCTATACCCTGACTCATCGCCATCTGTAATTCGTTCCACAACGATAGTGTCGTCGGCGAACTTGACGATGGAGTTCGCACTATGTCAAGCGACACATTCATGAGTATAGAGCAGGGGGCTGAGCACGCAGCCTTGAGGTGCTCCCATACTGATTGTTACTGAGGATGAAGTATTTCTGCCAATTCGAACAGACTGCATCTGTGGATGAGGAATTCGAGGATCCAAATGCAGAGGGATGCACAGAGAGCCAGTTCCGTGAGCTTGGTAACCAGCTTGGAGGGGATGATGGTATTGAATGCCGAGCTGTAGTCAATAAACAGCAGCCTGACGTAAGTGCTTTTATTGTCCAAGTGGTCCAGTACGGAGTGGAGAGCCAGTGAGATCACATCCTCTGTTGACCTGTTGTGACAGTAGGCAAACTGTAGTGGGTCGAGGTTCTTGTTGAGTTAGGAGTTCATATGCGCTATAACTATTCCCTCAAAGCTCTTCATCACCATGGACGTTAGTGCCACTGGTTGATAGTCGTTGAGGGTATTAATGATGCCCTCTTAAAGCAGGTGCAAACCTCAGACATCAGTAGTGAGAGGTTGAAAATGTCCGCAAAAACTTTCTGAGGGTTCCCCCCCCCCGAAGGATCTTCTAACACTGGCCTCTGTGACTGTGACTTAATAACATCAGGGCATATTGGGGCTTGGGAAGGTACATCAGTGTTCTCCCTATCAAAGCGTGCGTAGAACGCATTGAGCTCTTTAGGGAGTAATGCTTCGCTGTCGCGTGAGCTGCCTCCTGATTTCGCCTTGTAGAAGGTGATGGCATTCAAACCCTGCCACCATTGCTGAACATCCGCCCCATCCTCCAGCTTGGAGCGGAAGTCCCGTTTGGACAGAATCAAACAGTATTGGTGGGATAGAAACAGAATTGTTGCTTTGGACAAGATCAGGGAAAGTGAGAACAGTGGCATGCTAAAGTTGTAGAGAACAGAGTATATGTCTGTGATGGTGCCGAGCAAATTTGTCATGCTGGAAATTAGTTTGAAAAATGACCAGGTGGAACAAAAACAATACAGAAATAATTTTGGAAAAAAACAGCAAGAAAGAGCCAAATCTGTTGAAGATCAAGAGAGTTACCTGAAGTTATTAGATTTAATTTACAGTGGCTTGCAAAAGTATTCATACCCCTTGAACTTTTCCACATTTTGTCACGTTACAACCACAAACGTAAATGTATTTTATTGGGATTTTATGTGATAGACCAACACAAAGTGGTGCATAATTGTGAAGTGGAAGGAAAATGATACATGGTTTCCAAATTTTATTACAAATAAAAAACTGAAAAGTGTGGCGTGCAAAAGTATTCAGCCCCCCTGAGTCAATACTTTGTAGAACCACCTTTCGCTGTAATTACAGCTGCAAGTCTCTTGGAGTATGTCTCTACCAGCTTTGCACAGCTAGAGACTGAAATTTTTGCCCATTCTTCTTTGGAAAACAGCTCAAGCTCAGTCAGATTGGATGGAGACCAATCTGTGAACAGCAATTTTCAAGTCTTGCCAGAGATTATCAACTGGATTTAGGTCTGGACTTTGACTGGGCCATTCTAACACATGAATATGCTTTGATCTAAACCATTCCATTGTAGCTCTGGCTGTATGTTTAGGGTCGTTGTCCTGCTGGAAGGGTAACCTCCGCCCCAGTCTGAAGTCTTTTGCAGACTCTAACATGTTTTCTTCCAAGATTGCACTGTATTTGGCTCCATCCATCTTCCCATCAACTCTGAACAGCCTCCCTGTCCCTGCTGAATAAAAGCATCCCCACAGCATGATGCTGCCACCACCATGTTTCACAGTGGGGATGGTGTGTTCAGGGTGATGTGCAGTGTTAGTTTTCCGCCACACATAGCGTTTTGCATTTAGGCCAAAAACTTCAATTTTGGTCTCATCAGACCAGATCACCTTCCTCCACATGTTTGCTGTGTCCCCCACATGGCTTGTGGCAAACTGCAAACGGGACTTCTTATGGCTTTGTTTCAACAATGGCTTTCTTCTTGCCACTCTTACATAAAGGCCCGATTTGTGGAGTGCACGACTAATAGTTGTCCTGTGGACAGATTCTCCCACCTGAGCTGTGGATTTCTGCAGCTTGTCCAGCGTTACCATGGGCCTCTTGGCTGCTTCTCTGATCAATGCTCTCCTTGCCCGGCCTGTCAGTTTAGGTCGACGGCCGTGTCTTTGTAGGTTTGCAGTTGTGCCATACTCTTTCCATTTTCGGATGATGTATTGAACAGTGCTCCATGAGATGTTCAAAGCTTGGGATATTTTTTTATAACCTAACCCTGCTTTAAACTTCTCCACAACTTTATCCCTGACCTGTCTGGTGTGTTCCTTGGGCTTCATGACGCTGTTTGTTCACTAATGTTCTCTAACAAACCTCTGAGGCCTTCACAGAACAGCTGCATTTATACTGAGATTAGATTACACAGATTACACACAAGTGGACTCTATTTAATAATTAGGTGACTTCTGAAGGCAATTGGTTGCAATGGATTTTATTTAGGGGTATCAGAGTAAAGGGGGCTGAATACTTTTGCACACCACACTTTTCAGTTTTTTATTTGCAAAAAAATTGAAAATCATGTATCATTTCCCTTCCACTTCACAATTATGCACCACTTTGTGTTGGTCTATCACATAAAATCCCAATAAAATACATTTACGTTTGTGGTTGTAACGTGACAAAATGTGGAAAAGTTCACGGGTTATGAATACTTTTGCAAGCCACTGTAAATCCTGAGGTTCATAACATTCTTAGTTGATAAATTTCTTGAGCTTGTGCTCAACATTGTGGAAGTTATGTATAAAGCCAAAGGCAAAAGGATTAGAGTGAGACTGGGAAGAGTTAAAGTGATGGTTATCTTGAAGCTCAAGACCACTCATGAGGACTGAATAGAAGTGTTCTGTGAACCATCCACCCAATTTGTCTTTATTCTCTCCAGAGTGGAGGAGGTAACATCATAAGCACTGAATACAAAGCACTACATTGGAAGAAGTACAAGCGAATTATTGCTTCATCTGGAAGAACTCTGTGGACCTGCGGATGGTCGGTCGGGAAAAGGTAAAGGGGCAGATATTGTACATTATACAGTTTCACGGGAAAGTATTGTGACAAATGGAGTGTTTGGTAGAGATGGATTGATAGACCAGGGAGTTGTAGGGAGATATGTTCCTTCTGAATGCTGGGAGGAAGATGTGTCAGGTGGCATAGAATGCCCTTCAAGATGGTTAAAATTTTGAGGAATGATCTATTGAATGTGGTGGTTAGTGAGGTGATAGGTGAAGTCTAGGGAGAGGGGATGAGAACAGATGCAATGAACAAAGGAGGGTGGGATTGATAGTTTGTCTCTCATTGGAAGGGGAAATGATGCAATAAAGGAAAAAAGAAGCCATCTTATAAACAGCAGTGTGGCAAGTCTCATCAACAGTGCAACTAGGAGACAAAGACACTGGTGGAACAGAATGGAGTCTTTGTGGGAAGCAGGATGGGAGAAGTTGCAAGGGATCCAAGAACCAAGGGAGTATATATGTGTATAGTGGATAGTGGTAGCTAGCATCCCTAGAGATGGCGATGGTAATGCCAGAAGGAGAAAGGAAGTACTTTCTGGTGGTGGAATTCATCCTGCCACATTCATTCTATTTGTTTCCTCCTCCTCCTCCTCCTCCTGTCTCTGCAACTTTAAACATGCTCGACATTTCAGTTTTCCTGTTGCGATGAAAGGTCCATGACTGAAACATTGACCCTATTTCTCTCCTTGCTGATGTTCCCTTTCCTGTTGAATGCTTCCATCATTCTTGTTTTTTGTCTTGGATTTCCACGATCTCGATCTTTTTTGACCAGAAATTGGGGACAGAAGAATGTAAGAACTAGAACTTCAATAAACCATTTGCCCATTCATCAAGATCATAGACCAATACTCTATATTATCCCTATGAATCTTGATTCCCTTAATATTCAGAAATCTAACAATCCATGGCTTCCAACGTAGAGAATGCCAAAGAGTTCACTATCCTCTTAGAGTCATACGGTCGTACAGCATGGAAATTGACCCTTCGACCCAACTTGCCCATACTGACCGAAGATACCCCATCTACACTCATCCCATCTACCTCCATTTGCCCTTATACCTCTAAAACATTCCTATCTATGTACCTGTTCAAATGTCTTTTAAATGTTGTCATAGTACCTGCCTCAACTGCCTCCTCTGATAACTCGTTCCATATACTCGAGCGATATATGGGTTATGTATCGTTCCATAACCCATATGGAAACCCCTCTATATGAAAACAATTTCCCCTCAGGTTCCTATTAAATCTTTTCCCTCTCACCTTAAAAATATGTCCTTGTTCTTGATTCCCTTACTCTGGGTTAAAGCTTCTGCATTCACCTTTTCTATTCTCCACCTCTATAAGATTACCCCTTGTCCTCCTACACTCCAAGGAATAAAATCCTCGCATGTCCAGCCTCAGGCCCTCCAGTTGCAGCAACATTGTCATAAATCTTTTCTGCACTCTTTCCAGCTTAACAACATCTTACAGAAGAGTGATCAAAACGGAATACAATACTCCAAATACAGCCTTATGGCAGCCTTGCACTTCTGTATCCATGGCCGTCCAAATGGGGGGGGGGGTGCGATGGGTGCGGTTGCACCCCAACTTTTTTTTCAAAAATCCAGAGTAAAAGAAAATTGGGGTGCAATTTTTGTAATTCTACACCAGGACAGAGGGAGTCTTGTCACTGGGGGTGCTGCGCTGACGGCAGCCTCTGCCTACAGCCTGTTTGTTTTTTTCAATCTTTAAAAAAAAATTTAGTCAGTTTAAAGTTTGTTTTTGGGGGAGTCTTTGACTTTTATATGTAGGGGAGGGGGGCAGGGTAAAGGGGAATGTTTCCCAGTCGCTTTCCGGCGGGGACGCGACTATTCCTACAGGTCGCGTCCTCGCCCCCCTCCTCGCGGCCTACCACCTGGATCGGAGCGGCCTTTCCTGCCGGGGACCGGGAACCGGACCAGAGCGACAACAGCAGTGGCGCTGCACTGAATTCACCGCGAATGGGCGATGCCTACCTGGATCGCCGTTTGGAGCTCCAGAGCGTTGGGCCGCTGCACCAACATCATGGAGCTGCGGTGTGGGAGAGCTTCCAACGCGGGCAGCGCTGACCGTCATCGCGGAGTCCTGGGGCCCTTTGCCAAAGGCTGCCAACGCTGCATCTCCGCCCAAGGTTCTTGATCACCTCGGGCTCGTCCGCAGTGCTCAAAGAAACTGTCCAAGCCCGAGCAGGCTCGGGAGAGGCGGCAGCTGAGGTCGGAGTGCAAGCTCTGCAATCTGCCATCACCAACACGCTGCTTGAGCAGCTTCTTGGGGCGACCTGCTGCTGTTTCTCGGGGCACTGCTGGCGTGGTTACTTGTGCACCTTGGGATGCTGCTGGTGTGGTGACTGGGGTGGAGAGGAGAGGAGGGGAGGGGGGTGAGGAGGGGGGGGGGGAGAGGAGGGAGGGAGCAGCGGGGAGTGGGGAGCGGTCAGCGAGCGTCAACCAAAGATGGAGGGAGGGGTGGGGGGTTGACAACACTCGCAGCACGAGCAAGACGGCGCAGACTTCCTAAAGTTTGTCAGGTTTTTGAAGATCTTCATTAATAATTAGAGAAATAAATTATGACATTTTCAGATAAGGCTATTTTGGATTACAGGGGAAAAATCTGTACCGGAGTATGTAAAAATTTTACCGATATTATTGTTTTTTCGAGAAGGTGTGATTATACTCAAACAAACACACACGCAAACAAACACATACACATCCAAGATCAGACCTTTAACAGTTACTAGACCAAGTGGGACCCGTTGTGTCCTGTCCCGGTTGCGGATGGGGGGGCTTCAGTGTCACACACACACTAACCACCGTCCCCACACACACACACACACACACACTAACCACCCCCCACACACACACACACACTAACCACTCCTCTCGATATATTACTATTATTCATTTGCTCATTATACCACATCCCCCGCCCTATCCACTCACGCATAGCCGCCAACTCGCAGGCGTAGCGAGAGAGGGAGGGGGGTGGAGAGAGAGGGCAGAGAGACAGAGAGGGCAGAGAGAGAAAGAGGCAGAGAGAGGGAGCGGTCCAAAGAGAGAGGGGCAGAGAGAGAGAGAGGGGCAGAGAGGGAGGGGGCAGAGAAAGGGAGAGAGGGGGGCAAAGGGAGAGAGTAGAGAGAGGGCAGAGGCATAGAGAGGGCAGAGAGAGAGAGAGAGAGGCACAAAGAGAGAGGGGGCAGAGAGAGGGGGAGCAGAGAGAGAGGGGCAGAGAGAGAGAGAAGGGCCAGAGAGAGAGAGAGAGAGAGAGGCAGCGATAGGGAGAGAGGGGCAGAGAGAGAGAGAGGGAGAGGGGCAGAGAGAGAGAGAGGGGGGCAAAGAGAGAGGGAGGTGGGAGGTGGCAATCAGCAGGCATTTTCTTTGTCCTTATTTCAACCTGAAGGTGTAAAACATCAGTTTGATAATCCCCAGGGCCACTTCTCCTGACTTTACACCACAATAAACCCATCCAGCTTTTGGTTTTGCCTTGGTGGTGGGAGCTTGCGGTTAAGTATTTGAACATGTTGTTGGTTGAGTCTGCATAAAGTGAATCTTGACCTGCTTTTTTGATTTAAATTTATCTGAAATTCTAAAATCCTCAATTTAGCATGATTTTTTTCATCGTTACCTTTTTAAAAAGACATTGTTCAAGTTCACGTTCAAGTGAGTTTATTGTCATGTGTCCCTGATAGGGCAATGAAATTCTTGCTTTGCTTCAGCACAATAGAACATAGACATAGAAAATAGGTGCAGGAGTAGGCCATTCGGCTCTTCGAGCCTGCACCACCATTCAATATGATCATGGCTGATCATCCAACTCAGTATCCTGTACCTGCCTTCTCTCCATACCCCCTGATCCCCTTAGCCACAAGGGCCACATCTAACTCCCTCTTAAATATAGCCAATGAAATGGCCTCAACTACCCTCTGTGGCAGAGAGTTCCTGAGACTCACCACTCTCTGTGTGAAAAAGTCTTTCTCATGTCGGTCTTAAAGGATTTCCCCCTTGTCCTTAAGCTGTGACCCCTTGTCCTGGACTTCCCCAGCATCGGGAACAATCTTCCTGCATCTAGCCTGTCCAACCCCTTAATAAACTGATAAAGTGCAAATAACAGATAATGGGTTATTAATGTTCAGAGTTTTGTCTGAGCCAGGTTTTAATAGCCTGATGGCTGTGGGGAAGTAGCTATTCCTGAACCTGGTCGCTGCAGTCTTCAGGCTCCTGTACCTTCTACCAGAAGGTAGCAGGGAGATAGATGAGTGTGTGGTCAGGATGTTGTGGGTCTTTGATGATCCTGACAGCCTTTTTGAGGCAGTGACTGTGATAAATCCCCTAGATGGAAGGAAGGTCAGAGCTGATGATGGACTGGGCAGTGCTTACTACTTTTTGTAGTCTTTTCCTCTCCAGGGCGCTCAAGTTGCCAAACCAAGCCACGATGCAACCAGTCAGCAAGCTCTCTACTGTGCACCTGTAGAAGTTGGAGAGAGTCCTCCTTGACAAACCGACTCTCCGTAATCTTCTCAGGAAGTAGAGGCGCTGATGTGCTTTCTTGATCATTGCATCAGTGTTCTCGGACCAGGAAAGATCTTCAGAGATGTGCACGCCCAGGAATTTGAAGCTCTTGACCCTTTCAACCATCGACCCGTTGATATAAAAGGACTGTGGGTCCCCATCGTACTCCCTCCAAAGTCCACAATCAGTTCCTTGGTTTTGCTGGTGTTGAGGGCCAGGTTATTGTGCTGGCACCATATGGACAGTTGCTCGATCTCTCTTCTGTACTCCGACTCATCCCCATCAGTGATACGTCCCACAACAGTGGTGTCGTCAGCGAACTTGATGATGGAGTTCGCACTATGACCGGCTACGCAGTCATGAGTATAGAGTGAGTACAGCAGGGGACTGAGCACGCAGCCTTGAGGTGCTCCCGTGCTGATTGTTATTGAGTCTGACACATTTCCACCAATACGAACAGACTGTGGTCTGTGAATGAGGAAGTCGAGAATCCAATTGTAGAGGGATGCGCAGACCCAGTTCTGCAAGTTTGGTAACCAGTTTGGAAGGGATGATAGTATTAAATGTCGAGCTGTAATCGATGAATAACAGCCTAACATATGAGTTTTTGTTGTCCAAGTGGTCCAGAGCAGGGTGGAGAGCCAGCGAGATCGCATCCACCTTTGAACTGTTGTGGCGGTAAGCAAACTGCAGTGGGTCCAGGTTTTTGTCGAGGTAGGAGTTGATTTGCGCCATGATCAACCTCCGGAAGCACTTCATCACCACAGGTGTTAGTGCCACAGGTCGATAGTCATTGAGGCACGTCACCTAGCTCTTCTTGGGCACTGGTATAATTGATGCCCTTTTGAAGCAGGTGGGAACCTCAGACCTCAGAAGTGAGAGGTTGAAAATATCCGTAAAAACTCCAGCCAGTTGGTCCGCACAGGTTTTTAGAACATGACCAGGTATACCATCAGGTCCAGCGGCTTTTCGAGGGTTCACCCTTCTGAAGGATTTCCTGACGTCGGCCTCTGTGACTAAGACTGAAATACCATCACAGCGAATGGGGGCTCGGGAAGGCACATCAGTGTTCTCCCTATCAAAGCGTGCGTAAAACGTATTGAGCTCATCAGGAGTGATGTTTCGCCGACATTCGAGCTGCCTCCTGATTTCGCCTTGTTGGAGGTGATTGCATTCAGGCCCCATCACAGCTGTCGAGCATCTGTCTCATCCTCCAGCTTGGAGCAGAATTCCCTTTTGGCCTTTTTGATGGCCTTACCAAGGTCATATCTGGACTTCTTGTAGACCACTGTATCATCAGACATGAATGCCCGGTGTCTGGTCTTCAGAAGAGTGCAAATCTCAAAGTTGATCCAAGGTTTCTGTTTGGGAAACACTCGGAAGGTTTTGGTGGGGATGCAGTCCTCCACACATTTCTTAATGAAGTCTGTAACGGCTGTGGCATATTCGTTCAAGTCCGTTGCCGAGTCCTTGAACATTGCCCAGTCTACAGACTCCAAACAGTCCTGTAGTTGTTCCTCTGCCCTCCCCGACCAGCTCTGTACTGTCCTCACCTCTGGGGGTGCGCTCTTTAATTGCTGCCTGTAGGCAGGGAGAAGCAGCACCGCGGTATGGTCGGATTTACCGAAGTGAGGGCGAGGGATAGAGCGGTAAGCATACTTGATGGTGGTGTAGCAGTGGTCAAGGGTGTTTGGTCCTCTGGTGCAGCATGAGACATGTTGGTGGAAGTTGGGGATTGATTTCTTTAGGTTTGCCTTATTGAAGTCCCCAGCAATGGTGGTGAATGCCTCGGGGTAAGACGTCTGGTGTTTTTTGACCACGGCGTGCAGCTCCCCCAGTGCCAGACGGACATCTGCCTGGGGTGCAATTTTCCCGGTCAGGATGATGGAGGTGAATTTCCCTCGGAAGGTAGAAAGGACGGCACTTCACCGCCTGATGTTCGAGCTGTGGAGAGCAGGAGTTGGACAGGACTGCCACGTCTGAGCACCACGCAGAGTTGACCATGAGGCAGACGCCTCCTCCTCTCCCTTTCCCAGATGCCAGTGTATGGTCCATACAGTGGATGGAGAATCCTTCAGGCTGGACCGCTGAGTCTGGGGAGCTGGGGGTGAGCAATGTCTCTGTGAAACAGAACACAGAGCATTCCCTCAGCTCCCTTTGATAAAGCAGTCTTGCCCTTAAATCCTCCACTTTATTTTCAAGGGACTGTACATTGGCCAGTAGGATAGTAGGTAGAGGGGGCCGAAGTCCCCTGCGCTTCAGTCTGACCTGAAGTCCTGCCCGTCGGCCACGTTTCCGGACACAATGGAGGCTTCCAGGTACTGAGTTTACTGTACCTGCTTTTTCTGCAGACCTGCGCTGGAACGGAGGTACCTTCACAGACGGCAGCTGCAGCCCCCTCAAAGTCAGTAGCTGCAGCTCCAGCTTCATTGTTCCTGGAAGATCCAGCCCGTCAGCTCTGGAGGTCCATTGTTTGGAAAATATTAGAATAGTTCAAGCTGAAAACTTTGTTTATTTGTTTGGGGTAACTTTTTGTATATGCTCAATAATGACGAAAGGAGAGACCCCTAATGGACCCCTTTTAAAAAATGACTCCTTTTAACGGAGATGCAAGAGATTGCTGTTACTGGAACCCAGAGCAAGAAGTCTTCTGTTGAAAGAACTCTGGGGTCAAGCAACATTTGGCAACAGTCCAAATGAATGGATTCTAACCTGCAGTGTCAACTGTCCTTTCCCTTGCTTAACTAGCTGAGTTTCTCCTGCAGATTGTATGTTATCCCTTTTAAAAAAGTGCCTTGAATTGTAGCTGTTTGGCGTTGAATTTCAGATGTGTTTATGATGGGGGCATGGAAAGTCGCTGCATGACTGCTTGCAGGCCCGTACGAAGCTTTTCAAAAAGGGGGGTGGCATGACAGGATTACAAAAATTTTATGTGAAATAATGTGCACGCAGCACACATCAGAAGCGCGAAGTCCCGTGCGTCCGGGTTCCAGGGCCCACTTAAGGGCCCTGAAAGCTCTGGGGTTTTAGATGCTCTCTGGTGCTTTCTGAACCTTATTTTGGAGCAATTTTGCACCATATCTATGACCAATATTTCAGAAATAGTTTTGGTTTAGTCAAGAGTAATGAGTGGGTGGAATGGGATGATTGGGGTCATTGTTGTTAAATCAAAAATTGTTGTCCTTGTTTTAATTATCAAGTTGTACTGTTGTAAAATGTTATGTAAAATATTATAAAGGAGCATGCAAAAATTGCAAAATAAAATACTGTAAGTTTTTGCAGTAAAGAAAACCTTTTTTTTAGAAAATGTTTTGTGTGCTGATTTGATTGCCTGTTACTGTTAGACTGTGTTAGTGTGTGCAGTGCACCTTTAATGGTTCTCCTGACCCAACAACTTCACATCACATCAACTTCAACATGAAATAATGATGTGAATACATTTAGTTTGACTTCAATTTCCATCATGAATATTGAAGTCAAACTAAATGGTGTATTTATATTATTATGACCGCTTTCAAACTAATCTATTTTACTGTCATACTATTATAACAAATTCTAGTTCCATGATGACTCATAAACAAGATCACAAATCACATTTTGAATTCTCAAACATAATGTGATTGTGAATAATTGCAAAGCTGCCAAGTTTCACTGAGCATTTCTGTATTTTGATGGCTGAAAATTAGTATTTTGCTGGTGAAATCGGTATGTCTCACATAAATGCAATAGAACCTACACAGAAACTGGATTTTTGAAAATCAGTATTTTGCATGCAACCTCATGTATTCTCAAATATTAGTATGGAATATTGAAAATCAGTACTACTGAATTGTGAAACCATTTTTGAAATGTGAATTTATAATTCTTGATTTTGATTCCAATCGACAATAGGTGCAGGAGTAGGCCATTCGGCCCTTCGAGCCAGCACCGCCATTCAATGTGATCATGGCTGATCATCCCCCAGTGCTCTCACTTGACCTTTTTTCCCTGTTTCCAGCCGGGCAAAGTAGGCAGCTTTTTAGGTTGTCAAATGACAGTTTAGGTGGTCATTTAAGAAGGCTTGCATCACGCGTGCAATAATGTGCTCGGACGAAGTGCGTGGTTACCAGTCGGAATTATGCTCAATGAAGCATTCACATATTATTTCTGCTTCAAATAGTCACAAATTAAAAATATACACCAATCAAGACATGATATATACAACAATGATATGCAGCAAAATTATAATACAGTATCTCAACACTTTTTACATGTTGCAATGAATGTAATTTCTATTATTTCTTTCCACTTCCACACTAAAATGTGGTTGTATTATTCAGCGTATGATTAACCTGCGTCAATAAATCCTCGACCATGGTAACATATATGCTTTACCATGCCACTACAGATTTATGCAAGCATGTTTTCTGTGAAGGACCGAAAACTATCATGACATAGCCATAGCATGGGTCGTAATTGCTATTGATACATAAACACTCTCGCTTCCCACATTATTTATCCACAACAAAATATACAGGTTGCAAGGAAATTTCTAAAGGCATTTTATGATAATAGCTGTTAAAACCGACGATACCCATCTGACAGGTTAAACATTACACTAACTGACAAGAGATGGCCAAAGGACATCAAATGCAGCAAATGTTCTTTTGGTAATATGTTTAAAGGTGTCAAAACGCCACATTACCGGACATTCAGATTAGATGAATGTGTTGTGAACAGTAATGAAGATACCCAGTTTGTACGCACCAGATTTAAAAAAAATTATTGATAAACGCTGTTTCCAACATTCCCAGTTGTGAATGTTGCTCAATAAATAACTACAGTACTGATACTCCATATTAAGAGCATTGATTTGCCATTAAAATGAATTCTGTAATAACGTTTCAGTGGTAGCAGTGACAATCGAACACTGCGGTTTTAATGTTTCACGTGTTCACAATTTAATTAATCCATCTTTATGGATTAAAACAAATAATAACATTGGGAATTAAAACACATTTGACTGCATTCCATTTTCAAACATTGTCAATGTTCGCTCTGAAGACATTTCCAGCGCAGTAGGGTCAGGTGAGACAAAGCACAAACATTCTTAAGATATCATTCAGTCATTCCAAAACCACACGGCATCTATTTGATCAAAGACTCAAAATATCTACCTTTCAAAATGACCGCCGAAGTTAAAAGCATAAAGATATGTCTATGAATATTTAGAATGTTGAGCAATTGGCAATTGGAGAGAGGGGCAGAGAGAGAGAGAGGGGCAGAGAGGGACCGAGGACCCGCGACGGACCCGAACGACCCGAGACGGACACAACCCAAGACGGATCCAAGAGGTCGTTCTTCACTCACAGCTCGTGGAACACAGAGCGTGGAACACAGCTCACAGATCCATTGTGACGTCACAGTGAATGACAGCCGTTTTTTCCCAAAGTTTTTTCAGATTTTTGAACATTTTCATTAATATCTCGAGAAATGAAGCATGAATTTTTCAGATAAGGCAATTTTGGACCACAGAAAAAATCTCAACCGAAATATGTAAAAGTTTTACCGGAGCGCATCGTTTTTTTTTTAGATGAAGTGATTATGCACACACACACATACACACACACACAACCAAGATCAGACTTTTAATAGTTACTAGACCAAGGGGTACCCGTTGGGTCCCATCCCCTCAACGCGGGTGGGGGGGGGGGGGCTGCGGCGTCAAACACACACTAACCTCCCCTCACACACACGGGAGGGGGGAGAGAGTGGGGAGGGGGAGTGAGAAGAGGGGTTAGAGAGGGGGAGGGAGGGGGGAGGGGGAGGGGGAAGGGGGGAGAGAGAGTAGAGGGAGGGGAGGGAGGGGGGAGAGAGGGAAGGGGAGGGGGAGAGGAGGGGGAAGAGGAGGGGATGGAGAGCGGGGGGTGGAGGATGGGGAGGGGGATAGTAGGGAGGGGGAGGGAGAGAGAGGAGGGAGAGAAGGGGGAGGGATAGGGGGAGGGGGCGAGAGAGAGAGTAGAGGGGAGAGAGGAGGGGGAGAGAGGAGGGGGAGAGAGGAGAGAGAGGGTTAGAGAGGAGGATGGTGAGAGGGGAGAGGAGAGGAGAGGGAGGGGAGTGTGGGAAGAAGAAGTGGGGGTGAGAGGTGGAGGGGGGGAGAGGAGGCGGGGAGCTGGGTGAGCGAGAGTGCTGCGAAAGGTGGACTGAGCACGGGGAGAGAGAGAGCACTGTCGTACAGGGTCCGACTCTAGTACAAAGCTCTCGGGAAAGCCGAGCCGAGGCGCGAGCATAATGCATGACGCTCTTTGCGACGTCATCACTCGGGTGCTCCTCGGCATCTCTCGGGATCTCGATCCAGAGCTCTGGTGGGGGAGGGCTGCTGGGCGGGGCTGGGCGCTACGGCCAGCTGCACTCCGGTGCTCCTCGGCATCTCTTGGGTTGGCCATCGGAGTGCGTGTTATGCTGGGGGCGGGCACGTAACTCGCAGCTCGTCGAAAACAGTGGCCAGCAGGTTGTGCCTTGAAAAATTCGCACAGCTCGCTGCAGAGCCATTATGACGTCATCAGCCCCTTAGCTTCAGCTTCAGTTAGCTTTAGCTTCAGATTGATGAAGAAGTTGAAGAAATAATGAACCAAATTTTCAGATGAGGCGATTTTCGACATCATGAGGTAAATCTCTACCGGAATATGTAACAATCTCAGGATTAGTGCATCGGGTTTTCGAGAAGATGTGATTCACAATCACGCAAATATAATAAAGATTAGTTTTATAAGTATACTAGACCAAGTGCTGACCCGTTGGGTCTGCTCCCCCAATGCGCGAGTGCGGGGAGGAGAGGGGGGGAGAAGAGGGGGGGAGGGGAGGGGGGTTGGGGGGGGGCGGCATGCGGCATCACACACCCTAACCGCCCCCATAAACACACTAAGTAACCCCCCGCACAGACGCTAACTACCCTCCTTGATATTATATTAATATTATTAATTTGCTCCTTTTACCCCATAACCACCCTATCCGCTGATGCATAGCCCCCAACTCGCAGGCTACTGAGGGAGGGGGGGGGGTAGAGAGTCAGCAGGGAGAGAAGGGGGAGAAACAGAAAGAGGGGCAAGAGTCAGAGGGAGAGGGGGGTGGAGGGGAGGTGGAGAGGGAGGGTGGGTGAGGGGGGGGGAGGAGGGGAGTGAGCGGGAGGGGAGAGAGTGGGGGGCGAGAGAGGGGGAGGGGTGGCTGAGAGGGAGGAGGGAGGGGGAGAGGTAGGGGGAAGGGAGACGGGAGGAGGTGGAGGGAAGGGGGTAGGGGTGGGGTGGAGGGGAGAGGGAATGGGATTTAGGGGAGGGAGGGTGGGTAGGGGGGAGAGGGGAGGGAGAGGGGAGAGAGAGAGGGGGAGAGAGGGGGGGAGGAGAGAGAGAGAGGGGGGAAGGGGGAGGGGAGATGGACAGAGAGGAGTGGGGCGGGGCGGCAGCTCGCGGGTGCCAGCTGCGCATGCGCGGGCATCCCCACCGCGTCACCGGCACCATTATCAATTGTGACACGGCTGACAGGCCACCCCCAATTGCGCGGGCGCAGATGGTCGTAAATATACAGATACATATTTTTCTTTCTGCGAATCATCCCAGGGGCCTGATTCGTGCCCTTTGCGTCTAACCGCGAGTGCGCAGTTGGGGCGGCAGTCGCACATGCGCAGTTGGGGAAGGCTTACCGGGCCGGCAAATTTTCTGAAATTATTTCATTTCTCTAAAATGACCCAAAGACAACCAGAATTTCCCGAATTTCGGGTAATTTCCTTCAAAATGGAAACACTGGTCCCATGCTTCCTTTTTCTTGACCAGGCCTCAATTTCTCTCATCATCCAAGCTTCCTTACTCCCACCTATCTTGCCCTTCACTCTTGAACAGGAACAGGCGTGCCCTGATCTCTGTCATCACATTTTCGAAAGCACCCCACTTTCTGGTCGTACCTTTGCATGCAAATAATCTACTCCAATCAACTTTAGTAAGTTGCCCATTACCATCAGAGTTGGCCTTGTCCCAAATTTTAGTTTCTGGGTCCACACAGTCATTATCCATAAATATTTTAAAGCTAAAATACTTCTCTTTGTGAAGAGATTTCTCCCTGTCTCTGTTCTAAAATGTTTATGGTACATGATTGGCCCACTGCACATATAAAATGACATCTGGATCCTGTGTATGTCATATGATCCCAATCTGCTCAGATTAACTGCAGTCCAGCCAGATTCACTTAAATGCCTTGTGCACTTAACGAGTAATAGTTATGGAGCAAGAACAGGTAGCAAATTCATTCTCGATTTCAACACTGCTCCGGCTCGTGTTTTCTACAGGGCAGAGGTAATTGAAATCTGAGCCATCACCTTGGGTTTAAAATTCAGTTCATAAAAAGGCAAAAAAAACTTCTGGGATGATCTTGAGAAAAACTATAAAAGAAAATTAAAACAAATAATATTTTTAAATTTCTATAATATGTAGCACGTTTAAATTAAAGGGAATTAGAAATATACACAATGTAATACAAATCTATCTTGATTCTGCTTATTTATTTAATTCCCTCCTCTGCTTTAATCGAGTCTAATTTGCACTCTATCATTCCAGTTTGAGGAACTATTTGAGTCGAAGGTGTCTATTAATGGGAGGGGGTGGATCACAATTCCGTGAGCATGGATTTGAGAAGTACAATTTATTTAGAACATTATATTTCCTTTCCTGAAAGTCTAATTTTAAATCTAATGTAGATGTAGGTTGTTGGAATTAAGATTTCCCCACTTTGATCTATTTATACAATTGCTCTGAGTCAGTAGCAAAGTGTCCATGACATAATGGTAATTGGATTGAGCACTTTTATTGTATTTTTTATTACATATTTTATTGTTGATGCAGGTGAAGCGAGGATCTACTGAACATGAGTGATGACAAACCTTTTGTTTGTACTGCTCCTGGTTGTGGTCAGGTAACACAGATTTTATGCAATTTTGTTTTGACATGCAGTTGTATATAAAAGCGCATATATTATTTTGCAAAGTGTAAAAACAATTAGGTAATTTACTTTATTCCTATATTCATTGAACAATGTAAATGGAATATGTGGGGATAAATAATTTCTAATTTTTCTGTCAAATCTCATTAAATTGAGAGATTTTGCAGAAGTGTGGCTATATGACTGGCCTTGCTTCTGCTGGTAGTGACTTTTATAATTTCTTGCACGGTTAAACAAAAAGCTTGAAATTAACCAGTCAGAAATAAAATCGTGGTCTTTTGATATTTTAGTTGTTTTGAATATAGTCCTTAAATTGGATTGACTTTTATATGTGATAATTATAGGATTTTGGAAATTGTAACTTTTTAGTAATGTTACCCAATTTTTAACTTGCCATAATTGCATACACTGCCCACGTTGTCCAACTAATAGGTTGATCTCCATGGAGATGTCACTGCTTGCCTGAAGTACAAAGTAGAAATATTTGAGCCTTCTTTCGTTGTCCATACTTTATTTACATGACTGCTTCCATAAGAAAGAAAAATCTGAAAATTGTTTTGCTCATCGATAAGTTATTATTATTGACTGTGAAGTTGTAATTAATCTAATAAAAATGTTGTTGCAGCGCTTCACAAATGAAGATCACTTGGCTGTTCACAAGCACAAACATGAGATGACATTAAAGTTTGGTCCAGCACGTAATGACAGTGTCATAGTAGCTGGTTAGTAGTATCTGCTTTCTCCTCTATAATGGAAATTTAAAGATAACTAGACCAAGGGGGCCCCGTTAGGTCCCGTCCCCTCAACACGCGGTTGCGGTGGGGGGGGGGGGGGGGTCCTGTGGTGTCTCACACACACACTAAACACTACTCACACACGGGGCGGGGAGGGGGGTGAGAGATGGGGGGAGGGGGGGAGATGGAGGTAGGGGAAGACGGGGAGGGAGGGGGAGGGGAGTGGGGGAGGGCTGGAGTGGGGGCGAGGGGGAGAGAGAGGAGGGGGAGAGAGGGGAAAGGGATGGGGTGGGAGAGGTGGAGGGAGAGGGAGGGGAGGGGGGGGAGGTTGAGAAAGAGGGGGAGAGGGGGGGGGGAGGGGGAGAGAGAGTAGAGGGGAGAGAGGAGGTGGGGAGGTGGCTAAAGGGATCAGGGGGTATGGAGAGAAGGCAGGTACAGGATACTGAGTTGGATGATCAGCCATGATCATATTGAATGGCGGTGCAGGCTCGAAGGGCCGAATGGCCTGCTCCTGAACCTATTTTCTATGTTTCTATGGGAGAGAGGAGGGGATAGAAGGGGGGAGTGGGGGGAGAGGGGGGGAAAGGGAGGAGAGTGGTGGGAGGGAGAGAGGGGGAAGGGGGTGGAGGGGGTTAGTGGGGAGGGGGTGCAGAGGGGGAGGGGATGGGGAGAGGGAGAGAGAGAAGGGGGGGAGAGTGGGTAGAGGTGGGGAAGAGGGGAGGGGGAGGGGAGGGATGGATGGGGAGAGAGAGGAGAGGGGAGAGGGGTAGAGAGAAGAGGGAGAGGGAGGAGAGAGGAGAGGGTGAGAAGAGGAGGGAGAGGTGGAGGGGAGCCGGGCGAGTGAGTGGGCTGCGAAAAGCAGAGAGAGCCCAGGGGGAGAGATAGATAGAGAGAAAGAGAGTCCAGGGCCTGACAAACTGGAAACCCGGAGCGGTTAGCAGCGGGGAGGAGGAGCAGGATAGGAGCGGTTAGCAGCGGGAAGGAGGGGCGGGGGAGGGGCAAGACTTCACTCGCTGCGCAAGCCGCGAGGAGAGAGTTCGTTCTTTCTGCACCTTTTGAAGAAGGGGGGGAGAGGGAGGGTGGTGACATAACTCGTAGAAAACAGTGCGCCTGCACGTTGACAGCAGCTGCTTTAATCCGGGGGAGGTGGGGGGGGGGGGGGCTGGGCCACGAGCAAGGGCATTGTGACGTCATCAGCTGGCCAGCGGTTAGATTTGAAAAGAAAAATTCAGATTTGTGAACAATTTTTGTGAAAAACTCGGGAAATAATTAACCATATTTTCACCTGAGGGGATTTTTGAAATCATGACGTAAATCTCAACCAGAATACGTACAAATTTCTCCGTTACCGCATCGGGTTTTCGAGGAGATGTGAATCACAGAAAAAGTTCAAGTTTGAAAAGCAAGAGGGGCAAACATCCAGAGTTTTAATATAATAAATATTGATCAGCTACTTATTTTATTGAGAGACCATTCCCTATTAAAGATATTATTGTATATGATACTTTGGTACAATAAAACAATTAATGAGTAAACAGATGGAAAAACCTATTTTACTGATGATTTATATGCTTGATTCATTACGCACCATAAAAAAATTAATTAAATAGAAGAAGAAAAAAAAACTTTTCTGAATTCTGCTGTATTTTGTAACAGTGGTCCATATTTTCTTTTTCACATCCTTGGAGATGGTTTCATTTTCCAGCACAAAGATCCATGTCAATGCTATGCCCATGCTCCTGCCCAACAAGTTGATTATTATAGTTGTCCACATTGTGAATTTCCAATTTTCTTGCTGTATTTCCAGTTTTCTTCATATATAGCTTAAATCAAAGTAGTAGATTATGTGTCATGTTTGGTGCATATAATTATGTGAATTATATAAGCACTGAAATGCCTGAACATGCTATTCGCAAAGAAGAGTAGTTAATAACTTTGTTTAAGTTTATTTTTAAACTTGAAATGATTTGGATTCCTGACAATGCATGACAGAAGACAGGTTAATCAGAAATTTGAACCTCATCTGAATAATACTGCAAGCTGAAGGACCTTTCAGATCTCTTGAAATTGTTTATCAGTTTCTTTCAGATTAATTTGGAAATGCTAGCATATTATCTATATCATGTTTCCTCCACTTATGCTCCTCAGAAGGTGATCAAAGGGAGAATGGTGTGATGGGTTTTGTTGATGTGTTCCAATGAATTAGTGTCTCAGAGATTTGCAGATCAGAAACAGGCCCTCAGTTTACCGTGTCAGTGCCAACCATCTACCAACCATTGCCATTAATCCTACATGAATCCCTTTATTTTATTGTTATCAACTCTGCTGCCCCCCATCCTAAGTTTTACCACTCACCGAAGCATGAGCAGAAATTTGCAATGACTATTCAACTTTCTAATGCACACGTATTTGGGTTATGGGAGGAAACCAAAGTGCCAGGAGGAATCCCACAAGGAGAACGTGCTAACCCACAGACAACAGCTGAGGGCTGGATTTGACTTGGGTCTTTGCCATGATGAGGCAGCAGCACTCTGCCACCCAGTTGAGGCTTAGAAAAGTATCTGATTTTAAATTAACCAGGATTCAGTACATTTCCCCAAAGTCTTATAAATACTAAATTGGCTTCTGTTCTTTATTATACCATTAGAAAAATTACACTTGTTTTTTTTTGTATTAAAGCATTTGGTGTACATTATAAAAAGAACAAACCAGCTGATGCTTTGAGGAAATTTGCAGAGGCATACCATAGTGATCCTGTAACACGATTTAACCTAAGATATACGACAATCACAGATTATTCTCTGATCTATTCTCCAATATTTCCCATTTATAAGTATATCAATGGTGTAACGTGTTAAAGGTGCATGTATTGGACAGATGTCCAAAATGCTATGAAAGCCTCGAATGAGGCTATTTGTCCTTTTGTGCTTGCACCTAATTGATGGATCACCACCACACGTTCCTTTATGTACTGCATTTTTTCTTCCGTTCAACTTTTTATCCAATTTCCATTGGATGCAGTCATTGAACTTAGTTCCATCATGAAGTGGATTCTACAACATAATTCTACATTAAATTTAAAAAATCGTTATCCTGGTGTCATCGTTGGTGTCTTTTGCCAATGGCCTTGAATCTCTGTCATCAATACTAATCTCTTTGCCAAACTATACAGTCTCTCCTTTTCAAAGCAGATCATGATTTTATATGCTCATACCGAATTTGCATTGAATCTGCTGAAAAGAAAACAATTCCAACTTTCGTCTCTGCATGATAAAATCATTAAACCCAGCTGCGATTTGCAAAAAGCCCTTTCACCCTCTAGAGCTTTGACATCTTGCACATATTGTCGTGCCCTCAGTTTGGGTCTATAACAATTGTAATAAGATGATTTGGTTATTGATATAGCTGTGGACCAAAGCCTCTTCAGCCATCAAGAATTTCTGTTCATATATTTATCAATCTCACCAGTCAGCTGTTTTTTGCATTAATTTCCTCTGCCTCATGACAACAATTTTGGTCATTTATCGATGTCCATGTGGTTTAGTACAAATGTATGAATTTTAATTTTAATATTTTGATTTTTTTTTACATTGACAGTTCAGAGATGGGTGTTCACAGAGCATTCCATTGTTTACAAATACACAGGACTTGGTGTTAAAAAGTCCAAAGTGCCAAATTTCAAATTACTCCCGATGGTGATGGGAGCCTTCTGCACTCACCTTTGCCCCTCCGATGTTGAGAAAGGCTAGGCAGACACGTCATTGGGGTTATCAAGTGGGCGCCTACTTTCATCGACGTTTCACTGATTGAACTCACGACGTCTCCAGTAGGCTCAGCGGTGCATTCTGGCGTCCCAGAACCACCCCCCTCTGCATCTGTCTAGTCGGTTATTTGTGAGACAAAATGGGGTCTTTCCTCTTCAGCCAGAGCCACTGGCTACTCCGCTCTGCCACCCATGATGTTTCTTTGATGGCCTGGCGTAGGGCTTGTCCGCTGATCCCCAGGTCCTTCTTCAGTCTTAAGGTAGATGTTGCCACGAATCCTCGACATCCAACTTCTACCGTGCAGATCTTAGCTCTCCAGCCCCGCTGTTCTGCCTCCGCTGCAAGCTCTGTATATCGCAGTTTCTTTCTTTCGAAGGCTTCCTGCACAGCATCCTCCCAAGGGACTGTGAGCTCCACAAAATACACCATGCGCTGAGAGTTTGACCAGAGCACAAGATCAGGCCTCAAGTTGGTGATGGCTATCTCTGTTGGAACTCTGTAAGCCGTTGGTCCACATCCACCAGCATCTGCCAATCCCGGCTGCCTCCAGCTGTCCAAATCTGGTCCTTGGTGGAATTTTCTATTGCCTTTGTTCCCCCCCCCCCCCCCCCCCCCCCCGAACAAAAGCAATGTCTTAACTGGGTTGGTTGTTCTGGGCGGAGGGCATTGTTGGCTGTTCTCCTGCGTTCCAGAGTCGCTGCCATGCATTTGAGCACTTGATTATGTCTCCAGATGTACCGTCCTTGGGAGAGGCTTACTTTACACCCAGTGAGGATGTGCCTAAGTGTGGCTGGTGTTGAACACAGGGGGCATGTTGGAGCTTCGCCCAGCCATTGGTTGAGATTTTTTGGGCTAGGAAGGACATCATAGGTTGCCCGAATGAGGAATCTTATCCTGCTCGCCTCCATCTCCCACATGTCCTTCCAGCTGATCGTCCTCTTTTCGACACTCTCCCATCTCATCCACTGGCCCTGTTTAGCTTGCGACACAGCCTTGGCACACCTCCTGTCGGCGGACTTCGGCTGTGACCAACTTCCGGTGCTCCAGTGATGATGCCTTGTTCCAGCAAGGTCGCTTTCCGCCAAGCCCCAAGCCGCTTCTTCCGTGTTGGATTTGCCCTACGACGTCGCCTTGGTGGAGAGCAGATTTTGCCTGCTGTGTCGCATTCTTAGCCGTCCACTTCTTTCCTGTTGCCAGGGTTGGAGCAGCACCTCGGATGCCAGGGTCTCTCTAGTCTGGCTTTAGTGCACTTGAACTTCTCTGTGAGACTAGAGTACTTGGCTGGAGTACCCCCTGACCGTACAGGCCTACGCTGCTCAGGCACCGAGGAACACCTAACCACTTTCTCACGAAAGAACTGATTGTTCTTTCTATCTTCTCGACTCTCGTGAGGGTGATGTCATACATGGTTAGTGGCCACATAAGGCGAGGTAGTAACCCAAACTGCAGGCACCAGATTTTCAGCTTTCCAGGCAGCATGGATCGGTCGATGTTCGCCAGACCTTTGATGACTTCTTGCCTAAACTCGTTAGCCTGATCAGTGTCCTTCAGTTTAGAGTTATACCATCTTCCCAGACTTTTGATTAGCTTCTCTGACCGTTGGAATAGGTTCTTGATCAATGAAGAACCTTTGATCTGTCAGTTTGCCTTTGATTATAGAAATGCTTCTTAATTTGGATGGCTTGAATTTCATTCTGACCCCAGTGATGTTCTTGTGAAGCTTCCCTAAAAGGCACCTGGTGCAAGGTGCTGTTGTTGTTATGATTGTCATGTCATCCATGTAGGCCCTGATGGGTGGTAGACGGACTTCATTTGTTAATATATTTGCATATGTAAACTCACCTTTTCATGCATAGTTTCTCATTTAATGAAAATATTTTTTAACTGCTATAAGTCTATTGAGGAATAACCAGTTTGCATTGAAGATTTGGGCAGTAATGAAAGTAGCCATTCTAAAGATTAATGAAGTCAAATAACTCCAGTTTTATACAAAAAATAACTTGGAATCTAGTTATCTCCCAACAGCATTATGAGCTGCCATAATGTCTCGAATTACTTGAAGCAGAATTGCTATTTTAATTCTCTTTTAATATTTGTCTTATTCTTGGCATCTAAATTATAGAGTTTGAAGAATAGATTATTGCACGAGAAAATGTTTTACTGTGTTGATTTTTTTTTGTTGCAGTAACTATTATGCAAGTTAATGAAATAAACAGTTGATTCTAAAAGTGTCATAATTTTATCATTTTGAAATCTTTTAGACCAAACTCCAACTCCAACTCGTTTCTTAAAGAATTGTGAAGAAGTCGGGTTATTTAATGAACTGGCAAGTCCATTTGAACATGAATTTAAGAAGGCTTCAGAAGATGACGTCAAAAAGGTGACAAATATATTTGCATTGTATATTTTTCAATAATGGCACATAGTTTCAAATCTACAGTTGATTTTCACTTTTGGAAGATATCTGATTAAAGCTCGATGCTTCCTGAAGAGAGAATATGTTTGGTGGCACAGTGATGCAGTTAACAAAACTGCCACCTTATGGCGTTAGGGACCCAGTTTCAATCTTAACTTGCGCTGCTATCTGTGTAGAATGTGTATATTCTCTCTGGAATGTGCTCGGAAATCAGAGCATCCGGGGGGGTGGGGGGATAACAATCATGCAAAGATGCTGGAATCTTGAGCAAAACATAATTCTGGGGTAACTCATTGGTTCAAACAGCATCCGTGGAATGGATAGTCAAGGATTTGGGCCGGGATCTTTCTTTACACTGATTGCTGTATTGTTTGGGTGTGGTGGGGGGGGGCGTGAAGTTGGAGAAAGCTAGAAAATAAAGAGTTGGTGAAGAGTCTAGTGCAGAAAAGGAGATAAAAGAGTACCCGATAAGGAGAGAAGAGAGTGAATGGTAAAGCCAGAGGCTTTTCTATTAATTAGAAAAAAATAGAAAACCTCTGCAATTCATTTTCATTTAAACTAAAGGTAACCATATCTTCATTTGTTCAAGAAAGAACTGCAGATGCTGGAATAATTGAAGGTAGACAAAAATGCTGGAGGACCTCAGCGGGTGAGGCACCATCTATGGAGAGAAAGAATAGGCGACATTTCGGGTCAAGACCCTTCTTCAGACTGATGTCGGGGGGGGGGGGGGGGGGGGGTAGAAGGAAAGGAAGAGGCGGAGACAGTAGGCTTAAGTTGTGGGAGAGCTGGGAAGGAAAGAGAAAGCAAGGACTAGCTGAAATCAGAGGTCAATGTTCATACCGCTGGTGTGTAAACTACCCAAGCAAAATATGAGGTGTTGTTCCTCCAATTTGCGCTGGGCCTCACTCTAACAGAGGAGGTCCAGGACAGAAAGGTCGAATTCGGAATGGGAGTGGGAGTTGAAGTGCTGAGCCACCGGGAGATCAGGTTGGTTAGTGCAAACTGAGCGGAGGTGTTGGGCGAGGCGATCGCCGAGCCTGCGCTTGGTCTTGCCGATGTAGAGAAGTTGACACCTGGAAAATGGGATGCAGTAGATGAGGTTGGAAGAGGTGCAGGTGAACCTCTGCCTCACCAGGAAAGACTGCTTGGGTCTATGGATGGAGTCGAGGGGGGAGGTATCTTGATAACTACATTGTTAATGGAATATTATTTTATGTCTTTACATATAGTAACTTTAATTTTATCAATTAATTGCCAAATCAAATCCAGACCAACGCTTTCTACTCCTATTCATATCTAAAATCCACAGATAACAGAATATTTAAAGTGAATTTCATAATCTCACTGAAGAAGCCAATGATTTTTAGAAATCAAGGCCTAGAAATTACATTGTGGCTGTTTGGCTCAATCCTGATACAGCATATGTTGCAGCCATCTATCGAGACCATTGGCAGAATCACAATTCTGCTAATGAGCTACGAGTATTCTTATTCCTGGATCCACAATAAGGTAAGTCTTTTTGAAAATGTAGCCAATTTAAAAATCATTAGTTTGGTTTTTGAGTGCCAGAGGATTTGTGACTGATATGATTACTTGTACTTCAGTTTAACAAAAGCACATGAAACTGATCTGCAAATGTAGTGAATCCAGTACCAATTTTCAGTACCATGCCAACTAAGCAGCGATTATCAATGTGGTGGGAGGTGGACCGTTGGAAAGGAATGATCCTTAACACATTGGATCACTGCACCCAAGTTCCACAATTGTTGATCAGTAGCAAAACTATTAAATTCAGAGGCTTGCATGTTCGGCATATATGTGCTAGTTTATAAGGGATGTTCATTCATTATTTTCAACAGAAGTGTATTTTTAGTACAGTTGACTGGAATCAACAATTCAGGCATTCTTGCTTGATTCAATGTTTTTAACTCAATTTTATTGAATTTGCAAATCTCATTCAGTTAAGTGTCTAATAAATAGTGATTTTAGTTTTCACTGGTCTAATTTTGTAGATACCATTGGACATGTCACCACTTGCATTACCAGCAGTTAGGACTAAAGTAGAAACACCGACTGTGGAAAGCAGCCACCAGAACGGTCCTCTGCCTCACCCAGAATCAACTACCAGTGATGAAAAGGTACTCTGAGAAATTAGGATTGTTGGTTTTCGAAACCACAAATGGCCTTGTCGCTCCAAAATAGCTGCTGCACCATGGGTGTACATTGACAAGAAAAATTGTGTAAAATGCCAGATTGATGAAGATGGTAGCACACACACTAAACTTTAATTGAAAATATGCAGCATCAATAGATTCTAACTTTCATCAATTTGTAATATTGATTCCTCATCAGCATGCTGGGCACAGTGAATAATGGCTTTCACAATCTGTTGTAAATTGGACAGCCCACCAACACTATTTGAGAAAATTATCCATGACATAGGGGTCATTTTCTGATTACGTTCTTCTGCCTGTTTTAACATAACAAGTATTTGGTGCTTTTCGTAGTTGTTTCAAGTATCTGAAGCAAATGGTCCCGAAGAGTAACCATGATCAGCTGTAGTTCAAGAAAACTTGGATGCAGGTGGTGCCATCGGTTTGGACTGACTGGCCAACAGAAGATGAGAAAGGCAAAAGGGATGTAGCAAGGATGGGATGAAATACACCGTGTTTGCCAGATAGATCGAAGGGGTCATGATCTTTGGAGCCACCACCACTCCCTCAGGAATGTCTCAACAATTCAGAGAGATATGTTGTAATCAGATTGCATGACTGCTACTGAATTCTATCACCGCCTTTGCACATTTAAATCCAAATTCCTGAAGGCGGCACAAGGCCTTGTGTGATGGAAGTCTGAACCTCCAAGCAGTTCTAATGCATTGGTGGGTGCTGATCGTACTATGTTGAAGGATGCAGCATCTCGATCAGGTCCACCAGTATGTCAGGAGGTTGGCCATCATTTCTGCATTGGAACTCATGATCTTTAATTTCTTCTGCACGGAGTTGTAGCCAGTTGGTTCCATACTGGCGTGTGTTCCGAAACACACTCTACGCACAAGCAGATGGAATATAATCTGGGACATGTTATATCATCCAGTTTGGTAGAGAAAATAAACACCAAGTAAAGTTGTGAGTAATTGAAAGTTATTGCATTTACTGAGAGATCTGAATCTCTCTGTGAATACAAGGACTGCAATTAGAAAGGCGAGTGGAATTTTAGCCTTTATTACGGGAGTGAGCAAGAGTGAAAGTGCTCTAAAAACCCTACACCTTGCACCTGGAATGTTGTGGATAGATTTGGCTTCTCTACATGTGGAATAATAACATTTGCACAGAGGAAATGCAACAAATGTTTATCAAATTGATTCTTTAGGTATGTCTTCACTGAGCACAACATCTTTGCAATTCTCTTTTCCAGAGGGTTGTCACATGTTTAGTCACTTGGTATTCTCAAGACAGAAGTGTTGATTTGACTTCTGAAGCGGATAGTGCAATTAAGTGGTGCCACGTTAAAATAATGGGCACATTCCTTTCAGTCCTTGTGTCTGGTCTGCCAGTTGCAAGGGACCAAGTGGCCTTCTGATTTTATTTCTTGCATACTATCTTTTCCAATTCCTCCCACTAAATTCATCCAGAAACTCTGCAACAAACATCCTTGTAGAGCTTTGATCTGGCAAACTAGTGCTGCATTCTTTCTCTGGCTCTAAGACTGGCTTTGTACTGTTCGAGCCTCTACACCTTCCGAATTACAGTCAATGTCAGTTGGTGTTTATGGTTCATTTCCACTGGCTCTGATTATATTTCAGGCTCTAATTATATTTCACCTTGTCCTGCAAGAGTGGGAGAAGATCTTAAATGAGCACATTCAAACTATGTGCATTTTATTGGCAGTCTGATTATGTTCCCGCATCCTTGCTGTCTCTTAATTCCGTGGCAAGTTTGGGATCTTGTGTATCTGAAGTAAATAAGAGGTAAGTGTCAGTTGTGGTGTGAGAAATAAGGAAACTAAGAGATGGAAACTTTCAACTTCTGCATCTTGTTACTTAGAAAGAGGGTGTAGGGTGAGGAGGAGGAAGGATCTGGAGTAGAGCATTATGCTTGCTTGAAGATACTGTATGTAGTCTTTACTTTCTGGAATCATCACTGGCCAATAAGATCTATCCCATGAGAAATGAAAAAATCAAATACAAGTATTCCCCTATGGTTCATTTCCACTGGCTCTGATTATATTCCAGGCTCTAATTATATTTCATATAAAAGAAGGAACTGCAGATGCTGGAGAATCGAGGGTACACAAAAGGCTGGAGAAACTCAGCGGATGCAACAGCATCTAAGGAGCGAAGGAGATAGGCGACGTTTCGGGTCGAGACCCTTCTTCAGACTGGTCAGGGATCAGGGAAACGACTTCAGACTGGTCAAAGACTTGAGACCAAGCGGAGGCTTGGCGATCATTTCGCCGAACACCTCCGCTCGGTCCGCAATAACCAACCCGACCTCCCGGTGGCTCAGCACTTCAACTACCCCTCCCATTCCGTATCCGACCTCTCGGTCCTGGGCCTCCTCCACGGCCAGAGTGAGCAACACCGCAAATTGGAGGAACAGCACCTCATATTCCGCTAGGGGAGTCTGCATCCTCTGGGCTTGAACATTGAATTTTCTCAATTCTGTTAACCCTTACTGTCTCCTCCTCCTTCCCACCTCTCCCTCAGCCCTCGGGGCCCTGGCATTCCCTCTCTCTCTATCTCTCCCCCACCATAGTCACACTAGCTTCTCATTTTCACACTACAAACAGCTTACAATGGCTTGTTTCCTTTATCATCTATACTTTTTTGCATATCTTTCATTCATTGTTCTTTATCTCTCCACATCACCATCTATCTCTCTCGTTTCCCTGATCCCTGACCAGTCTGAAGAAGGGTCTCGACCCGAAACGTCGCCTATCTCCTTCACTCCTTAGATGCTGCTGCACCCGCTGAGTTTCTCCAGCCTTTTGTGTACCCTCTAATTATATTTCACCTTGTCCTGCAAGAGTGGGAGAAGATCTTAAGTGAGCACATCCAAACTATGTGAGTGTGTAGGAAAGAACTGCAGATGCTGGTTTAAATCGAAGGTAGACACAAAATGCTGGAGTAACTCAGCAGGACAGGCAGAATCTCTGAAGAGAAGCCGAAATGTTACTCATTCCTTCTCTCCAGAGATGCTGCCTGTTCTGCTGAATTGCTCCAGCATTTTGTGTCTACAAACTATGTGAGTGATGTGGATCTCAAAGTGAATAGGCATAATCTGCAAAATATGGTCTGAGACTTGCAACGGCGCCAAATGTGAAAGTTAGTTAAGTACCGTAATATTGGGTACGAGCTCTTATTATTATTATTATTATCAGGTGAGTGATACAAATACGATTAATTGAGCAGTGCCTGACCCTGTTATTGGTATTGGTTTATTATCGTCATATTAACCGAAATACAGTGAAAAGATTTTCTTGTGTGCAACCAGTCAAATTAAATTATATTATACATGCAACAATGCATATACTATACATGAGTACAATCATAGATACAACAGAGTGCAAAGAGAAAAATACCAGAGTGCAGAATATAGTGTTACTGCATTATAGTGTTACATTTATAGTGGTACATCCAAAGTGAAGTACGTTGGAAAATTGGAACTACACCTTAGCTAATGGGAAGACCATTCAGTTGTCTGTTAACAAGATATTTGGGAGATTGGGAATACACTCTTGGCATATGAGAGGTAAGTTCAAGATTCTGATAACAACAAGGAAGCTGTTCGTCAATCTGGTGGTATGTGTCTTCTGCATGATGTGAGAAGAGGGCATAACCAGGGTAAAAAAGATGGAGGGCGCCCTCGCTTGCGGGGCCGCGCTACCGGCACCGGACGATCAATGTCAATATGCGCCGGCTTCAGCCGCGCAACCAAAACAGTCTCACGCCCCCCCCCCCCCCCATGTCCAGGACGAAAGTGGAAGAGCCATGCTCCAGGACCCGGAAGGGACCCTCTTACGGCCCACTAGAGGGGTGTCTGATGAGCATCCCTACGCAGGAAGACGAACTGGTAGTCCTTCAGAGCAAAGGGAACGTGCGGACAGAAGGACCCATGACAAGACGTGGGCAGTGGCGCCAGCCTGCCCATCCTCTGCCAAAGATGTTGCAGGTGAAGACTGCTCCACCTGGCCCCGTGCCGGCGGGATGAACTCCCCGGGCACCGTCAACAGGGATCCATACACCATCTCTGTGGAGAATGAGGCCAAGTCCTCCTTAGGTGCGGTGCGTATCCCCAGCAAAAGTCACGGCAGAGCGTCCACCCAGTCCAGATCATTGAGCCGAGCCTTCAGGGCATCCTTGAGTTGGCGGTGAAACCGCTCCACCAGGCCGTTCGCCTGCGGATGATACGCCGTTGTGTGATGTAGGCGAACCCCAGGAGGCGTGCCATGGCCGACCATAGTTCCAACGTGATCTGAGGCCCCCGGTCGGATGTTATGTCCAGCGGCACCCCGAACCAGGCGATCCAGTGTGCCACCAAGGCCCGATCACAAGTGGCCGTTGAGGTATCAGCCAGTGGAATGGCTTCTGGCCACTGCGTGAAACAGTCCACCACGGTGAAGAGGTGGGTCATGCCCCGGGACGGCGGCAGCAACCCCACGATGTCCACGTGAATGTGGTCAAACTGCTGCCGAGGGATGGCGAACTCCTGCAACGGCGCATGCACATGTCGCTGCACCTTGGCGGTCTGGAATGGGATGCAGGTGCTTGCCAAATGTCCAATCCCCTTTGGCAGCCCATGCCACATGAAACGGGAGGCTACAAGGGCCGTTGGCGACCGGATGGAGGGATGAGCAACTCCGCGGAGCACCTCGAACACCCTGCGCCGCCAGGCGACGGGGACAGTGGGTCGCGGACATCCAGTGGAGACATCGCACAGCAGCGTTGCGCCCCCAGGACCACAGACAAACTCGAAAGTTAGCGGCTTGTGATCCGTGAAGGCAATAAAAGGCTTCCCCTCTGGGAAGTAGCGAAAGTGGCGTGCGACGAGGTACAGGGCGAGGAGCTCACGGTCAAAAGCGCTCTAACGGCGCTGAGCACCACTGAGGTGCCTGCTGCAGAAGACGTGTGGCCACCAGCATCCATCAACAAGCTGCTCCAGCACTGTCCCAACCGCCACCTCAGAAGTGTCCGCCATCAGGGCGGCCAGGGCATCCTCTCGAGGATGGATGAGCATCGTGGCCCAAGCCAGGGCCTCCTTAGCACTCTAGAACACCGCTACTGCTTCGTTGGACCACTCAACCTCCATGCGATGACCAGCGATCAGGTGGAAAAACGGGCGCATGATTGCGGCCACCGCCGGCAAGAAACGGTGATAAAACGCAACCATCCCCACGAATTCCTGGAGGCCCTTGACTGTGGTCGGACGGGGGATCCGTCGAACAGCACCCACCCTGGCCGGCAGAGGCCCCATCCCTTGTGGAGTTACGTGGTGGCCGAGGAAGTTGATGGCCGTCACCCCAAAACGGCACTTGGACGAGTTGATAGCCAACCCATAATCACTGAGGCACTGACACAGCTGATGGAGGTGGATGCAGTGCTCCTGCCGTGAGTGGCTGGCCCCGAGTATGTCATCCAAGTAGACGAATACAAAGTCCAGCCCACGGCACACACAGTCCATAAGCCGCTGGAAGGCGTTCTTCAACCCAGACGGCATCCGCAAAAATTCAAACAGTCTGAACGGTGTAATAATTGCTGTCTTAGGGATATCGTTGGGGTGGACCGGAATCTGGTACCCTTGCACGAGGTCCACCTTGGAGAACACTGATGTTCCAGCCAGATGGGCATTGAAGTCCTGAATGTGCGGGACCGGATACCTGTCGGCGACGGCCGCATCATTCAGACGACGGTACGGACGCCAGCCCCTTCCCGCTTTGGGGACCTTGTGGAGCGGTGACGCCCATGGGCTATCAGAGGGGCGCATAATGCCCATCTACTCCATCAGGTGGCACTCCTCCCGAGCCAGACGGAGCTTGTCCGGCGCGAGACGACGCGCCCGGGCGTGCACGGGCGGGCCAGTAGTCAGAATATGGTACTCCACCCCGTGCTTGGGGGCGGAAGAGCAAAAGTGGCGTTCGAGGATGTCCGGAAAATCCCCCAGGATGCGCGCAAAAGTCACATCCACGGACGATGGGACCATCAGGGCGTGCAACCGGATCACCAACGCAGAGCAAGACCGGCTCCAACGTGACGGAGTGCACCAGCCATGCCGCTTGACATCCACGAGGAGTGAATGAGCTCGAAGGAAGTCGGCGTCCAGCAGCGGCTGGGAACGTCGGCGATGACAAACTCATAAAACAAGCAGCTGTGGCCAAAGTTGAGCCCACACGGATGTCAGCGATGGACGGAGGCAGCACACTCACGTCCGCCCCGGTGTCCACGAGGAACCGACCCCCGGTGCGGCGAACCCAGGCGAAGATGCGATGAATACTGCCGGTCGGCCGCCGAAGGAATCACTGATGATCGGCCCCTGCGTTTCCCGGGAACGCACAGGGCGGGCGACATTGCCTGGCTGCAGCTCCCCAGCTGCAGTGATAATAGCACCAGCCCCCTCTGCTGGTGTCTGATGGAATAGCAGGTGAAGTTGGCTGAGCTGAGCCACAGCGACCTCTGCTGGCGTCGGATGGAGCTGCCGACGGGCCGTGCTGGAGAGACGTGCCTGCGCTGGAATGCCCGATGGTGGCCGGATTTCGCCGCGGAGTTCGCACGGGAGCAGCCGAGACGCGGTCGATAGCGGCCCCAACCTGCTCCATGCCTCCCGACGCCGTGGAAAGGACGGCCAGCACCACTTGATGGCAGCCTCTGCCTACAATCTGTATGTTTTTCTATCTTTTTAATTTTTAGTTTGTTTAAAAGTACGTTTTGGAGGATTTTTTTAGTATTTCTATGTGGGGGAGGGGGGTAGGGTAAAGGGGAAACCATTTCTCAGTCACTTCCTGGCGAGGATGTGACTATTCTCCGAGTCGCATCTTCGCACCCCCCCCCCCCCCCCTCGCGGCCTACCAACTGGCGTGGCCTTTCCTGCCGGGGACTGGCCCAAAGCTTCAGCAGCGGTGCAGCACTGGATTCACCGCGGAGCGGGCGATGCCTTACCTGGATCGCCATTTGAAGCTCCGGAATGTTGGGCCTGTGGCTTCAACATCGCGGAGTCCTGGGATCCCTTTATCAAGGGCCGCCCAGCTCGGCCTGTGGACTTCGGGAGCCACGGTCTCCGGTAAGAAGTGGCCGATTCGGAAGTCCAAGCCGCTGAGAATGTTCTCCCGTTCCGACATCGAAGTTCCATCATCCGGCGAGCGGGCCAGAACATTGGGCCACCCATAGCGACGACAGCAAGGGGTTCGGCAACAGCGAGGAGCACCCCGACCACGGGTGGACAACAAAGGAGGATGACTGAACTTTGGTGCCTTCCCTCACAATGGGAAACTTTGATTCCGCTGTGTGGGGATGTCTATGTTAAAGATTATCATGTTCTGTGTTCTTTTTTATTCGTATGGCTGTAAGGTGACCACAAATTTCACTGTACTAATTGGTACATGTGACAATAAATGTCTCTTGTCTCTTGTCTTGTCTTGGTCGGCTCGCTCAGCCAGCGCCAGTAAAGGGATCGCTGACGAGCTGCAGGCGGATGTCGGGCGGGAGCTGCTGAAGGTAGGAATATTTAAATAAAAATCAGGGCTTCTTGGTCACCCATAAGGGCGAGCATGTCCTCCAGGAGGGCCGATGGCCGGCGGTCGCCTAAGCCGTCCATTCGGAGAATCCGAGCTGCCCACTCAGACTCGCTAAGGCCAAATCTCCTGATGAGCAGGGTCTTGAGGCCCTCATATTTGTTAGTTGCCGCAGGGGGGGGGCGCTGAGGTAAGGTTTAACTCGCCTTGCAGTCTCCTGGTCAAGAGCGCTGACCACGTACAAGTACTTAGTTTCATCTACCGCCACCCCTCACAGAGCAAACTGTGCCTCTGCCTGCTGCAACCAGATATCAGGCTCTTTGGTCCACAAAGTCGGGAGCTTCAGCGCAACGGCATTGTTTTCTATCACGATGCATGATGAATTTTGCGGTCACCAGTTGTAGTAGCCTGGACGAGGTCATGATAAGGCCAGACCCCAGGCAGGTTCAGAAGTTGTTTAATGAATCCAGGCAAAAACACAGAACGCCCTTGGTAGCTATCGGGAATCCCCGTGGGCAGACAATCGTTCCTGTCCCTCAAGAGCCAAGGGGAATGAACCAAAAAGTGGCCTAATCGGCCAAAACCACCACAATGGCATCAATGATGGGGCGGTTAGTCTGTGTAATTGACTGGGCTACATTAAAAACTCTGCAATTTCTCGTAGCCTTGGGCAGAACTATTGCCAAACCAGGCTGTGATGCATCCCGATAGAATGCTTTCTGCAGTGTATCTGTAGAAGTTTTGTAAGAATCATTGAAGACATGCCAAACTTTTTTTTCTTCCTTCTCTCCAGAGATGATGCTGAGTTACTCCAGTATTTTGTGTCAAAATCTTCGGTTTAAATCAGCATTTGCAGTTCCTTCCTACACATTTAGTCTGCCGAATTTCCTTGGTCTCCTGAGGAAATAGTGGCATTGGTGTGCTTTCTTGGTTGTCGCTTCAATGTAGTTGGTCCAGGAGAAGTTGTTGGTAATATTTACGACGAGCAACTTGAAGATCGTCACCATCTTCACTTCACCACCATTGGTGCTGATGGGCATGTACTGCACCTTGCTTCCTGAATTTAATAACTAGTTTATTTGCCTTGCTGACATTGAGGAAGAGGTTGGTGTCTTGACATCATGTTAATAAGCTCTCTATCTCCGTCCTGTACTCTATCTTGGCATTGTAGAGATGAATTTGGCCACATTTTAAAACTAGTTGAGCAATTGGTAAGCATATGACATGTGAATATGTGTTCAAAAAGCTTGACCGTTTATTTGCAGTAATTCAACTACTTCCAGCATTGGTCATCGTAGATAGCATGTGGTATAGAAATCCAAAGCCGTCTGCTTTCACTGCTGGAGTTACAATGAACTGCAGATGTCTTTTGAATGCATCTCTGAAGCAGCCTTTTGGCATCCGAAGAATACAGGATGTCTCTGTGGATCTACTCTCCCATAGTGCCCAAAAACCATGGGTGCACATGTTCTGCTATTAAATTTTCTCTGGTCTGGTTTTGGTTCCTTTAAGTAGGAGAAAACCATTCAAAATATTGACCTCTTGTTGAAGTGCCCAGTAATTGGCATCGAGCACCAGCTGGATGCTGCATATAGAACGAAGTAGACATGTTATTTGCTTTGTAATAAATAGGTGTAGTTTAATCATATGTTGAAGTCCCTGATCATTTCAAGGGTTATCTTGCTCCTACTGTATTAACTAATTTCTTGAATTGTTGGTTGAAACTTTAATGATGCAAATGAAGACTAAGTTAAAGAGGGAAAATTGAAGAGAATATGAAATGTATTTCTCATTGAATAAGAGTAAGGAAGGAAACTAAATAAGACTGATACAAGTAAGAATATGTGGTAAATGTTCCTTGGAACTGATTAGAGTGCATGGATAACAGCGATTGAGAGTCACTATTTCCATACATCAAGCACTTCTGTATTGGAGAATGAACAATGGAAAACTTCTCAGAAAATGTTAAGTATCAGTTGAATCTGCCCTGGTGCAGATGAAAGATCCATATTTTTGTAAATGGACAGCTTACAAAATTTGTGGTTTATGATACCATAAGCGGGAAGTATAATCGATTGCATGTTACAACCACACCCCAATGTAGCACAAAGTAAAGGCACTTCATGGGGGCATTGACACCAAATCATTGAAGAAGATATTGCAGCAGAGGATCAAACGTTTTGTTGAACGGGTATATTTTGAGGCGATGCGTGAAAGAATAAAAGTAACAGAGCTATTTAGGAAGGGAGTTGTATAGTTAGTGTCTTGTTACCTGCAAATTGTTGTTGTCATTGGTGGAGCAAATCAATATGAAAAATATTAAGAAGCCAGAGTTGAAGGAGTTCAGATCAATGAGGATTCTACAAAAACTAGATTATATTAGAATGCATGGGAGGGTGATGTTATTGAATTGGAAACAAATACAATAATTTTTTAATCGGTGTGTTTAACTGGAAACCAGTGCAAGGTAAAAACGTTGGAAGGGTGTGTGAACAGAACCCAGTATGCTCTGGAAAGCAGATAGCAAGGTTTTGAATAACTTTGAGCTTAAGGACAGTTGAACATTTAACACTGAGGTGTATTGAATCTAGTGTTGGGGGGAAATCGTTCCACATGAAGATTTCCACTGCTTTGGCATGCAATTTTAGTAATGGCTTTTCAATGTAGAAAATAGAACTTGTCTTTGTGTCAGCTTTGAGAATGTCATACATATTTCAAGATCTATTCAAGATTTTTTATGTGTTTTTCTGATAGAAGAAACCTCACCTTATATTGTAATTTTTTATACACTTAATACTTCATGCAAGGGTATCATTTACAGAAATGCACAATACTTTCCCTGCACAAAATGCACAAATTAATAAGACCAACTTCTGTGTAATACGTTGAGGCAAAACTTGCTACCAGCATTGAGTTAGCTATGCTTGCTGTTAGCCTACAACATAATTAAGAAAGTTACTTTTTTTGATTAGTTGATGTTAATTTGTGGTACAAAGCCTTCAGTGTGCTAAATGGCAAGATCCTAATCAATGGAGGCTTTGTACAATGTAATGCCTTCACATGGGAAGGCTAGGTGAAACTTAAGGGCCTGTCCCACTTACGTGTCCTTGGCATGCAAATTACGCGACCTCTTGGTCGCGTTGAGGCGCACGGGCATCGTATGGCCGCGAGAGGGTATGTAGTTGTGCGCGACATCGCGCGGGGCTCCAACATTTTTGTAGCGAACAAAATCTTAGCGCGCCAACGGCCTGTCACGTAACTGACGGCCAAAGTGGGACAGGCCCAAGACCCTGGCGCGACGCAACATCTCACCTCCAACAGCAGCAGAAGCAGGCAAACGATTGCCGAACTCGGTCTGGGGCTTACGGCCGTTGCGGTCCGGATCCGCCCCCACTTCTACTCCCAGAGCGGGGCCAAGAAAATTGAAGACGGACACAATGTGCTGGAGTAACTCAGCAGGACCGGCAGCATCTCTGGAGAGAAGCAATGGGGTGACGTTTCGGGTCAAGACCCTTCTTTCAGACTGAAGAAGAATCTCGACACAAAACATCACCCATTGCTTCTCTCCAGTGATGCTGCTGGTCCCGCTGAGTTACTCCAGCACATTGTGTCCATCTTCAAATGATGTCACATGCTCCAGAAGTCGAATGAAGTCACGCACGACCTTCGCGGGACCGTCGCGGCTCAACGCAACCACGAGGTCGCGTAAATTGTGTGCCAAGGACACGTAAGTGGGACAGGCCCTTTAGGCCACAAAACAAGTGAAAGGAACTTTGATGGTGACACAGCCTTGTTTGATTTAATACTATCATGTTGGGAGTATGTTGAACCAATGCCCACCACTAAACAATCAATAATTCTGACTTGGAGATAGAAGGAACTGTGGGTGCTGGAATCTTGAGCAAAATACTAAGTGCTGGAGTAACTCTGTGGGTCAAGCAGCATCTGTGAAAGGAATGGATATGTGACATTTCAGATTTGGTTTTACTAGTCGTATGATCCGTCATAGTATCTAGATGCTCCCAAATTATAACTCCCTGTCATTAAGAAACTATTAACTATTTAAAGATGAAAAAAAATTAACCAATTAAAACAAATTAAACAACAAAATACTTAACTTCAAGTTTCATATGATGTTCGGTAATTCAAAATTGTTAATGAGTTAATACTTGCTCCTCTTCCTGACAAATGTATTTCTCCTTTGCAATAAAGACGATTGCAGTTCCAACAAAGGTTCAACCGGAAGATTCCCTGGCGTAATTGCAGGGAAATTATTAAAAATTTGTACTTCTTTGTTGGATTCTGCAAGGGTCCAATATTTTTCAGCTGTCAGGAAAATACTGGCAAAGAGCAGTCAGCACTTTTGTGAATTATGCATTCCTGTGGGGATCCCAAAATTTCTAACAATTGTGCCAGCAATTTATTATGGGACTGTTGGCATTTTCCAGCAATTTCCAGCCTTATGTATTTGTAACTCAGTAATAACATAGTTGAGCATTTTCTGGGTAGGTCAGCAAATAAAATAAAACTTAAAATGCACGCCCTGACCAAAAGAACCAACTCTTGGATATTTGCTGATTCCATTCTAAAACCAGCAATTAGATGCCCCCAAAAAAAAGAAAACGAAAGGTGATTTTTCACTTTTCATATCGAGTTCAATCATTGTTTTATACCTAACAATCAATACGTAAAATGAGGCATTGATAGTTGTTGTGTAGGGAGACAATATCCATGCCTCCCAAATTATAGTATTGAATCACTTAAGGCTATGTCACCCAAAGTTCCTTTCACTTGTTCTGACAATAGACAATAGACAATAGGTGCAGGAGTAGGCCCTTTGGCCCTTCGAGCCAGCACCGCCATTCAATGTGATCATGGCTGATCATCCCCAATCAGTACCCTGTTCCTGCCTTCTCCGCATATCCCCTGACTCCGCTATTTTTAAGAGCCCTAACTAGCTCTCTCTTGAAAGCATCCAGAGAACCTGCCTCCACCGCCCTCTGAGGCAGAGAATTCCACAGACTCACCACTCTCTGTGAGAAAAAGTGTTTCCTCGTCTCCGTTCTAAATGCCTTACTCCTTATTCTTAAACTGTGGCCTCTGGTTCTAGTCTCCCCCAACATCTGGAACATGTTTCCTGCCTCTAGCGTGTCCAGGCCCTTAACAAACTTAGTTCTGTGAATTAAGTTTCACCTAGCCTTCCCATTGTGTGTAATAATTCAGAAATCTAAGTAAAATCAGTTATCCTCCAGCTTTATCAAGCTTTATAATAATGACTTGACCAAGTGGGACCCGTTGGGACCCGTCCCCTCAACGAGAGGTTGCGGTGGGGGGGCGGCCTGCGGCGTCACACACACACACACACATACACTAACCACCCCACACACACACACTAACCCCCCCCCCCTTGATATTATACTAATATTATTATTTTCCTCCTTTTCCCCCATCCCCCGCCGTATCCACTCACGCATAGTCCCCAACTGCACAGGTGCGGTTAGAGAGGGAGAGGGAGGGGGGAGGGGGTGAGGGGGTAGAGAGGGAGGGTAGTGGTAGGGGGAGGGGGAGGGGAGTAGAGATTGAGGAGTAGGGGGGCGCACGGCGTCACAGGGGAGGTCCCCGAACGCAATACTCCACCACTCCCCCATAGGTCCCAATACTCACCTCACCATAGGTCCCAATACAATACTCAGAGGGAGAGGGGGGGGCAGAGAGGAGGGGGGTCAGAAAGGAGTGGGGACAAAGAGGAGAGGGGGCAGAGAGGAGGGGGGTAGGAAGTTAGGGGGCAGAGAGGGAGGGGAGGGGAGGGGAGGGGGTAGAGAAGGTGGGGATAGAGAGGGAGGGTAGAGGGAGGAGGGGAGAGAGGGAAGGGGTAGATAGGGAGGAGGGGTAGAGAGGGAGGGGGATGGACAACTTGTCCCATTTAATCTTATTTGATTGTGCACGCCAGGTTGATTGCATTTGTGGAAACACATGAAGGTTACAATCTCCCACCCTTGTACCATTGTGATGTCATATGTAAATGAGATACATTGTGATTGGACATCTGTGAGATGGCACTGTGACATCATCAATGGAAAGTGCTGCAAAAGTCTCCCACTGAAAAGCAGTTAAATTTTTGAAATAACGATTAAAACTGAAAAAACTTTGGAAATATAGGTTGGAATACGACGTGAAGACGTTTATACCGTCGAGGGGAAAAAAATGTGAGTAGCATGTGTAAAAATGGAAAGGCTGGCCAAGTGTTTAGGAAAAAGATACAAATTAAGGAGATTAAGAGAAAGCCAATACAACCCTGCATACACACAGAAATTTAGAATGTTGAGAACAAGGGGAAGAGTTTTAGTATAATACTAGACAAAGTGCAGACCCGTTGTTCCCCCAAGCGCGTATGCGGAGGGAGGCGGTGCGGCATGCGGCGCCACACACACTAACCACCCCCACACACACACTAACTACCCTCTTTGATATTATATTAATATTATTTTGCTCCTTTTACCCCATAACCGCCCTATCCACTGACGCATAGCCCGCAACTCGCAGGTGCATCTAGAATGGAGGGGGGGGGGGGGGGGGGGGATAGAGAAAAAAAAACAAAAAAAAAAAAAAAAAGTGAGGGACCAGAGAGAGAAAAAAAATGGGAGAGACACCCACCCCCCCCCCAACGAGAAAAAAAAAGCGAGGCAGCAACAGAGGACAAACCCCCCCCCCAAAGGAGTGGGGGGGGGGTGGGCGAAGAGGAGGAGGAGAGGGAGGGTGGGGGGGGGGAGGAAGGAGGAAGGGAGGGTGAGGGGGGGGGGAGGGGGTGGGGGGGGGGAGGAGAGGGTGAGAGATGGGAGGAGAGAGAAGCGAGGAGGTGGGAAAGGGAGGTGAGGGGGGGGAAGGGAAGGGAGAGGGTGATAATGAAAGGGGAGAGGTGGGGGAAGGGAGGGGGATGGAGGGAAGGGGGTAGGGTGAGTGGTTTAGAGGAAGGGGTTTAGGGGAGGGAGGGTAGGGGAGGGCAGGGGTTGGGGGAGAGGAAGGGAAAGAGGGGAGAGATAGAGGGGGAAGAGAGAGTGGAGAGAGAGGAAGGGGGAGGGAGAGAGGAGGGGGAAGGGAGAGAGAGAGAGAGGGGGGAGGGAGAGAGAGAGAGAGAGAGGGGAGAGGTGCGGGGCGGGAGGGAGGTGAGAAGAGGAGGGGGGAGCCGGGCGTGTGTGTGTGTGGATGTGTGTGTGATTTTGCATGTGAAATGTATTTTCTCGAAAACCAGACGCAAAAACGTGGAGATTTTTACAATTTCAGTATGGATTTAACTTACGATTTCACAAATGCACTCCTCTCTAGATTTGGTCAATTATTTCCCCAGACTTTGAATAAAATTGTTCACAAAACATCAACAAATTTTAAAATCAAACTGCTGCATGAGTCACAGGGCCACCTCACAGATCCAATCACAATGGATCTCATTTACATATATGACATCACAATGGGACAGGGATGGGAGATCGAAACCTTCACGTGTTCCCACTAAAATCAAACTGCTGCATGAGTGCCAGCTCACAGATGTATAATCACTATGGGACAGGGGTGGGAGATCTCTCTCCCTCCCCCCCCTTTCACAATGCCTTTGCACATGGCCCAACAGGCCACGCCAGGCCCTGCCGCCCCAGCCTGTCTGCTGGTCCCGCCCCACCAGCTGCCAGGTTGCAGATTCCATTGGTTTTCATTGAATTGAATTGAATTATTTGTCACTTAACATCACTAATTCTTAACATTAACTTTTAATTTCAAAGACAGTTTAAAAAAAATAATGCTGTATTCATTGACAGCTTAGATTGGACTCGCTGTGTGTGTGTGTGTGTGTGTGTGTGTGTGTGTGTGTGTGTGTGTGTGTGTGTGTGTGTGTGTGTGTGTGTGTGTGTGTGTGTGTGTGTGTGTGTGTGTGTGTGTGTGTCTATCTGTCTGTCTGTGGAGGGGGGGAGAGGGGAGGAGGGGATGTGTGTGCCACCACACCACCGCAACCACACTTTGGGGGAACAGACCCAACGGGTCTGCACTTGGTCCAGTATCTATTAAAACTGTGTGTGGGTGTGTGTGTGTCACTTTGTCTTTGAAACGTATCTCCTCGAAAACCAGATGCCGAAACAGGGATATTTTTACATATTTCAGTAGAGATTTTCCTTGCAGGTTTGGAAATCCACTCCTCTTGTACCTTTGGTACATTATTTTCCTGACTTTTTAATTAAAATTGTTGACCAATCTGACCTTTTTTTTAAAATCTGACCGCTGCCCTATTGCTGACATTACAATAACAGTGAGATGTTTACATCTTCTGGTAGAAAATGTCCTTATGACTTCAAAAATCCAATCCTCTATAAATTTGGTCAATTATTTCCCGAGATATTTCCTAAAATTTATCACCAAACTGACATTTTAAAAAAAAAAAAACCAGCTGGTGACCTCACAATGCCTTTGCAACTGACCCACCTGCCTCCTGGCCCCGCCCGGCCCCCAGCCTGCCTGCTCCCCCCCCCCCCCCCCCCCCGCTGTGGATTAAAGCATTGTTTATTTATTTTTTCATTGCATTGAAATTTATTGTTTCTCATTTAATCATTCCATTGTTTTTCATTGAATTGAATCGAATTATTTCTCACTTAACATCACTAATTCTTAACATTAACTTTTAATTTCAGCCAGTTTAAAAAAGCAAAATTTGCTGTCTTCATTGACAGCTTAGAACGGACCCGCTGTGTGTGTGTGTGTGCGTGTGTGGGTGGTTAGTGTGTGTGTGTGTGTGTGGGGGGGTGGTTAGTGTGTGTGTGACGTGGCAGGCTCCTCCCCTGAATTCCATAGAGCTTTCATGCATGAGACGCGCACGCTTCATTTCCAGAACATTCTGAACGCGTGACGCACACGGTTGCATTTCGCTCTCTCCCCCTCTCTCTCTCTCCCCCATCTCTCTCTCCCCCTCTCTCTCTCCCCTCCTCTCTATCCCCCTCTCTCTCCCCCTCTCTCTCTCTTTCCTCCCCACTCTTCCCCATCTCTCTCCCTTCCCCCTCTCTCCCTCCCCCTCTCTCTCACTCTCACTCTCTCCCCGCTCTCTCTCCCCTCTCTCTCTCTCTCCCCCCTCTCTCCTCTTTCTCTCCCCTCTCTCCTTACCCTCTCCCGCCCTCTCTCCCCTCTCTCTCCCTCCCCCTCTCTCTCCCCCTCCCTCTCTCTACCCCCTTCCTCTCCCCCAACTCCCTGCCCTCCTCCACCCTCCCCTAAACCCCTTCCCCCTCCCCTCCACACCCTCCCCTCCACCCCTCCCCTACACCCTTCCCTCCACCCCCTCCCCTCCCTTCCCCCCACCTCTCCCCCTCCCTTCCCTTCCCCCCCCTCTCAGCCCCACCCTCTCCTCCTCCCTTCACCCCCCTCTCCCTCTGTCTCTTGCCCTTCTGTCTCTGCCTCTCTCTCTCTGTCTCTCCCCATTCTCTCTCTGCCCTCACTCTCTAACCTCCCCCCCCAGACGCGCCTGCGGGTTGGGGGCTATGTGTCTAGAGAGGGAGGGGGTAGGGAGTGGTTATTACAAATAAATCATAAATTCTTCATCTAAATGTTATGTCTGAGATTTATTACAAAAAGATGGAGACATGTAGCATTCTGCAGATGGTTGTATTCAGATAGACATGAACCATTGTAGTCAGAAAATAAAATGACTAAATACCACTTTTTAAATATGTTAGATCTTCAAGAAAGTACCTTAAAGATTTTACAGTAAGGTTGTTTATGCTGCAGGTGTACAATTAATGTTATGGTCACAGATATTTAGTATTTTGTCGCATGTGTACCTGACTAATGCATGTAATCTCATCATATACTGATCAACGTATACTTTCCGCATGGTAGTGGAAAGGATTGGTGTTCATTGGAAACAGGAAATAGCAAGTGTCTGCCTGCATGTAGCTCTAAAGTCCTCAGATTCAACGATCATTGGTGAGATTTTGTTTAATATACTGTCAAACAGGGTCAAGACAACACACTTATTCATCCCTCCACACCGCTGCCCAATACATTTTTGTTAATTTGAAAACACCAGCAGATGGGGATAAAAAAAATCTTCATTCAAGCACATTTGACAAAAGATTGTCAAAGGGAGCGAAGGAACAAGCTATAAATAAATGAGACGAGACAATAACACATTTAAAACCTGACTTGAATTGCTACTTTAAAGTGCCTCCATTCCTCTGGTCAGTTTACTGAGCCCTGGGAAATCAATCTTGCATAAGAAAATTATGGTGTCATATTATTAAAAGATTTAAAATACCTATAACTTCTCACAAGGATAATAAATGTGTCAATAATATTGGCTCACTATCAAATTTAGGGCATCCCCATCTTAGTTGAATTGGTGGCATCCAGATATGCCTCTTAAATTCAGCAGAAAGCACATCAGAATAGGGTTGAGATCACATTCCAAAAGATCGACTTTTATCACCTATTTCTACCTTTATTGGGTTAAAATTTCCCCCATGTAATAGAGAGAAACTACATAGAGATGTTAATGGGTGAGGCCAAATGGGTTCATTATCATATGCCAAATACAGTGAGGGAAATGTATAATGAAAATGTTGCATGCAGCGCAGCCTCACAGGCACATAGACAACATACAAAAACAATGAAGTTACTTAAATTATACAAGGCAGTGCAAGAGATAGTCTGTAGTGTTCCAGTACTGTGATATGATAAGAGTAGTGCAGATCAGTTCAAAAACTTGATGGTTATGTGAAAATAGCTGAACCTGGTGCTGAGGGGTTTGCAGCTTCTCTACCTCCTGCCTGATAGCAGCGAGAAGAGGACATGTCCCGGATGGCAGGAGTCCTGATGATGGATGCTGACTTCTTAAGGCAATGCTTCATGTTGAACTATTGAAGATTTTAGACGAATGAGGAGAATGAAATGTAACAAAATAAAATGTTTAACATACTATGAAATTGATTGGAGGCTCATTCTTTTTCTTGAAAAATACCACAGTGGAAAAGCAGGCAACAGATATAACTTGACCAAATTATTAGTAAATCATTTGGTCCTGATCAACTGAAGCAGAAATAAGCATTTGTATGGAAAACATATTTTCAAATATATCTAAATGCTTTGTGCTTTCATAGCAGAACAAAGGTGCAGAAATAGCTTGAGTGGCTCACCTTGTGTGAGAAGTGTGAACTGTGTTTTCTAATCAAGAGTCGAGAGTGTTTTATTGTCATATGTCTCAGATAGAACAATGAAATTCGTGCTGCAGCACAACAGAATATGCAAACATAGTAAGATATGACAAATGATAGAGTGAAAAGAAAAGCTCAGTGTGAATATATACGCATACTCCAAACATACCCATATATATGTACCGTATTTCCCGGCAATGAAGATGCAACGGCATTGAAGACGCACCCCCATTTTGAGTTGCTAAATTTTGAAAAAAGGATGGCGGGATAGGATCAAGGGTTTGGTTTAGTCAGTAGAAAGGAAGATGTGAAACTCCTTCAAGGAGGCAATGAAGAACGAGGAGCCGCCATCTTCGCCTGTGCCACAATGCGCTGTGTGGTTCAGGTCTGAGGGACGGGAACTTCCTGGCTCAGGGAGATCACATAACGGGGAGAGAGAGAAAGAGAGAGAGAGAGCCCAGGACAGAGCAGTCAGCCTTCCACCCAGTAGCGACAAGCCAACCACCACCTCCTCCAGTTGCGCCTGTACCTTGACTGGCTTGCGGACGGGCCGGCAGAAGGCGCTGAGTTTGGCGTCTGCACCCGCTGTCCGGTCCCGGCGGCCACTTGCAGCCACCCGAGCTACTTCCCTCCCCGGCCACACTGTGGTGATTCCTCGCCCGGAGCACCGCGGCAGAGGTGACTAAGTGAGTTGCTGGCATGATACCCGACCCACTCCTTCTCAACGCTCTTGCTCTCCCCGCAACTTTACCCCTAGCGGCCAGCCAAGTTTACTACTTTGTGCAGCCCAGGCCGTGCTGACCCGGGCCAGACTCCCCACACGCTGTGAAAGGAACTCTCTCCCCCACCCAGCGGTGCTGTCCTTTTACAGCCCCTTCCCATCAGCTGCCAGCAATGAGGGATAGACTTGGCTATCCCTCAGTTCAGCGACATCGTTCTTAATGTTACTGTACTAAGGGATAGCCAAGTCTATCTTTCTTGGCTAACAACCTAACCTTCGGCCTCCAAGACGCAGGTAAATTTTCGTGCCTAATTTTTTGGTAAAAAATAGCGTCTTCATTGCCAGGAAATACGGTATATACACATACACATATACTCAAAAAACAAACAACACAGTTCAAAAATAATAATTAATATAATAGCCTACTAGACCAAGGGGGACCCGTTGGGTCCCGTCCCCTCAACGCATGTTTGCGGGGTGGGGGGGGGGTCTGTGGCATCACACACACACTAACCACCCCACACACACACAGGGGGAGGGAGGTGGGGGAAGAGGGGGAGGGAAGGAATGGAGGGGGGTGGGGGAGGGAGAGGGGAGGGCAAAGGGAGGGGGAGGGGGGCAGAGAGAGGAGGGGGAGGAGTGAGGTGGAGGGAGGGTAGAGGGGGGAAGAGAGGAGGGAGGGAGTGGGGGGAAGGGAGAGGTGGTGGGAGAGGGGGAGGGCAAAGGGAGGGGGGCAGAGAGAGGGGGAGGGGGGCAGAGAGAGGAGGGGAGAGGAGTGAGGTGGAGGGAGGGCAGGGGGGAGAGAGGAGGGGGGGAGGTGCGGGGCGCTGCGCCTGGCACTGTGACCCGCGGATGGCCAGCTTGGCCAAGCCCAGGAGCAACCCAACCAGGACATCTTTAGCCCTACCCTCTCCCCTACGCACAGGGTGTCCAAAGATGAGGATGGCGGGTGAAAAATGCAGCCAGAAGGCAAGGAACAGCCCCTTTAGGTATTCAAACAGTGGCTGCAGCCTCACGCATTCCATGTACACGTGGTACACAGACTTCCAGCCCACAAAAGTGGCATGCGGACCGGCTCCCGGGAAGGATTACGGCGCCTACCCTGATGAATACTTCCGGCTGAGCGGGGGTTTGCTGAACCACAGGTACTCCACACGTTTGAGCCCCCCGACACCCGGTTAGGCGGAATAAGGACCGGCTACTCTCACGCCCGGGCCGTCGCCCTCCGCCGGCTGAGGGGGGGGCCCGGTCAACGGCAACCAGGTTCCAGACTCAACAAATCCCTGTAAAAGCCGGGCATCCCCAGCAGGACGGCACGGCTGATGCCCACCATCGGGATCACCAGCTTCGAGGGGATGATGGTATTGAATGCCGAGTTGTAGTCAATAAACAACAGCCTGATGTAAGTGTTTTTATTGTCCAAGTGGTCCGGTGCGGAGTGGAGAGCCAATCATGGTTATCATATAACACTCCCTCCTAGCTGACCATTAGCACAGGGGCATCTCGGGACTGCTTGCTCATCCCCTGGCCTATCTTATATTACTAAAAGTCTGATCTTGGCACACTGGTGTGATTTTCCGAGAGAACACCGCCACCTACGGCCGTCATTTTTGACCAGCTCGCTCAGAGCCATCTCCACCTTCCTGGACCAGAGGATTTTTCCTAATGATGAAAAATCAGAGAGATATTAATGTTTTTTTTTAAATCGCCATTCTCTCTGCTGCCGCTGCTGGAAGGAGGGGGAGGGACTATAAAACCAGGAAGTGGTGTGCCTCACTCAGTCTCTGCAAGATGGAGGAAGCCAGAGGGTCTCGTCTCTCTAAGCTCTGAATAGCACTGAACACATGTCTACTCAGCTGTGAGTGGCCTTAATGTGGTTCTATAAATGCTTGCAAAAAGTGTCTATTGGTTCCAAAATGCTTGCAAAAAGTGTCTATTGGTTCTAAAATGCTCCCAGAAAGTGTCTATTGGTTCTAAAATACTTGCAAAAAGTGTCTCTATTGGTTCTAAAATGCTTGCAAAAAGTGTCTCTATTGGTTCTAAAATGCTTGCTGCAAGTGTCTATTGGTTCTAAAATGCTTGCAGATGGTGTCTATTGGTTCTAAAATGCTTGCAGATGGTGTCTTGGTTCTAAAATGTTTGCAGAAGGTGTATTTTGGTTCTAAAATGCTTGCAGAGGGTGTCTATTGGTTCTAAAATGCTTGCATAAAGTGTCTATTGGTTCTAAAATGCTTGCAAAATGTGTCTCTATTGGTTCTGAAATGCTTGCAAAAAGTGTGCATTGGTTCTAAAATGCTTGCAAAAAGTGTGTCTATTGGTTCTAAAATGCTTGCAAAAAGTGTCTATTAGTTCTAAAATGCTTGCAAAAAGTGTCTCTATTGGTTCTAAAATGCTGCCTGGCCAGAGTGATTGAGCTGCCTGGCCTGAGTGACTGAGCTGTCAGCCCAAGAATCCATTTGGCCCACAATGTCCATACTAGCCCTCTGGAAACCAGTCCCTTTGACCCACAACACACAGCCAGCAATATTGGAATTGGTGGAGAGGTGGAATATTGCATTGGGGGACCAGCCCTCCCGTGTGAAGCTGGGACCCAATGGGTCCCACTTAGTCTAGTTCTTTATATACCCTTGACTGCGGGATAGATTGACACCAATGTCAATCTTTAAATCTGCTGTCGATAACATTGTTGTTGGATGAATAAAGGGTAAAGATAATTCAGGGTGCAGGAGGGAGATTGATAATCTGCTTGAATGGTGCCAGAAGAACAATTTTGCTCTCATCATGAGCAAGATCAAGGAGTTGATTGTTAACCTCAGGATGGAAAAGCTGAGGGACCTTGTAACCTGTCATCATTGATGGGATGTTGGGGGAGAGAGTCAATTATTTCAAATTCCAGGGGCTTCCATGACTGATCTGTCCTGGGCCCAGCACATTGATGCAATCACAAAGATAAGTCGTGCCACTTCTACTGCTTCAGAAGTTTGAGGAAATTATGCATGTCACTGAATACTCGCTCAAACTTCTACAGGGTTGGAGAACGCACTGACTGGTTGATGCAGGAAGATTGTGCTAGATGCAGGAAGATTGTTCCCGATGTTGGGGAAGTCCAGGACAAGGGGTCACAGCTTAAGGATAAGGGGGAAATCCTTTAAGACCGAGATGAGAAAGACTTTTTTCACACAGAGAGTGGTGAGTCTCTGGAACTCTCTGCCACAGAGGGTGGTTGAGGCCAGTTCATTGGCTATATTTAAGAGTGAGTTGGATGTGGCCCTTGTGGCTGAAGGGATCAGAGGGTATGGAGAGAAGGCAGGTACGGGATACTGAGTTGGATGATCAGCCATGATCATATTGAATGGCGGTGCAGGCTCGAAGGGCTGAATGGCCTACTCCTGCACCTAATTTCTATGTTTCTATGTTTCTATGTTGCACCATGGCCTGATTTGGTCATTCAATTGCTCAAGAACTAAGGCTGCAGAAAATTTATGGATTGATAGACATCAAAGGCCTCAAGAAGACAGCTGGCATTATCAGACCTACATCACCCTGGCCACTCTCTCATATGCCTGCTACCATCGGGAAGAAGGTACAGGAACTTGGAAACTGTTATGTTCAGTTTAAGGGAGGGCTTCTTACCGTCAACCATTAGGTTCCTGAACCACCCTTCATAAACTTACCTCAACAAGGTAGCATTTCAAACTGCAGTACCGTGGTTGTTCTATGTACTTAGGGTTTTGCTATTGGTAGTGGTATTGGTGCATTATTGTCAAATGTACTGAGATACAGAGAAAACCTTTGTCTGCTATCAATTCAAATCATACTTTGCATGAGTATAATCAAACATACATAAGTACAACACAAAATACAAAGAAAAAAATATCAGAGTGCAGAATGTCATTATAATGTTACAGTTACAGAGAACATCTCCAAGGTCTGCAATGAGATAGGTTGGAAGATTGAGATTCCACCCTAGTTTGTGGGAGGACCATTCTCTAAACTAAAAATAGAAGGGAAGAAATTGTTCCTTAATCTGGTGGTACGTGCGTTCAAGCTTTTGTATATTCTGCCTGACAGGAGATGGATCAAAGGTTCAAAGGTCTGTTTATTGTCACGTGTACCAATTAAGATACAGTGAAACTCAAATTACCATACAGCCATACTAAAAAAAGCAAGACAAACAACTACATAAAAGTTAGCATAAACATCCACCACAGCAGATTCCCCACATTCTACACTGTGATGGAAGGCAATAAAGTCTAAGCATCTTCCACCCTATTCTCCTGTGTTCGGGGCCGTCAAACCATCCACAGTTGGGGCGATCAAAGCCCCCGCGCCTGGGCGGTCGAAGTTCCCGCGATCGGGCGGTCGAAGCTCCTGCGGCCTGGAGCTCCCGAAGTCGGTCCCTAACCAGGGATCGCCAGCTATGCGATGTTAAGTCTGCAGGCTCCCGCGGTTGGTGCTCCAAAGTTGGTCTCCAGCAGAGGCCGCCAACTCCACGACGTTAGGCCACAGTGCAGACGGAGATACGATATGGAAAAAAATCGCATCTCCGTCAAGGTAGAGATTTTAAAAAGTTGCCCCCACACCCCACATAAAACAAACCAAAGAACACTAAAAAGAAATACATTCAACACATACTAAAAAACAACAAAGAAGGAAGGGACGAGACAAACTGTTGGCGAGGTGACCATTGTAGGCGCCACCTGGTGGTCAGGTGAAGAGGGAATGGCTGAAGTGAAAAGATCCTTTATTATGTTGGTTGCTTTTCCAAACCAGAGTGGGGGTGGATGGAGTTCATGGTGGGGCGACTGGGCTCGTTCCACAACTACAATTTCTTGTGGTCTTGGGCAGAGATTTTGCCAAACTTTAAGTTGAGGTTTCTACAATGCATCTGTAGAAGTTGGCAAGAGTTGTTGGAGACATGCATAACTTCCTTAATCATCTGAGGAAGTAGAAGCGTTGGTGTGTTTTCTGGGCCTTAGCATCAATGTGACACAATTATGGTCTGACTTACAATATAATTTATTGTATATTGTTGTTGATGCATCTAATGTGTCTGTAAGCTGCAGCAAGTAAGACTTACAGCGTTGTATAGAAAGCAACTGCAGATGTTGGTTTATTCCAAAGATAGACACAAAGTGCTGGAGTAACTCAGCAGGTCAGGCAGCATCTCTTGAGACACTGAGTCTGAAGAAGGATCCCGACCCAAATTCTCACCCAAGACTTTCACTGTTCCTGTTTATCTGCAGTGCATATGACAAATAAACACTCTTGATCTCTTAATTAGTTCGATATTGCATCTTATTGGAAAGGTAAATTAACATTGTGTCTAATGCCACTGCTGCGTCTTGGATCTTTGAACATTTGGGTTTAGTCTACCTCACTAATTAAAGTTATAGGTGGAAATCGAGTAAGTGACAGCAAAATTCGAGGCACAAGAAATTGTAGATGCTGGAACACGGCAAACGCTCAGCAGATCAATCAGCATCCGTGGAGGCAAATGGTCAAGACCCTGCATCAGGCCTGAGGGTACAGAAAATATTGCCAATATGTGGCATATTGTTACCTTAGGGCTAACAGAATCAAGGGGTATGGGGAGAAAGCATGTTTTCTATGTAGCAGTACGAAAGAGGATTAAATGCAAAAAGAAAAAGGAAAAGAGATTTCATTAATTGGCCTGGACACAACAACAAAGAGGAAGAAAGATTCCAAGGGGAGTAAGGGGCGACCCGTGGCTGACGAGGGACGTCAGGGACGGTATAAAAATGAAAGAGAAGAAGTACAACGTAGCAAAGATGAGCGGGAAACAGGAGGATTGGGTAATGTTTAAAGAGCAACCAAAGATAACTAAAAAGGCAATAGTGGGAGAAAAGATGAGGTAGGAAGGTAAGCAAGCCAAGAATATAAAGAAGGATAGTAATACCTTCCTTAGCTATGTGAAGAGAAAAAATTAGTTAAGACCAAAGTTGGACACTTGAAGACTGAAAAAGGTGAATTTATTATGGGGAACAAGGAAATGACAGATGAGTTGAACTTTGGATCCATCTTTACTAAGGAGGACACAAACAATCTTCCTGATATACTAGTGGCCGGAGGATCTGGGGTGACGGAGGAACAGAAGGAATTCCACATTAGGCAGGAAATGGTGTTGGTAGACTGATGGGACTGAAGGCTGATAAATCCCTAAGGCCTGATGGCCTACATCCCTGGGTGCTTAGGAAAGTGGCTCTAGAAATCGTGGATGCATTGGTGATAATTTTCCAATGTTCCATAGATTCAGGATCAGTTCCTGTGGATTAGAGGGTAGCTAATGTCATCCCACTTTTTAAGAAAGGCGGGAGAGAGAAAACGGAATTATAGACCTGTTAGCCTGACATTGGTGCTGGAGTCAATTATAACAGATAAATAGCGGCACATTTGGATAGCAGTAACAGGATCGGTGCGAATCAACATGGATTTACGAAGGGGAAATCATGCTTGAGTAATCTTCTGCAATTTATTGAGGATGTAACTAGGAAAATGGACAAGGGAGAGCCAGTGGATGTAGGTCCCACATTGGAGATTAGTGGACAAAATTAGGGCACATGGTATTGGGGATAGAGTGCTGACATGGATAGAAAATTGGTTAGCAGACAGGAAAAAAACAGTAGGGAATAACGAGTCCCTTTCAGAATGGCAGGCAGTGACTAGAGGGATACCGCAAGGCTCGGTGCTGGGACCACAGCTATTTACAATATACATCAATGATTAAGATGAAGGGATTCATAGTAACATTAGCAAATTTGCAGATGACACAAAGCTGGGTGGCAGTGTGAACTGTGAGGAGGATGCTATGAGAATGCAAGGTGACTTGGACAGGTTGGGTGAGTGGGCAGATGCATGGTAGATGCAGTTTAATGTGGATAAATGTGAGGTTATCCACTTTAGTAGTAAAAACAGGAAGGCGGATTACTATCTAAATAGTGTCAAGTTGGGAAAAAGGGAAGTGCAACGGGATATGGGGGTCCTTGTTCATCAGTCAATGAAAGTAAACATGCAGGTACAGCAGGCAGTGAAGAAAGCGAATAGCATGTCGTACTTTACAACAAGAGGAGTTGAGTATAGGAGCAAAGAGGTCCTTCTGCAGTTGTATAGGGCTCTCATGAGACCACACCTGGAGTATTGTGTGTACACAAAAAGCTGGAGAAACTCAGCGGGTGCAGCAGCATCTAAGGAGCGAAGGAGATAGGCGACGTTTCGGGTCGAGACCCTTCTTCAGAGTATTGTGTGCTGTTTTGGTCCCCTAATTTGAGGAAGGACATTCTTGCTATTGAGGGAGTGCAGCGTAGGTTTACAAGGTTAATTCCTGGGATGGCGGGACTGTCATATGCTGAGAGAATGGAGCGGCTGGGCTTGTATACTCTGGAGTTTAGAAGGATGAGAGGAGATCTTATTGAAACATAACATTATTAAGGGTTTGGACACGAGGCAGGAAACATGTTCCCGATGTTGGGGGAGTCCAGAACCAGGGGCCACAGTTTAAGAATAAGGGGTAAGCTATTTAGAATGGAGACGAGGAAACACTTTTTCTCACAGAGAGTTGTGAGTCTGTGGAATTCTCTGCCTCAGAGGGCAGTGGAGGCCTATTCTCTGGATACTTTCAAGAGAGCTAGATAGGGCTCTTATAGCGGAGTCAGGGGATATAGGGAAAAGGCAGGGACGGGGTACTGATTGAGGATGATCAGCCATGATCACATTGAATGGCGGTGCTGGCTCGAAGGGCCGAATGGCCTACTCCTGACTTAGCACCTATTGTCTCCTGTCTATTGCAGAAGAAAGGGGTGGGGAATGGAAGATGTGACTGGTGGTAAGAAGATTAATGGAGAGTTCCTGATTTGTGGAATTTATGGGTAGGACTGTAAATTGTACCCCAATCTGACATTTGGCAATTCATAGAATGGCACTTTCTCATCAAAATTTGCTGTTTTGCTTTGACAGCAATGATGTGACTGAGAAGTTAATGGGTGGGTTGTACAGATTTCAACTGGTCCAGTCACTGGAGAATTGCAGCTATCTGCAGTGCACGGATCAGCTACTTTCAGACTTCTGTGCATGCATATTGCAACATGGAGGCCAAAAACAAACTGAAGGTCAGTTGCTGGTGTGTAAAAAATTAGCTGGTATACAGGGTCAGTGCGCATTATTGGAAAGCTAGAGATACAGGAGCCTGTGGATGAAGATCTGGAGCAAAAAACAAGCTAGCGAATGAACTTGTGTGGTACACACAGTGCTGAAGTAACTCAGCAGGTCAGGCGACAGCTCTGGAGGCCATGTATAGGTGACAATTCAGATCGGCACCCTTCTTCAGGATCTTTCAGGGTCCCAACCTCAAATGTCGCCTGTCTGAAGAAGGGTCCTGCCCTGAAACATCACCAATCCATTCCTTCTGCCTAACCCGCTGAATTACAACAGCACTTTGTTTTTCACACAAGATCCCAGCATCTGTAATTACTTGTGTATGCTGGAAGAACTCAGTCGTTCATGTAGCATCTGTGGAGGCAACGGGGAACATTGAAAACTGATGTCTAGGTAAATGGAATTTTCTTTTTTGATTACTCTGTTTTTAATTTCTAACACTTAGTTTGTAAGCAATTTATATTTTTAATAATTTTAATTAAATTCATTTGAACAGTTTTTAAATGTCTGATCGTCAGGGAGCTGTCAAAAGGCCATCGGGGCAATTTGGGAGCGGGGCTTCAGGATCCACATCGGAGGCCTAGTCGCTGCTCGCAGATCCCTCCACATCGTGGGATGGTTTTGGCAGCCAGGCCTCCAGAACGATCAAACCTGCAGGGCCACAAATAGTAAGTATGGCCTTGTGAATAGCACAGGCATTAGTGAGACTAGCAAGACAAATGGATGATAAACTAGCTCAAATATATTTCCAGGAATCGTGTATATTTTGGTTCATACTTTGGCTAAATACCATAAATATTCGTGTTCTACATTGCCATCACCGTTCATATATTATTGTAATAAAAATCTAAATACTGCAGACACTAAACATCTGACAACATGCAAGATTGGAAATACAAACTACATTTGTGGAAAGAAAAGCAGATAATGTTTCAGATTGGTGACCTTTCATCACAATTGTGATTAAACGTATTAAGGGGAGGAAAGATGAACAGAAGGAAAAGTCTGATATAGTGGAAGGTACTGGTGATGTGGTAAGATGGTGAAAGGAAAGAGGAACCATAAAGGACAAATAATTACCTGAAATTTGTGGAAAGGCTTGAAATCTGAATAAAAATGCTGGAAATGCTCATTATCTGAAATTATTGATCTCTGATGTTAACTCTAGAAGGTTGTAATGTGCCTATTTTCAGCATTGCTGCTGGTTTCCACCCTGTTTGCACTGTTACACCTCCACCTCTGGTTCTTCCCTTTCACCCACATATTTCTCCTTTTCAGGGCATAAATAAGCAATGGGTATCAACTCCATTTCATTCAAAACTGTTTCTCAATTGATTCTTTTTTGACACCTGACCAGTGTGCACAATATGACTTCTCCTTTGCTTGACCATGAATACCCCAGTAACATGATTAACAAAGAACTTAAGTCTTTGGTCCATTTCCTGTATTTCTGTTGTTGCTCTTCCTTTCAATTCCCAGAAACAAGATTATACTCCATTCGACCTCGATTCCAGTCCATAGCATTCACATGATCCATCAGCTAAACTCACATCTGATGCATCTTTCCCTTTTTTTCTTCGGAGATGCTCTGATGCCATCTTCATGAATTCCTTTCCCCACCTTCCTGTGCAACTTGCGCTGTCACTTCTTTTTGTCACTTTTACTCTTTGCAGCCTTCCACCCAGCAAATACCTATCCTCTTGTTCTCAAAACGATTGACTGCATCTCAAAATACATCTCAACAATGACCAGTTTTGATGAAAGGCCATTAACTAGAAATGTTAACTCAAACTCTGTTTCTTAATCCACAGGTGCAACAATTTTTTAAAAATATTAATTATAAGCCTGAAGTATCAGAAATGCAAAGTTGGAATCACTTTATTCAGGTTCTTAGCATAAAGTAAGATATGTTATGGTCTATTTGTCAATCTCAAAAATGAATTTTATTTAGATGCATGTTTCTTCTGCATCTTGCCTTATCTATGCTGTCTTTCTGTTTACATTATACACATTTATGATTATCTATATCAAAATAGATGCATCTAATCAGTTGCTATCTTGTAGGTCAATTCAATTTGCTTGCTTTGGCAGTTTATAGCAATTTGAAACATGATTGGAGTTCAATTTATTATTTTATATCTTGAATACTTTTTATGGTATACTTTATTAGTGTCCTCTGACTAAATAATCCCAGGATCCTCAAAGTATCTTCATGGTTCAGCTGTGTACGTATCAGGATGGTTGTCAATTTGATTTCTACTCCACTAGCTCAATATACTTGCAATAATGCAGCAAGAAAATGTTAAGTACATTTCAACAAAACGTGACTGCTCATTTGTTTGTGTGGAATAAATTGCTTCCTCCATTCACATTTTGAGTACATATAGAAACATAGAAAAATAAGTGCAGGAGGAGGTCATTCGGCCGTTCGAGCCAGCACCGGCGTTCAATATGATCATGGCTGATCATCTAAAATCAGTACCCCGTTCCTGCTTTTTTCCCATATCCCTTGATTCGTTTAGCCCAGAGAGCAAAATCTAACTCTCTTGAAAACATCCAGTGAATTGGCCTCCACTGCCTTATGTGGCAGAGAATTCCACGGTTTCACAACTCTCTGGGTGAAGAAGTTTTTTCCTCATCTCAGTCCCAAATGGCCTACCCCTTATTCTTAAACTGTGACCCCTGGTTCTGGAAAAAAAAATCCTGCATCTAGCCTGTCCAATCCTTTTAAGAATTTTATATGTTTCTATATGATCCCCTCTCATCCTTCTAAATTCCAGTGAATACAAGCCCAGTCAACCCAATCTGATCCTGAATGTTGACAAAACAAAGGAGGTCATCGTTGACTTCAGGAGACACCGGCGCAGTCATACACCACCACACATTAATGACATCGATGTGGAGTTGGTCAGTAGCACTAAGTTCCTGGGGGTGCAGATCACAAACAGTCTGACCTGGTCACAAAACATCGCATCACTAATTAAGAGAGCGCAGCAGCGGTTGCACTTTCTGCGCCAGATGAGAAGAGCTCACCTCCCCCATCCCGTCCTCACCACATTCTACAGGGGCACCATAGAGAGCATTTTGACCAGCTGCATCCCTGTCTGGTTTGGGGACTGCAAAGCCTCCGACTGGAAGTCCGTGCAGAGAGTGGTGAGGACGGCTGAAAAAATCTTCGGGACTTCTCTTCCTTCAATCCGGGACATTGCGTGCAAACGTTGCTTGTCCAAGGCCAACAGTATTCTTAAAGAGGGTACACAAAAGGCTGGAGAAATTCAGCGGGTGCAACAGCATCTGAGCGAAGGAGATAGGCAACTTTTCGGGCCGAAACCCTTCTTCAGACTGATGGGAGGTGGGGGGGGGGGGGGGTGCGCGGAGAAGAAAGGAAAAAGGAGGAGGAGGAGCCCGAGGGCTGCGGGAGATGTGGGAAGGGGAGGAGACAGCAAGGGTTAACAGAATTGAGAAAATTCAATGTTCATTAAAGACCCCACATATCTCCATCATGGATTGTTCACTCTGCTGCCCTCGGGCAAAAGATATCGCAGTATAAGGAGCAGAGCGGCCAGGTTTTGCAACAGCTTCTTCCCCCGAGCCATCAGACTCTTGAATTCCATATAATGTGCTGCCACTATTATCTATTTAATCTATTTTATCTTTTTATCTATTTATCTATTTTATCCCTTTGTTATTTTATGTTGCTCGGTGAGCCAGATGCAACAAAATTTCGTTCAGACGTGCATTTGTTGCATATTTTTGAATTACAATAAAGTCTATTGATTGATTGCTTGATTGATTGATTAATTGATAGATCATATGTCAGTCCCGCCATCCCGGGAATTAACCTGGTGGACCTATGCTGCACTCCCTCAATAGCAATCATGTCCTTCCCCAAATTAGGAGACCAAAATTACACATAATACTCCATGTGCCAAGGCCCTGTACAACTGCAGTAGGACCTCCTTGCTCCTAAACTCAAATCCTCTCGCAATGAAGGCCAACATGCTATTAGCTTTCTTCACTGCTTACTGTACCTGCATGCTTACTTTCAGTGACTGATATACAAGCACACCCAGGTCGCGTTGCACCTCCCCATTTTCCTAATCTGACACCATTCATATAATAATCTGCCTTCCTGTTCTTGCCACCAAAGTGGATAACCTCACATTTATCCACATTATACTGCATCTGCCATGCATCTGCCCACTCACCCATCCTATCCAAATCACCCTGCAGCCTCAGAGCATCCTCATCACAGCTCACACTGCCACCCGGCTTTGTGTCATCCGCAAACTTGGAGATTTCACATTTAATTCCCTCATCGAAATCATCAATATATATTGTAAATAACTGGGGCACCTTGCGGCACCCCATTAGTCACTGCCTGCCATTCTGAAAAGGACACATTAATTCCTACTCTTTGCTTCCTGCCTGCCAACCAGTTCTATATTCATGTTAATACCCTACCCCCAATACCATGTGCTCTAATTTTGTGCACTAATCTCTTGTGTGGGACCTTGTCAGAAGCTTTTTGAAAGTCCAGATACAACACATCCACTTATTCTCCTTTATCCATTCTACTTGTTACATCCTCAAAAAATTCCAGAAGATCAGGCAAGCATTATTTCCCCTTCATAAATCCATGCTGACTTTGACCCATCCTGTCACTGCTTCGTAATGCGCTGCTATAACATCTTTAAATAATCAACTCAACCACCTTCCCCACTACCAATGTCAGGTTAACTGGTTGATAATACCCCATTTTCTCTCTCCCTCCTTTCTTAAAAAGTGGGCTTGCATTGGCTATCCTCCAGTCCACAGAAACTGATCTAGAGTCGAGAGAACATTGGAAAATGATCACCAACGCATCACGATTTCTAGGGCCACCTCCTTGAGTACTCTGGGATGCAGACCATCAGGCCGTGGGGATTTATCTGCCTTCAGTCCCAACAGTTTACCTCACACCATTTCCTAACTAATGTGGATTCCCTTCAGTTCCTCCCTCCCACTAGATTGTCTGTTCCCTAGTATTTCTGGGTGATTGTTTATGTCTTCTTAGTTAAGACAGAACCAAAGTGCTCATTTAACTGTTCTGCCATTTCCTTGTTTCCCATTATAAATTCCCCTGTCTCCGATTGTAAGGGACCTACATTTGTCTTCACTAATCTTTTCCTTTTTACATATTTAAAGAAGCTTTTAGAGTGTTTTTATATTCCCCGCAAGTTTTCTTTCATGCTCTTTTATCCCCTTCTTAATTAACCCCTTTGTCCTCCTCTGTTGAGTTTTAAATTTATCTAATTCCTCCAGTTTGCTGTTTCCCCTGGCCAATGTATATGCCTTTGCCCTGGATGTAACACTATCCCTGATTTCCCTCTTTAGGCACTGTTGAGCCGGCCTCCTCGTTTTATTTTTTCGCCAGACAGGGATGAGCAATTTTTGGAGTTCATCCATGCGGTCTTTAAATTTTTGCCATTGCATCTCCACTGTCAACTCTTTAAGTATAATGTGCCAGCCTATCCTAGCCAACTTCCGTCTCATACCTTCAAAGTCGCCTTTCTTTAAGTTCAGGACCCTAGTCTCTGAATTAATCGTGTCATCTTCCATTCTAATGCAGTATTCCACCATATTATGGTCACTGTTGCCCAAGGGGCTTTGCACAACGAGATCACTAACTAATCCTTCCTCATTACACAATACCCATTCTAGGATGGCCTGTCCTCTAGTCGGCTCTTCTAAATATTTAAAAAAACATCCCTTATACATTTCAGGAAATCCTCCACCTCAGCGCTGCTACCAATTTGGTTGGCCCAATCTATATGTAGATTAAAGTCACCCATGATAACTGCTGTACCTTTGCTACACGCATCCCTAATTTCCTGCTTGATGCAATCCCCAACCTCCCCAATGCTGTTTGGTGGTCTGTATACAACTCCAACAAGTGTTTTCTGTCCTTGGCTACTAACTGCACTTTCAATTCATCCACCTTATTATGAATGCTCCTCGCATTATGGCACAAAGCTTTCAGGTTAGTGTTTCTCATCTCCCTTCTGCCTTTTGCTTCTGTCCTCCTTTTATATCTCTCTGTCTCCTTGCATTGGTTCCCATCCCCCTGCCCTGATAGTTTAAACGTGACCTTTCCTACACTCTCTTTCCCGTTAACTGCACGCAGGCGCTTCCACGTTGGTGACTCCACCCCCTGTTTAGTTTAAACCCACCCGTGTAGCACTAGCAAACCTGCCTGCCAGAATGTCGGTCCCCCTCCAATTAAGGGGCAACCCGTCCCTTTTGCAGAGCTCTGCCCCAGAAGAGATTCCAGTGATCTAGAAATCTAAATCCCTGCCCCTGCATCAACTCCTCAGCCACACATTCAGATCCCCTATCTCCCTGTTCCTACCCTCGCTGGCATTAGTACGGGAAGCAACCCAGAGAATAACCACTCTGGAAGTCCTGCTTTTCAGCCTCCTACCTAATTCTGTATACTCACATTGCAGAACCTCTTTCCTCTTCTTTCTCACATCATCCCAAGATTCAGTCAAATGACTTAGTATGTAAGCATTGGAATGTAAATATAGTGAGGCCAGCATTTATTGTAATCAAGTTGAAGGTGGTGAGCTGCTGTTATGAATCCTAGGGAGCAGTCTTTCTGATGAAGGTGCACCCATTATTGCGACAGAGGAGGATCTCACAAGAGTTAGATCCAACATGGGGGAAGAATCAGCTGGATGGAATGTTTCATGCGGGACAAAGCAGGAGAAATTTGAAAAAAATTACAAATAAATGTATTGTCATCTGTTAATGCTTAAAATATCTCAATCTTCTTATATTCATGCTGGTGTGAGCCATCAAAATTCTAAAACTTCAGAACATTGTAAGCTAAAACTTTGATATAATATTTGTTGAATGTAAGAGAAGGCATTCCCCAACGATATTAATGCTTTCCTGGCTAATTTCCTTCCTTTCATTTGTTGTAAATATTAACTCATCTCACTATTGCCCGTCACTCACACTGCTGAGTTGGGGTTCCCATCATGCTGACCTAAAAGCGGCTTCCAGATACCAAATAGTTTTGATTGTGTGCTATTCATTTAATGTGTGAGCCATGTAAACTTCATACGAATTTGATTTTCTTTGCAGTAAACAATTATATATGGAAAACTTCGGAGATGGCTCGCACAAATCAATTTGCTAGCCTTTTCCCACATAATCCTGAAGTATATATTTTAAAAAATGTCAACTTTACTGTTATTTCTCTAAGTATAAGTATTTCAGCTATTCGTTTTCCACTGCTACAAATCATGCATAAAACTTGGTGACGTGCATGCACATTCATAATTAGGAATGTGCTCAATGATTCATTACATACGGCAGTGCCATTACTATGATTACGCTTACTGCATGTAGAGCGGCATATTGCTTACTTTATACCCAAGGAGATGGATTTGTTAAAAATCTTTTTTAATCTGCATTGAGCTGTGGTGAGATTTGCTGTGAATTCTGGGATATTAGCTTTAATGTGGGGTGCTACACTTGAATTGCCATGATGGAAATCAACGTCTGAACTCCAACAGTGCATTGTCCAGCCTTTGGCCCACCAATCGTTCACCATCAATATATTGGAATTTTATGCCAATTACCAATATACACACAATTCAAATGATTTGATATTGAGCGAAATTGAAGACAATAATAGTAAGATTAAACGAGAACTTACCAGTTTGATCTTGATTTTATGAGAAGTTCAGATGAGCGATTACGTGAAGAAGGCCGTCAATCGTCATGCGCGTCAATCTTCAAAGCAGCGGTGTGGAATCACAGACAAAAAATTGACCTAAAGATAGTAAGATTTGGAGAAACTAGAACTACCAGATGACCTGATAATATGAGGGTTGGGAACGGTGGGCACGTAATCGCTCATCGTAACTCCTCATAAAATCAAGATAAAACTTCAAACTGGTAAGTTCTTATTTAACCTTACTATTTTACTTTGGAGTCACGTGAGTGACTACGTGAAAATTTCAAAGCTCTGTGATTTCACGCCGGTTCGAATCCAGGCGTCACACACTGAATGGATTGACCATGGATGAGTGAGAAAAAATGTTAAAGCATTCAGACATAACATAGTTAGGTAACAAAACTGATGCTTTAATGCAATACGAAAACAATAATGACCCCACTCAACCTGGGGGGAAACTATAAACAGAATTCAAAATGGTATGTGCAAACGCCCCAGGTCCGGCAATGGGTTTGTTATAAAACCGGCGGAACATTCTCTCATTGGCCCATCCTGCCACAGCTAGGATGTTGTTGAGGGGCACGTCCATAGCCCTTTCTGCCGACGTTGATGCTGCCCTGGTGGAGTGAGATTTGTAAATATCAGTATCTACTCCTGCAAGTGCCAGTACCTCTTTTAGCCATCTGGAGATGGTTAGTGTGGTCACCCTATGGTGTGGTTTTTTGTGGCTGATTAGGACAGCTACCTCTGTGCCTCTGAGGCTGCTGGTGACTGTAATATAGTGGTGCAAGTGATCTACCACGCACAGTCGAGGATCTTCGGGATATGCCAAGAATTCAAGCCTGGGCCCTGGCACCCCAGCCCTGTTCTGTTTTACTAAATCATAAATGATAAAAGTTATAGTGTTGGCAGTGTTGTGCATGTTGTCGAGTCGCAGTTTGTGTAGGGTCTGGGCTAGTTGCGCCGTAATGAGCGCTATTAGCATGACCACCTTGAGGGTGAGCTTACGTAAGGATAATGTGGTGGCTGGCCCCCACTGTCGGAGTAGCGTCAGCACCACACTTACATCCCATGTGTTGATATATCAAGGCCTGGGGGGTGCAGTGTTATATATGCCTTTCATGAATCTGGTGATAAGAGGATACTTCCCCACTGATAAGGCCCCCGTTTCCAGTACTGTATATGAGGACAGTGCACTCCTGGCACTGTTGATGGCACTGTAGCCTAATTTCTGGTCATGATATAAAGTTGATAGGAATTCTAATATGTCCGTGATGCCAACTGTGTCATATGTGATGTTGGATGCCCGGCAATATGTCTCCCACTTTTTGATGTAGGAAACATACTGCTTTTGTGTGCTGTCCCTCCAGGCCGCTGTAATAACATCCACCGTTCGAATGAGCCAGTTCAAGTCCCAGGAAAGGTGTCCTCAGAATCTGCAAACCAACAAATTGATTCGGTCATGTAGCGGATGATGGTCCCCCGTTACCGGGTGTACAAGCAGCTCCCTGCTGTTGGGGACAGCCATCATAGGGTGTGTCATGATTCCCAGGACAAGTGGGAACCAAGATTGTGTAGGCCAATCTGGCATTACCAGATGCCCGTGGCATTGTCGTGCTTAATTTTGACCAAGCATCGGCTGATGAGGGAAAAAGGAGGGAAAACATACAAGAACATTCCTCCCCAATGCAGTGTGAAAGCATCCACTGCTACTGCCCCTGGATCGGGCTCCCATGAGACATATTTGGGTAACTGGTGATTTAACCTGGAGGCAAACAAGTCAATGTATATCGGCCAACAATGTCAGTGATTCAACATCCATTCTGTGTTATCATTAAATTTCCGTGATCTAGTGTCCGCCGCCATATTATATCTACCTGGCAGGTAGATACCGAGACCCAAATGTTCCTTGCAATACACCAATGCCAAAGGAGGTTTGCCAATTTGTCACATCTCAGATTTTATTCCACCCATGTGATTGACATATGCCACTGCCGTGGTGTTGTCAATCTGAAGTTGTACATGCACATGATGCATATTGCTGCAATACGCCTTTAAGCCATAGAGTGCTCCCAACAGTTCTAAATAGTTAATGCCATATTGTTGTAGGATTGAGGACTCCTGCACATTCCATCTGCCCCCATAGCTGTGGTGTCTATTGCCCCCCATTGCATCGGTTTGTATTATCACCTATGGTGTGTCAATTTGAAGAACAGTGATGTACATTGGTAGCCCACCAGTGTAACTCCGCAATAGTGGTAAATGCATATGTTCTCCAAATTTGCCTGCTTGAGCTTTGAGGGCTCGTTCCTTTGCTCTTTGTAAATTTTGGTAATGCAAAGGTCCATATACCTGGAAAAGGTGCAACAAGCTTGCCAATTATGCTTGCTACTTGTCTAATTGTTGGCCTCTGATTAGCAATTAGCTTATTGCAGGCTTCCTTCAAGGCTGATTGCTTGTCAGCTGGCAGAGTCACTGACATTTGATTTGAGTTGATTATAAACCCTAGGTAATCAATTACCTTGATTGGAGTCAATTTAAACTTAACTGGATGGATTACAAATCCCAACCTCTCAAACATGTGTTTGATAGCTGAAACAGATGCTATTGCTGATTCCTTTGTGTTGCCAATTATTGGGATATCATCCAAATAAGCCATCACAATGTGGCTCTGAGCTTGTAGCAGTCCCAGAACTGGTTTTAGTAATTTTGTAAAAAGCCTGGGTGCTGACGTCAGCCCATTTGGCAATGCCTCGAATTGCCACATCTGCCCCATCCAATTAAATTTCAAATATCTCCTGTGTTCCCTGTGTATAGATATGGAGTAATAAGCATCTTTTAGGTCAATGCAAGCCATATAACATCCTTTGGAGACCAGCTGAATAGCTGTACCAAAGTTGTCCATTTAAAAATGTTTATATTGCACATGGGATTGAGTTCCGTGAAGTCTAGGATAATACAACTCCCTCCATCTTTCTTATGCTTAGGAAATATATTCGATATGTATTGGTGTGATTCTGGGCGGGACCTCTGAATCACCCCTTTTGCTTTTAAAGCCTGAATTTCAGCCTGTATCTCAAACCTTTCCTGTTGAGGGAACAGATATGTGCGGTTTGGTACATTTTGAGTGGGTATAGCAAACCTGGACGCCAATAAAGGCACTGTTGCCCCTAGGTCCCCAGGGTGTTCTCCTGATGTGCCTCCCTGCTCTGAGTCAGGGTACTGCTGACTCTGTGTACTCCCCTCTATGGATAGGGAGACACTTCGCAGCACTGTATAAGGTGCTGCTAACGCGAGCTCCCGTGGAGACCCGCTGTGATACTGCTCCCTCCTCTGGAGCAGATCAGTCTGGAGGCACCTCTCCAAAAGGTGCTCCATCTGGGAGAGACTCTGCGGACGCTTCCTATTGTGGGAGGTGATTCCTCCAGCCCGGACTCATCAGAGTCTACGAGTCTGACAGACTTATGTGTGGCTTTGCGCCCCAGAGGGGCTGCCACAGTGCTCTCTTGTAGCACCAAGTCCGCTACCGCTGGTTCCAACACCGGCGGCCTTGAAGGTGAATCGGACAGCCGTCCGCTACCCGCTGCACCGCGGTCTTCCGTAGCCAGCTTCGCAGACCGTCTCCGCACCTTCGACAAGGTAGGTCTGAACTGTTGAAAGAAAAACTAACAACCGAAACCAAGCAACGACCGTAAGTAACTAGTTTAAAACACTTACCTCGGTTTTTAAAACTTACTGCTGGAGAGACGCAATCGTGCCTGCCAGTCCGTCGTTGGCGCATGCTTCAGACGTAATGACGCGCATGACGACTGACGGCCTTCTTCACGTAGTCACTCACATGACTCCGAAGTAAAATTGTACTTTTTATTCAGTTCATATAATATTGTATTGCAATGTCTTGAGCATAGACTAATTGCATTAGGTGAGAGCCCTTGCATGTTTCCCAGGGATGAATTTCTGCACTATCGTCTGTAACATGGGCATCTTCAGACCGACTAATATGTCTATTGTGATTCCTTATGCAGTCCGTCTACTGTTAATGCAAGCTATTGATGCTCATTCATCCAAATATCTTGTCCAAATACTTTCAAAGTCTTTCTCACCCGAGGACCTATTTCGCTACAGTATTTGGTCCATTCAAAGCGGTGCATTTACCTTCAAATGTTTCTGCCCAATTACACTTACCAGCTCAACACCAGCTAGAAGGTGTTGAGGTTTGTGATAAGATGTTCTTCCAAACCTTGAATAATGCATTACCACCTGAAAAAGGAATGAATGGCCTTGTCATGATCTGGGTCCTCAGAGCTTATTAGCAAAGGGTTTATAATCAGACTGACTGACATTCCAAACATGGATGAGTGCGTCTAGCTCAAATATTGACATTGGAATTTCCAGATAGACTAACCCAGTCTATGTCCCTCCCTTCCGTGCCTGTTCATATGTCTGCCTCTTAAACATTGCTTTTTAGTCTCTTTGGAATCGTGAATATTTCAGTTGTGTCTTTCTTAACTTGATGTCAATCTCAACTCAGCATTTCCAATCTTTCTTCATCAGATAAACTTTTGATCTAGGTATCAGTCAAATAAAATGTCTGAAGTGCCAATACATAAAGATCCTTCCTTGCACAGCAAGACCAATATTGTACAGCACTCCAGATGTGGTCTCACCAATATCCTATATACCTAGAGCATCGCCTCTATACTTTGATATTTCTCATAGCAATCAACAATGTTATTCTCAAAGCTTTTCTAATGACTTGTAAGTACAGTACCCTCCATAATGTTTGGGACAAAGACCCATCATTTATTTATTTGCCTCTGTACTTCACAATTTGCGATTTGTAATAGAAAAATATCACATGTGGTTAAAGTGCACATTGTCAGATTTTATTAAAGGCCATTTTTATACATTTTGGTTTCACCATGTAGAAATTACATAGTCCCCCCATTCCAGGGCACCATAATGTTTGGGACACATGGCTTCACAGGCATTTGTAATTGCTCAGGTGTGTTTAAATGCCTCCTTAATGCAGGCATAAGAGAGCTCTCAGCACCTCGTCTTTCCTCCAGTCTTTCCATCACTTTGGAAACTTTTATTGCTGTTTATCAACACGAGGAAAGCTGTAGGCCCAGATGGTATATCTGGGCTAGTACTAAAGTCTTGTGCTAATCAGCTAGCTCCAGTGTTCACCACAATATTCAACCTGTTGTGGCTGGAGCGATCCCAGGCAAGGGATGGGCCTCGATGATAAGTCCACGCCCCGCAGTGGGGCTCAAAGTCAGTCCTGAGGAGACCTCCGGTTTCTTTTGGAGCTCACCCAACGCAGATTTACACAAACTTTTAAAACACTAAAAGTTTAAAAAAAGATGAAAAAACAGACCGACTGTTGGCGAGGCTGCCAATCGTACGGCGCCCCTGGTGGTATTGTTCAAACAGTATGCCTTCAAACCCATAGGCTGGCGGTTCATTCTACAGCAAGACAATGATCCCAAACATACTGCTAAAGCAACAAAGGAGTTTTACAAAGCTAAAAAATAGTCAATTCTTGAGTGGCCGTCAATCACCCGATCTGAACCCAATTGAGCGAGCATTTTACATGCTGAAGAGAAAACTGAACGGAACTAGCCCCCAAAACAAGCATAGGCTAAAGATGGCTGCAATACAGGCATGGTGAAGAAGGGCCTGTGACATCGGCCCCCGTAGCGGCGACTGCGGAGGCCTCAATAGGCCCGACTATGGGTGGACAAGGGGATAGGGACTGGACTTTGTGCCTTCCCTCACAATGGGAATCATTGTGGGGGGATGTTTTTTATGTTTATTGTTAAATTCTTTAATGTTGTGTCTTATCTTGTTATGTCTTTATCTGTGTGCTGCATGGCAAGACACATTTCACTACACCAATTGGTGTATGTGACAATAAATGTCTTTTGTCCTTTGTGGCAAGTTACATTTGCATCACTGAAGTACCAGACAACAGATGGAAGGGCATATTGCATTGAAGATAGCGTAATTCCGTAATGGGTTGTGGCTTGACTGTGTAAAAACTTGGCAAATAGAGTTTAACGTGTAACATGCACTTCTGTAAGAAGAATCATAGGCAGATTGTTATCTAAATGGAAGGAGCTGGCAAATGAGTGAAGTACGGAGGGACTTGGTGTTCTTATGCATGAATCACTATGCTAGCAGGCAAGTACAGCAAGTTTTATGATGGCAAGTGATATATTGGGCTTTATTGCAATAGGAGCTTGTTTCCATTGTATAAGGTATTTGTGAGTCACACCTGGAATATCGTGTGCAGTTTGGTCCCATTACCTAAGAAAGGATATTGTAGCATTGATAGTGAAGAGGAAAAGATTAGTGAAGACAAATGTAGGTCCCTTGCAGTCAGAAACGGGTGAATTTATAATGGTAAACAAGGAAATGGCTGGCCAGTTAAACAAGTACTTTGGTTTTGTCTTCTCTAAGGAAGACACAAACAATCTCCCAGCAATACTTGGGGACTGAGGATCCAGCAGGAGGGAGGAACTGAAGGAAATCCACATTAGTCAGGAAATGGTGTTAGTTAAACTGTTGGGACTGAAGGCAGATAAATCTCCAGGGTCTGATCGTTTGCATCCCAGGGTACTCAAGGTGGTGGCCCCAGAAATTGTGGCTGCATTAGTGATCATTTTCCAATGTTCTATAGACTCTGGATCAGTTCCTGTGGACTGGAGGGTAGCTAATGTAACCCCACTTTTTAAGAAAGGAGGGAGAGTGTAAACAGGATATTATAGACCAGTTAGCCTGAAATCAGTAGCCTGACATATGATGGATCAACTGGGCTTATATTCACTGGAATTTAGAAGGATGAGAGGGGTTCTTATAGAATAGAAACATATAAAATTCTTAGCGGATTGGACAGGCGAGATGCAAGAAAAATTTTCCCCATGTTGGGGGAGTCCAGAATTAGGGTCACAGTTTAAGAATAAGGGGTAGGCCATTTAGGACTGAGGTGAGGAAAAACTTTTTCACCCAGAGAGTTGTGAATCTGTGGAATTCTCTGCCACAGAAGACCAATTCACTGGATGTTTTCAAGAGAGAGTTAGATATAGCTTTTTGGGCAAACGGAATCAAGGGATATGTGGAGAAAGCAGGAACGGGGTACTGAGTTTGAATGATTAGCCATGATCATATTGAATGGTGGTGCTGGCTCAAAGGGCCGAATGGCCTACTCCTGCATCTATTTTCTACGTTTCTTTTGGAGCTCACCCAACGCAGATTCGCCAGGCTTATTCCTGGGATAAAATGATTAACCTACCAAGAGATTCTTAACAGGTTGGGTCTATATTCTTTGTAGTTTTGAAGAATGGGGGGTAATCTTTTTATAATATGTAAAAGCCTAAGTGAGCCTGACAGGGTAGAGGTCTTCACTAGTGCAAGAGTCTTGAAGTAAGAGACATGGTTTCTAGATCAGGGTCTAATCATTTAAAACTGAGCTATGTAAAAAAATTCTTCCTGGAGAGAATAGTGAATCTCTGGAATTCTATACCCCAGAGAGTTGCGGAAACTCGATCATTAGAAGTATTTGAAGTCTATAGAAATAACTTCTTGAAAGATCGGGGAATTGAGGGTTATGGAGATTTGGCACAGCCAATGAGTTTTCACCTGGGCTAAATCATCCATGATCATGTTGAGTAACAGGGCAGGGAAGATTGGCCAGATGCCCTACCCCCATGCTCTTATTTTCTTGTGGTCTTGGCAATTACATTACTAACTGGAGAAAGTCTGATCCACCTCCATTCGAATATAGTAGCTTCTTCACCTCTCCATCAACATCCTGGCTTTTCAGTTACACAAATACTTAATTGATTAAAGTCACAAAAAATTAATTGGTTATGATTTTTTTTTTTTTTTTTTACCCAATCATCCCAGCTCCAGGGTATCACTGCCTGATTTCTTCATAGTATCCCAGACCCATCTGCTTTCAGTTTCCGCACTATTATAAACTCAGATGATGACTGGGTTATTGATGATTCTTGTATTCTATTATGTTTGTTCGCCTCAAATACTGAAGCAGTTTGTGCTCCTGTGCAGGAAGACCTGGATGATACTTAAGTATATACTATACGAAGGGGAAATCATACTTGACTAATCTTCTGGAATTTGAGGATGTAACTTGGAAATTGGAATGTAGTGTACCTGGACTTTCAGAAAGCCTTTGATAATGTCCCACATGGGAGATTTGTGGGCAAAATTAGAGCACATGGTATTGGGGGTAGGATACTGACATGGATAGAAAATTGGTTGGCAGACAGGAATCAGAGTAGGGATTCACGGAATTGCAGGCAGTGACTAGTGGGGTACCGCAAGGCTCGGTGCTGGGATCGCAGCTATTTACAATATACATTAATAATTTAGATGAAGGGATTAAAATAACATGAGCAAATTTGCAGATGACACAAAGCTGGGTGGCAGTATGAACTGTGGGGAGGATGCTATGAGGATGCAGGGTGACTTGGACAGGTTGGGTGAGTAGACAGATGCATGGCAGATGCGGTTTAATGTGGATAAATGTGAGGTGATGCACTTTGGTGGCAAAAACAGTAAGGCAGATTATTATCTGAATGGTGTTGTTGGAAAAAGGGGAAGTACAATGAGAACTGGGGGTCCTTGTTCATCAGTCACTGAAAGCAAGCATGCAGCTACAGCAGGCAGTGAATAAAGATAATGGCATGTTGGGCTTCATAATAAGAGGAGTTAAGTATAGGAGCAAAGAGGTCCTTTTGGAGTTGTTCAAGGCCCTAGTGAGACCACAGCTGGAGCATTGTGTGCATTTTTGATCTACAATTTGAGGAAGTACATTCTTGCTATTGAGGGAGTGCAGCGTAGGTTCACGAGGTTAATTCCCTAGATGGCGGGACTGTCGTATATTGATAGAATGGAGCGACTGAGCTTGTTATACACTGGAATTTAGAAGGATGAGAGGGAATCTTATTGAAACATAAAATTATTAAGGGATTGGACAAGCTAGAGGCAGGAAACGTGTTTACGATGATACGGGAGTCCAGAACCAGGGGCCACAGTTTAAGAATCAGGGGTAGGCAATTTAGAACAGAGATGAGGAAAAACGTTTTCACACAGAGTTGTGAATCTGTGGAATTCTCTGCCTCAGAAGGCAGTGGAGGCCAATTCTCTGGATGCTTTTAAGAGAGAGTTAGATGAAGCTCTCAAAGATAGCGGAGTCAAGGGATATAGGGAGAAGGGAGTAACGGGGCACTGATTGTGGATGATCAGCCACGATCACAGTGAATGGCAGTGCTGGCTCGAAGGGCCGAATGGCGTACTCCTGCACCTGTTGTCTGTAGTCTATTGAAACATGCCTTGTCAAATTTGTATTTCAACTGTGCCAAGCAATCATACTTTGACAAGAAAGAGTTTAGATACATCCCTTTGGCACTCAGTGGCATTACCATCGCCTTATCCCTGCTTCCTGCACCCTGAAATTATACTGTCCATGGGTGAAAATTGTGGAACATCCTACCCATCAGCATTCCTTTGCCTCAAGACAGAGCAGCAACATAAAGCAATGTGCTCATTATCACATTCTCAAACAAACAATCTGCATCAAATTTTAGTGAATAGTGATAAACAATGGGCACAACTTTGCATATCTAATGGAGTGGGTAAACTAGTATGAGAGTTTGAAGGGTGCATTGGAAGTGAGCCTCTCAATTATGTAATTTCGTGAATCGATCATAATTCTAATAGGACCTTGCCTCTGACCTGTATAAATACTGTATACATAATCCACACATACAATTTTATTCAGTCAATTTTTTGAAAAGATTTTTGAGTACACAATACATATCGTTCCCAAGTTGAATACAAGTACTACATTCTACCATGTGTGCATGCTTTCCACACATTTTACTGCATCTTATTTAATGAACTTTCAGTAAATAAATCAATACTTCATGTAAAAAATATGCAATGTACATTTACAGTCCTGTTGTCATCAGGTTTGACGAGATTCTCCTGAAATTTATGATAATGAAACTGAGATGCATTTATTGTATGATTTTAATGACTTTAAAATGGATGGACCACAAACCCTGGTTGAGCAAAACGATGCTATAAATCTTTAAATATATGCGGAATTTAAATTAAAATTGATCATTGTATCCTATTAACAAGTTAAACTCGTGGTCTCCATTGACTACTTCAAAATCTGTTCAATGTTACCATCTATGGTAATATATTTAAAACCTTGCATGGAATGCACTGGACAATGTGAATTCAAATCCCATTATAGATAGGTCTGAAATTGAATTGAATAAATCTGGTAATTTATGGACTAGCACCAGAAAAATTACTCCCATAGCAGCTCGATTTCTATAAAAACCCAACTGATTCACAAATGTCCTTCGGGGAAGGGGATTTACCACCTTTGTCTGGGATGGCCTACACATAGAAACATAGACAATAGGTGCAGGAGTAGGCCATTCAGCCCTCCGAGCCAGCCATGATTCAATGTCAGTACCCCAAATCAGTACCCAATTCCTGCTTTTCCCCCCAAATCCCTTGATTCCGTTAGCCCTAAGAACTAAATCTATTAATTTAACATGCCACTGATCCCATGATAAGCACCTGCTCTGAAATGCCCTCAGGACTGATTTGAATTGAGAGGTATGCAGCAGGTGTAGAAAAATGATACTGAAGTGAAAGATCAGCCGAGATCTTATTGAATGGTAGAGCAGATATAAGAAGGCCGATGCCTACTCTTGCGTCTTCCTATATTCCTAATTAGCCTTATAAGCAGCTCAGTTTTTGTAATATCCACTGAACCAGTCTCTTAAGGAACTCAGTTATAAACAACTTCACATCCTGTTCTCCGCCTTTCTATTCACATTATTCACACCTGTTTCAACAGAATTACTGTAAATGTCTGACAATTTTTTTTTTTGACAAGCTGATAATTCAGGGTAAATTATCACAAAGTATTTGCAGACCATGATCATCACATTGGTTTATTGAGGAGGTTTCTTAAGTATGTCTAACTGTGAAATTGAATATATGCAAAATGCCACGTTTATCAACTAAGCATGAGTAATCCCATAGGCCGTTTGATATTGATAACGTTGTGTTTTGGATCTTCCAGAATAGGATGAGGTGCTGCACTTCAATACCATATTTATTGTTCCTCCAAATTTATCTAGTGAGTGGGAAAGCCCAACAAGCCTTGCCAATATACACCTGGATCTGTTGGATGGACCTGAGATACATCATGAACATGAACAACAATATGGAGTTACATGGGTGGCCTAAAACAAGTCCCTTCCCCAGATTTGCCAGCTTTCAAACACAAGACTGTTCAATATTTCTGGAAGTCTCGACTTTTAGTCTCCCTGTTCTCTCTTGCGATCTTACAATCCCTCTTTAAATAGTTGAACACGTGCATCATGAACCAGGTCACCCTGGCCTGAGATCCGAGAACAGATGCTGGTGTTTTTCAGCATGATCCTGCTTCACTAATGGACTGGGACGCCATGGGGAGTCCAGAGGTGAAGTACATCTGGGAATTGGACAAAACTGCTTGTTAAATCTACAGCTGTAAATCTTATACTTGGCACTCATCTCTGTTCCTGTTGTAAAGCCATTAATTCTGTCTTTCATATTTTCAGCAATTTCTATGTAAACATTTCAAAATCACATTTGTAAATTTATCATGCTGAAATTATATTCTCCTGCTCATCATGAAAAAGACTCTTTCATCAGAGAAATCCACTTTAAATATGTCAACATTTGGTTGCAGCAGGAGATTCAACTATAAAAGTGATAGAATTATGCATTAAAAAAATACATTGTTAGTTTAGGATAGTAAAGCTTCATACTATAAACTGGCAACTAACTATACTTTCTCAACTCTGCAGCAATATATTTTCTAAATAAAAAATATATTATGATAAACTCTAAAATAACATATGCTCTGACAATGCCTTGTAAAGAAATTTCATTTTCCCCAAACCATGACCTCACCCATCCCTTTGTCCGTAACAAAACCTGATCCTGAAAGCCCATTGAGATCTTGTACTTCTTAGCTTCTGAACTTTCACATACATCATCATCTGTAGTCATGCTTTCAGCTGTCTGGTCCTTGGTCCTTCAGATTTTCTCTCTTAATCTTTTACCTTTTTGTCAAAAATGATCTTTCAAATCTACCTGGTCCTATAATCCATTTATTATAGTCACTGCCAACAACTGACAGTCATTCTGATTCATTTACTGTAATAAATGGACTATATGTTAAATATTTTCTTCAATTAATCCAAAAAAATCCATCTGAGCACAAACTTATCTTCAGCTCAAAGATAATTATGAAAGTTCTTTACTCACAAATTAATGAAATATATAATGAAAAATAGTCTCTCTGAAAAGATTGCACAATCTTAAGAGCAGAGGGTATTCTAGCCTACTTAAAGGACCCTTCAGCATAGAATATCCTTCTTAGTTCATGGATCATACTGTAAATCAGATATGGGCATTGTAAACCAGGGACAGCCCTGATGTAACAAATTAATGTTCAAACCCTGATGGAGTGAACAAAAAGAGCATTAGTAAACTGACCTATGGTTGTTGGAGATTAAAAGGCAATTTTCTACTGTCACGCACCCCTTCTACCAATGAACCGACAAGAAACCTTAATTTCCTATCTCCAAACTCCTTCCTCTTCCTCCTGTCTAATCTCTGGTTTATGTTTCTTCTCATTCTACCTTTGCCCGATTTTTATTCTTGGTCCATCTCCACACTCTTCTGTTTCATTCTGTGCCCTCTTCCTACCACCTGTGCCCTCTTCCTACCACTCATTCCCCTATGCCTTGCACCTTTTCCTGACATCAAATATCAGGTATTAATGGACCTATAACACATTAAGCGTTACAAGTGACGAAACTTCCTGTTTTATATCAAGCTACTAATAACAGCACAGAGAGTTACTAAGATTATTAAATTTAAATCTTTCAGTAGTTATAAATATTAAGCTAATATCTATTTGGCATTTTGGTACAGGATGTCCCATTACAACAGACAACACAAACGGTATCAACAATTCGTTCAGCATCATTGCAAGTCCCCAATGTGCTCCTTGCAAATTCAGAAACTGGTGCTGTCATACAACAAGCTTTGCCCTCGCCAACTTCTACTTCTGTCATCACACAGACTCCGCCAACAAACAGAAGCATAGTGTAAGTATTGCGATTAATATTTTATTACATTGTTTGAGATACATAATAGTTTGGTAAGACACTGATGTGACTTCAACACTGTCCGCAAAATAAAACCACCCGAAAAGACTTCTTAATTATAGTGGAACAGTTGGATCAAATGTGGACCTCACAAATTAATTGAGATTTTTTAAATTGCACAAGTTGGAAATTTGATAGAAAATAGAAACTGGTAAGTTAAAATTACTAAGGAGAATGTTTCTTTCTAGTTAGATGCTCCCCATGGCAGACATACAATGCTCTCAATAATGTTAGGGACAAAGACCCATCATTTATTTATTTGCCTCTGTACTTCACAATTTGAGATTTGTAATAGAAAAAAATCACGTGGTTAAAGTGCACTTTGTCAATAGACAAATAGACAATAGATGCAGGAGTAGGCCATTCGGCTCTTCGAGCCAGCACCACCATTAAATGTGATCATGGCTGATCATCCCCAATCAGTACCCCTTTCCTGCCATCTCCCCATATCCCCTGACTCCGCTATCTTTAAGAGCCCTATCTAGCTCTCTCTTGAAAGTATCCAGAGAAACGGCCTCCACCTCCCTCTGAGGCAGAGAATTCCACAGACTCACAGCTCTCTGTGAAAAACTGTTTCCTCATCTCCATTCTAAATGGCCTACCCCTTATTCTAAAACTGTGACCCCTGGTTCTGGACTCCCCCAACACCGGGAACATGTTTCCTACCTCTTGCGTGTCCAAACCCTTAATAATCTTATATGTTTCAGTAAGATCCCCTCTCATCCTACTAAATTTCAGAGTATACAAGCCCAGCCGCTCCATTCTCTCAGCATATGACAGTCCCGCCATCCCAGGAATTAACCTTGTAAACCTACGCTGCGCTCCCTCAATAGCAAGAATGTCCCTCCTCAAATTAGGGGATCAAAACTGCACACAATACTCCAGGTGTGGTCTCACTAGGGCTCTATACAACTGCAGAAGGACCTCTTTGCTCCAATACTCAACTCCTTTTGTTATGAAGGCCAACATGCCATTTGCTTTCTTCACTGCCTGCTGTATCTGCATGCTTACTTTCATTGATTGATGAACAAGAACCCCCAGATCCCATTGTACTTCCCCTTTTTCCAACTTGACACCATTTAGATAATAATCTGCCTTCCTGATTTTGCTACCAAAGTGGATAACCTCACATGTATTCACATTAAACTGCATCTGCCAATCTTTATACATTTTTGTTTCACCATGTAGAAATTCCAGCAGTGTTTATGCATAGTCTCCCCATTTCAGGCACCATAATGTTTGGGACACAGCAATGTCATGTAAATGAAAATTGTCATGTTTAGTATTTTGTTGCATATCCTTTGCATGTAATGACTGCTTGAAGTCTGCAATTTGTGGACATCACCAGTTACTGGGTGTCTTCTCTGGTGATGCTCTTCCAGGCCTGTATTGCAGCTATCTTTAGCTTGTTTTAGGGGCTAGTCCCCTTCATATTTCTCACAATTGGGTTCAGATCGGTTGATTGACTTGGCCACTCAAGAATTGACCATTTTTTAGCTTTTAAAAACTCTTCTGTTGCTTTTGTAGTATTTTGGGATCATTGTCTTGCTGTAGAATGAACCGCCGGCCAATGAGTTTTGAGGCATTTGTTTGAACTTGAGCAGATAGGATGTGACTATAAACTTCAGAATTCATTATGCTACTCCCATCAGCAGTTATATCAAAAATGAAGATATGTGAGCCAGTACGTTCAGCAGCCATACATGCCCAGGCCATAACACCCCCCACAATCGTGTTTTACAGATGAGGTGGTATGTTTTGGATCTTGGGCAGTTCCATCTCTCCTCCATACTTTTCTATTGCCATCACTTTGATATAAGTTAACCTTCGTCTCATCTGCCCACAAGACATTTTTCCAGAACTGTGGTTGCTCTCTTAAGTACTTCTTGGCAAACTGTAAACTGGCCATCCTATTTCTGCAGCTAACCAGTGGTTTGCATCTTGCAGTGTAGCCTCTGTATTTCAGTTCATGAAGTGTACAGTGGTCATTGACAAATCCACACCTAACCCCTGAAGAGTGTTTCTGATCTGTCAGACAGGTGTTTGGGGATTTGTCTTTATTATAGAGAGAATTCTTCTGTCATCAGTTGTGGAGGTCTTCCTTGGCCTGCTAGTCCCTTTGTGATTAGTAAGCTCACCAGTGCTCGCTTTCTTCTTAATGATGTTCCAAGCAGTTGATTTTGGTGAGCCTAATGTTTGGCTGATGTCTCTAACAGTTTTATTCTTGTTTCTCCATCTCATAATGGCTTCTTTGACTTTCATTGGCACAACTTTTTGTCCTCATGTTGATGAACAGCAATAAAAGTTTCCAAGGGTGATGGAAAGACTGGAGGAAAGACAAGGTGCTGAGAGCTCTCTTATACCTGCATGAATGAGGCAATTAAACACACCTGAGCTATTACAAACACCTGTGAAGCCATGTGTCCCAAACATTATGGTGCCCTGAAATGGGGGGACTATGGATAAACACAGCTGTAATTTCTACATGGTGAAACCAAAATGTATAAAAATGGCCTTCAATAAAATCTGACAATGTGCACATTAACCACATGTGATTTTTTTTCTGTCTCAAATCTCAAATTGTGGAGTACAGAGGCAAATAAATAAATGATGGGTCTTTGTCCCAAACATTATAGAGGGCACTGTACATGTATACGAACTAGACATAGGGCAGTTCAACACAAAAACAGGCCCTTCAGCCCACCATGCCTGTGCCGAATATGATGCCAAGTCCAGCTCTTATCTACCTGCATGTAATCCATATCCCTCCATTCCCTACATATCCATATGCCTATCCAAAAGTCTCTTAAATGTCACTTCCTTATCTGGCTCAACCACCACACCCAGCAGTGCGTTCCAGCCACTCGCCACCCTCTGTTTTCAAAAATACCCATCCCCTTTAAACCTTGCCCCTCTCACCTTAAATTTATATCCTCGAGTATTTGATTTTTTTCATCGTGTGGAAAAGATCTCACTGCCTATCCTATGTATGCTTCTCATAATTTTACTTTCTTCTATCAGGTCTCCCCGCACCTTCAGGCATTCCAGAGAAAATAATCCAAGTCAGTCCAGTATCTAATAACCCCTAATCCAGGCATCATTTGGTTAAATTCCTCTGCACCCTATCCAAAACTTCTACATTCTCCCTCTAATGCGGTGACCAGAACTGTATGCAATATTCCAAATGCAGCCAAATCAAAGTCCTATAGAGCTGGATCATGACTTCCTAACTCTCATAGTTAATGCCCCAACCTATGAAAGCAAGCATACCATGTGCCTTCTGTACCACTCTATCTACTTGTGTTGCCATTTTCTGGGAGTTATGGACTTGGATCCCAAGATTCCCAAGAAAAGGGGGAAACCGTTTTTCAGTCACTTCCTCGACGGAGAAGCGACTTTTTCCATGTCGCTTCCCCGCCTCCATAACAGCTTAGATTGGAGCAACCTTTCCCGGAGTCGGGCCCAGAGCTTCAGCAGCGGGCGCAGCGTGGACCTTTCTATTGCTGAGCAGGGCAAACCCTTGCTGGGGTCGCCAGAAAGGAGTGCTCCAATCGCTGGCCTGGTGACTTTGGCATCATGGGGCTGTGTGGTGTGGAGCTTCTAGCTGCGGGCGTGGCATGGATTTACCATCCGGAGCCTGGGAGCCCTTGCCGGGGATCGCCGGAGAAGAGCTCCGACTGCCGGCCTGCGGCCTATACCATCCTGAAGCCGCGGTCTCCCGTAAGAAAGTGGCCGATTCGGGCACTCCAAGCCGCGGAGTGTGTTTGACCGTCCTGACGTCGGAGTTTCAATCATCCCAACGAGAGGGCCTGTACGTCCAGCCATCCGTAACGGCAACTACGGAGGGTTCATGGCCCCGACCACGGATGAACAAACGAGGACTGACTGAACTTTGTTTCCTTCCACCACAGTGAAAAATGCTGTGGTGGATGTTTATGTCAAATTTTATTGTGTATTGTGTGTCCATTTTTCAATTGCTTCGCTGCATGGCAAATTTATTTCACTGTACATTAGTTGGTGCATGTGACGAATACATTTGTCAAATTGTCTAACCTTTGTAGATCGATGCTGTTAAGGGTCGTAACATTAATTGTATATTTTCCTCTTGCATTTGACTTCCCAAAGTGTATCACCTCACACTTGCTCGGATTAAACTCTATCTGCTATTTCTCCACCCATGCTCACAATCTGCGACCACAGCAATCTTTGTGACATCAGCACACTTAACGAATCAACTTGTCCACGTTTATGTCCAAGTCATTTAGTTTCTATATTATAAACAACAGAGGTCCAAGCATGGATCCCTGTGGAACTCCACTGGTCACAGACCTCCAGCCTGAATATTATCCCTCCACCACAACACTCTGTCTTTTATCAATGAGTAAGTTCTGAATCTGTCACTGTTAATCCCGTGCATTTTAACCATCTGAATCATCCTGCCAAGGGGAACTTTTATCAAATGCCTTACTAAAATCCATGTGGACAACATCTACTGCCCGATCCTCATCTATCACCTTCGTCATCTCCTCAAAATACTCGATCAAATTAGTAAGACAAGCCCTGCTATGTACAAAACCATGATGACTGTCCCTAATTGCCTCATTCCTTTCAAAATGGGAATAAATCCTATCCAGAAGCATCCCATCCAGTAGCTTCCCTACAACTGATGTGAGGCTCCCTAGAATTCCTCTTCTCTTAAGTAAAGGAACAACATTAGCTACTTTCCAGGCTTTTGGGACCTCGCCTGTAGCAAGAGAAGACGCGAAGATCTTCATCAAGGCTCCTGCAATTTCCTCTCGTGCCTCTCTCAATAACCTGGGATAGATCCCATCAGGTCCTGGGAATTTATCCACCTTAATGCTCTTCAAGTCCAGTATAAAATAACGCTGCATTGCCAGTGGTTTGATATTTGAGTGAAGCCTTAAAGCATTATCTTACCTACTTCTTGAAATTGATTAAAAAAACACGTGGCATTATTTTCTAAAGGTATGGATTGTTTTGATGTCCACCAGCAATCATTAGACCAAAAGCTGGCCATCTCATTTGACATTTGTGAGATCTTGATGTGTTTAATTTAACAAATAGGTTTATATTGATCTAAATTCCGTGATTTCATTGATAATGAAGGTGTAAACATTTGTCATCATTACACCAGAGAAGTGACAGACAGTCTAATGTTTACATTCATGCATAGTTTACAGAAATCACAAAAGTTGTTGTCAGGAATTCAGCCCTGATGCACAGGCTACAGCTCATTCCAAGGTCACTCTACTCCAGCCTGCATTAAAATCTTAGTCCAAACATGGATGGAAATAAAATGTTTAAAGCAAGGAGAGTGCCTGCCCTTATGATGCTCTGGGCAGTTTATGGTTTAAACATGGCATCAAGGAGGTTTGGTAAAATATAAGTTAGTGAGAACCAGGGCATATTGTTGAAGGTCAACCAGTCTTCAGATGCTTCATCAAGTACCTTGTCTTCGACATGTGCAGATGTTTGCTGATTGTTCTGGTATTAAATTATTTCCCAAATCTGTAGGTAATTAAACAGTTCTTATCTAGATCCAGCAAAGCCTGAACAACATTTAATCTTGGGCCGGCAATGAACACCTATGTCATGCAAATGCCAGACAATAGCTTTTTCCAACAAGGAGTTTTCACGCTCCATGATCAAATCTCCCTCCACCAAACCCTGGTGGCCATCTTAGAGCAAATCCTAAACTGGACTAGCTGCGTAATGCTGTGTAAACAAGAACAGTTTGGAGACTGGATCCTCCGTAGTGACTAAATCACTTTCTAATATTCTAATCCTTCCCATCGTTCTCAAGGGTAGCACGATGGAATCCTGTTCACTCGTGTGAATTAATGCAACTGCGACAATGTTCAAGAAGCTTAGTGTTATCCAGGAAAAAGAAATTTGCTTTATTGACAGCCTGTATATCAACCGATCAACATAAACATTTAGTCCTTTCCAATAATACAGAGCGATCACACTGGGTGTTGCAGCATGCTTCAACAACACCTCCAAAATATGCAACATTGACAATTCCCCCTGGAGTGCAATCTACTGAAGCAAGAAAACTCCACCACCAAAGCCCCGGTTTCGATCCTGACTATGGATGCTGTCTATTCTTGTACATTCTCCCTGTGACTGCGTGGGTTTTCTCCGATGGCTCCGGTTTCCTCCCACATTCCAAAGACGTGCATGTTTGTAGATTAGTTGGCTTCTCTAAATTGTACCTTGTGTGTAAGATAGACCTAGTGTACGGGTGTTTGTTGGTGGGCGCGGGCTCGGTGGGCCGAAGGGCCGGTTTCCATGCTGTATCTAAACTAAACTCACCCCAGCATTACCTTCAACTGGCACAATGCTGTGGTTTAATAACATGGTTATCACCACATACTTGAGTGGAATTAAGGATATACAAAACAAGAAACAAAATAATGATACATATGGTAGTTCTTTTAATGAGTTTTTAATTATTTGTTGGTTATAATACAAGCTAAAGATGAAAGGAAAAAGGATGGTTCTAAATATCTATTTGTTCAGATACTAATTCTGGACCTTGTGAGTAAGTGACATGGGAACATGTGCTTCCACTTCCAAATGCAGTCAGTATTGAAATGCTTTATTTGCAGAGTTTTATTTATTTAAATGCATGCTTTTAACATTTGTTGCATTGTTTATCAAAACTGTAGTTACAGTAATTCTATTTTTTTTTAATTTTTAGACCGCTATCTGGTTCAGTTCCTCTCTTATTACAGCTGCCTAATGGACAGACGATGCCCGTCACCATTCCTGCATCAATCACAAATCCTGTCCGCATTCATGCAACAGTTCCCGTAAGTGGACAATAATCTATAAGAAGCCTTGTTTTAATCTAAATCTCTGCTATTTTATCACATTTGTTAAACTCGTAGTAGCAACCAAGAGATGTTTTCCTGCATGATCAGAAATTCACTTATTCCATGTATGTGTATATTGTCTTTAGATATAGATTAGCAACAACTTTCACATACAAAGTGACTCACGGTATTGAAAAACATTTGAAGTGGAAATAATGCAGGGAAAGGAGAAGTTAGAATAAACCTCATAAGATTTGTGTGGATATCACAGATTTCAAAGTTAGAGGGGGGAGAGAAATCCAAGGAAAGTTTGAGAATATTACATGATTAAATTAACTGCCCATTGAAGATAATGTAAAGGTAAGCGGAAAGATTTAGGATCAGTATTGGGATTCTGGCTAAACAGTGGAATTGTTATTTTCAGGTTTCCTGTGCACATTTACTTCACATTTAAAATTCACATTTTATATTTGATCCCCACATGGTCTCACCACATAAGCAAATATAACTTTTCACGGCTTCCTTCTAGTGATTGTGGCTTCCCGTCTATCCTATCCCACTCTTTTAATCCACTACCAATAACCTTTGGTCTCTATTCCGGTCAAGATCTTTTAAAGGTTTTCCCCAAATTTCTATGCCTCTCCATTTCCCTCTCCTCAACATGGATCACCAAAAAACCCTTTTCAATCACTGTACTTGCAACTGAAATATGTCCTTTTGATATGATGGCATATATTTTCTGAAGGTGAAGTATCTTGGAATGTTTTGTTACAATAAAGCAATATATGATGCAAGTGTTTGTTAAAGATTTTTTGAATCTTGTATGCATAATGCTTCATCTACTTTTTGTTAGATTATCAGGCCTGTCACCATGGTGCCTAATATTCCTGGAATTCCAGGTCCTCCCATCAACAACATTGAACCTCCTTCACCACAACCTCTACAGTCAGAAGCCAAACTGGTAAAAACAAAACAAAAATCTACTATTGATTCTGTAGATCTGTATACTATCTGTATTAGCGTAAAATATATTTTCTCTATATTTGAGTATAAAATCAATAGTGCATTAAAAAACAGATAGAAATCCAGAAAGAGTGTGATTATTAATCAGCAACTTTTCTCAGTCCTCTGTGTGATCAAATCTCAGCATGAATTGACACGAACTTCTTGTTTGTGAAATTTCTATTGCTCACTTTTAACTATTTGCTGGTCCATATTCTTTATTTTACCATATTTTCTCCCCATTAATTTTCAGGCTGCCAGTGTAAGGATCTGGTGTGAAATTGGTCCTAAACTTGTAAAGTGTTCTACTTATTGTATGCTAGAATTCCAGTTACCAAAAGCATCTCAGTTAACATTGTGTTATAATAAATTACTTTTTTTAGATCTAGACTAAAGAAGGTTCTGTGATCAACTACCAAACTATCAACATCCAAAAACTGCAGATAAGCCAAAAGGGGCTGAGAAAGGATTGCTGATCATAATTACAGCCTTATGGAATGTAATTTGTGGCTTTGATAAGGGTTGCTTCACTGTCATGGGAATGCAGAACCTGACATGGTGCATTTAAAGTCGGAATGGTTGGATACTTGCAATGGATTTACAGGTTGAACCAATAATGTGATACAAAATGAGTATGGGGATGTTGGACCTAAAATCAGACAATAGACAATAGGTGCACGAGTAGGCCATTCGGCCCTTCGAGCCAGCACCGCCATTCAATGTGATCATGGCTGATCATCCACAATCAGTACCCCATTCCTGCCTTCTCCCCATATCCCCTGACTCTGCTATTTTTAAGAGCCCTATCTAACTCTCTCTTGAAAGCATCCAGAGAACCGGCCTCCACTGAGGCAGATAATTCCACAGACTCACCACTCTCTGTGAGAAAAAGTGTTTCCTTGTATCCGTTCTAAATGAGGGATCATGTCTGGGTTTTTGAGGGAGATAGTGATGATTGAAAGGGATAGAGACTATCTGAGCAGAACCAAACATTGACAATATGAGATAATTTGAGCTTGAGACAAGAAGTTGTAGGGTCAGCATTTTCATTTGAATTGGGTTGAGGGTGCAGAAGTGAATCTCTTAACTTACACTGAGCCTCACTCGCACTCGCCTTTATTGCTCGCTGACCGATACTGGCTTGTGTTTTAATTATAAGTTCTCTTCTTTATTCCTGCTCCAGCCCCAGTGCATTGAATTCCGTTTGCCACCAATGACTGGATAGGTTAGTTGGGATTTGTCTGACTAGAGACACCAGGGGAAAGAGTCTCGATACGTTAAGAGAAGAAACCCTGGATGCAGCAGGGTTGTGAGGGAGGCCTGAGACATCAGGCAGGGAGGTGATCGTTCCAAGTAAAGTGTGGGAGATGTTAATTGGGAACATCAGCATCAGGAAGTAGCACCAAAGCACGAAGGGGAGAGATTCAGGGAGGGGATGGAAGATCAGAGGTGTTGTTAAGGTGTGGGTGGAGTTGTTTTCAGCACATTTCTCATCTATCCTCTGATTTCCCAAATAAATGCTGTAGAATTGCCTTTTTTATTTTCCCAGGGAGTGGCCTATGTTTGGCAGGTGCCCATAGATGCAAGGTAGTACACATTTCCTTGCAGAGCTCCTAAAGAAGTGTGAGATGAGGAATTATATCAGCCCTGACACAGAAATAAAGTGGGAGTTCCAGGGGTGACTCATGCAGGAACAACTCTGTCAAATTTCTCAGTTAGTGTGATTTGTCTCAGAAACGATGAGATGACAATCACTTTTCAAACATGGTACTGAAAATAAGTGCAGGATGAGATCGAAATTTGCGGTAAATATTTCTGTTCTCATTCTTTTTCTCCAATGACAGTTACAACTGTTTGGTGAGTCGAAAGTAGATAACCTAGCATGTGTCCACATTGAACTCTACTTACTGATTTTGTTTCTCTGAGTCCTTTTTGTAACTTAATGCTTCCACTTGAACAAGTTACCATCCCTCCGAACCTGGTGACAGTCTTCCCTTTCTAAATCATTAATACATTTGTAAATTCTAGGCCTAAAACAAATCACTCAGGAACCCCACATATATACCACCGATCTGAGTATATTTCTTTTCTCCAGCCTCTCCCTTCTCATCAATTTATAACCATGTTATGGATTTTATGTGATTGAAGGGACTTTGGCAGCAAGGAAAGTAAAATTAGCCAAAGAAGAGAAAGCAAGACATGTGGTAGCAGTCGTTTCTTAGTCTGGAGCAGATTATATTGTTATTCTGTGCAGGGATCTTTATTAGGCCCACTTTTCCTTTTTGTTTATATTACTGCTCCAGTCTTGGGTATGCACATCATCATTTGAAAGTTTTGAGAATTAATTTAAATTCTGGATACCAAGCAAACTTTAAATAGAATGTTAAGGACTGGAAGAAGATGTAAAAATAATTGTTAAAATACTATCGAAGGTGAAGGAATTAACTTTCATCGAGACTAAAGTAACTGGATTGCCCTCAGTACAAATGAAAAGGGTAAGATTTTTAAAAATAGGTTCAGCAATAGGTTAAAAATAGGTTCAGCAATGGTTTGGATACAATAAATAATATGATACTTTTTAGTGACAGAAAGATCAGTACACACAGAGCTAAGGTGATTGACAAAGTGACTTAAGGAAACATATTTTTCTCTTAGTTATCTGTTGTGATCTGGAATGCACGGCATACAACAGAAATGAAGTCATCAGTAAGTGGATGAATACTTAATAGAAAATAATAAAGGGCCATTAGGATAAAAATATTTTTTAGTTTTATCGAAGACCTGACCTCAGTGGGGTAAATGGCCTTGTTTTGTCCTGTACATCATTGTGCTTCTGTGAGTTGTACTTTAAAGCCAAATTGCTTCTCCTTGTTCAGTAAATTTCTGTTCTGGTCTTTTTCTCCAAATTCGTACAAAATACATCAGCCATGAGTAAAGCTACTTTTTTTCTATTCCACCCTACTTAAAAATAAAACGCTAATGGAATTTCTGCACAATTCCTGAATCAAGAGCTTTGAAAGATTATGACTAATTCATCTGCAGTTCCTTCATCTGCTTTTGATACCCTGAGGTGAAAACGATCAGGTCCTAGAGATTTATCTATTTTGAATTCCATTAGTTTCTCCATTATCCTTTTATTACTTATATTGAATCCAGTAAGTTCCTTCACTTGATTTATTTTTAATTTCCTTTCTGAGTCTACTATTTTTTCCTTTTGTGTACTGTGAAAATGGATACAATATTCATTTAAAATTCTGCCATCATCTTGTTATCTATAAGAATGTCACCTGTCTGCCTTTAGCCACTCTATTTCTCTCAAAATATGTTAACAAATCTATTTTATTAGCCTTGATGTTACTCTCGATTTTTCTTTTCCTTTTTGAAATTGTTTCTTTTCTGTCTTCTCTTGTTGTTTTCTACATTTCCATTTTTCTCTCTGACCACTGTATTACAATTTTCCTGCCATCTTTGTAAACTATTTCCATTGGTTTTACACAGTGACTAATTCCCACGTTGAACAGGCTGCTTATAGAAATTTGAATTTTTCGAACATTTTGAATTTTATATCGCAGTCAAACAAGATGATGAATGTTCTTTGATGATAACTCTGCACACCAGAGATATAGTTGATTGTGAAGTATTCTCATTATTAGCTTGTGCTTCGCAGCTCACCTCCACCTCACTGCCTCATACTGCTGTTACTTGTGAGTGCACAGAAGTTATTGGCACTTCTCTTTATGGTGATTTAATGGTTTGGTGATTATTCTTCACCTGGTTATTCTCCAGTGATGACTGCTGATTAGTTTATCATTAGAAAAAAAAAATAACACAATAACAACAGGTATTTCTCCACTCATAAACATTCACCCAGATAGATTTTTTACAGATAGATTTTATTTGTCACATGTGCCAATTGGCACAATGAAATGAAGTTACCATACAGCCAAAAATAAAAATAAAGAACACAACACAGAATAGACAGAAATTCAACATAAAACATCCCCTCACAGCAGGATCAAAATTTCCCACCGTGAGGGAAGGCACCAAAGTCAGTCACTTCCTGGTGCTCCCCAATGGTCAGGGCCTCCCCGAGCCCTCCGCTGTCGCCGCTATGGGCGGCCCGATGTTCAGGCCCCCTCCCCGTGATGATGTAAGTCCGACGTCGGGGCTGGGGGACGTCTTCAGCGGCCTGGACCCCGAGTCGGCCCCCTCCTACCGGAGTCCGTGGCTCCCAAAGTCCGCAGGCCATGCCGGGTGGCGATACAACGCTGGAGGCCCTCGGCAAAGGGCCCCAGGACTCCACGGAGCTCAGCGCCGCCCGCGTTGGAAGCTCTCCCACACCGCAGCTCCACGATGTTGGAGCAGCGGCCCAACGCTCCGGAGCTCCAACGGCGACCCAGGTAGGCATCGCCCGCTCCGCGTTGGCTCCAGCGCCGCCACCGCTGATTGGGTTCTGGTCCGGTTCCCGGTCCACGGCAGGAAAGGCCGCTCCAATTCAGGAGGTAGGCCGTGAGGTGGGGGGCGAGGATGCGACTCGGAGAAATAGTCGCGTCCCCGCCAGGAAGCAACTGGGGGTTAGTTTCCCCCTTACCCTGCCCCCCTCCCCCACATATAAAAGTCAAAGACTCCCCAAAAACACACTCTAAACTGACTAAAAATTTAAAAAAAAAGAGGAAAAACAAACGGGCTGCAGGCAGAGGCTGCTGTCAGTGCAGTGCCCCTATCGACCAATCCCAGGTGTCATAGGTATCCATTACAAAAGTTTTTTTCAATTTCAACAAGCAGCATTCACCTATTGTGAGCACCTTGTTACTTGGCATGTCAACCACTGGGAGAAGGCAAAGTGGTGTGATAGTAAAGGAAATTTGTGGGTCATTTAGTATCTTATGGGGTTACTCAATGGGACTGGTTTCTTCAGATTTTGCTGATGATATGATGAGCGTGGATACAATGTTTGTCTTTAAAATATATCAAATGTGTGCCCTAAGTCCGCAGACTCATCATCCTTTCAAAATACCCATAAATCCTTTTTTTTAACTTCCATGAAAGGAACTGGTTCTACCTTCCCCACATTTCAACCAAGAGAACCACCACCACGGAGAAATATATATATTTTTAGGAGATAATGTAAGTTAGGTAGCAAGGCTGAGAGAACACAGGATATAGGAATCCTACACCATAGGTTGCAGGAATCTCAGGATGATTTTGCACAAGGAAAATCAGTGAGTGGGCAGGAAAATAGTCCAGAGATAGTAAAGGCATGAATGATCATCCCAGTAAAGAAGGTCTGAACTCGGGATGAAAATGCACTTTGTTGCCCCAAGAAATGTAATTAGTTGTGATGGCAGGGTCATGAATGAGACTGGCATCAAAGTACAGGATTGAATGGGTATGCAAATACCATGGCCCATTTAATCACAGTAACCATAGAAAGTAATTGAACTGCTGGCAAAGGAATGGGATTTTTGTGTGGCCTAAAATGATGATTCATCCTAAGTTGGCTATAGAACAACCAATGTGATAGAGCTGATGGGAAAAGTCAAGGTAAATTTTGAGCAGTTATGAAGAAACTAAGTGGCAGTGATTATCTGGTCACAGTCCTTGGAGTAAACAAGCAGCTGTTGCGTCACTTGTTCACCAGCTCGGGAATAAAGAAATGTACACATCCATTTTGACTTGAGTTTGGGTGGACCATTGGGAAGGAAGAATTACTCATTTTCTTAGATGTAGAACCCAATATTATATTGATAATCACATTTGAAATCTATCTGTTTGCCAAACAGAACAAAAACCTGATAAAGAGGTTTAAGTGAGGGTGCAGTTTAACAGAGTTGAGATTGTCTGGAGAGAAGATTCATCTGAGGCAATTTTCCAAATGTCAAAATCCCAATGTAGAGCTGGCTTTGTGACTGTCGATCACAGTATTGGATTAAATACTGTTTTACTTTGAAAGCAAACAAGATAGTATTAATGTGTAATATTCCTTTACAGGGAATACCATATAACCATATGGAATAATATTGTTTTATTAATTTATACTTATGAATTAAGGTACATACAATTATAATGTGTCTTAAGGTACATACATTTAACATTGCATAAATACATAATAACAACTGTAGATTTTTGATTATTCTTATTGGACGACTTAGCATTAGTAGATGTGACTGTTAAGCTGCCTTAAGGGAAAAGTTTTGTTATTGTCTCAGCTACAACCAGCTATTGCTTCCCTAGAAGGCTCTGTTTTGCACACAGTGGGCAGCCAACAGTGTTTGCTGTAGGGTACATTCTAGTGAGAGCTGACGGAGGGCAGCTTGGCAAAGGTTCAAAAACATACATTAAGCAGACCAAACCCAGTATGGAACCTCATGTTCAGCAGAATTCTTGTGACCTGCTTCCCTGCATGCCGAGCTCATCAGCAAACACCTAATGAGCCTGCTCAAAGGAAACAGACCCTCTCCCAACCTGCTTCATTTACACACATTCTCTGGGGGTGGAGAGAGACTGCTTCAGAAGGACTGATGATGCTGCAAAGACCACAATAATGATAATTAACTTGCTGAATTTAGAAGATTATGCTGTTAATTAGTTGCAAAATAAAGATAAGTAATATAGCAGCAGATGGTAGGATAAAACCCAAGAGAAGGGGGGTTTATTACACTGATGAGTTTTTATGGCAGATATGAAATATGAATTTGACTTTTCATGAATTGTTTCTGAAGCTTAATATCTTTTTCTGTAAGCTGTCTGCTTAGAGAAGAACTATATTCTGAGCAAATTCTATTGACATATAGGATTGTATCACCAGAAAGAGGCTATTTTTCACAAGAACATTGTGGCATATTCATTTGTAAAGCATTTTAAGCTAAATTAAAACATTTTCTTGCCCTGCTTTGTCATTAGTTATATGTTTTAACAAACAGATATATGCAATGTGTTTCACTTCCTAGTAATTTAGTGACTACTATTCCTTTTAATTAGTAGATTATTAATGAAAGATAGATATAAATAAAGCAGGATAGTGTGATTATGTTCATCAAAAAATTATATTTTCTTGCGTTATTTTTTGGCTACAAAATGCATAACAATAGTGACTGCACAACAGTGATTAAACTATTTTCCCATACATTTTCTAGACTTGGGCCAAATATAATTTGAAATAAGAATATTTATACAATTGCAAAATAATTTAAATATTCTGTAGTCCATTTTTGTGTTTAAATAGTATTAACAAAGCATTGCTGCAATTTTACATTTTGGTTTATGTCAATGATTATTAATAACCATGCCAAACATTAATGGAGTTTAATTTTAATTATTTAAATTATTAATTAATAACAAATTTAAAGCTGTTTCCACGCTGACTTCTACTTGTCTTGGATTAAGTTTTACAAAATATTGCAGGAGAACAATTTTGTCCCCAAAAGGATTCTTGTTTTGCTTTCTAATCTACCTTGGTGATTATTTCAAGTTCAGCATTAAATACTAATAAAAACAAATCAACCTTTTTTAGCGATGCATATATTTATAGGTGTATTATAGTCATATATGCTCATTTATATTTTAGCAATGTATGAAATGTTATTTTTTAAGCATTTTATTTGGTTGAGCCAAATAATATCAAAGTAACCAATATTTTACCTGTACAATATATGGAAATTGTATTGAAGCATAATTAATTTGACTGGGAAGTAAAAATTTAAATAAGTCATGGTATTTTTATAAAGTTTGTTTTCCATTATTCAAATCTGTAATTGTAGAATGATTTTTTTTATACACCATAGGGAGAGGGCACATGATATTGCTGCTGTCAAAAATGTACAATGGTATGACAGGAAAGTATCAGTGAGTGTTAGCAGGTGTTCACGGAGATATTTGTGCATTCCTTTTACAGCTTTCAGTTCCTCTAGGAATTGTGCTTCACAAATGAACAAATATGAATAGGTTAGCCAATGAGGGTGGCAGAGGATGGTAAGAAGATTACAAATCTGACCATCAAACAGTATCGACGACAGTTTACATGAATGAGAATTTAAACAAAATTATTTAGATTTTTGCATTTGGAAATCTAAAGTTAATTGAGTAAGTATATTTACCCTGCAATATAACAAAGCCACTGTAAAATGATTCACCACCAGTAGTACAAAACGGGCTCTTTCATGAATCAACTGCTCGTTGCATACTGCTCCTGCTATTTTCTATGAAATCAACAGAAGAAAATCTGGACAGTGTCAAATGTGTACTATATTCACTGTTGGCATTCTTTACGCCATTGTATTGAGCAGTTTTTGCCAACGTTGTTACTGCAGAGAAATTATTAATTGCTGAACGCATTGAAATATTCATTCGTTAACAATATTATTTTCTGGCACATTTTCTCTTCCATTGCTAAGAAAAGTTGTTGCAGCTTTGTTTAAGCTTACTTGTACTGAAATTCTACACATAGCACAATATGGGGACTAAATATGTTGTGACATAAAGAAAGAAGAGAAATATATTCTTGTTTAAAGAGTTATTTCATAAATTGGCTAAAATGTAAAGATTAATGAAATGAACAACCCAGAATCGTTTTTATTTTTAATTTCAATTTGTGATACATGTCAGGGTAAATTTCACATGAGAATTCTTTCCACTGATATATTATACCCGATGTTAAATGAAAAACTATATGCTGATTCAGTTTTGATTCCCTTTTATTCTAGTGAAAAAAATCTTGATTAGCTGTTCATATTATCAGAGTGGAGAAATCCTGTGTTGCATATAAATCTGTTTTGATCCATGAAATTAAAGAATGCTGTGAAATTGGCAAAATCTATTCACATGAACAGTTGACAGCTAATACAGCTATAGTGCAGCGAAGCTTACCGAACACTGTCATCAGATGTAATGATTGCTGCTTCAGCTAGAGTGGATGTTGGATTTCAGTATGGGGGAAACAAAACCATATTGCAGATATGAAAATAAGTAATTGACTGTTCAGTCAGGTTAAAGCATGAAGTGATTGCTTTGATAGCTGCTTAACAATTTTGCACAACAATTTGCTGATGAAACGTATATTTTAAAATTTAACTAGTGGCTTTCTCTGCAGTAAAGTCAAAGACTTTACAAATTACTGTGTTGCTGTAGAAAGAACAATCTAAATTGGCACACTGTTCCATTCAGAATCTGATAAAACATTTTCATCTGCATGATAGCTGTATTACCTGTCAACAATTCATCTGAATAGATCTTTACCAATTTCATTGTTCAAATCAGTTTTATGTGTTGTGCAGAATTTTACCAATAAATTCAAACTTGCATTACCTCATTTATGAAACTAAAAGAGGTGCTATGAAGATGGACATTACATAATATTACAGATTATGATTGTTCTTGACTGCCGGTTTTGATTGTTGATAGAAAGACCAAATAGTTGGTAATGTATTTGCTCATATTGTAGAGTTAGCAGTGAATGTTTTAATTCTAAACTTAATCAGGCAATTAAAATATGCACATTTCTTTATAACACCAAAGAGGCCATTTTATAATTTCACTTGAAACAATAATTTTCTTTCTCTATCCATAGATGCAGCTTGAATTGCTCAATATTTCCAGTGTTTTTAATTTCAGATTTCCAGCAATTGGAGATTTTTAATTTTCAATTATAGATTTATTTTCTATTAATATGAATAGCTAATAAATAATTAGGCTTGAGAATTAAAAGAAGTCAGCATTTAGTGTTCCATTAAATAATTTAAATTTATCATATTTCATTCCTTTTAATTTATTGGGGGGAAAATCATAACTGAGATGCAGGAAGTTGGTAGATGGAGTACAATGTAGGGACATGTGTGGTTATTTGCTTTGGCAAGAGGAATGAAGGATCAAATTCCAGTGAGACTACAAAGCGTTGCCATACAAAGGGATCTGAGGGTCTGTGCAAAAAACACTCAAGATTAACATTCAGGTGCATTAAGCAATTAGGAAGGTAACTGAAATGTGGATCAGTATTCCAAGGAGTATGAAATATACAGTAAAAGTCAGAAAATTCTGATGCAACTTTACAGGGCATTAGTGACATCAAACTTGGAGTATTGCACAGTTGTAGACTCCATATTTAAGTAAGGATGTACTTGCAATGCAGAGAGGTTCACTACGCTGATTCCTGTGATGAAAAGATTAACACTAGTAGAAAAATTGGGCCCAACCTCCTAGGAATCTAGAAGAACAAGACATATTTGAAACAATCAAAGAATGGACACAGAGAGAAAGTATTTTTGTTGTGCTATCTAGAACTAGGAGGATTATATTGAAGATAGAGACTAATATTTAAGCCACATGAAGTCAAGGGGTGTGGGGAGAGAGTGTGAAACAAGGATTTAAATCAAGATTGGATTAGCCATGATTTTATTGAATAGTGTACTCATCTTGAGAGGCCCACATGCACTCTTCTTCCTGTAGATTGTTGCTAATCCATTTTAATCTCAATTCCTTCTTCCCACTCGCACGTTAATTTCCTGCTCCTGTTAACTATACTCTTAAATTCAATTCAGTTGATAAAGCAGACTTTATTCCTGATACTTGATTTGCAACTTATACCACAATGTATCATCCATTCTAGTTTCTTAATAATTCCCAAAATCAGTGAATTTTGAGATATTCACTCAGATATTAATTTTCAGGTTAAAGTAATGTATTCCAGTCACGCACATTGAAATTATAATTTACTCATCGAGCAAGATTGTATTATTTTATAAAAGATTACGTGTAAAAGGTGAATATCCAAATTGAGATATTTAGACAATTCATGACAATTACAATTTGTCATGGAACTTTACCAAAATGCTAATTAAATATTGTTTTATAAGTCAGGAAAATGGCAGACAAATGCTTTATGTACATTACAATGAACATAAAGTTATTTACATGCTGGGTTTTTGTTAATTAATGCAAGTATTTGAAGGTTATAGATTTGGTCATTCATGTTCACCAATCACTCTTGGTTAGTTTGAGTTAATTCTCAAAAAGATTGAAGTAAAGTATTCCTAGTTAGGAAGGAAAAATAACACAACTATTTTCCTCTGCTAAAATTGTACCTCTTGTGAATCTAGCAGGCAGTGACATTGTCAGTGATGATTAGTTTAGTTTAGAGATACAGCGCAGAACTGGGTCTGCGCCGACCAGTGATCCCTGCATATTAACACTATCCTACAACCACTAAGGACAATTTTTACATTTGCTAAGCCAATTAACCTACATACCTGTAAGTCTTTGAAATGTGGGAGGAAACCGAAGGTCTTGAAGAAAACCTACGCAAGTAACAGGGAGAACGTACAAACACCGTACAGACAGCACCCTTAGTCGGGATCGAACCCGGGTCTCTGGCGCTGCATTCGCTGTAAGGCAGCAACTCTACCGCTGCGCCGCCCATTGAATGATGAAGATGTATCTTTTTGAATTCTTCTTTCTGATGAATACAGTATGATATGCAGCCATTTGGGGAAGTAGAAGGTCAATATGGCATGTTTAAAAAATAAACTACATCTGCTTTGTGTTCAATTGTCGAATACTGTAAAACAAATCTTATTGACTTCCAAAAGGTTACTTATGTAAAATCTTACTGACCTGTTTGCAAAAAAAAAGAATTTCACGGTACTCGTGATAAGGACGAACCATTGAAGTAAAACATGAGTTTCACAATAAAGGTGTTGGCAGACAAAGATATCCATTAGCTGTATGGATATTCTCAAAAACCATTTTGAAACGGTTTGATTTTCTTAAGAAAACTTTAAATATGCATAATGAAAGAAACTAACCTGACCCGGTTGGGTAATTTTATTCTATTTTCTACACCATTATACATCCAATTTACTGCCTTATGGACTTCAAATTTGAGAAAGTAAATTTATTCAGGTGCTTATAGTCAGCATCTTGTTTTTTTTTTAAGATTTCGGTAAAATAAAATTGCCAAAAACATTTAGAAAATTATTTCTTAACTTTTCAAACTGTAATTAATCCGAAAAAGTCACTTTGGCCCTTTATGAAATTTATACTGTTAGGGAAATCAAAGGATGCAGCATAAATAGCTAAATTAACACCTTTATCTTCCACACAAGGTTCCTTGATTCGGGAGTAGTTGCCCAAGACTGGATATTGCACATGCATACTTCTATTTAATAAATATGAAAAGGAATACCAGGGATTACAGACCAACTAGGCCAATGTCTTGGACTATTGTCCAATACCAACTGTAATCTATAATTATGGATAGTTTAGAGATACCATGCGGAAACGAGCCCTTCGGCTCACCAAGTCCGATCCGTGATCCCCGCACACTAACGCTATCCTACACGCATCAAAGCCAATTAACCTACAAACCTGTACGTCTTTGGAGTGTGGGAGGAAACCGGAGAACCCGGAGAAAACCCATGCAGGTCACGGGGAGAACGTACAAACGTTCCGTATTCAGGATCGAATCCGGGTCTCTGGCACTGCAAGGCAGCAACTCTCCCGCTGCACCACCGTGCCGCCGGTAGATTGACTGAACGTCTGAATTTCTAAGTAGTACGTGTGCCTGACAAACTTGATTGAATCTTTTGAAGAAGTGACTAAGGTGGACTGAGTTATATATGTGGAATACTAAATGCGTTTGGTTAAGACTCATACGAATCTGCTTGCTAAAGCTGGAAGGTAAATACTTGACCTGACAAAAAAATGGGAGATCACAAATTTGGATATTCAATAGATGCTAATATAGGCTGGGTTTGAGTTTTGAATTCTCAAGTTTGTGTTGGAACTTCAACAATTTGTTGTATTTGAAAGTAATATAAATGATGGCATGTCAGTCTTGTATCCAAATATGCAAATGACATACAGGAAAACGATATTGTCAACTGCAAGAAAAGGCATTTAATTGCAATGATATTTTAATTGTTTATGTAAACAGACAAAAATGTGGCAAACAAATGTTATTGCATTCAGTAATTAAGTCACCACATTTGGAACTAAAATAGAACCATGCAGTTTCAACATCTTGAAAATGTAGAGATTTAAGGTTGCACATGCACTGATCAGTAAAATCTCATGGCAGCTACAAGGGAGGAAGGCTATGTCAAGAGGACAAGAATAAAATAATTACAAGTGATGGTACACCAGGGTCCTTGCATGATGGTAATTTGTGCACCAGGTTTTGAACTGCTTCAGTTGACACTTAACATAGAAACATAGAAAATAAGTGCAGGAGTAGGCCATTCGGCCCTTCGAGCCAGCACCGTTATCCAAAATCAGTGCCCCGTTACTGCTTTTTCCCCATATCCCTTGATTCCAGTAGCCCTAAGAGCTAAATCTAACTCTTCAAAATATCCAGTGAATTGCCTCCACTGCTTTACGTGGCAGATAATTCGACAGATTCACATCACTCTGGGTGACAAACCTTTTCCTCATCTCAGTCCTAAATGGCCTAACCCTTATTCTTAAACTGTGACCCCTGGTTCTGGACTCCCCCAACATCGGGAACATTTTTGCTGCATCAAGCCTGTCCAGGCGCTTAATGTTCTCTGACAGTTATGTTACGAATTAAGGGTTACACAAAAAGCTGGAGAAACTCAGCGGGTGCAGCAGCATCTAAGAGGCAAAGGAGATAGGCGACGTTTCGGGTCGAGACCCTTCTTCAGACTGGTCAGGGATCAGGGAAATGAGAGATATAGACAGTGATGTGGAGAGATAAAGAACGATGAATGAAAGATATGCAAAAAAGTATCGATGATAAAGGGAACAAGCCATTGTAAGCTGTTTGTGGTGTGAAAATGAGAAGCTAGTGCGACTAGGGTGGGGGAGGGAGATGGAGAGAGAGAGAGGGAATGCCAGGGCCTGAGGGCTGAGGGAGAGGTGGGAAGGGGAGGAGACAGCAAGGGCTAACAGAATTGAGAAAATTCAATGTTCAAGCCCATTTGTACATTCAGTATGTGAGAATTCAATATTCTGGAAGCTTGTTTATATGTAGATGTATCCATAAGTCATTGTAACATCAGTAGTTTACTTACAAACTAGGCTGTATGCCATGTAGTTTAAAAGGCTATGGGATAATTGATCAAAGTTGTTTTTAATGAGAATAAAGAGTGTTGAGGGAGATTATTTCCATGTTGAGAAACATAGGACTGCATATGTGGTCTAAAAATATAGAGGCCTTTCAGGATGAGAAATTGGAAACATGTACAATGCATGATAGTAGAATGAAACTCTTCAGCTAATTATGGTAATTGTTTCATATTTTTAATTTTCAATTTTGGTAATGTTTAATCACCTAAGTTTATTAAGACATAGAGATAAAATCACATTAGGTCATATATCAGCCATGATTTCATTGAATGGTAGAACAAACTGAAGGTGCCAAATTGACTACCTGTTCCCATTTTTCGCAAACCATTTCTGATTAAATTTGTCACGACGGAAATCATCTTCATCCAAAAGGAGTAGGCATGTCTGGCTGCATCTGCTTTATGACTACTGTCAATGCTAGTTTGGGATGGGAGAGAAGAGATGAGCAATCCAACCCTCACTAGCCAGTTACACACTACCCAAATTAATTTTAATAGAACACCAATAATTGACCAACTTGACTGATGATTTGGTACTTTGTCCAATGCATGTACATTTTTCAGTTTCTGTTTTAAGTAAAACATAAAACAGCACGTTTCAGTTTGCAGACACTCCATACTAAAAGAAAATGTTTAACGCTATACGAGGAACTTAAAACAGTTTGTACTTTCAGTTTATATTTAAGGAGTCTGCCCAGTGTATCTACAGATACAGAGTTCTGTATTTGGATATCCTCTTGAGTCTTAACTGATATATTTTGGTATACCAGTGAAACTGCTGGTTTGGTTTGTTTTTTGCAGCGACTGAAGGCAGCTTTAACACAACAGCTTCCTCAGGTTACTAATGGTAACAATGCCATGGGCCAAACAAGTGGAACCGTGAGGATCCAGACAAAGGAAAGTCATGTACAGTCACTTCAGCAGGCTGCAACGTCGACTACTCAACCAGTGGTATGTAGGACTATGAGAAAGAACTGGATGCATTTTTTGTCAATCAAAAAATATTGCTCGAAACATGCTGTCTTCATATTTGATGTGAATAAGGTTATCATGATAGTTTTTTACATTTTTATCAAGTGTTTTAATGTCACATGTCCCAAAACAGAACAAAATTATTACTTGCAGCAGCACAACAGATATTCAAATGTAGCACTCTATAAACACCATAATAAATAACAAAAATGTGTGTGTGTGCTGTCTATACAGTCCATCTGAAAAGTATCCGTGATTTCTTCCCATTGAATTTCAGATATAACTTTCAATTCTGCCAGGATCATTTTAAATAGAGATTTCAGATTAAAAACAGAGTAAAGAATTAGCAAAGAAAATCTGACACATCTATAACTGGTGGTTATTTCACTACTGCCAGTTTTGCTATTCAGCAGGCAATGAAGCTCAGCAACTAAATATTATCTGGCATTAATCTTCCCAATCCATTGTCTACATTTTTTTGAACTCACTAAAGTCTTCAGTTAATCACACTTGTAACAGTGGTAGCATTTGCAAATGTCATTATACCCAGTACTAGTCTGGAAATTGTATTTGTCATCGGTAATTTCTGTTAAAGGTGGATCAATGTAAATTTGTCATACTATAATTACTTCCCCCATCAACTCTTTCCCCAACCCTTGTCACTGCAGTCCACCTACCCAATCAAACCAAAATATCATGTCAAGTTTGAGGAGAATTACTAGTGCATCAGCAAGTTCTATTGTCCACATTTATAATGGAAATACTACAACTGGAATCTAAATTACATCTGATGTTCTACTCCATTTAACCTTTGGCTTCTAATGTCACTTTACCTGAACACTACATTTCATCATCTCTCCCTATGTACATCACTACAGGAGATTAACTATATGGGAGGTTCATTACTGTCCATTCCAAAGAACATCGGTTTACTGCTGCACTGAGTGTCATTTCGATTTCTAACTTCCAATGCATGCACGGATTTTCATTTTCGTATCCTTTTAAAGAAACTTGAAAGAATGCATAGCCATAACATTTTTCTTTCAAACATCTCTCAATATATTTGTCAAATGAAGCATGCCTTTTACAAATGCATGCTAATTCAATTCACCCATATAATTTTGAGAATATGTTTCACACATACAATAGACTCTGAAGGTTCAGCCAATACAAATATTCGCCTGATTAAAGTTACTTCATTTATCCATTTACATTCTTTAAAATCCTACTATACTTGTAACCTTTTTGTCTTTCTCCACCCACAACACACAGGCGATGCTTTCATTTCCCTCCTGCTATCGGGAAGAAGGTATAGGTGTTTGAAAACTATGACCTCCATGTTTACGAATAGCTACTTCCCAGCAACCATTTGACTCTTGAGCACTACAAACACCAATTAAACTTTGAATTATGAACTGCCTTGCTTGAACTAACAACTTCAGGCTTTTTTGCACTAATACCGAGGTTTTTAATTTATTGATTTTTATTTATTATGTTATCCATGAGTACTGTATTAACAGACCCGTTGAGCTACTGCAGGTAAGAATTTAATTGTTCCATCTTTTGGTACATTGGCCAATCTCACAACTGCTTTGACACATTTGACATCAATATCTAACGATATTTTGAAAGGTTGTGGTTAAAGCACGTGCTAGTGCCTCTTAGTTTAGTTTACTTTAGAGGTACAGCGCGGAAACAGGCCCTCCAGCCCACCAAGTCCACAACGACCAGCCACCCCCACACACTGGCACTATCCTCGGGACAATTTATAATTATAGCAAACCAATTAACCTACAAACCTGTATGTCTTAGGAGTGTGGGAGGAAACCAGAGATCCCGAAAAATACCCACGCAGGTCACAGGGAGAACGTACAAATATACAGGGAGAATGAACAAACTCCGTACAGACAAGCACCCATAGTCCGGATTGAACCTGGACGTGTGGCGCTGTAAGACAACAACTCTACCTCTGCACCACCGTGCCCCCTCCCCAACACTTCTCAACATTCTAGGCACCATTTTGCATAGACGTAAGGAGCTGTGTTGTTTCCATGGATGACTAAGAGATGATAGGGTGGGGTGGGAGAATGTGGATATGGAAAGAAAAAGTTGAGTACATGAGAAGTGAGTTGTGCCTAGGGTTTTTATTATGGTATATGCCACATTAAAACATGTGTCTATATCTAGTAAAGATTAAATCCTCTTCACCTGGTAAATTAATAAATGTACTTTCTGATCCCCAAGATAAAAGACATTGAGTGCGAAGAAATAGGTTATTTTGAGACAGGAAAGGGGGTCATTTGCTTAATCTACTTGCGATTTTCTGAGAGTGTAATCATTTTAATCTGCTCAAAATCATTGCCTTTTCTCCATTCATTTTTTTCTTTTTCTGATTCTTTTAAAAAGCTATTCTGGACTTTGTTTCCTGATGGGATGTTCTATCGCTCAAAACCATTTTTATGAAAATCTCTATTTTAAAACAACAGCATCTTGACCTCTGTTTACTGTACCATTAATCAACTTCCGTTTATATACACCAGCTACTGATTCACTTCCCCATTTCTCTTACAAAGCCATTATAATGGATACCTTCTTTGTCTCCCCTTAACCTTTGGGTAAAAAGAATCAACATTTCTCTTGCTTTTCCTCATAACTTAAGTTTACATTCCTAGAATTACATTAAATTTTATAACCTTCCTTGTACAACTGGCATAATATTTTACAACAGCTTAATTAGGATATTTAAAAACACCCAAGGAGGCTATTCAACCAATTGTGCTTATGCTAAGATATGATGTGAGCAGAAGGAAAGTGCTGATTGAGATAAATCTGCTACTTGTTATTTGTTGTCTGATAAAGACACATGGCAGAACATGCTCGGTCAATTGCATACCCTGTGTCACCAAGACAAGAACATGTGTGAATGGTGTCATCAACTGAATGAGCTTGTCCCTGAGGTGTTGAAGCTTGTTCTCCTGCTAATGTCAATTCATCACACTCATGAGGCTGAGAACAATGATCATTTTGATCACCCACAAGATGATCCCTTTTGGATCCTAATATTTCTACTCTTAGAGTAATCATTTTAATACTTTATATCAATAACCTCTGCCGGTTTAGTGGTATCTTTAAGGGCCTATCCTACTTAGGCGACTTTTTAGGCGAGTGCAGGAGACTCTGCGCTCGCCACATGGTCGCCACATGTTCGCTGGTGGTCTCCGGTGAGCTCCTTCATGGTCGCGAGTGGTTCCCGCATTCTGAGAACTAGTTGCGGCCTCAGTGTGGTCGCCGCAAATTTTTCAACATGTTGAAACATTTTCTGCGACCAAAAATTGGTCGCCATGGAGAAAATCGATAATCCTGTAGTCGTAGGTGCAGTTGTAGTGGGGTCGCCATGTAGTTATGGGTAGTCATAGGTACTTTTAGTTCATCGCCTTTGCTGACCGGTCATTTTTATTGGCTGATTGGGGGGGGGGAAAACGTAAGCACGAGTTTTCAGAACCAAGGATAACTGACCGGTAATTTTAAATGCCCGCTAAACTTCACAGCTGTGTATCTCTGGCTTATTAAAAGTTGTCTGGCTTCTTAAAAGTGTCTCCTCTCCTTCTTCCCCCTTCTCCTTCCACCCCCCACTTCTCCCCCCTTCTCCCCTCGCCCCCCCTCTTTTATTATTTTTTTTTGTAGTTAACTTATGTTTAACTCTTTTAAAGGACTTACCGTACTCTGTGCTAGCTATCATAACCTTCCTGTTCATCACGGTGTGTGTCTGTATCACCTTGGCTTTGCACTGTTTGAATTTCAGACAGCGCTCCCCCCCACTTTCCCTAGGCCCCCCATTTGCGATGTGTTGTGTGTGTGTGTGACTGTCCACCCTGACAGTCGTCGTTCCAGTTCCCAGTTTTTCAGGCGAGTGCCGCGAACTTGACAGTCGCCGGCAGTCTGCTGAAAAATCGCCTAAGTGGGACAGCCCCTTTATGCTTTTACACCGACATCTCATTGAACAATTTTTAATTATTTTCTACATGGCTTTATTTTAGCAACTTCCCACTGTCTTGGATTAGTGTATCTGAGCTTCTGTACTCTCTGCCCATTTATTCTTCTTAAATTTTATGCTGTATTTTTGCTTTATGAATCAAATTAAAACCTGTATCGTGGGACAGATATTTTTCACTTAAATAGCATTTAAACAGTTCCCTTTTACACTATTGGTAATTTTTTGATGGGAGAAATAAAATTAACTTAAAATTGTCACATTTATTTACCTTATATATCATTATGCAAAAAGTAACTATTAAACATGCAGGGTATTTCGAACTGAATCATTTTGTGGCCAGTTATATATCAAGGATCAGCAGGACTATTTAGAAATAGAAATTGTTGTCATTTTTATCCGTTCCTTGCGATTACACTCTAATACACAGTAGAATGCCAATTAGTGCAAATGAAGGAGATTGAAAAATAGAAGCAAATTAATTATTGTGCTAAAATAATGTATGTTACATTTGTTTAAATACAGTGTAACTTCAAATTCAACTTCAAATTTAACTTTATCGTCATATGCACGAGTGCAACACGGCACAGGTACAATGAAAATCTTACTCGCAGCATCATCAAAGGTGCATTGACTCTCACATACAGAAAACAAAATTTTGTATAAATCACATGTAAAATTCTGAAAGAAAGCTGTGCAAAAGCAAACTAGGCATTAGTGCAAAAACATAATTAAGAAAAAAAACAAGTTCATAGTGGTGCAAGAGGTGGGTCATAGTGTTCTGTTGCCGAGATAGGGCCACGGTTGCGTTGGTTGTTCAAGATGGTGTGGGAAAATAGCTGTTCCTGAACCTGTTAGTATGGAACTTCAGGCTTCTGTACATTCTGCCTGATGGTGGGAGTGAGAAGAGGGCATGGCCTGGATGGCAGATGCCACATTCTTGAGGCAGTGCCTCATGTAGATGATAGAGGGGAGGACTGTTCCTGTGCTGGGTCAGGCTGACTCTACCACTCTGCAGCCTCTTTTTCCAGCCTGATAAAAAATGCCCACGAGTAAAAAAAAGGTTGGCATGGAAAAAATTGACACTTTTTACTCGTAGGTAGGTCGTGGTAGGTCGTGATGTTAGTTGTAGATAGTCGTAGGTCGGTAACTGGCCCGAGAAAAAAATGCAAACATGACATCATTTTATCATGTGATCATTTTCTAGTCGTAGTTGGTCTTAGGTGTGGAAGACTGAGAACGAGGGGGGTCGTAGGAGGTCGTAGACATAGTCATAGGAGGTCTTTTACTTTGGCGAGTCAACACAACCTTGACTTTTTTTCAACTCATCTAGGGTCTTCTAAACTCGTGGATTAGGTCGTCCAAGTGGGACAGGCCCTTAACTTTGGTCCAACTGTAATTACCAGTGGGCTGAGTACTTAAAGCATTCCAGGCAGATTGGTCCTTTCTCATCCCAACATCCATTATTACATTGGTATATTTTCCACCAAGGTTACTGGCAATTATCTTAGAAGCAGGAACACGACACAATTTCACTCATTTTCATTTTGAGTCAGCAATATTGAGGCAAAATACTTTTATTGTGCATTCATATAAAATCATAATGCGGCTCCAATCTAGAATCAAATTGTTAACTGTTTCAATATGTTAACTGTCTCAAATATATATTTTTTAATCTATGCTTATTATGGACATTTTCGGAATTTAAAATGTTCATTTTATCCTGGGAAATTTATTGGATCTTTATGCCCCAATTCCACATGAAGTTACCAATTAAGTCGTTAGACGGACTTTGGTGATATTGTTGCTTGTGTTAATATTTCTTATTTATGAACAGATTTATAATTGGGATTTTTTACATTACAAGCAGTGGAATAAATTAAGAAAATGCTATAACTACAAAGTAACTCCAGGCGGAGAGAAAAATTAAAATTTTATTTTTTTTCAGATTTATATTTTTCAGCAGTCCCAGTTTTCTCTCCATGTTTCAAACTGCATGTTATTATAATTTTGATGCCCATTAATGTTTTGTCTGCAGGCTCAACAGGAAATTTAATATTGAGAAGTATTTTCTCAATAAAATAATAACAAAAAAGTTGGAACATATTTGTTCAAAGAGATTTGATTTTCAAGATTGTTGAGTTTACAATAAGCTGATTTGAATGGTGCTTTCATTGCAGGGCTCCCCAGTCCAGCCTACACATCAGATTCAGAGCAGTGGTGGTAGAAGGCGGCGAGCAATGAATGAAAACCCAGACGAGAAGAGAAGGAAATTTTTAGAGCGTAACCGAGCAGCTGCTTCAAGGTGCAGACAGAAGAGAAAGGTGTGGGTACAGTCTCTTGAAAAGAAAGCAGAAGATCTCAATTCAACAAACGTACTACTACAGGTAGGTCCTAAAATATAGTTCCATTGTCGGAATTAACTAGGTAACTAGAATACTATAGAGTTTATACTTTGGATTTCTTTTTACTGCACTTAGCTACTTGTGTGTTGCTTTGAAAATCCAATTTGTTAAACAGAGAAGTGATACAAGCCTTAATAATGGTATGATATTACTACAAATCATTGAACAAATTATTTGGTGTGCTCTCTCTTTATGTGGAGACTTGTAGGCTCCACTTGAACTGATATTGATGGATTTTGGAAAATGCATTAACTTCTCAGTTCTCCTTTGTATCTTAGCCAGAAGCAAAGCCGTTAAGCATGCCACCCATTATGTCTTTTACCGAAAATTGAATGTCAAAAAAATAATTAAACTGTGCTTTGAATGAACCCATTAATCAATCTTGAGGTTCTTTTTATAATTCCTCAGCTGACATTCAAGCACAGATGATCGGTGCAGTAGGTTATAATTAAGTATTATTGCTTTTACATTATCCCAACTGTACATCTAACAAGTATTGTAGGGGTGTCTTTGGACAGTGTTACAATGAAGCACTAAATGTGTTTTGTTGCCCAGCTGTTTAGGTTTTATCAATTTGTATGATAGGGACAGTAGGAGACATGATTTGACAAAAATCTCTGTTTTTTGTTTACATCCATTTTATATTTTAGTTGCAAATCAAGGATTCATATTAGTTTGAAGCTGTAATTATCTTTAATTTTGTACAATATCTAATGTTTGTTATCGAATCTTTGGCATCATTTGAATTTGTTATTCCACCTATTTGTTCACACTGTACTTTTGCTTGAACATGTTCTTGGCTTTGTGTTTTCTTATGTACCAGTATAAATGCAAATGATAGCCACTGTCTTTTAGTTTTTGATTCTATTTGAATCATCATTCCCTCTCCATATTAGAAAAAAATCTTGCCTTTTAACCATTTTACAAAGGCTAGTAATTTTCATGCTGCATGCAGTTGAGCAAACAAATGATGAGCTTTCAAGAACACTCACAGTACAATTTCTCTCGACTCACCCCGCTGTACAAATACTCACTACAGTAGTTGAGAATAGGACAAACGTGTAGCAACAGTGTAGAACATTGCATTAAAATCTGTTTTTTAAAATAATCCCTATTCCTATTAATGTTCATAAAACCTAAAAACTAGACCACTAAATAAAATTTGGGTAGCAAAGTGTTCAGGGATATTTTGGGAAGTCAAGTTTCCTAAAATCTGTTAATTAATTCATTGTCTTTGGTTATTGATCATTTAGGCAGTTAGAATTAATATTTCTATATAAAGATTGAGCTGCAGTTATTTTTTAAACCAAAAATTGTAATTTCAATTTCAGTTAAATCGTGAAGCAACACCATCAGTTCCAACAGTGAGCAAATCAAATATTATATAATTATTTTTCTTTGATTACTGTTGTTTACATAGTAGTTTATTAGATGGGGTGAGATGTGCAGAACAATATTGTAAATATGTGTTTTTTTTAAATACTGCTCTTTTCATAATGGACCTTTAAGACTGCGTCAAATCCTCCTGAATCATTGTATTTAGATAAATATGGGTGGGATTTTGGTGATACAGCAAACTTCAGGGTATATAATAAAATTCAGAATGGATTGACTTTGTTATGGATTTGTGCAGACAAAACTTTTAGTGTCCAATTTAGAACTAGTTTCACTAATCTGAATTAGGCAGCAAACCTGCTTAGAGTAGTGCTGCAGTTGAATGAGGCAGTGTAACCATTTACATAATCCAAGAATATTCAAATCTTGCTCCCTCTTGTGATGCCTGAGGTAGTGCTGATGCTTTTTGTTAAAGTTTTCCTTTGTTCCTTAGAATGAAGTCACCCTGCTGCGAAATGAAGTGGCTCAGCTGAAGCAGCTACTTCTGGCTCATAAAGATTGCCCTGTAACAGCCATGCAGAAGAAATCTGGCTATCACAGTGAGTAATGTTCCATTACCTATATCCCCAGGCTATTGAAATGAAATACTGCTGAAATGAACTAAGTTGGCAGTAACAAGGAAGTGTAGTTGGTATTTAAAGTAAAGTATTAGAAAGTCCATATGGTTATTGTAGTGCAGCTATAAATGCATGTCTGCATGAGTATTCATGTGTCTAGTAAAGTTTGTATGGTGTTCATTTGGTCTCTCAGTTATGAATAAAGTCATATTTAATTCCATATTAAAAATAGTCCTAATTTAGTTATTATGTTCCATTATTTCTGTCTTCTGTGCTTGTTGTGCACCAAGACAATTCTTAAAACATCAAAAATTGATCAAGCCTAGCCTTTCTTGTACAAAAAACGACACACAGTGCCGAAATAACTCAGCGGGTCAGCCAGCATCTCTGGAGAACATGGATTAAAGTGACTTTTCTGCTTGGGATGGTTCTTCAATATTCACTTTGCTTGATTAAAATTTGAATGAATATGTGAGATTGAACTCATCCACTTGAATGAAACTTCACAGGTCTAATCAGTTCATAAGGTGAGGTTAAAATGTCACACCTATTTGAGAATGCACGTTCTCCATTGATTATGAAATTATTTTCATTTGTATTTTCTTACATTTTACTTAAGAGACAATGGAATTTAGTTAAAGCTCCATGGTTCAACTATAACTCACAGTACAACTCAACTGTAGATCTCTCTAGAGAAATAAATAAATTATATTTATCTAGCATGTTTTGGATTGAAATTGAATTTGATTGTGCCGTCACTGTGCAAAGATCCACCACAAAATTGGCATATGATTATTCTAAATGCTGCCCTCTATTATTTGTTCAGAAAATCAAATATGATTGTCTGAAATGTAAGCACAAGGCAGTAAATATATTTCCCACAGTGTTATTTGATGAAAAAGTATATTGTTTTCAACCAGTAACATTGATTGGAATAAACTGAATTACTATTGAACTCTTGTGGGTATCCTGTTGTATTACAATTGAGAACATTATTCCATTTAGAATTATGAATCCATATCAATAATTGAATATATTCTACTTTGAGAAGTATTTAAAAATATTAATCCATGGATTAACAGAAATCTCTTGTGCTGTAAAGTTTTTCTTATTTCTAGATCATTCACACAATGAAAACAATGAAATAATGGTGTTAGTTTGTTTCACTGTTACGATTTGTGTAGATTATCATAGCAATGTGCATTTCCGCCTTACCTTTCCCTTCCTACCTATTTCATGACTATATTGCTCTAAGCGAGAGTGATTTAATGGGGGGGTCACAGAACTTTTGTTTTTGCCTTTCAAATCTACGAGTACAGTTATTGGCCAGTGATCTTGCAGAACCTGAGTAAATTGCAGTGAGTTTACTCCCCCCATAACTTTTTTGTTTGAATTCACTTTTATATTTAAATTGCAAACTAAGTATAAAAAGATGTTATCATTAGAAATGATCATGAAGCTTAAATCCTGTTGGTTCACTAACATCCTTTAACGAAAGAAGCTGGCCATTCTTCCCTCGTCATTATCCCACATAATTGTAGTTCACTCATAGGAAATCTCCCTGATGTGTAAAATTATAATATCATTCAATAGACTATAGGTGTATGAGTAGGCCATTCGGCCCTTCAAGCCAGCACCGCCATTCAATGTGATCATGCCTGATCATCCCCAATCAGTACCCCTTTCCTGCCTTCTCCCCATATCCCCCGACTCCGCTATCTTTAAGAGCCCTATCTAGCTCTCTCTTGAAAGTATCCAGAGAACCGGCCTCCACCAATAACTGAGGCAGAGAATTCCACACTCACAACTCTCCGTGTGAAAAAGTGTTTCCTCATCTTCGTTCTAAATCCCCTTATTCTTAAACTGTGGCCCCTGATTCTGGACTCCCCCAACATCGGAAACATGTTTCCTGCCTTTAGTGTGTCGAAACCATTTATAATCTTATATGTTTCAATAAGATCCCCTCTCATCCTTCGAAATTCCAGAGTATACAAGCGCAGCCGCTCCATTCTCTCAGCATATGGCAGTCCCGCCATCCCGGGAATTAACCTTGTAAACCTACGCTGCACTACCTCAATTGCAAGAATGTCCTTCCTCAAATTAGGGGACCAAAACTGCACACAATACTCAATGTGTGGTCTCACTAGAGCCCTGTACAACTGCAGAAGGATCTCTTTGCTCCTATACTCAACTCCTCTTTTTATGAAGGCCAGCATGCCTGCAGTACCAGCATGCTTACTTTCATTGACTGATGAAAAAGGACTCCCAGATCCCATTGTACTTCCTCTTTTCCCAACTTGACACCATTTAGATAATAATCTGCCTTTTTGTTTTTGCTACCAAAGTGGATAACCTCATATTTATCCACATTAAACTGCATCTGCCTTGCATCTGCCCACTCACCCAACCTGTCCAAGTCACCCTGCATTCTCATAGCATCCTCCTCACAGTTCACACTGCCACCAGCTTTGTGCCATCTGCAAATTTGCTCATTCAAGATTCAAGAAGGAAAAACCTGGTCTGGCAATTTGGCTACAACTGAAGCATCAACAAGAAGGCATATAACTGAGGGCATACTGATGTAGGATTTCTTCCTACACATTAGTGCATTTGTCTCTATAATGTGGTTTGTTCTGACACATGAGGACTTGTGGCAAAAATCAACCCCAACAATTGAAAGGTAGACACAAAATGCTGGGAGTAACTCAGCGGGACAGGCAGCATCTCTGGAGAGAAGGAATGGGTGACGTTTCAGGTCGAGACCCATTCGAAAACATCACCCATTCCTTCTCTCCAGAGATGCTGCCTGTCCTGCTGATTTAGTCAGCATTTTGTGTCTACCTTTGATTTAAACCATCATCTGCAATTCTTTCCTATTCAACCATTGTAACGTAGTCATATAGAATCATACCCAGGAGACAGATTATCAGTTTCTCCCATCACCATCCTGGGCACAGTCTGATCAAAGACAAAACTGATCCACTAAGTAGATAGTAGTTGGAAAGGAGTGGCCCCGAAAGGTATCAAAATTTACTTTGAGAACCCCCAGTAATGGGGCAAGGACATTTCTTGCTAGCTACGTCACCTAATACTACAGCTGATTTTAAACACCAAGGACAAATAACTATTACACAGAACATAGCCTGTGTAATGCACTTCAGTGTCCGTTTCCAACTGTGGTGTAGTGAAACCATCACTGACAGGTTCAGTTTGTGACATGTAATTAAAGTACCAACAAATGCAAAAAACTTTGGCTTGAAATCTAAACACAACCTACCAGTCACAGATCCATCTGTGTTTGACATAAGGGTGTGTGGTTTAGCCACCACACAATCCTTGTGTGGACCAAGTTCTATTACCATACTGAGTAAAGTCATCAGTGTAATGCTGTCACATAGTAAGTAGATAGATTAAACACAGGACAAGCAGCTCAAAACAACTTAACACATCTGTGTGGTGTTATGACACAGCAATAACATTGTATTGCTCAATGCTATCTCAGCATATCCCTCATTCTTCCTTCATTATCAATGCAGATGGCCAACCATGCTTCAACCTTGCGTACCAGGAGCTGCACCAGAAGCTCCTGAATATGATTGACAACCTGCTGCAGCTAAAATACGTATTTAAATTGAACCAAACAAACCTATGATCAATAGTTTGGACCAAAACGCTCCAGTTCTGCAATATTCATCCGTGACGATAGTAGGCAAATAAATGTCCTCGACATTACTAATGGCACCACACCGAATATCAGCACGACAGCTTCAGCTGAAATGTTATTGACCATCCTTTGCCAGGTGGTGAGTGTTTTGATATTCCATTGCTTCCTCCTGATAGAACCACTCCGGTTCCAAGTGTGATGTGGCAAAGCCATCACTGACAGATTCAGTCTGTAACATGTAATGAAAGTAACAACAAATGTAAAAACCCTTGGCCTGAAATCTGAAAATAAATTATTCAAATCAAGTATTTGACCAGTTTTTCTCACTGCATGAGATATCAATGGTCAAGGCCAAGTCTGTCGTCCCAACAACTTCCCAGTTTTAAAGTTTCGGGCACCAACACTCCAAAGCATTTTTGATACAGACATCATAGCTAAACCTACTAAATAAAGTGTGATAATAAAATTGTAAATCCAACATAGCCAATTGACATCCTTATTTACATAGTATCAAATATCAATGGAGTGATGGAATGAATGGCTTCAGTGTTATTAACTTGGCATTGACAAATTAGTCATCAATGTTCAGTTTGAGTTCCAGCTGGACCACAGCGCTCCATACTTTATCACAGTTCAGTTTAAAAATAGACAAAAGAGCTAACGTCAAGAAATGAGGAGTGAGTGGCTGTCCTTTGCATTCAAGTTTGGCAGCATGGCGTTCAAGTAAAACAAAATATATTACAGGTGTTGAAACACCCTTTTGTGCCAACTATTTTGTCCAGTGCAAAGGAATGATTCTGGCTGTTGAAGGGCAATAATTTCAGCTCCAGGTTTCACTCCAAGTGTTCTTCAGGATAGCATCACAGCTTTACAACTGCTTCCTCGGCGACTTGCTCTCCATTCTGTTGCTAGCAGTGGTTGGCTTGTCGAGCGGTTCCATGAACAATTTCTCATATAACAAGGTAATCCATGTTAGCATGCAGCAAGACATGAATAACTTAGTCTTGGACAGAAAAATGTCAAGTAATGTTCACATCATACAAGTGCTAACGAATGACCATCTCTAACAGAACTAATCCCGCTTTGCTTGACATTCAGTGATGTTACAGAATCTTGCAGCATAAATATACGAGAAGCTTATGGGTGATGTGAAACTCAGTGAGACCTGCCACATGGATGCGAGAACAGGACACAGACTTGACAGGTAGCTCTTCCTCTGACTTCCCAATGCTTCTCCATCACCTGGACATTACATATGATGTAACATTCCACACTTGTCCAGGTGGATGCAGCTGCAAAAGCACTCGAAAAACTTGACACTATTATAAATGTCTGCTTCTTTCACCACTGGCATACTTCAAAAGTAGTGCAATTAATTAGCAGGATATACAGAAGCAGCTTGTGAATTTTTCTTTGCAAGCACCTCCTATCCCATGACCTCGACAGCAGCTCCACACCAAATTTGCCACCAACTCTCAAACTATTTCCTCTTGTAACATCACTATTCCTCTACAATCACTCCACACTGAGAGCATCTTCACTGTATGGACTGCAGGAGTCAAGGGAAAAGGCTAACCATGCAATCAAGACAAACAAGGCAATGGACAAAAACAGTGCCTACCTCCTATCATTAACTCCTGAATGACTACATAAACATACATAAATAGCAACAACCAAGTTAATTATTTATGCAGACCAGATCCATTTATTATTTAAAATTCATTTTCCACCAATATAGAATTTTAACATTATTTTTGCAGTTTGAAAGATAAACGTAGAAGTGTACTATCCAACGTGTAAAGATAATCAAATTTTGTTTGATTTCATTCGTACACATTTGAGATGAACATGCATGTCATAAAAATTCAAAACAAACAATGGGAACACAAAGTATCTTTATTCCATTGAAGATTATTTCAAAAAGAAACAAACTGGTAGAAAAACCATCCATCTCTCTAGATTTTATACATAATTTTATCCTGGTCTGGAGCATAATTCAGAGGCCTTTGATCTACAATCAGTTGAGTGGTTTCAGGATTTACATTGTAGCCTGGAGCTACATTATACAAGAAAACTGCAGACCTTTGCTATTGACAGTGATTGCTATAGAGATTAGTCAGTCATTGCTACAACTTGACAGCTCTGCATGTGTTTTCTTATTGATGCGGATAGTGCCTTATACTGGCATTCATACTGTGCACATATTTTTCCCTAAATATAAACTCTGTCTTCTTGATGGGCAGCATAATGTTCAGATTGCAAGTGCAACAACTGAACTGTGAGAAAAGATATAAATGTATAATATATATGTTTAAATTTTTAACTTATTCAGATGTTTGCCAAAGAGCGATAGCAATGTAAGACCATAATACAGTAGCTTGAGCAAATATATAGACTGGATTTATGCGTTCATTATATATTATGTTGTAATCACCTAGTATGAATAATAATATGTTCTAAATTATAAAACGCATATCAGGAAGCCGTGCATACATTCTCTTAGCATTGTGAATTCGAAACTTTTAGGTTTTCATTTGGATATTTGATGTATTGCAAAACATTATCTGGCAGACATTTTTATTAATCTGTTTTTTGGCTTGCATTAAACACTTTTGGTTTTCATTAAAATATTAATTTGGCTTGCAAGAGAAGCGTGTCATTAGTTGAATTATGAGTCAGATATGGCATAGGGTTTTAGTTTTAAATCTGGATCCAATTAATTCTCCACAACTGTAGAACAGCTGGTGGCATTTAGACTCTAAACAGTGCTTATTCTCCTGTGTGTGCATCATTAGAATCAGGTACAGTAATCATCCATCGCTGCAAGTAGTTGGCAGTTGAACCACAGATGAAGAAATCTTTGCTTTAAATAAAAAGGTCTTCAGTGCTACATCCTTGGACTGATAACCTACCACTTAAAGAGAGGTCTCCAGTCAAAGCAAATTTTCTTTACGTTAAAACAAATATAATTTATAAATTTGATGTCACTCATGTAGTCCTGGTAAATTGAATATGCTGAACAATCTCTAGTCATTCCCTGCGCCTCCAGTGGATTGCTACAAATATAACGTCCATTTCACAATCCAAGGGAGTTAACTACATGTTTCCTAATAGAAGCAGGTAGATTCAAGTCTTTGGTCACTGTTCTATTGAAGCTGCAAGCTTTCCCATTCATGATGCAGTGCTACCCTGTGGGAGATTTTCTGTAATCTCCAGAGTAACAGCATGGAGTGCTGTATTATTACACGTATATTAGGCATCAGGCATATTAGACCTATGTTGCATTCTGATGTGACAACATTTTCTAATGCTTAACACAGGGAAAACATCAATAGCTGAATAAAATGTTTCTAATGCCTACCAAGAACAGGTTCACTTTTCGCAAAGCATGAAGTTGGAGGAACATGATGTATTGATCACAATTTGCCACTTGTTAATTGTTAATCCTAAAATATATGCTAAAATGCTTCTCATTTTGATGGTTTGAATTTTCTAAGGAGTAGTAGTTATTGAATTAGTAATCTTCTCAACCAGATAAATAACCAGAGGCCTAAGTTAAAATCCCTCTACAGCAGCTGAGGAATTTAAAAGCAGTTAAACCTGGGGGGAAAATCTCATCCTCCTCAGGTTCCAAACATCACAAGCTAAAAAGGAAAACGGCCCTGGTATGATCTGTTCAAACCTGCAGCACAAATCCGCCAATAGGTGTGGCACACAGATATGATGATCAAGACTGGACATATTGATTTTATTAAGCCTCTGAAATGATTCTGGATGTCTATGAGGATTCTCTTGAACTTCTACAGATATGCTATAGACCGTATTTTGATGGAATGCATCTCAGCCGGGTATGGCAATTGCTCGTTTCTTGACTGCCTGAATCTGCAGAGAATAGTAAACAGTGCCCAGCCCATCACAGGCTCATCACTTTCTTCCATCCAGTCCACCTTCCTGGTACGTTGCATTAGGAAGACTGGAAGTATGCCTTTGAGGATGCCTTCCAACCCTGGCCATTCCCATTTCTCTCTTTTACCTTTTATGAGTAGATAGAGGAGCTTCAAAGACCAGTCAACCAAACATCAGAACAGCTTCTTTCCCGTGGCTATCACACCCCTGAACCTATAACCTGCTTCACACCTGCTTCCAGGAGTTACTGACTCTTATTTCTCTAAATTCTATGACATCCAGTTATTCCATTACAGGTCTACCACCGATTTTCCAGCACCTTTGGTTCCAGAGACTTTCTGGATTATCCATTATGCCAGACCAACAGCTTCTGGGGGTGGTGAGATACCTGCCCGTGAAGTCAGCTATGGGAACGGATCTGCCGGCTCTGGCCGGGCCGTAGTTCCAGATCCCTGGCTGCAGACAGAAAATTTAACCTGCCGATTAGCTGCAGAAGTTGGCTATGAGAACCAATCTGCCGGCTCTGGCCGGGTTGGAGTTCCAGAGATACAGCCGCAGGCAGCAAATTTGACCCGGTCACACAGTAATATGAATGAAAAGGAAAAGCCATTGTTGGTTAGCGTCATACTTGGAACAAAAGAAAATGGTAGCCTCTGTAGGCAGTCACTCATTCTTGTACCAACATGTTACTGGAGATGATTTCAAGGCTTATTCCTACGACCAACAATATTCAGTTCTTTTCACCATTATAGCTTTGGAAATCAGGATGTTCACTGCTGATTGCACAGTATTTCAACTTTAGCTGCAACAAGCAAAAAACCATATTCAGTCTTGGCCATTAAATGATGTATGCTTCATACCAGACACATGTAATTTCCAACAAATCTAACCACATCAACAAATATATTAACATCGGTATCTTAACCAACACCATTGACCAGAAATACAACAGCACCAGTGGCATAAATGTTCTAACTACAAATGCATGTAAGAGGCTGGGTACTCTATGATCAATGACTTACCTATTTATTTCCCAATGCTTTTCCATCTCCCAAAGGGAATGTGATAGAATATTTTCTATTTCCCTAATAGAGTGCAGCAACAACAAACTTCATGGATCATGAATCCATCCAGAAACTAGGCCACTTAAATGGCATCTCATCCACCATTTTAACCAGTCAATAAATGCACCATCAGTACAATATGTTCCCAGTGCATAAAATCCAAAAAATGAATTGCCTGGACTTCATCTACAGCAAACACCTTGGGCTGGGCAATGAATACTGGCCTTGCCAATGATACCCACGTACCATGAATGGATTAAAGTATTAGATGATAACTTCATTCAATTTGCTTATTTTAACATTTAGTTTTATGTTGTATATTCGAGTATAATGATAAATGGCATTAAGTGCAGATTGACTTTTGTTATTATGGCGCATATAAGACAGGTGTTGGTGTCTTAAGTTATTTTAACACAATACATTAGTCTGTACTCAGCAATTACTGCCATAATGTTAAAATTGCAAATTTATACATTTGTAGTTAAATTGCCAAATCAAATTAGTTTTGCAGAGAACATAATGTAAATGTTTTGCAAGCAGCTGATCACATTTATATCTAACCGTTTTTGATATGTTTTTTATCAGATGCAGAAAAGGATGAGAGTTCTATAGACAGCCCACTACCCAGCAGCCCGCAAACACAAGTCATCCAGCATAGTTCCATCAGCACTTCAAATGGCATCAGTTCAACAGCAATGGCAGAGGCCGTTGCTACTTCGGTCCTTACCCAGATGGCTGACCAAAGTTCGGAGATAAACCTACCCGCCCAGTCCCATGTTGCAATTGCTCCTTCATCTCAGTCTCAGCCTTCAGGAAGTTGATTGGATAGTAAGTGCACGACAGACGTCCACGGATATTGTCTCAACAGTGACTGTAAAATGAGAATTTGAGAACTGGGAAAAATGTTCTGAAACACTTCAAAAACAAAACCTATATTTCAAGTTTACTAAAGTTTACTTGATTTTATTAGTTGTATTTCAGAAGCAGCGACAGCAGTATAAACAAACACTTCAACCTTGAAAACAAACATACAGACATTATTCTCTGGTCTACAAATGCATTTGGTATTTTTGTTTTCTAGAACTAAAAGATCATTTAAGTATTTTTATTTCTGACTTTATGGCTGTGGAATAGGCAGTGAAAGAATTGGTGAGCAGTAAAATGACTTTAAAAGGTCATTATCCTGAGACTGTGAAAGAACTGTAAATTTGTATTCATAATCTAGCACCATGTAGACTCACTTGTTCTGTACTACTGCTTTCATAAGTTCAGAAACTGCCTCCAAACTGTTTTAGGTAGACTTAACATTGGAACAAGTTAAATTTCCAGTATATCTTTCAAACAGATGTTTTTACCATAAAATAAAATTCTCACTTAGTCCGACAAAGCAAATGATTACCATATAAATGAATAATCGTTATCTTATAAATTCTTATACCTGAGCAAGTCCTTAAAGAGATTTTGTTTGCAGAACTAACAGCAAATTTATTCTCTGCCTTTTCTAATTTGCACATTGTGAGGGAATGATGTTGGTGATTTTGGTTTATGTCACTCTGAAAAAGTTGTAGCCAGTGCTTTAGTAAATGTTTTTTTAACATTTTGCCTGAAAAACTCAACAACTGTGTTGGGTATCATGTTAATGACGATGATGCAGATATCAGTGGTCTATAATTTAGACCAATAGTTCTGTGAATGTTGCCTTTAAATGTCATAATGACTTTTGGTGGAATCCTATTTAAAATGATTGTGTATACAAAATAATGAATATTGATGATTAACATTCCTTGTGCAATTTGATTGTTGCTGATGAGACTGATTGTATATTACCTTTCTTCTCATCAAAACCTCTGTGAAATAGTTGATTTTAAATGTGCCATGAATACTGTAGTGACTTCTTGGTCATACTTGGAGAACTAGTTTGAAACGGGAGAAGCAAAAAAAGAAATGACGAGAATGAGATACCATGACATTGACAACACAGATATAAAGGAATTAAAAGGTGATAAAATAATGTATTCAGACTTAGAAACATCACGGGTTCAATGGTGTCTCCATATATGCGAATTATGGTACGACAAGGAGTCATGAGTGGGAAAATTAATAGGATCTGGAATGTAACTCCTCCAGTGCATCCTTATTCTTCTAGTTTATAATTGTGTACTTTTCCAGGTTAGAAAGTAGGACCTGAGGCAGGTTGTTAGAATTGCTTGGAACCTTAAAGGGAAATTTCTCAACATATCGTGATAGACTAATACTGTGTGATGGATTACAGTTACACTATTCTACAGAATCCATGTCATAAACTTACTTGTTTTACAGAATGTAACTGTAGACAGAACTTGTGTCTTTATCTTCCTGGTTGCAAGCTTCCATTTCTACATAGGTAGCTTGAGGTGTACTCTTCCTCTTTGTGCAATTTGCATGAGTAAGTTCTCTGAGAGAATAAATAATTTATCTACAAAGAACATGTCAATAAACTTTTTAAGTGCATAAGAATAACATTTTTATTTCAAAATGCCATTTATATTTTTAAGTGGTTGTTGAATATATTGGGAGTATGTCATTTTGTGCTGCCATCTATCAAAAAATATTTCTAGAGCACAATATAACCTTCCATCCTTTGTAATTCAAACTTTATCACATTATTACAAATTAATGCTGGGAAATATTTCAGTATTTGAAACTACACGGCTCCTTTACATGAATTTTAAGTGGTACTAGACCAGGTGCAGACCCATTGGGCCTTGTCCCCCAATGCAATATTCCATCACTCACCCATAGCCCCCAACTTGCACGCGCGGCTGAGGGATTCCCGTTGTGACGCCAGGGATCCCCGTTGTGACGCGAGACACGGACACCCTCCCCCAACTGCGCCTCGCCATCCCTTCCTACCCCTATCCTCCATTTCCCCTCATCTCCCAGCACTCCCTCCCCCTCCTCTTCACCCTCCCTCTTTCCCTTCTCCTCACCCCCACTCCTTCCATAACCACCCTCCTTTCCCTCTATCTCCCTGCTCGCCCACTCCACACCTCCCCATCCCACTCTCCCTCATCACCTCCCCCACTGCCCTCCTCTCCCTCTACCCCCACTCCCCACCTCCCCCACCCCCCCCCTCCACTCCCTCTATCCCCCATTCCCCCCCTCCTCTCCCTCTATCCTCCACTCTCCCTCCTCACCTCCCCCACTTTTCCCTCCCTCTCCCTTCCTTACCCCTCCTCTCCCTATATCACCCGGCTTCCCACTCCTCAAGCTCCCTCCACCCCCCACAATGAAAACCGCATTTTTTTAAAATGAAACCACTCCCCCGCCGCAATGAAAATTGCTTTTTTTTTTAAACATAAATGAAATTCGGGATCCTATAGTGAGGTGGAACGCTGCTGACGGGCAGGGCAAATTTTATTTATGGTTTTTGTAAAGTTTAAAATGTCAATAACTTGTAAAATATGCCACAAATCTGAACGAAATTTGTTTAATTGACATCACAGGACAGTGGTGAGTAAGGTGGGCCAAACATTGTAGAGCTATGGTTGCCGTTTTTGTGCAAATAAAGGTACAAACCGGCACACAAGATGGGAGTTTTAGTTTTTTATACACACACACACACACACACACACACACACACACACACACACACACACACACACACACACACACACACACACACACACACACACACACACACACACACACACACACACACACACACACACATATATATGCCTTTATATATATATATATATAAAAATACCTTTATACATATATAAAAAATACATATACTAGACCATACATATATACATACATATACTAGACCGAATGAATGGATGAATAAGTTTATTGGCCAAGTATTCACATACAAGGAATTTGCCTTGGTGCTCTGCCTGCAAGTGACAACATTGCATTCAGTGACAGTTAAGAATGATACATTAAACATTAATAATAAAATATTATTGATTAAGCATATGAATTAAATGAAATACCAGAGCAAAAGGATGCTACAGATTTTTGGTTATTGAGTAGAGCTACTACTCATGGAAAATGTATTTTTTATGTCTGTGGCAGCTTTGACAGTCTGGAGTCGCCTTCCAGAGGGAATTGATTCAAAGAGTTTGTGGCCAGGGTGAGAGGGGTCAGAGGCGTTTATTCGAACGGAGGTGTTCAGCGAAACATCGGTGAGACCAATCGTAGGCTTGCCGATCGTTTCGCCGAACTCCTTTGCTCGGTCCGCAATAACCAACCTGATCTCCCGGTGGCGCAGCACTTTAACTCCCCCTCCAATTCCAAATCCGACCTTTCTGTCCAGGGCCTCCTCCATGGCCAGAGTGAGCATCACCGGAAATTGGGGGAGCAGCACCTCATATTCCGCTTGGGCAGTTTACACCCTAGCGGCATGAACATTGACCTCCAATTTCCGGTAGCCCTTATTGTCTCCTCCACTTCTCAGCTCTCCCTCAGCCCTGTGGCTCCTCCTCTTTCTTTATTCTTCTCCCCCCCCCCCCCCCCCCCCACCCCCACATCAGTCTGAAGAAGGATTTCGGCCTGAAACGTTGCCTATTTCCTTCACTCCATAGATGCTACCGCACCTGCTGAGTCTCTCCAGCACTTTTGTCTACCTTTGATTTTCCAGCACCTGCAGTTCCTTCTTAAACATCAATGCAGACTAGTTGCTTTAACTGTTGATTGCAGATTACTTTGCTCGAACGCCACTCCAGTGCCAAGAACAGAACTATGTAAAGCAAATTTATTACAGTCCTTTAAAACATGGGTCTATTCTGAAACTATATTCATGCTGTTTAACATAAATCTCTTTAGTCAACCACATTTTTCTACACCATGTCTCTTAGCGTGTTGACAATCTTATATAAATTATTAGACTTAAGTGGGACCCGTTGGGTCCCTGTTACACTCGGAGCAAAGAAGGGGGAGAGGGGGGCAGGAGCCAGCGAGGGGAACCAGAGGGGAAGGGGCTTGAGCTTTGGGGTGTTGCGATGGTGGTGCGTTTGGGACTCAGTGGGCGCTGGACGCTCTCCTCCGCCGCGATCAGACTCTCCGCTTTCCGTTTGGCGACATCCCCAACTCCGTGCCGGACCACGCTTACGTCCCTCCGGTTGTGCCCGGTTGGAGACCTCCGGGGGGCACAGCGGAGCAAGAGGCAACCGTTCTGGGGAGTGACCGAAGACAAGACCAATCCGTGCAGCGCTGACTGGCAGGCGAGGAGATCGATCTGCGCACGTGCGTTTTTTACAATTTTTAAACCTTGCTAACTTTTACAATATACTACGATCTGAACAAAACTTGTTGCACCCGCCGCACAGGAGAACAGTGAGTGAGCTGACGAAAAATCGTAGCGCTATCGCATGCCATTTTTTCACAAATAGAAAGACCGCGCAAAGCAGAAGAGCACAAAATCAGAGTTTTAATTATGGATAGAAATAGCAGAGTTTCATAAGCAATTGCTTTGATTCCCATTTTCACTGTTCTGCCTGGCTATCCCCATGGATCTGGTGTTAACCCTCTCCTCTTAGTCATCACACACACATCTTCCACTTTGCTAATAATTTCCAACTCGACCTCTTCTCTCTCTCTCAATCCTTCACTGTCTGTAACCAGATGCATTGTCAAGACAGATAACAACAATCAAAATGGAAGTCACTGTTTTCAAACATAACCATGTCATCTAGCCTTGTTAAGGGGTTTAGTCTAAAAATTGGATGCCCAGAATCTAAGCATCCTACTTAAAAATAATTCAAGGATTAAATTGAGAGACCAGCTATTTCTGATCCCTGAACATCACCACCTCTCCCTATTTGGCACCAAACCACCAATATCAGCATATGTAACTCGTATTCGAGCCTTTGTTAATCTCTTATGGATCAGGTGTGATTTTTGTTTGATTAAACTATTGTAATATTATTTGGAAAGTTTTCAATGTCAAAACTTATATAAATGCTTTGGCTACCTCAATTCGTGATCATTCTAATGTTTTTTGGTTTACTGTTGGCACCAAATTATTGATAACTTCTTCCAAAGCTCTGCTATCAATATTATAAGAAATATGAATCTCATTCATTAATCATCCCTTTAAATGTGTGCGTTAAAGTATGTCCTTCTTCTGTAGACAGCATCTATCTCAATACTTGCTGCACCATAAAGAGCCCTCAAATACATTGAGGAATAGGAGGGGTCGCTAGGGGGAAATAGTAAATTGTTCTCCTCGGGTTTGTTTTATGCCGAAAAGAAGCAAACACCAGAGCAGATGTGTTTCATATGGAAGAAATTCAAGCAGTATTTACAGGAGGGAAGTTGGTTTATAGAATTTCAACCACAATTTATCAGTACTTCATGCATATTTTTCTTCACACAGTTAAATAGCCAATGGAACAAATGAGCAAAATATATTGACTGACTATAAATCAGTTACTCTTGGGTGAGCCCACATGCTAATAATTCCCTCTGAATTTTCCACCACCACTGGGACTGAAGATTTTCTCGTGCCAAACACCCATCAAAATCATGATAGTGAGGCAGCTAAGTCTCAACAAAATTATTGTCATCGTCCCTAATTTGACAATTAAGCACTGAGAATTGCTTAGTCAAGAACATTCTGTACAGATTTAATAAACATCAGTCATGTTTGGTTTTGGATAAATCAAGCTAATCCAACAGATTCAAAGTTTATCGATACAATGCCAGAGACTCGATGGAAAAAGTTAATGTGCATCATGCCACAGTAAACAGAGAAACAGGGATTTTAAAAAAAGGCTTAATTGATAAAATGTAAACATCAGTAAATGGGAGCTACTAATATCAGAGAAGTGTAGGAGATGATGTATGCTGGGTCATCGTTGCATGCAAATTTGCTCATATTATAAACAAATTATTTGACTTGGATACGCAGACGGTATAAATGAACATTTTGTTGGTACAAGTGTTGTAGGATAGTTCAGTCGATGAGCAACTTTGAGCTGGGTATCAACTCATTGGGAAGATGCTGACATGAGTACCGGAGCAAAGGCATCCGATTCCTTAAAGGTTTAATCCATAGGAAATAAAATTACAAAAAAAAATCAATAATGTTTCCCATTTTAGAAATCAGGATTACACAGTATAACAGGTATGAAAAAGTGACAGTAACTTATTTCAAAATAGTCACTGTTGAAGTATTGTATATTACTTTTGAGAGACACATACTGGGTGGATAATTAAAGCTATAAAGAGCACGTTCCACAGATTCACCAGGATGGCTGGAATGAACGCTATCTTTAGTTTTCATAGTCTTCAGATGTAAAAAGCTGGGACGTTTTCACCAAGGACAAGAAGTTTAAATATTTTAAAGCGTAAAATATTTTAAAGCGTAAAGTGCTGAAGGAACTCAGCAACCCAAGCAGCACAGATATTTACTTTGCTGAATCAACGATATGGAACTATCAATTAAAAATAGTCATGGAGAGAATATGGTACGCAGAGAGATCTTCAGCATAAAATGTTGAAAGTAGTTTAGATCAAGACACTGTTTCTTTCAAAAAGGGCAAGGTAGATACAAACTTGGAACAGCAGCCAATGGCAAGAGATGGAAGTCAGATTAACCATTTCTCAGGAAAGAACCATCAAAGCCCTGATGGATGTTTTTTAGAGACCTTATCAACATAAACCGATGGTAAGAATATTGCACATTTTCCAACTTGAATAACCCTGTCTAGTTGGTTTACAGGTAATAGAAATGATCGAAGCATGATCATCCAGTCCATTTTATCCATTTCAGTGCTGAAGTTTGTAGATGAATCTGTACTTCAATCTTGTTTGGTTTATTATTATTGTTGCGTGTACTGACATACAGTGAAAAACTTTGCATGCTATCCACTCACGTACAATCAAGCCATGCACAAATACAATAGGTAGTGGAAAGAGAAAAGTAACAGAATGCAGAATGTTGTCAAACAGCGATACAGGTGGAGAGAAAGTGTAGACAAAAATATAGTCCAAGGCCCACAATGAGATAGACGGTAGGTGCAGTAGAAGGCCATTCGGCCCATCGAGCCAGCACCACCATTCAATATGATCATGGCTAATCATCCACAATCAGTGCCCCTTTCCTGCTATCTCGCCATATCCCCTGACTCCGCTATCATTAAGAGCTCAATCTAACTCTCTTGAAAGGATCCAGAGAATAGGCCTCTGCCTCCCTCTGAGGCAGAGAATTCCACATATTCACAATCTTCTGCACGACAAAGTGTTTCCTCGTCTGTTCTAAATGCTTACGCCTTATTCGTAAACTGTGGCCCCTGGTTCTGGACTCCCCCAACATCGGGAACATGTTTCCTGCCTCTAGCGTGTCCAAACCCTTAATAATCTTCTGTGTTACAATAAGATCCCCCCTCATCCTTCTAAATTCCAGAGTATGCGAGCCAAGCCGCTCCATTCTATCAACATATGACAGTTCTGTCATCCCAGGAATTAACCTTGTGAACCTATGCTGCACTCAATAGCAAGAATGTCCTTTAATTTGGAGATAAAACTGCACTCAATACTCCAGGTGTGATTTCACTAGGGCCCTGTACAACTGCAGAAGGACCTCTTTGCTCCTATACTCAACTCCTCTTGTTATGCCATTCGCTTTCTTCACTGCTTGCTGTATCTGCATGCTTACTTTCAGTGACTAATGAACAAGGACCCCCAGATCTTGTTGTACTTCCCCTTTTCCCAAGTTGACACCATTCAGATAATAATTTGCCTTCCTGTTTTTGATCACCTCACACTTATCCACATTAAACACTATCTGCCATGCTCACCCAACCTGTCCAAGTCACCCTGCATGTTCATAGCATCTTCCTCACAGTTCACGCTGCCACCCAGCTTGGTGTTATCTGCAAATTTGCTAAAGTTACTTTTAATCCCTTCATCTAAATCATTAATGTATATTGGAAATAGCTGCGGTCCCCGCACCGAGCCATGCGCTACCCCACTAGTCACTGCCTATCATTTTGAAAGGGACCCGTTTATCCCTACTCTTTGTTTCCTGTCTGCCAACCAATTTTGTATCCATGTCAGTACCGCACCCCCAATACCATGGGCTCTAATTTTGCCCAATAACATCTATGTGGGACCTTATCATAGATTGGGAGCTCTTCAAATTAATTGCATTTTCTCTGCATTTGATTACATCTGCCAACCATCTGCCCACATTGCCTGCCAATCTTCTCACGATGTGTCACCGATTGTCAGCACCATTACATTACCCCTTTCTTCTTTTCTCCTTCCCTTACATCCACTTCCACATATTCCTTCCCGTGGCTTCATATTTCACGCATCTTCAATCCTTATCTCACACTTTTTGTCCTTTCATTTCTGACCTTTCACGAACCAACTGCCAATCAACCTCACTTGTATCCACTTACCACTTACCAAGCTTTGTCCTGCCCCTACATCTCTTCCAGCTTCCTCCCTCCCCATTCCCCACTGCAATCATTATGAAGAAGGGTCCCAACCCAGAACATCATCTATCCATATTCCCCAGAGATGCTACCTGACCTGCTGAGTTACTCCAGCACTTTGTGTCTTTTTTTTGTTAGTCAACATCTACAGTTCCTTGTGTATCCATTACATTCATGCTATATTAAAATCAACAGGTACAAATGGAAGATCCATTACAGGTCTAAGGATTGCAACTTTTCGTACATTCCATCAATTTAAAAATCATCGTTTTCCCCAAACTTTGCTTTTTATTTCCACCGACTAATATATCAGTGTTGATTCATGCTCGGGTCTGTTTGATACAACTTTTATTAATTTTTGTAATGTATCATGTGACGCATCTTGTGAAATGTTTTCCGAAAACACACAGCAATTCCTTTATGCACACTATAATTTCATCAACAAAAGAAATGGTCAAACATATGACACCTTTTTATGAATAAATACTTCTCTTCCCCGATGAGATGCTTTTCCAAGTGTTACCAACTTCACGTTTTGGAGGGCTCTGGGACTTTAGAAACAAGCAAATAATAATTCTTTCTGCCTCTGTTTTGTCTCTTCTTAGCTATCCTTTGTTTTCATTTCCACTCCAAATATGTGACCGGCTCTTTTATTGATCCACCCAAACCTTATCTCTTTTTTTCTCATAGGTATATCTTATTAATACCATTGTTACTGTTTACCTTCACATTTTAACCACATTTCTTAGGTCACAGATAATATGTTGATTTTTACTGATCCCTGGTCATCACGGCAGCAGCGACACCATTTTGAAGCGGGCGGCACGGCGGACATCCCCGATGGTGAGGCTGGGTCACCTGCACTGGCTGAGTAATGTCCAAATGAGCCAGCTTAAGGCGAGCCACCGACACAGTCTCTTGCCTGCCCCCCATGTTGAGCCCAAACGTCGAGGTGCCATGCCACAGCACCCAGAAAAGATCCTCATACGGTTGTTGCAGCGGCATCCGGTATCGCAACGCAGGAAAACATACGGACAGTCCTTGAGGGCAGGGAGAAAGCCCATGACGGGACGTCGGAACAGGAGAGAACGTGCCCACCTCCTGGAGATGCACCAGCATGAATGAGGGCAGCTCCTGTTGCCCATGCGCCGCCGGAATTAAATCTCCTGGAATCATTAGCGGGGCTCCATACACCAACTCAGCAGAGGAAGTAGTCAGGCCCTCCTTCAGAGCAGTGCGGATTCCCAACAAAACCCATGGCAACTCGTTCATCCAATCCGGACCCGTAAGCTGCACCTTCAAGGACGCCTTCAGGTGGCAGTGAAACCACTCATCCAAACCATTGGATTGCGAGTGGTAGGCCGTGGTGTGATGTAGCTGAGCTCCCAACAGCGGGCCATGGCAGACCACAACGCAAAGGTGAACTGCGCACCCCTGTCAGATGAGATGTCCATCAGCACACCAAAACGAGCGATCCAGTGGGCAGTGAGGGCATGTGCACACGTCGCAACAGAGGTATCAGCGAGTGGGACAGCCACTGCGTGAAACGATCCACAACGGTGAGAAGATGAGTGACACCCCTGGACGGGGACAGCGGACCCACGATGTCAACGTGAAAATGATCAAACCGCCGGTGAGGTACGGCAAAATCCTGGAAGGGGGCCTTGACGGGACGCTGGAACCTGGTCTGACAGGGAATACATGCCCTGGCGCAGTTGCCGACCTGCTTGCGCAACCCCTGCCACATAAACGCGGCCACTACCAACGCTGTCATCGCCCGGATGGAATAGTGAGCCAAGCCATGAATCATATCGAATATCCAGCGATGCCAAGCTGCAGGGCTGACCAGTAGACACATCACACAGGACCGTGGGACCAGTGGAACCAAACTGCACATCCTCCAACACCAGGCCGGAAATGGCGGTGCGGTTGGCGAGCAACTCCTCATCCGCATATTATGCAGCCGCCAGGGCCATATAGTCAATGCCCGGGGCCAAATCTTGGATGGCATTGATGGCGGTGCGGGACAACGCATTGGCGACCTGGTTGCTCTTACCCGTAATGTGGCAGAGGCAAGTCATGTACCCCGAGACGTAGGCCAAGTGACGCTGCTGCTGTGATGACCAGGGATCAGACACCTTCGCAAAGGAAAACTTAAGGGGCTTGTGGTCGTAAAAGTCGTAATGCGCCGAATGTGGAACTAGGCTTCAGTCTGTTCAAACCACACTTCGGCCTGCGATGTCCAGAAAATGGGAAGTTTAATGGAAACTGCATTCTGCTGGGCTGGGTCATCGGGGGCTGCATTTGCTGAGTGGGGTGGAGACTGCGTACATTGCCAACATCCAAAATAAACTGTTTAGGACCATCGGGGTCACCACTATAGTAATCCACGCATCGTGAATAAAATGATCTTTATTAACAAATACAACTTTTAAACACACGCGCGTTAAGTGAGAGCTCAAGCAAAGTCCCTGCTGTTGCTGTAGGGCACACCCGTTGACTAATGACATTCTTCACCGCCAACTCTGCCAAACTCAGTCACATGACTGTCCCAGCTCTACTGACGAGGGTTTGATCTATAAGTGGCTCAACCACCACAATGGTAAGAATCAATCCGAGTCCAGTTCACCAGGTTCCTTTAGTAACAATCTTCAGTAGTTCACTGACATATTGGTCAACTTACTGTTTGCATAAGTGCAACGGTGCAAGAGAGATAAGTTCTCTTGTTATTTTAGAATTACGTCAATCCTTAAGTGTCTTTTCCTCTCCTAGTGGAAGATAGTGACTGCTCAGTGGGTCCGAAGCTACCATTCTCCACAATCCCTGTAATGCACTCCTGTAAGCCCATGTAAGTGTCTCCCACCAGTTCAGAAGTATTACAGCAGCCATTCAGATTCAGATTCAGATTCAGATTCCTTTATTGTCATTCAGACCTTTCGGTCTGAACGAAATTTGTTACCTTGCAGTCATAACATGTAATAAATTAAAACAAAACACACAATAAACACATAATTTAACATCCACCACAGTGAGTTCACCAAGCACCTCCTCACTGTGGTGGAAGGCAAAAGTCTTAAGGTCTTTGTCATTTTCCCCTACTTGTTCCCCCTCTGTACTGAGGCGATCCAGGCCTTCGATGTCATCGTCCACCAGGCCCGCGGCCGAGCCTCCGAAGCCAGGCCGCCACCGCCGCCGCCGCCAGAACGCCGGAACACCACCACAGCTCCCAGTCAGGATCGACCACGGGAACGCTGGAGCCGCCGGAGCTCTGAAGCCGGGCCGCCGCTGGAGCACCTGCTGGAGAGCCGCTGGAGAGCCGCTGGAGCCGCCGGAGCGCCGAAGCCGGGCCGCTGCTGGAGCACCGCTGGAGAGCCGCCGGAGAGCCGCCGGAGCGCCGAAGCCGGGCCGCCGCCGGGACACCCGCTGGAGAGCCGCCGGAGCGCCAATGCCGGGCCGCTGCTGGAACACCCGCCGGAGCCGCCGGAGCGCCGAAGCCGGGCCGCTGCTGGAACACCCGCTGGAGCCGCCGGAGCGCCAATGCCGGGCCGCTGCTGGAACACCCGCTGGAGCCGCTAGAGCGCCAATGCCGGGCCGCTGCTGGAACACCCGCTGGAGCGCCAATGCCGGGCCGCTGCTGGAACACCCGCTGGAGCCGCCGGAGCGCCAATGCCGGGCCGCTGCTGGAACACCCGCTGGAGCCGCCGGAGCGCCAATGCCGGGCCGCTGCTGGAACACCCGCTGGAGCAACTGCTGGAGCGCCGAAGCCGGGCCGCCGCCGCCGCTGGAACACCGGAGCTCCGAACGCTCGCCTCAGCTCCGAGGCCACCAGCTCCGCCATTAGGCCTCAGCACAGACGGAGATGGTGACGGGGGACACGACAAGAAAAGGTCGCATCCCCCGAAGGGAGAGACTAAAACCTTGTTTCTCCCACCCTCCCCCCCCCCCCCCCCACACAAACACAGCCTAATAAACCAAAAAATTCCAACTAAAAAACAGACACAAAGGACAAAAAAAAAGAAAAAAAACAGACGGACTGCAGGTGAGCCGCAGCTGCCACGCAGCGCCGCCACTTCCGGAAGCCATAAAACTACATTAGGTAGGTTACCATGAATTTAGACACATTCCCCTGAGACTCCTGCACATTAATATCCCTCTGGGCTTGTATCCTTCCAGCCCACCAGCTTCACAATATCTGCTCACTCATATTGGCAAGATGGACTATTCTGACAATAACAGTTTGCCAGCTGCATTTATGATGCCAAGATATTGAAATGGCTTGTGCCTTGGGACATTGTCTGATCTTCCTCAATGGCAGCCTTAGTGGTGACCCTAGAACCTCACTTCCCCTGTCTTGAATCTTATATCAGCAACTTTGGCTATTGGGCTATTCTATTACTTATGATGCTACAGCTGTGCCCATCTCGGGTACTGAGATAAGTAGGAGAAATAACATACTGTAAGTACTGTGTCAGAACCTTGCCTCGTGAATAAAGGGGTTGGCTGAGCCAGGAGAAATAGATACAAAACTAACAAGAGATTTATAGCGCAGGAAGAGATATGGATCTTCATTATGATATAAAAGCGCTCTACAGCCAAATCCTACCTTTCAACTCTTGCGTACATAGTACTGGAGTTAAAGCATATAAGATGCTCATCCAATCACTCCATAAAATACATTAAAGATTTTTAACTGAAATAGTGCTTAAGGTAATGAGACATTGACTCCTCTCCATGCATAAGGAAAACACATTTCCATAAGCCTCTGCTAATCCTCCAAACACAAAACTGATATAAAGGTATAAAGGTCTCCTCTCTGGATATTACTGGAAGAGACAAAAAAATGAGGATGGGATTTGCCTAATAAAGTGAGAATTCCACATGTTCATATTTTACTCAGCCTTACTAGAAACAAGTTGTAAACAATAGAAAAAGACCTCTGGAATAAATTGGGCTTGAAAATTGATTTGATTTTTTTTTCATTATCCTTAAATGAAAAAACTAAATATATATACAAATATATTTTCCAAATATTGAAGTCCCCCAAAGGGAGGGTCATGTACATCAATGCAGCTTATATGCCTTAATAATGCCTTATATCTGACTTATTAATCACTCTGATAAGATTCTGGGCCTGTTCTATTTTCTACCTGCTGGCAGACCTGGCAATTCATCTAACTTCAAAAAACATGAATCCCTTCTGCATAGTTCATCCAATATTTCTTATTCGTTTTATTATTTTCATTCTATAACGGTTCTTCTATTGTGAAGATAGAGTACTCATCAAGAATCATTTAAGTCAAATTCAGTAAATGCAAAAAAAGTTAATATCCAGGCAGCATTACACACAAATACAGATGGGGGATGCCTTCTTCACCCACAGACATGCATGCTGTTACAGCACTTCAGCTGTTCTGAAGAAGGGCCTCGACCCAAAATGTCCCGACGAAGGGTCTTGACCCGAAATGTCAGCCATTCCTTTTCTCCAGAGATGCTGCCTGACCTGCTGAGTTACAATCTTCATTTTAAACCAACATCTGCAGTTCCTTCTTACACACAACATTTCTGTTATCTGTCTGTATTTGGGATATGGTGGGAGAGGGAGATTGCAAATGAGCCTACACAATCGTGAGTGCACAATACTATGGATGGGACACCACTACAAAAAGGGTTTGTTCACAGCAACAATGATCAATAATTTCAGAACTAGCCTTTTCAATTTACGGTGCAAATTCTCTATTTTGACAAGTTTAGCAGATCCGTCCTCCAGCAGAGAAAGTGAGCGACTTCAGCAGGTTTAGGTTTGAGGTCTAGTGCAGAACATGTCATTTCACACTGTAACCACAATGCAGTTACTCCTAAAGTAATGTCTATAGTTTAAGGCTTCCCAATGAGTATAAACCTAAGCATTTCCTCAATGGTTATGATCATCCGCCAATTAAATCGAATAACTTCTATTCGAGAGATGAACATTTAGGATTTCACTTACGCAACCTTGCAACAGAGAATACGGGATTTTCATTTACTCTAAATCATTTCTGAATTTAATTTGGTGTATTACTCTCCCACAAAATTAATTAAATACAGCAACAGTTTCCCAGCCAAGATATCTTAGTATTACTCTCTTCAAAATATCATAGCTTTGTATATCTAAAATAACAACATAATTCCCAAATAATTACCAAAATTAATGGTTTGTAAAATACCTTTTCTGGCAGCTTTTTATGTGGCTTGCCTTGCTGTTCATCAAAAAATAACACAAAACTGACAATAATGTTAATATGTGCTGCAGTGAAATAATTACAAAGACCAAGAACTGAGAATAAAATGTTAATGCATCAAAAATCTACCAAGAAATTATTTGACTTGCTGAAAGCTGACAAGTCTGATGATAGTGAAATTGTGTAATCTTTTTGTTCTTCCATGCTAATTCTTTCTACATCTTTATTAAGAGGCTTGAATTCCTTCCACAAGCATACATTCACTTTGCCATTGAATATCAGTGAGCTATTGAACCTTGTAGGGATACTTCCCTCCCTTAATCCAGGAAGACTGGTTAATTTATATGTTCCCAGCTTTTTAAATCGAGATCAGCTAACTTGGTAGAGACCGGGATCACATTTCTGACCTTTGAATGCCACGCCTGCCTTACTGGTAAACCCATGTCTTTAGGATTCTAAACATCTTGAATGTATTTCAGTATTTTGAACTTTTCACCTATGATATAAGAAAGATGGAGGTGTAATAGGTTGCATGGAGGTGCAGGTTCTACAAAACTAATTTGTATAACTGATTCATAAAACTACTGGAAATTCTCAAACATGAAACACTACAATGGAAACCTAACAGGTCTTAACAGATAGTCACTAAGAGTCAAGCCACTACAAGCCACAGTGGGGTTTGGGCCTCAAGAACCACTGCCGAAGACCAGGGACTAGCTCATTGACCAGGACAGCTGCAGAATCCAGATCATCTGGCTGATCGATTCCCACACAGCCGCAATAGGTTTGCACAACCAGGTTTGAGTGCAGAGATGAGCTTTGATGATGATCTAAATCAAACAAAATCCAATACAAATCAGGATGGTTTATCACTGGCATGGCTTATAGTGCTGACTTCAAACCTGCAAATCTCCCAATCTCACTTCATAAAATCCAAGTTTAAATGTTATTCTTTTGGATAAATGTTCTTACCTAGACAACTTCTTGAAATTCTCATTTGAAATAAATGATGTAATTGTACCCATCTTTTCATGCAGAAAAATAGCCAACTTCCCAGCAGAAAAGAAAACACATACTTTGTGCAACCTAAATGATAAAGTGCATCTGTCATTTATATGCCCCAAATACCACAATCTCTGAGAACAGATGTTCTTGTCTCTTTCACTGAGCATCAGCTTCCATCCCTTGTAAACTAGTTAGGATGTTATCTTCAAATCATTATAGTGTAAAATTATTGGTGCAGTTGAGTTCATGCCCACAGTAAACAGAGGAACATAAAACATGCTGAATGTAAGACAGTTAAGTTATTCTCTCTTGTCTATTTTTCACCTTGATTTATAAGAGAAATAGGAATGGTAAAATGTAGGATCTCTCAAAGTTCTCTTCTTTCAGAGAGGTCATAAAGTCTCCCATACTGGGTTTCACAGCTTCCTAAATAACTTCAGGGCATTTGATTTTTCTGTTCCAGTCTATTCCAGGATTCAAACAATCATTGTTTGAGAAACTAAGTTATGCAATTTTTGTTTAAATATATGGCCTCTTATCCTACTTTAACAACAACCTAGTCTCCATGCTGGAAGGCCCTGACATAAACCGTTAGGCATTTCCCCTTGCTCGTTGCCTTACGCTTTTAATGTACTTGGGTACCATTGATCCAAAATGGATAGCTACTCGAAGAGATCTCGCAGTTTAATTATATCTCCTTCAAACTTGTGTTCTATTTTCTTGAAAGGTGATCCAACATTTTCTGAAATATATCGGTTGCTCTTGGTTGCAAATGTTAAGCATCACTAAACTTTCTGACTCTCAAGTAAATCCTCAGCTATTTCACCACAATTCATTGACTACAAATGTGGTCCATTTTTATTTTCCCATGAAGTACCAATTCATATTCACTTTCATCTGGTGATGCTTTGCTCACTAATTTTCCAATTACTAATCTACATTCTTTAATTCTATCCAAATTGCCCAATTTATTAGGATTCAGGTGGAACATTGCATCAATGATAACTTACTCAACAATAACTTGCTTAGCAAAATTCAGTTACAGCCTGCTCTTGATCTTGTTCCTGCCTTAAAAGGAATGGAGAGAAGAGAGAAACTAAACTCAACACCAGAGTAATGTTCAGCCTAATATCATCCCCAAGGAGCTCAAGCCAAGCTTACATCAATGGGGATAAATCGTAAACTTTCCAGCAGCTGAATCTGATGCACAGAAAGATGGTTGTGATCTTCATAGGGTGTTTGATGCTGCCCCAGGGCATTGTTGCCAAAGTTACAGGGCCCGAGCAAAACACAAAGTGCTTAGTGAGATGCTCAGCAGATCAGGCAGCATCTATGGAGGACATGGATAGTTGACATTTCATTCACTGCTGGAGTAGTGGGGTAAAGCTGGAAAAGAGAAGTTTGATGGGGCAAGGTTTGTCAAGTTATTGGTGGAGACAGATGAAATGAGTTTGATTGGCAGACAAGTGGAGGATGAGACAAAGGCTACAGATTAATACGACAAAAATGCGTCAGATAAGGAGAAAAGAGGAGAAAAATGTAAAACCAGAGAGAGGGTTATAGGTGGAAGTGGTCTATTCCCTTCCTGATGCTGCCTGACCCACTGAGTTACTCCAACTCTAACTCCCTCCAACTCTACGGATACCCCCTTCCCTCCAACTCTACGACCACATCCTCACCCAGACAACACCGCAAGCTGGAGGAACAGCACCTCATATTCCGCTTGGGGAGTCTGCATCCTTTGGGCTTGAATATTGAATTTTCTCAATTCTGTTAACCCTTGCTGTCTCCTCCCCTTCCCACCTCTCCCTCAGCCCTCGGGCCCTGGCATTCCCTCTATCTCTATCTCCCTCCCCCACCCCAGTCGCACCAGCTTCTCATTTTCACACCACAAACAGCTTACAATGGCTTGTTCCCTTTATCACCGATACTTTTTTGCATATCTTTCACTCATTGTTCCTTATCTCTCCACATCACCGTCTATATCTCTCGTTTCCCTGATCCCTGACCAGTCTGAAGAAGGGTCTCGACCCGAAACGTCGCCCATCTCCTTCGCTCCTTAGATGCTGCTGCACCCGCTGAGTTTCTCCAGCTTTTTGTGTACCCTCGATTCTCCAGCATCTGCAGTTCCTTCTTTAAAAAAAAAGAGTTACTCCAGCAATTGTTTTGCTCAAGATTTCAGCTCAAGACTGTAGTTCCTTGTGTCTCCACATGCAGTATAATATGGATAAATGTGAGGATATCCATTTTTGTGGCAGAACAGGAAGGCAGATTATTATCTGAATGGTGTCAGGTTAGGAAAAGGGGAAGTACAACAAGACCTGGATGTCCTTGTACATTAGTCACTAAAGTAAGCATGCAAGTACAGCAGGCAGTGAAGAAAGCTAATGGCATGTTGGCGTTCATAATGAGAGGAGTTGAGCATAGGAGCAAAGGGGTCCTTCTGCAGTTGTACAGGGTCCTGGTGAGACCACACCTGGAGTATTGTGTGCAGTTTTAGTCTCCTAATTTAAGGAAGGACATTCTTGCTATTGAGGGGGTGCAGCGTAGGTTCATGAGGTTAATTCCCATGATGACGGGACTGTCATATGATGAAAGAATGGAGCCACTGGGCTTGTATTCACTGGAATTTAGAAGGTTAAGAGGGGATCTTATGGAAACATATAACATTATTAAGGGATCCTGCTAGATGCAGGAAACATGTCCCGATGTTGGGGAAATCCAGAACCAGGGGCCACAGTTTAAGAATAAGGAATGGGCCATTTAGAACTGAGATGAAGAAAACTTTTTCACCCAGTGGGTTGTGAATTTGTCAAATTCTCTGCCTCAGAAGAGAGTGGAGGCTGATTCACTGGATGCATTCAAAAAGAGACTTAGGGCTAGCGGAATTAAGGGATGTGGGGAGAAGGCATGAATGGGGTACTGATTGTGAATGATCAGCCATGATCACTTTGAATGGCAGTGTTGGCTCGAAGGGCCAAATGGCCTACTCCTGCATCTATTATCTATGTATCTATTTAATAGAGAGAGACTATAAGGAGGAATCTTGGACCTTAGGAATCCAGACGGTACTGCCTGAGACGGTGGTGGAGCCAGGTAGTCCCACAACATTTAAGAAGTAACTAGACAAGCACTTGAATCACCAACACATAGAAGTCTTTGGTTCAAGTAATGGGATTTGTATAGATGGGTCCTTGATGGTTGGCATGGACATGATGGGCCAAAGAGTCCGTTTCTGCACTGTTTGACTCTATACCTAAGCAGCCTCTACCAGCCTTCAACATTTAGGCTTGGACTAACAGATATTGGTGCCAAATAACGGCAATTTATAATCTATGAAGCCTTTTCAATTTCAATCATCACCCCCGCCCTCCCTCCCTGCCCCCCTCTCCCCGCCCCCCCCTCCCCCGCCCCCTTCCCCTCTCCCACCATCAACCTGCCAGAATTTTCATTGGCTACCATCATTAACAAACTGTTTATATAGCACCCGGATTGTAACAATACTTTTCCAAGACAGCCACAAAATGCTGGAGTAACTCGGTAGGATAGACAGCATCTCTGGAGAGAAGGAATGGGTGATGGTTCGGGTCGAGACCTTTCTTCCAATTTTTCCAAGATCTTTCATGTTATTAACAAGAAAGATTGGCGCAACATTTAATAAGGATTTAATAAAGCTGCCAATGAAAAGCTTAAGGGAGAAATCTGTTCAACTTGTGGAAGGAACAATCTAACCAAGGCAATACTAGTCCTGGACAAAAGTCTTCAGCACTACAGGTCCATTTTATATCATCGTTATAGAAGATGTAGCTCACAAAGTAAATGACGATCATTAATCACATTCTTTACTTGTGCAGTGTGGATGGTAAAAAGGTTTTGACAGGTCAGAAACAAAGTCACTCCTTGAAGAATACTTATGTCTCTGACTTATCCTGTTCATTATGACATTTACGTGGCCGAAGCCCTGGTTTTTCATTGTGATGAATTCAGCAAAAGTATTGAATGACAATGGAAAGTGCTGCAACCATATGTAATTTACATTTTCAATGAGACAGGCTCATCGGATGGCCTTGGTTTCAATTATGTTTCAGAGTCTGTAATAACTAATTCATTTTTAATCCATAAAAAATCATGATGCCAGTTTCTGCCCATGGAATTTTTGATCTTTTCATATCATGAATCTTCTAAAATCTTTGCAACTGGTAATTGTTGACCTAATGTCTACATGCCCATAACATGAGTGAAACTAGGTTACTTGGATGTGAGAATACCTAAAACAATGAAAAACTTTAAGAAGCCATTGCTGATAATTGTTTAGTAATCAAGAATAATTTTCACACAGAAAGGATGAAAGGTTGAGAAATAATTTTGAAGAAAGGAAGAGGGGAGGGGGGGAATAAACTAAAGTTCAGAAGGTGTAGGTGAACAATAATCCCTTTAAATGTTTTGTCCATATCTTTATTTAATGTATGATGACTAAACATCATTGATTTTATGAAGATACAAGGAAATGTTGAAGCTGGTTTTACATTGAATTCTCTTATTTCTCTAATTTTAGGAAACTAACCTACAAACAATCCTTTTTTATCCTCCCTCTACCACCCTTCCCTGTGCCCACCTGGATTCACACCCATTATTCCCCCTCTCCCTCTCCCATCCTTAGCTCACATCTTTTGTCCATCTCTGGCTTTGGCCCAACTATCTGTTGATCAAGACTCCCCTCAGCTGTATCCACCTATCACTTGCCAGGCTTTGTCCTGCCCCTCCTCTCTTTCAGCTTTCTGTCCCCCCCCTCCCCCATCACCATCACAACAACAACAACAATAGTCTGATAGATGTTGACATGTAATTAGGAATTTAATCCTTTGGAGAGTGTTGAAGTACTTTCAATGAAGAATAGAATAGTCTGAAGAAGGGTTTCGGCCCAAAACGTTGCCTATCTCCTTCGCTCCATAGATGCTGCTGCACCTGCTGAGTTTCTCCAGCATTTTGTGTACCTTCGATTTTCCAGCATCTGCAGTTCCTTATTTAACAACAATAGTCTGCAGAAGGGTCCCAACCCCAAACGTCACCTATGCATGTTCTCCAAAAATGCATTACCCCCTAAGTTACTCCTGCACTTTGTGTCTTTTTTTAACATGGTTTTATGTTCACTTTCCTCAACCTGGCATCCCAGGCTTGTCGCAGCTTTACACACAGCTGTCACCACTCCAAGCATCATCCTTTACAATACGTTATCAATGAAAATGTCCATATTATTGACTTTGAATCATGCTGAACTACTTCAGCTGTAAACTAAATGTTGTGGTTTCTTCTATTGCATCTCGTGGCTAAATGAGTCAAGATTTTGACATGTAATTAGAAATGTAATCCTTTGGAGAGTGTTGAAGTACGTTCAATGAAGATGAATTATCATTGGCTGTTGGGATGGACGATTGCAACCTTCACGTGGTCCACCCTGTTTTGACCAATGAAATCAACCTGACGTGCACAAACAAATAGATCAAATAGAACAAGTTGACCTACAACTTTAGGCTGTGCACGCCATATGCGAGAAGAAGAAGGTTTGGCTGTTTACCACCATTGATTTTGTACTTCACATTAATTGGAAAGATAGCTAGTGGCTGTTTCTAATCACTGAATTAGTGTTTTATAATTCAGTGGCAGGTAAACAATTGCTGGGATATTACTTTACCACCACATGTTAAAATACAATCAAAATTAATTAGATGTACTTTTATCCAACAAATAAACATAGAAACATAGAAACATTGAAATTAGGTGCAGGAGTAGGCCATTCAGCCCTTCGAGCCTGCACCGCCATTCAATATGATCATGGCCGATCATCCAACTCAGTATCCCGTACCTGCCTTCTCTCCATACCCTCTGATCCCCTTAGCCACAAGGGCCACATCCAACTCACTCTCTAATATAGCAAAATGTGTATAAGAACTATATTAAAATATATATAAGAACTATATTAAAATATATATTTTATCCAAAAAATAGGAACTATATTAAAAAGTGAAGAAAATAATATTCTGCAGTCACAAAAATAATGAAAGGAAAAACATAATGATTACACATTTTGCTTCTTTTATCACTAACGAGGGAAACAAGGAAAAATGATGAAGGAGATTAGCACATGTTAGAAAGAAAGATGATTCTAGAAAATCATTGACAAGACTCTGGGTCCAGATGGATTGTATCAGTAGGTTAAGGAGGGCAGTATAACTCAACATAAAAATAAATATAAAAGGAACAATGGCAAAGGATTGTCAAGGAATAAAAATGGAAATGTGCATATATGTTATCAATGTAGATACAAGGAACTACAGATACTGGAGGTCCAGGACAGAAAGATCAGTATGGGAATGGGAAGGGAGTGGAAATGGTTGATAACCAGGAGATCCCAGTCTATGCCTGATGGGCGATAGCCAGATATTGTCAGAGTTTAGCATCAAAGTACCTCGTAAACATCCCATTTGGCCCTCGTGCAAACATATAAAACATTTGATAGCAGGAAGATCTCTACTCTCAAGCACTGTCATGACTAAGGACAATAAAATGTCGAAAGGGTAAATGTTTTAACTTGCTTTTAGATTCCCATCTTAATGTCATTTGTATATGTTCTGCCAGGTTTCCATATGACTCAGTTTACTGTGGTGTATTTCACCTCATGCTATTCCTCAGGGATAGAGTGAACACTGTACCGCCAAGATGTTTCAGACACACACAACATTTATCAGCTGGAGCTGGAAATCACCAGGATCCCCAGCCCATGTGAAATTAGCAGTGGATCCCAAACCCCAGCTATAATAGAAGAAGGCACTTGTGTAGAGAGACTTTTACATGGACCTTTCCGTAAGCAGTGGCTAATACTCTGAGTATAAATGTAGATATAATTTATAATCAGATTTGTATCTATTTGAGATGCTGTAAATATTCGTTTGTCATAGAATCATTGGAATCAATAACACAGAGGAGGCTATTCAATCCATCATTTCTGTGAGAATTGAAAAATAGTATGCTAGCCTAATCCCATCTTCCAGAACTTGGCTTGTACCCTGCAGTTATGACTTTTCAAATGCAAGTCTAAGAACTTTTTAAATATGCTTATAGTTTCTACCTCTACTACCCCTCCAGACATCGTTTCAGATTAAATTAAATTCTTCATCTCTATTATACTAAAACTCTTCCCTTTGTTCTTAACATTCTAAATGTCTGTGTGAGCCAGGGTTGTGTTGACTTTCTTTTAATCTCCTTAATTTGTATCTTCTTCCACAGCCTTCCTATTTTCTACCCCCCCCCTCTCTCTCCCTCTCTGAGTGGATAGGGCGGGGGATGGAAAAGGAGCGAATGAATAATTATTAATATAATATCTGGGGGGGTTAGTGTGTGTGTGTGTGTGTGGGGGGGGGGGTGGTTAGTGTGTGTGTGTGTGATGCCGCAGGCCACCCCCCCCTACAACTGCGCGTTAAGGGGATGGGACCCAACGGGTACCACTTGGTCTCGTCTCCTCTATAATTCTATTAATTACCTAAAATCTGTGCCACCTCCTTTCCGATTTTTTAAGGGAAATATGTCTTTCCTCATTATTCTATCTCGGCCTGTCTAAATTAAATACAATCCAGTTAAGTTGCCCTTCAGTCTCATTTATTCAAAAGAAAACAATTCTAGTTTATATTGTCTTTCCTTACAGCTATGTTTTTTCCAACCAGAACACCCGGAGAAAACCCACACGATCACAGGGAGAATGTACAAAGTCCGTACAGACAGCACCTGTAGTCAGGATTGAACCCGGGTCTCTGGTGCTGTAAAGCAGCAGCTCTACGGCTGCACCGCTGTGCAGTCTAAAGCTTTTTTTCTCACTGTCAGCCACAGGGCCAGGTTTTGTGCGATGTTCCTACATATAAATTTTAATGATTTAGTTTAGATTGCAAGAGGTATGGGAGTGAGTAGTCAACCATGTGAAACTCCACTTTCTGTCTCAAAAACATTCATCAACTCTTCCCCTTTGCTTCTCACTGCCAGTCTCAAGCCTGGTGGAGGAGTACAAATGTGCCAAAGTGAGGCTGGACATGACACTAACAGAATCCCGTGACCCAATAATAAGAGGTGTCGCTTCAACCCTAGCAACAGGGAGGAAATGGACTCCAGCAGCAGTGATACTGGACGCAAAATCCGCCCTCCAATACCGGGACATAGTGGGCCATGTCCAACAAGCCCAAGGGGGCTTTGGCCTGGGAGCAATGAAACCTCCCTGGCAAAAGGCTACTCCAGCTGAACGTCGGCACCTGGTGGTGGAGGAGGTGCGCCACCAGGAAGAAGCAGCCAGGTGTGCCAATGCCATATCCCAAGCCAAACAAGGCCGCTGGATGACGTGGGATGGCGTTGAGAGGAGGAAGATCACATGGAGAGAGCTGTGGACCATGGAGTCAAATAAGTTGAGCTTCATTATCAGAGCCACATATGACGTCCTTCCCTCTCCCACAAACCTAAATTTTTGGCTGGGAGAGGATCCAGCCTCAAGCACATCCTGGTCGGTTGTAAGACCAGCCTAACACACGGCAGATACACCTGGCGACACAACCAGGTGCTGAGGTGTTTGGCAACTGAACTCGAGTGCAAGAGAGTTACCAACGAATGCCCAGATAACATTCCCGCAAATACCATCCTTCATCCGGGAAGGAGAGAAACGGAGGACTAACACCTCGCCTCTCAACTCATGCCCACTGAACACAGCCAGGGACTGGGAAATGCGTGTTAACCTAGGCCATAGGCTTTAGTTCCCAGTTGAAATCGCAGTTACCAACCTGCGACCAGACCTCGTTCTCTGGTCCAACTCCTGTCGGCGTGTTTTCATCATTGAGCTGACGATCCCATGGGAGAGGCCGTGGACGAGGCTTATGAAAGTAACTGTAGCCAGTTCCACCGCAAGGCTCCTGAGGGAAGTAGGAGTCAAAGGGCAGGCACAAAGGAGGGCAATAAAAGAACTTGCCAATGCCGCCGAACAGAACAGTCACTGGCTGTGGCTGAAGAGGAAAGATGCTGTCTGGGCTGCCACGTGACCATCTAGAAGCTAGCAATAAGACTCACACCCAGGTCTGATCAACCTGCAGTGGGCCTGCCTCGACTGAGGGTGTCTTGTTATAAAAGGCCGAAACACCCAGTGACGTTGAGGTACACAACTGAAGATGTGTCTGATTGTTAGCAAAATTCACCTGGTGGTCATACCCAAGAATGTCAATTGTAGTGAAATCTTAGGGATTGTAACATCCAGTCCTAATAATCAACCTGGCACTGGGACAAATTTGGAATTAATTTCTCACCCTTCTTTGGGATTTTAATTTTATGACCAGCCTGCCATGTGGGACTTTGTCCAAAATCTTGCAACAATCCAGAGAGATTACATCAAATCCACTGTTGTCTACTTATTACTTTAGCAAAATATTCAATCGTTAGTCAGTTATGGCCTTCCTAAAAAAATCCATGCTATTTTTGAATAATGTGTGCTTTTTTAATTTGAATGTGTACTAGCCCTCTGAATTTATTCCAATAATTTGTTCACCATCAAAGTGAAACTAACTGTCCTGTAGTTATTTTGTTTATGCCTTCTCTATTTTAGTGTACAGCATTAGCTTGGACTTCACTTGGACTATCTCTGACACCTCTCCTTCTTTTCCACTCCCCCCCCCCCCTTCAAATCAGTCTGAAGAAGGGTCCAAACCTAACATTTCGTCCATTCATTTTCTCCAGAAATGCTGCGTGACCCATTGAGTTACACCAACACATTGTAAACCTTTTTTTTGAAAACCAGCATCTGCTGATCTTTGTTTATACTGTTTGGATAATACTAGCTATCGTCCAATGCTCTAGCACTTCTACCCAGGGAGGATGCCTATTGTCAAAAACCCTTCCTCATTTATTTTATAGACCTGAAGACATATTTCAAGTCTTCCTCTGTGACTATAATGTTTGCATTGTTTCCCCTCCCTTGTGAAGGAACTCTCAAAGTGTTCAAGATGGATCTCCTCCACCTCCACACAAGTAATCCTAACAGGCAACATCCACTTGCTCTTTGTGGCCTTGTGAATAGTGATCTGGAATGAAAGGAATGGCGGTGGGTTACTGTTGATGGGATATCACTTTCCAATAAAATATTGTATATATATGATATCATTTTTTTCCGTATTTGGATGTTTATTCAAGCATTCATCTAAAATTTCTGTCTTTCTATTTCTAAGTTCTTGTGTATTTGCAGAAACATAGTTTCTGATTTGTAAATATCTAAAATATTCCTTATTGTGTAGTCCATAAGTTTGTTGTAACTCTTGAAATGAGAGAAAAAGAGTTTTCCTTATAAAGATCACCCATCTTAAAAATTCCTTTATTTTTCCATTGTAAAAAAGCCTTATCCATCATTGAAGGTTTGAACGTAAAATTGTTGGCGATGGTAAGACCTAATGGTATAAATTTTAGTTTTAATGTTTTCTTTATTTGTTTCCAGATGCGGATTCCGTTTTCTATTATCGGATTTTCACTATAAATTTTCTTAGCTACGTTAGTGTTAGCAAATATTATAGAGCTAATTTCAAATGGAGAACAATCTTCTTTTTCCATATTTAACCAGTTTGGTTTATTATCTATTTCTTCTAGCCAAAAATTCATATTTTTAATATTAACTGCCCAGTAATAAAACATAAGATTTGGTAATGCTAATCCTCCATTTATTTTAGATTTACATAAATGTTTTTTATTTATTCTATGGCTCTTATAATCCCAGATAAAGTTAGTAATTAGAGAATCTACTTTTTTAAAAAAAATTTTAGGGAGATATATCGGAATTAATTGAAATAAATATAATAATTGTGGGAGAAAAATCATTTTTATTGCATTAATTTTACCTAACATTGAAATAGGTAAGCTTTTCCAGTATAAAATATTCTTATTTAATTTATTCAGTAATGGAGGGAAATTAAATTTAAATAAAGAATCAAATCTTTTTGTAACGAAAATCCCAAGATATTTAATATTTTCATTTGTTATCTTGAAAGGGAATTGTTGTAATATATGTAAATTATTCATCGTTATTGGCATAAGTTCACTTTTATTCCAATTGATACTGTATCCTGAGATTGATCCGAATTCCGTTATTAGTTTTAACAAATTTCGGATACTTGTTTCCGGTTCAGTGATGTAAAGTAATACATCATCTGCATATAAGGAGATTTTATTCTTAGTATCTCTAGTATCATATCCATGTATTTCCGGGTGTAATCTCACCCTCTGGGCGAGAGGTTCTATTGCTAGCGCAAACAATAAAGGTGATAGAGGACAACCTTGTCTACAACCTCGAGATAAACTAAATTTAGTTGATAGCATACGGTTTGTTGTTATTCTAGCTATTGGGTTTGCATATAGAAATTTAATCCAAGTAGTAAACTTCTCTCCCAATTTGAAAGCTTCCATCACCGAAAATAAATAAGGCCATTCTACTTGGTCAAAAGCTTTTTCTGCATCAAGCGAAATGACTACTAAATCTTTTTTATCACTTCTTTTCGAATATATAATATTGAATAACCGTCTTAGATTGTATGAGGAATATCTTTTTGGTATAAATCCTGTTTGATCGGGGTGGATTAATTCGTTAACGACTGAACTTAGTCTTTGTGCTAATGTTTTTGTTAGTATCTTTTGATCCGTATTTAATAGAGCTATTGCTCTACATGATCCTGGTTCATCCAAGTCTTTATTTATTTTGGGTATAAGTGTTACAATAGATTCATTCAACGTATCTGGTAATTGTGTGTATATCTGTTCATATAATGATTTCAAACGTGGAACCATATGATCCTGAAATATTTTATAAAATTCCGAACCTATACCATCAGGCCCGGTGTTTTACCATTTTTTAATGATCTAATAGATTCTTGGATTTCTTTTATTGAAATATCAGCATTTAATAATTCTCTATTTTGTAAATCCAATCCTTTCAGGTTACATTTTTTTTTAAATGCATCTATTTCTGTTTTATTTACTGTTGCTTTAGCAGTGTATAGATTTTTATAATATTGCATAAATCTTTCATTAATATCTTTAGGTTGTATTAATAATTCACCGTTTTGTGATTTAATCCTATGTATGATTTTTCAGCTTCAATTTTCCTTAATTGTCGAGCCAATAATTTTTGGGGTTTGTCTCCAAATTCAAACTGTAATTGTTTAGTATGTTGATAAAATTTTATAATTTGATCTGTATATATCTTATTTAATTTATATTTCAATGCTACAATTTTATTATGTAATATTATATCTGGCTTTGTTGCATTCTGTATATCTAATTGTTTAATCTCCCTTTCCAATCTTGTTGTTCCTTCCGAATCTTTTTGTTATGGAATGCTTGTGAAGAAATCATGATTCCCCGGAGATATGCTTTAAATGTTTCCCATAATAAGGAGCGAGATATTTCTGGTTGATCATTTATTTCAAAGAAAATCTTAATTTGAGTTATGATATATTCCTGAGCGGTTTTATTTTTTTAAATTTGTGGATTAAGTTTCCATTGTCCTGAATTTTCTGTTTTGCCATTTATTTTAATTTTAAATGTTAATGGCGCATGATCTGAGATTATAATATTATGATATTTGGGTTCATAAGTAAGTGAAATAAGTTTTGCATCCACCAAAAAAATAATCTATTCTTGAGTAAGTTTTATGTACTGGCGAGTAAAAAGAGTATTCTCGTCCCGTAGGATTTTCTGTTCTCCAAACATCTTTAATGTTAGTCGTTTGCATATATGCGTTTAGTAAATCACTAGAATGTGATTTAGTTTTTTCTTTGTTTTGTAGATCTGTCTAGGTAAGGGTCTAATGTACAATTAAAATCTCCTCCAATTATCAAATTATATTGTGTTAATTCCGGAATATTGTTAAGTACTTTCTTAAAAAACAATGGGCTATCAAAGTTTGGTCCATATATATTAACAAAAATCATGTTTTCTGTGTTTAATTCTCCTATCACAATAATGTATCTGCCATCTTTATCAGTTATGGTTGATGTATGCTTAAATAAAGTACCTTTACGAAATAATATTGCTACACCTCTTGATTTATGCGTAAAAGAAGAGTGATATATTTTATCTACCCATTTAGCTTTCAACCTGTTTTCAGCGTCTTTTTTTAAGTGAGTTTCTTGGATGTAAATTACATCAGCTTTACTTGCCTTTAAATGTGCCATTACTTTTCCCTCTCTTTATTGGTTCATTAATACCTTTAACATTCCAACTACAAAACGTTAATCCCTCATTCCCCGTATTTCTTTTTTAAGTCTTGCATTTTAAGTTTGTAGAGATCTACAATAGAGTCTAAGGATCAGCGCGGCAGACCCAACCTTACACCCGAACACTGAATAGATGAATTTTAAATCTCGTTTATGTCCCTCACGAATATATCTTCCATTGGTCCAATGTGTAACTCCATTCAAACTGAAAAATACAATAGATATAAAAGAAGAATAAAGAATAGTTAAAGAAGCTAGTGATGTGTGTAAAGGTAGAAAGAACTACAACTAGAATAGTTGTAGTTTGTGCTAGCCATACTAGCATGGCTATCCATCTAACGACTTCCGTCATTGATGTTATTAACTTGGCCAGCCTCCTAGATTTAGGGAATTATTATTCCATAATAATATTTTAGCGGAGGTATAATATTAAGGGAGAAAGAAAAAAAAAGGGGAGGATATAGAAAAAAAAAGGAAAAGGGGTAGGATTCATCATATAAAAGTATCTATATCTAGAATTAACTTAGAAATCTAAGTAATATTAAACATAAAAAATATAGAGGCTATATAAGAAAGAAAAAAGGGATACAAAAATACTATAGAACAACAAGGAAAAACTAAAGTACAAAGTAAAAATTGTTATTATAAAGAAAGATCTCCAAATGAGATCCATCGCTATATTTAACTCTATTCATTAAAGGAACATTAGTTGTTAATTATTAGTAATAGTGATTAGCAATAGTGAGCAATCTTAATTGATAAAAATAATACTAGTAATAAAACCGTGTTGTGATTTTAATATACGTGTTATTTATTTATGTTAGTTATATGTTTAAGACTAATTATCAATATCCAGATAACGCTTTCCGATCCAGTTTTTTTCCTCTCCATTCCATTCGACATTGTCCATTCCATCTAGTCCAATATTATCTTGTAAAATCTCACAGGGTGTTGAGAGTCCGTGTTGGATCTCTAAAAGTAGTAAGAGTCAATATATTTACTTGTAGATACTTTTCAGGTCTTGAGCTGCTTTGCGAATTCCAATGCTGCTGCTGGGGTATTAAAGAAATGTTCCGCGTTGTTAAAAGTAACTCTTAAAATAGCTGGGTAATTCAATCCGTATCTCAGGTTTTCTACTCCCCTCATAAGACTTTTGGCTTCATTAAATGCTTTCCGTTTCCTAGCGACCTTAAACACAAGAGTTTAAGCGTCTATGTGTTAAAATGATCAGGGGGCAGACAAGGAACAAACAAATCTAATTGTGATGAGCAGGTACAGAAGTGGGAGAATTGCAAGCAGAACGACAAGATAAACAGGAGACAGTAACAGGAAATTAAGGGATAGAGTCTCCCATTTGATTGTTTGTCACTAAAGTGAGATAAATAATATTCAAACAAAACAATATCATAGGGTTACAACATATTTGGAAGTAGGTGTTGGGGTCAATATAAAATGCAGTGCAGCTGACATGTGTTGGTGATAATTTTACTTCTCAATGAAACCTAATTGCAATTGAACCTCTTGCTTTTATTCGCTTAAGTTTTAATAAATCCTGGAGATTATGTGGTTTCGAGAGTCTGAGATTTCTTAGAGGTGAATTTTATTTAACTCATTCAATGATAAGCATTTGCAGTCTGCCTATGTAATTTACACCACATGCTTCAGACCTTCCTAATTTCATTCACATATTGTGTTTTGCTCATGAAACACTCTGGCCCATTCATTTTTTTTGAAAACCTCAGTCAAAGTTCCCAAAGTCAAAAGTTAAAAAAGAAACACTTTATGTATGGCTGCATTATTATTTCTCTTTTATTCACATTCCATTTAGTCATTGAGAGAAGGACAAAACATGCATCAATAATGCCTGTTGCAAAGTATCAGAAAGAGATTGCGTGGTAGGTAGGGGTAACATGCTAATTTTTGAAAATTGAGTCAAGACAAAATACGATTAAGGAATAAAACTAAATATGGGAAATGTTTTAAAGATTGTTTCAGCTGGAAAATAATTCACTCTTTTATCTTTTCCCTGCAATTGAATATGCAATTAAAGATATTTAGGAGTATCAGGCACATGAGCAGAATAATCTGATTGTGTGATATCTTCACAAAAACAAAACAGAAAAGACACCCAGCGAAGAGCAATATGTTGCTCAGCAAATATAACAAAAGGTCAGATTTTTAAAATTATTTTATAGTTGTGTAATAATTCGGAGCGGCACAGTGGCGCAGCGGCAGAGTTGCTAACTTACATGCGCCAGAGATCCAGGTTCGATCCTGACTATGGGTGCTGTGTGTACGGAGTTTGTATGTTCTTCCTGTCACTGCGTGGGTTTCCTTCCATATTCCAAAGATGTGCAGGTTTATAGGTTAATTGTTCTGTAAGTAGTCCCGAGTGTGACTACTTACTGTTGGTTGGTGCAGACCCGGAGTGCCGAAGGGACTGTTTCACGCTGTATCTCTAAACTAAACCAAATTGAAAGAAAGTTCATATTTTCAGCAATAAATGTGGGATTTGCTTGTGTTTCTTCATGTCCAGTATAATAATAGATTATTTTTCGTTTCTTGGGGGAAACTGCCACCTGGTGGACATTTTCAGAGTTACAATCAGAAAATTCTATCACAATTTGCAGAAGTATGTCCCAGTATAATTGTAATTGTAATGCTTGTGTTTTTTTTTAATGTTACAGGTGTTAACATAATTCCAGTGCCATACATGATGCATTATGCATATTTATGGCTTCCATAATGTTGCAAATTTTACTGTGTGTAGTAATATGTTGACAAATCACACACTCAGTAAGAATAGAAGAGTGATCTAACACCAGAACTATCATTTTGGAGTTGGGTTGGGTCAGGGCCCTGGGAGTTCCCAAATGATTAAAGTAAAACTAGATATACTTTAAGGAGGTCTCAATCAAACAATGGTCAGTGATGATTATTCCGAGTTAAATGGTGCAATTTAGCTTCCAATCTTCCAATATGTGTGTTATGCAGGGAATTACAAATGACAAGTGGAAATCACATTAGGCAAGCAAAGTCTGATTCAACCAGGAAAACATACGTAAACATGTAGTGCTTTGGAAATAAATGTTTTCTTCAGATACAAAGCACTAAAAAAAGAGACAATGAATACCTGTTGATAACATGACTGACCATCCTGTTACACATTCATGCATGTGAGTGGAGTGTGCACATAATGCAGGTATCTTGTCGTCACCTGCAAGACTATTACTACCACATCCTGAAATGTTCTTTCCGTTGAATGGACTGCTCAGCAGGAGCACCACACAACAGGGCTCGCTGGGGTGTACAGTATGCTGCTCTCTCATGTTAATTCAACTGAACCAGTGTGAAGGAGCAGGAGGATGATTGGAAGCAACCCATTTCCCTCTAAATTGGCCATGAATCAACTGTGACAACAGCAAGTTCAAACTAACAAGGAACTGTAGATACAAAGTCTTCGTTCAAACTAATTGCCCATTTATGACTGGTGTTAGGTACTTCCCACCCCTCTCTGGTGAATGCTATGTACTTAACTCTTTTGTTTCTCTCCTGAGTGCAGGCCCCGTGGCTGGGAGTCAGGATTCAAGGGGTTAAGGGCTCCTGTACCCGATTGGCCAAGCTGCGTCAGGTGACGGGTGACTCATCGGAAGCTTAAATACCAGAATCTCACAGAATTCTCTCTCTCTTCGTCGACCCTGGCTCGTGAGCAGGTTGCTGGTCTGAGCTGCAGGAGGCCTGGCCACATGGCATAGAACTTTGTGTATTATTACCTACATTTGTTAATTAATATTGAATTGGGACAGATAAAGGCTGACCTGAGGGTTTTTGTGTAATTTGTTTCAGGGTTATTTCCATTTAGGCAGGTTAGAGACTCTAGTTCGACGGCCCATTGCGAGGCTGGCTGGAGCACTGTTATCTTTGTTTATTAGTTTATTCTTGTCCTTGTCTGGGTTGTTTGAATCAGGTTTGAGTTTTAATTAAATAAAAGACTATTTTCTTGAACTTGAGCCTGGTTTTTGACTATGTTACGCGGCTCTGAAGTACCTGCATTCGGGAGTCGTAACACTGGTCCACACTTTCCCCGTCACTGTAAGGGCTCACATTGGACTGCAATCCAAGGTAAGAGTCAACTCAAAGTAAATATTCCAGACTGAATTTATATCGTCAAATCTCCTACACGTCAACTAACGCCTCCTATGCTTTCTTTTAGTGCAACCTATCTATTTTGCTTTACTCTGGTCTCATGTACATGGCACTCCAAAGGCTACATCACAGCTGGTACTTGGCTCTTGACTTTCAATGGAAGAAGCAGCAGCTGCCTTGCAGGATGAATTCAAACAGCCCTGCACCCAGGGACCTTGGCTTCAGACTACTCCTTGGATTAAGTGCTGCCAGTCTGGACCACTGGTTCACAAGTAACAGGGGCACTTGCAGACTAGCTGTATGGGGTCACCTTAAGCGATCACTGAGAGCCATAGCTCACACAAGCACTGCTACTCTCCTGGCTCATCACCACCTACTCAGGGGCTTTAGAGGCGGACAATAAATATTGGCCTAATTGGCGATGCTGTCCAGATATTGTAACTAGCTGTAAAGTGAGAGGATGAAAGTTTAAAGGAGATGAGCAGGGCAAGCTTTTTACACAGATGAAGACGCTATTTTTTACCCAAAAATAAGGCACGAAAATGTACCTGCACCTTGGAGGCCGAAGGTTAGGTTGTTAGCCAAGAAAGATAGACTTGGCTATTCCTCAGTACAGTAACATCAAGAACGATGTTGCTGCACTGAAGGATAGCCAAGTCGATCCCTCATTGCTAGCAGCTGATGGGAAGTGGCTGTAAAGTGGGAAGCGGCTGTAAAAGGACAGCGCCGCTGGGGGGGGGGGGAGAGTTCCTTTCACAGCGTGTCGGGAGCGGGCAATGGATAACAGGACAGCGGGTGGTGGAGCTTACTCCATGTGTCAGTGCGAGTAACCTCAATTGGTCCCTTGTTCGCGCTGGCACAAGAGTAAGCTCCACTGCCTGCTGTCCTGTTATCCATCGCCCGCTGACCCGACCCCGCTCTATGATCTTTGCTCTTGAATTGGTCCCCTCACAGCTCAGACGGAGAGCACTGCCAGAGGTGAGCGGGCCGGCAGAAGGCGCTGAGGTCCCGGCGGCCGCTCGCAGTCCCCGAGCTACTTCCCTCCCCAGCCACAATGCATGCGGTGGCTCCGCACCCGGAGTGTCGCGGCAGCGGTGAGTGAGTTGCTTTCATGATCCCTGACCCCCTCCTTCTCAACGCTCCTGCCCTCCCTGCAACTTTACCCCTGGCCAGACTCCCCACACGCTGTGAAAGGAACTCTCCCCCAAATTGGTCCCTTGAACTAGTATTGTCAATAAGATCACAACTGATTCAACTTGTGCTCCGGTTTTTGGAAACATAGAAACATAGAAAATAGGTGCAGGAGTAGGCCATTCGGCCCTTCGAGCCTGCACCGCCATTCAATATGATCATGGCTGATCATCCAACTCAGTATCCTGTACCTGCCTTCTCTCCATACCCCCTGATCCCTTTAGCCACAAGGGCCACATCTAACTCTCTCATAACTATAGCCAATGAACTGGCCTCAACTACCTTCTTTGGCAGAGAATTCCACAGATTCACCACTCTATGTGTGAAAAATGTTTTTCTCATCTCAGTCCTAAAAGACTTCCCCCTTATCCTTAAACTGTGACCCCTTGTTCTGGACTTCCCCAACATCAGGAAGAATCTTCCTGCATCTAGCCTGTCCAACCCCTTAAGAATTTTGTAAGTTTCTATAAGTTCCCCCCTCAATCTTCTAAATTCTAGTGAGTACAAGCCGAGTCTATCCAGTCTTTCTTCATATGAAAGTCCTGATATCCCAGGGATCAGTCTGGTGAACCCTCTCTGTACTCCCTCTATGGCAAGAGTGTCTTTCCTCAGATTAGGAGACCAAAACAGCACGCAATACTCCAGGTGTGGTCTCACCAAGACCCTGTACAACTGCAGTAGTACCTCCCTGCTCCAATACTCAAATCCTTTTGCTATGAATGCTAACATACCATTCGCCTTCTTCACTGCCTGCTGCACTTACATGCCTACTTTCAATGTACCATGACACCCAGGTCTCATTGCATCTCCCCTTTTCCTAATCGGCCACCATTCAGATAATAGTCTACCATTCAGATAATATTTTTTCCCACCATCTCTCCACCTGCCGTCACCCTCCACCCTCCACCCCCCACCCATTCAGTAATTCAGAATGAAGAAGAGTTGGAAGCCTTGGGCAAATTGAATTGTTACTTTCTTTCTTTTTATTTTTGTTTTTACGGAGAGGAGAACAATCTGCACATGCGCGGTTTAAGATTTTTTTTAAAGCCGATTGACTGCCTACCCTGAATAATTACTCATGGCACATGCCTGGTATGGTGGATATGGATGGATATGGATTACTTGCATAGGAAATTAATTTAGCCTCACATTATGTTTGGCACAGACACGGAAATTATATATTGGTGAGCCTCATATCAATGATGGGGAAGCTTTTGGAAAGGATTCCATGAGATAGGATTTTCTCATGTTTGGAAGGGAATGGGCTAATTAGGGACAGTCAGTGTGGCTTTGACCATGGTAGGACCTAGCTCACAAACTTGATTGAGTTTGTGAAAGTGATTGATGAGGATAAGCCAGTTAATGTTGTCCACATGGATTCTGGTATGGCATTTTATAAAATCCCTCATGGTAAGCTGATCCAAAAGATTAAGATGCATTGGATCCATTGTAACAAGATACATCGGATTTGGAACAGGCTTGCCCATACAAGTCAGAGTAGTGGTGGAGTGGTGTTTTTCTGGTTTAAGTCTGTGATCATTAATGTTGCACAGGGATCTTTGCTGGGATCACTGAAGAAGGGTCTCGACCCGAAACGTCGCCTATTTCCTTCGCTCCATAGTTGCTGCCTAACCCGCTGAGTTTCTCCAGCATTTTTGTCTGCCTTTGCTGGGACCTTTGTTGTTTGTGATGTACAGAAATGACTTGGACGTAAATGTTAGTAAGTTTCCGAGGCGACCAGAACCGCACACGATACTCCAAATGTGGTCTAATCAACGTTTATAAAATTGCAACATGAGTTTACTCATATTCAACACCCACAATGAAGACAAGTAAATCATGTATCAACTTGTGTTGCCACTTTCAAGGACCTATGGACTTGGTCTCCAAGATCCCTCTGTACACCAATGCTGTTAAAGGTCTTGCCATTAATTGTACACTTTCCCTTTACATTTGCCTTTTTTTGGGCAAAACTTCACACTTAATTGGATTAAACTAATTTGCTATGTTCTATGTTCTAAATGCAACACAATATCCCCCTCTTTTATAACCCATTTCTTTGAACAGCTGTACAGAGAGGTTCACCATTGGATCCCAGTCTGGAATGAATGAGTTAATTCCACCAACAGGCTTACAATTGGCTTCATTACTCTTGGGCATTGATGGTGGTGAATTCAACACAGTTCTATCTTCCCATTGTGTGCAGCAGCAATACAGTTACAAGGGGAGTACACAGAGCATTCCCTACTATACTACTTTTTTAGATATTTATTTTCAAATATTTTTGCATTTAACTGTTTCAAGATAATAAATTATGCTTCTACAAGTATTTCCTACATATTCAAACTACAACTAAATCTACCAAACAATCCTGACCACATGGGCTTCCTCTGGCACCACATGGGTTTCCCCCGGATGTTCTGGTTTCCTCCCACATCCAAAAGTGGTTAATTGGCCTCTGTGAATTACCCGAGTATAAGTATATAATAGGAAAATCAAGGGAGTGTTAATGGACATGCAAAAGAGAATGCGACACGGAAATAAATCAGGGAATGGGATGGATATTGCTAATGGGATTGCTCCTAGAACTGGCATAGACTCAATGGGCCAAGTGGCCTCAATCTAACAGCTGAGGTCACCTCACTTCGAATTTATGATATATATTTATACCCTTAAATTTCCAACATTGAAATATGGAAATAGTTCTTCCCTGCATTAAAAAAATAATAATATTCTTCAAAATTTACAACACTGCTGTTAGCTCTTCTTTTGAGAAAGGCAATGACCCCAACAAAAGTATTTCAGTCTGGAAAATATCTCATCACCACAGTTCTGTGTTTTCTTCTTTAATCCAATCTGGTCCATAATCCATCTCACCATGTGACTATTTTGTTATGTATCACTTTTATGAATTCCTTTTGAAAATCCATACATGTAATGTCTATTTCATTTCCTTAATGAACATTCATTATTTCTTCATATAACTTGATTAAATATGATTAAATGTTTTACCCAAAACATCATCTCTGCCATGTTTATGGTTATGTTTATGTCTTTCTGTGTGAACACTAAGTTCCATACAATATCTAGGTTTACTCATGACTTATATTAGGTTTGAAGTTGAACACTCAAACCCCTGTCTCACTGTGCGAGTTGGCCCACGAGTGACCCCGAGTTTTCACTCGTGGTGATCACGTAGCGGGAAGATCGTCGGAACTCGCACGAGCAAACTTGTCCACTCGTTGCGCTAACGGCAGGTACTCGGAAAACTTGTTAACTCGTGAAAAAATCAAACATGTTTGATTTTTTCCACGAGTCAAATTAACTGTTCAAGTTTAAAAAAATGGAAAACATTTTAAACTCGTTGTAATAAATGTAGTGGCCCCCGTCGTTTATCTTAGTGTCTCGTGAGTCTACCGTGGAAACTTTAATAATCTGTTTTTTGCTCGAGTAAAGACTGGAACCAAAGATAGACACAAAATGCTGGAGTAACTCAGCGGACCAGGCATCTCTTGAGAGAAGGATAAATAGAGTCGAGACCCTTCCTCCGTTACCCGAAATGCCAACCTCTCTCTCGCTCCAGAAGATCCCCCAGCCCTCCGCCGAGTCTCCCGCGAGTCGCCAGCATTTTTTGTGTTCTCATCTTCGGCCTTTCCTGCCACTTCTCCTTTATTATGAGGGCTGAGGCCCCTCGTGGCTCTCTGTCTCAATGAACGGCCTTAATAAAGAACCTGCCGAAGGGGCAAGTCTGGGGTGTGGTGGGGGGGATGTGTCTGTGATGGTCCTCCCACCCCTCCGAGGTGTGGATTGAGGAAGGAATGCGAGAGTGTGGGATTGTGAAGTAACTGGTTCAGATGCTGTTCACCACCGGAGATCTGGCTTGAGTAACTCCGAGGAACAGGCATGCATCTCTGGAGAGGAGATGGGATGGGTGGTCATTTCGGGTCTGAAGATGGGTCTCGACTCTATTTCCTTCCACTCCAGCTCCTGGTCCCTGAGTTGATGTTGTGTGTGTCCGATTGGTTGTGTGTGTGTCTCTCTCCCTCTCCCTGTCTATCTGTGTGTATCTGTGTGTCGTCGTCTGCTGTCGGGTCCCGGTGGCGCTCAAAGTCAACGCTTGCTTGATTCCCTCTGAAGTTGTCTCCAGCGTGTGTGTGTGTGTGTGTGTGTGTGTGTGTGTGTGTGTGAGTGTGGTGTGGTGTGTGTGTGTTGTGTGTGTGAGGTCTGTGTGTGTGTGTGTGTGTGTGTGATGTGGGTGTGTGTGTGTTGTGTGTGTGTTGTGTGAGTGTGTGTGTTGTGTGTGTTGTCTCCTCTCCCCCCCCCCCTCTGTCTAATCTGTGTGTGTGTGTTGTGTGTGTGTGTACTGTCTCCTGTTGCAAGTGGCCCCCCTCTCCCTCCCTGCTTAATTCCTTGAAGTCAGAATGGTGGCCAGCTGCTGTGTGTGTGTGTGTGTGTGTGTGTGTGTGTGTGTGTGTGTGTGTGTGTGTGTGTGTGTGTGTGTGTGTGTGTGTGTGTGTGTGGTGTGTGTGTGTGTGTGTGGTGTGTGTGTGGTGTGTGTGTGTGTGTGTGTGTGTGTGTGTGGTGTGTGTGTGTGTGTGTGTGTGTGTGTGTGTGTTTGTGTGTGTTGTGTGTGTCTCCTCTCCCTCTCTGTCTAATCTGTGTGTGTGTCTGATGTCGGGTCCCCCGGTGGCCGCTCAAAGTCACCCGAGCTGCCTCATTCCTCTGAATTGGTGGCCAGCTGCTGTCTGTGTGTATCTCTCTCTCTCTCTGTGTGTGTGTGTCTCTCCCTCTCCCATCTCTGTCTATCTGTGTGTGTGTCTGATGTCGGGTCCCGGTGGCCGCTCCAAAGTCACCCGAGCTGCTTGATTCCTCTGAAGTGGTGGCCAGCTGCTGTCTGTGTGTATCTCTGTGTGTATGTGTGTGTGTGTGTGTCTCTCTCTCTCTCCCTCTCTGTCTATCTGTGTGTGTGTGTGGTGTGTGTGTGTGTGTGTGTGTACTGTCGGGTCCCGGCGGCCGCTCAGTCCACCCGAGCTGCTTAAATCCTCTGAAGTGGTGGCCAGCTGCTGTCTGTGTGTCTCTCTCTCTCTCTCTCTGTGTGTGTGTGTGTGTGTGTGTGTGTGTGTGTGTTGTTGTTGTTGGTGTGTGTGTGTGTGTGTGTGGTGTGTGTGTGTGTGTTGTGTGGTGTGTGTGTGTGTAGTGTGTGTGTGTGTGTCTGTGTGTGTGTGAGTGTGTGTGTGTGTGTGTTGGTGTGTGTGTGGTGTGTGTGTGTGTGTGTGTGTGTGTCTGCTGTCGGGTTTCCCGGCGGCCGCTCAATGTCAGTCACCCGGGCTGCTTCCTTTTTTAAAATTATTTAAAATAGAGATCCATTGCAAAAAAAGTATTTAAAAAAACATAAAACAACAAGAAATGCTTGGTTACTGGAGGATGCGCATTTTCCCATCCGCGCTGAAATAACTCAAAACCACAGGATGGAGATGTATTTTTAACATTGTTGTGCTTTATTAAAACATACCTTCATTCACGTTGGCTCAAGAAGTAACGGGAGAGGAACTTGCTAACTCGGGAGAGAACTAGGAACATCGCAGCAATGACATACCCGTGGGAACTCGTATTACACACTTGATCATAAACTTGCAGTCTCGTGCACAGCCACGAGTCTGTCACTCGGGGTACCTCGTGGGTCAACTCGCACAGTGAGACAGGGCCATTAGCAAGCTAGAATCAAATACACAGGACTAGATGTTAAGAAGTCCCTTGTGCCAGTAGGTGGGGAGCATTTCACGACATTCATTGATTGCTGAGAGTGGTCGACGCTCAACATCAGGGGGGGGGGGGGGGGGGGTACGTATACGTATATCTTGGCCTGGGTAACCTTCAGGACAGTTGTGGCATAGGACACATCATCAGTAGTGTACCCTTGCATCACTGGGTGTTTCGGCCTTTTAACACTATACACCCTCCACAAGGGCGGCCCGCTGCAGGATGATCAGCCCTCAGCGTGTGTCCCGTGTCAAAACTGCCTCAAAGATTCACCATGACGTATTTGGGGCCCAGCATGGGTCTTTCCGCTTGAGCCAAATCCAACAACTGCTTCTTTCAGCCGCGTCCTGAGAGTGATCTCATGGTCTTCCGCAGAGACTGACCTTCAGCAGTCTGATGTAGACGACGCAACAAATCCTCTGCATCCCACTTCAAACTGGATAAACGTTGATGTTCCAGCCACGCTGCCTTGCCTCTGCTGCAAGCTCTGTGTAGCGCAGCTTCTTACACTCATAGGCCTCCACAACAGAGTTCTCCCATGGAACTGTGAGCTCTATGATGTAAGCAGTCTTCTGTGAAAGGGACCAGAACACCAAATCTGGCCTGAGGTTGGTTGAAGCAATTTCAGGTGGAAAGATTAGTTGTCGGCCGATGTCCGCCAGCATCCTCCATCACGGGCACTGCATAGGTTTCCTTCTTCTGATCTAGTGGAAGGATGTTTAGGTGTTTTCTGTCCTTCTCGGACAAAGGTTGTCGCCCTTAAGTGGGAGGGGTTGCTTGCTCTCGGAGGCAAGGAGTTGGTCGCACACAGCCTGTTCTCAAGGGCTGTTGCCAGGCTTTTTAATACCTGATTATGCCGCCACGTGTATCTCCCTTGCGTGAGGCTGGTCTTGCAGCCTACCATGATGTGTTTGAGGGTCGCTGGAGTTGGGCAGAGGGCACAGTTGGATCCTCGCCGTACCACTGATTGAGGTTCTTTGGTGATGGAAGGACGTCGTATGTCGCTCTGATGATGAAGCTGATCTTGCTTGATTCCATTTCCCATAGTTCTTTCCAGCTGATCTTCCTCCGCTCCACACCTTCCCACTGCATCCATTGCCCCTGTTTGGCAAGAGAGACCGCCTTTGCACTTCTTACGGCCTCCTCCTGTCGTCGCACCTCCTCAACCACCAATGTCCTCCGCTCTGATGTTGTGGCCTTTCGCCAAGTTGGTTTACTTGTCGTAAGGCCAAAGCCTCCTCTTCCCTGCTGCACTTGCCCCACGACGTCTTTGTGCCTCAGGGCTGATGAAGCTTGCTGTACTGCATCAGATGGTGTCCACTTCCGGCCCGGTTACTAGGGGCGGCGCAACAGCACTGATGGTCTTGTCTCTAGAGTCCCTCAGTGTCATCTGGAGTCTTACTTTGGAACACTTGTATTCCTCTGTTAGACTAGTGAGAGGTAGTTCCAGGACCCCTTTGCCATAGAGGCCGATGTTAGTTAGACATCGTGGACACCGAGCCATTTCTTCCGCGTATGAAGTTATGGTTCGCTCCATCTTCTCCACAGTTGTTATTGGAGCTTCATACACGGTCAGTGGCCACATTGTCCGAGGAAGGAGTCCAAACTGTAGGCACCAGAGCTTCAGTTTCCCAGGCAGTAGGGTCTGATTGATGATCTCGAGGCTGTTGACAATTTCTTGCCTTAGTTGTTGCACCTGCTCTTTGTCCTTGAGATTTGCGTTGTACCATCTGCCCAGGCTTTTTACTGGCTGCTCAGACACTGTTGGTATTAGGTCGTCACCGATGCAGAACCTTGTCTCTAAGCACCCCCCTTAACTATGGAGATGCTTCGAGACTTACTTGTTTGATTTTCATTCGGGCCCACTTGATGTTCTCCTGCAGCTTTCCAAGTAGCCGCTTGGTGCATGTAGTGGTTATTGTTGTCATATCATCCATGTATGCCATGATGGGTGGCAGACGGAGCCCAGCTCTGGTTCGTTCACCGCCCACCACCCATTTTGAGGCCCTGGTGATGACTTCCATGGCCATTGTAAAGGCCAAGGGTGAGACTGTGCAGCCTGCCATGATGCCTACTTCCAAGCGCTGCCATGTTGTACTGAATTCAGCTGTTGTGAAGCACAGCTGCAGGTCTTGGAAATAGTTCTTGACCAGTGTGGTGATGAGCTCTGGTACATGGAAAAAGGCAAAAGATTCCCAAAGGAGTTCATGTGGAACTGAACCAAATGCATTGGCCAGATCGAGGAAGATCACATGTAGGTCTCTCTTATCCTTCTTAGCTGCTTGGATCTGGTGCCAGATCATGCTTGTATGCTCCAAGCAGCCCGAAAAACCTGGAATTCCTGCTTTCTGTACAGATGTATCAATGTACTTGTTTGTTACCAGATAGGTGGATAGCCTTTGTGATACAATGCTGAAAAAGATTTTTCCCTCGACGTTGAGGAGACATATTGGCCGGAATTGGCTGATGTCTGATGCATCCTTTTCTTTAGATATTAGTACGCCGCCGGCCCTTCGCCACACCTTAGGTATTGTTTGCTTCTTCCACACCACCCTCATGAGCTTCCATAGAAAGCGTAACACATCCGGTGCATTCTTGTAGAGCTTGTATGGTACTCCGTTTGGCCCCGGAGCTGATGCTGCTCTTGCTCGCCGGACAGTGTTCTCTACCTCTTTCCATTTCGGAGGGCTGGTGTCCAGGTTGAATTCAGATGGTTGAATAAGCGGGATGTCATGTGGGATGACTAACTGCTCATGCCTTTTCGTGTCTTGGTGGGCCTTTTCCAGGTGTACCTCCAATTCTTGTTTTGATGTTTTCAAAGTTCCACTTTTTTCCTTTGCGACGAGGTCTTTGATGAACTTGAAAGGGTCTTTGTAGAACCGTGCTCTTGTGTGTTCTTTATTCTTGCGAAGTTTCCTCATGTTCTCTGCTTTTCGCAAGGTTGCCAATCGGCTCGTAATATCCTCTTGGAGTAGCACGAGACCTTCTCTCTCTGCGTCAGTTGCTTTTTTCCATTGCTTTTTCAACTGTCTCCTCTCTCTGATTAGCCTCTCGATCTCCTGCTGCCTCCTGGACTTGATTGGTGTTGGTAACTTCTTTCCACCTCTCCCTTTACTCACCCCAAACCGTTCTTCTCCATAGCTGTAGATTATGTTGCCCATCCTTTCAAGCTTTTCCACTGCTGTGCCCACTTGTTGCTCCAAGATATGTATAAGGTCACTGTTGACCGTCTCCCACTCTTTCTTTTCAACAGCTTTGGGCCACTTCACTCCAGGTTTGTGCCCTTTGATCTTTCCCTCCAATGGAGGTCTTTGTAGTTGTTGCGTGGGCTCCTCCACCGGCATTTCTGTGCTTGTATCACCCTCTTCAGTGACATGGGTGCTGATGCTCTGCGAACTTTGGTTTGTGTCCCGTCGCTGTGCTTCATTCAACTGGTTGCTTCGTAAGAAGTACTGGTCAATGCGAGGCCCATGTCTCTGCTCTCTCAAGCACTTTTTCCTCCCTTGGTGGATCTTCAAGCCCATCATTGATGTTCTTTTCTCCCAACCACAGATGCACACCTGAAGTTTGTGTCCCGCAGCTGTTGTGGATGTCTCATGTGCCATGCTCTCCTTGTCCGTGGTCGTTTCCGTTCCTGGGACTGTAACCGTGTTATCAATCGGTGAGCCATCTTGCGCCCCCGCTCTCGCAGGCTCTAGGGGTAGAGAGAACTATGAATTAGGAAAAAAATAGATTTTGGGCGACTGAGTCTTCAGACAATAATGAATGACCTGGAGAGAATTAAAAACAGGAAAAAAAACAGCAGATCACGCAGCAACAGAATAGTTCTGATGATGTTGCAGACCCAAAATGTTAACTGTTTTGTATTTCCACAGATACCGTCTGATCTGTTGAGTTTTTTTCAGCATTTTCTGCATCTATTTGAAATTTCAAGCATCTGTTTTTATTTGTAATGCTTGGATGTTCTGCTGGTTTCACTGCATGTGTTAGGCTACTTTTCCAATTTCAAGAATGTTGTCTCAAATTCAAACACTGCATACGCCAAGGGGTACTGATTGTGGATGATCAGCCATGATCACATTGAATGGCCTACTCTTGCACCTATTGTCTAATTATTGTCTATTGGTATGAATTTCTACAGGCAATCTCCAGACGTCCTGCAGTGATATTACTTTGCCAAGTCTGTCCAACTACAACTGGAGCATTTTCAGACAGTGCTGCATGACTTGTACTTACATCTCTTCCTCTTGCAAAACATCCCCCCCCCCCCCCCCTCACATCACTCTCCCGACCCCTCTTCATCCATATCACTGTCCACCCCACCCCCTCTCACCCACATCACATTCTATCCCACCCATATCAGTCTCCCCAACCCATACATCATCCTCCCCCCCCCCCCCCCCCCCCACCTGACTCAGCCGCCACCACTTTTGCCTCTCCACTGAGTCTCCTTTTTGTATTTTAATTTATTTTCCATGAGTTCGAACGGTGAATTGTGAACTCCTACAATACATGATCACCTATCACCACCGACAATACATGAACCACAACAATGCGTACCCTCATAAGTTAGTTTCTTCTGTTCTGGTGCCGACACAAGGAACTGAAGATGCTGGTGTCTCAAAAAAGAAATATACTTCTACACACAAAGTGTATTTCTGCCACGTTCGACATGATCCTACCACCAGTCACATCTTTCCATCCCCACTCCTTTATTTTGCAATAGACAATAGACAATGGGTGCAGGAGTAGACCATTCGGCCCTTCGAGCCAGCACCGCCATTCAATGTGATCATGGCTGATCATCCCCAGTCTGTTACCCGTTCCTGCCTTCTCCCCATATCCCCTGACTCCGTTATCTTTAAGAGCCCTATCTAGCTCTCTCTTGAAAGTATCCAGAGAACTTGCCTCCACCGCCCTCTGAGGCAGAGAATTCCACATACTCACAATTCTCTGTGAGAAAAAGTGTTTCCTCATCTCCATTCTAAATAGCTTACCCCTTATTCTTAAACTGTGGCCCCTAGTTCTGGACTCCCCCAACATCGGGAACATGTTTCCTGCTTCTAGCATGACCAAACCCTTAATAATCTTATGTTTCAGCAAGATCCCCTCTCATCCTTCTAAACTCCAGAGTATACAAGCCCAGCCGCTCCATTCTCTCAGCATATGACAGTCCCACCATCTCGGAATTAACCTTGTAAACCTACGCTGCACTCCCTCAATAGTAAGAATGTCCTTCCTCAAACTAGGGGACAAAGACTGCGCACAATACTCCAGGTGTGGTCCCAGTAGGGCCGTATACAACTGCAGAAGGAACTCTTTGCTCCTATACTCAACTCCTTTTGTTATAAAGGCCAACATGCCATTCGCTTTCTTCACTGCCTGCTGTACCTGCATGCTTACTTTCATTGACTGATGAACAAGGACCCCCAGATCCCGTTGTACTTCCCCTTTTCCCAATTTGACACCATTTAGATAATAATCTGCCTTCCTGTTTTTGCTACCAAAGTGGATAACCTCATATTTATTAAACTGCATCTGCCATGCATCTCCCCACTCACCCAACCTGTCCAAGTCACCCTGCATGCTCATAGCATCCTCCCTACAGTGCACACTGCCTTTGTGTCATCTTCAAATTTGCTAATGTTACTTTGAATCCCTTCATCTAAATCATTGATGTATATTGTAAATAGTTGCGGTCCTGCCTGCCATTCTGAAAGGGATCCGTTAATCCCTACACTTTGTTTCCTATAGAGTAAGTGTTTTCTGCAGAGATGGCTTTCTCCTCAACTTCTTGGTTCACTCACCCCTTCCCACCCAAACCACTCTGTCCCTGGGTACTTTCCCCTTCAACAGCAGGAGATGTAACACCTGTCCCTATACATCCTTCACATCCATCAACTTCCAGGTGAGATGGAGGTTCTCAAGCACCTCCTCTAAATTCATCTACTACATGCAATGTTCCCAATGTTGCCTCCTTTACATCGATAGACTCAGCGACTATTTTGCCGAACAAGTGCACTCTGTCAAGGCCTGTTGGAATCTTCCGGTTGCAAACCATTTTAATTCCTCTTCCCTTTACCATACTAGCCTTTCTGTCCTGGGCTTCTTCCATTAACAGAAAGTGGGACCACACATAAACAATGCCTCATATTCTGTTTGGGTAGCTAATGGAATGAACACTGAAATCTCAAATTTTAGATAATAACCTATAAGCAAACAACCCTCCCCCCACACCTTCCCCCCCCCCCCCCCCACCCACACACACACACACACACACACACACACACACACACACACACACACACACACACACACACACACACACACACACACACACACACACACACACACACACACACACACACACACCTGCCCTCCCCTCTCTTCACTGTGCTCCACCCGGACTTGCACCCATTACTTCCATTCCTCTTCCCTTTCCATCATTATTTCTTCCTCTGGCATCTCAATTTTAATCTCTTCTATCCTAATCTCACACCTTTTGTATTTTCATCTCTGACCTTTGTCCAACTATCTGACTGTAACCCCCCCCCCCCCCCCCCACCATCACCTATCGCTTGAGCAGCATACAACCAAACGGTATGAACATTGAATTCTCCAATGTTAAGTAACAACCCCCCCCTCCCCTTTCTCCTCACAACCCCCCTTTAAAAATCCCAACCCACCCCTTCCCCTCCCCCCCCCCCCCCCCCCCCCCCCCCCCCCCCCCCCCCCCCCCCCCCCCAACTACCAGCATCAGTCTGAAGAAGGGTTCTGACTTGAAACATCACCTACCCACGCTATCCATGTTCTCCAGAGATGCAGCCTGGCCCAGCACCTGGTGTCTTCTTCTATCCTGTTCTGGAGGTGTATTTCCTTCCATCTCTTTGTCCCATCAATGATGACTCTGCCTCAGGCACGTGCCGTGAGTAATCAGCCAGGGTAGGCAGTGGCTTTTAAAAATCTTGAAAACCGCGCATGCGCAGATTATTATCTCCCCGGTGAACTGTCAGTCGTTTTTTTAATCTTGAAACTGCGCATGCGCACACTGTTTCCTCCCCGGTGAACTGTCATTCGGCTATTTTTAAATCGTGGAAACCGCGCATGCACAGATTGCTCCCTCGACTTTTATCATGTAATTTGTTTTCAATAGGTCCTATCACTTAATAAAGTATTTAAAAACTTATAACCATATAACAATTACAGCACGGAAACAGGCCCTCTCGGCCCTTCCAGTCCGTGCCGACCATTTGTTTTCCCCTAGTCCCATCTACCTGCACTCAGACCATACCCCTCCATTCCCTTCACGTCCATATACCTATCCACTTTACTCTTAAATGTTAAAATCGATCCTGCCTCCACCACTTCTGCTGGAAGCTCATTCCACACAGCCACCACCCTCTGAGTAAAGAAGTTCCCCCTCATGTTACCCCGAAACTTCTGTCCCTTAATTCTCATGTCATGCCCTCTTGTTTGAATCTTCCCTCCCCGAGGCATAATTCTCCCGCGCCTTTACTATTTATGACCATTTTATATATGTTTTATATATATTTTATATATTATATATATATAAAATAATTACTATTTTATAATTTTAGCCTGACGGCACATGCCTGCTCTGCCTTCAGCACACAGCCTAAAAACTCAAGTTTTTATTCAGCTCCAGGTCTTCAGCTCTCTACACTGATTTTAAAAGCAATCTTTTTCAGAAATCTTTTGAACATTTTTCCTAGTGGTTTGGCATTCCAGATAGTCATATTACAGCTAAGTTCAACATGCTGTGTTATTCAGAGCTGTATATTTACCTGAAATCTGCTGGCAGATCTCAAAGGTTCTTTCTGCACTTGACAGTTCATTGTACGCGCTTGTCGTTTCTTTTGTAAATTAAATCAATGTTGAAAAAAAGCGAGTTATCAGTCAATGTACAATATCCATGTACTATATTAAAATTTTAAACTTTGAAAGCATTGCCATGGAAAGAGTACAGCAAGTTATTAGATAACAAAAACATGAAGATCATGGAAACTGATGAAATCATAACTAGCCTCTGTGCATTGCAATGTGACTGTATTATTATTTCATGAAGAGTTCGGTTCATAAATGAACATTTGAAATTTAGGCCAATTAGTTGCATCACTGCCAGAAAGCATGCTGTAATTTTTGTATGTCATACGATTTATTTTTCATTGCAATCATCAATGTCACTTTCAAAGTAAATTTACATTAGAATTAACTGCATTGTCAGAAATATAGTCTTCCAAATGAAGCATTTGATTAAGGCCCAGTCCGCTCATTTGTGACTTTGGTGGCAATTTAGGAATCTGGAAGAATTAGAAGATTAACAGCATAGTCATTATGTGTGGAAATAATAACAATAAGGAAAATTGTGCTGATAAAATTATACCAAATGGAAAAGACTACAAAAATCATAGGTTCACCAATATCCAAACTGAAAAATGCGTTATTTAGGCAGTAAATAAAATACATCATTGCTTTTCATTGCCTGTAAGTCTGGCACAGGCCATATTAGGGAATTGTGTCAACAGTTCATAAGTTTTCGGCTGTGCATCGGAATGTTGTCAACAAGTATAGAGCCTTTGAGGGATGATGATGTTAGACTGGAAAGTGGAGAATGCATGATAGGACAATATTGGCAGTTTGGGTAGTATAGAGAGTGTGAAGAGATGGTGTCGACATGTTGAACAGGGCTTTGGGCAGGAGGCAAGAGTGTAGACAATTACAGCGTGTGTTGAAGGACAGTGTTGACAGATGGGAAGTAATGTGTAGTGACAATGCTGAATCATTGGGTACACAGCAGAGATTCTAAGGAGTGGGCTGATATATTTTGGAAACAAAACAAGCATCAGGAAAAGTGACGAGTTTTGGGGAAAAATTGTAAAAATGTAATGGGATGGTGCTGATAGGTTAGGAAGTACAATGAATAGTGATTGGCTGGTGCTGATGGATTAGTGAGATAGAGTTGGTGTAGTGATCATTTCAATTTGTACATAAATGTAGAGAGCAAGTGATAAAGATTACATTTTGAGGTGAAACTATTGATAAATTGCAGAAAACTGTCCAAGGATAATAATGAAACGCTGAGGCCATATGAAAAGCTGGAAAGGTTCATGTCAATACAGGCAGATGAAGAGATTTTCTGTCACGCAAAATGCAAAAATTATGAGTCACAAGGGAGAGAAATTCTTTCTCAGTTGGGAAGCAGCCATGAATTGTAACTGTAGGAAAATGTTACAGGGAAGGGAAAACGCAATATAAATACAGATAATTATGAGCGTAATAACTGGAATTGAGAAACAGAGACAAGATTTCCTTCCATTGAAAAAAAGGAAGAAAAATCTGAGTAAGGTGTAGAATATTTTAAAAGGAACATTAAAATAAAAATAAAATAAGAAACAACAAGAATAAGGGCGTCACGGTGGCGCAGTGCCAGAGACCCGGGTTTCCAACCGAAAATGGATGCTGTCTGTATGGAGTTTGTTTGTTCTCCCTGTGAGCGCATGGGTTTTCTCTGAGGTCCTCGGTTTCCTCCCACACTCCAAAGATGTACAGTTTTGTAGGTTAATTGCCTTGGACTTGTATACTTGGGAAAGTGTAAATTATCCCTTGTGTGTGCGGGCTTCTGTCAGTGTGTGGGGGTCGTTGGTTGGTGCGCACTCGGTGGGCCTAAGGGCCTGTTTCCGCACTGTATCTCTAAACTAACCTAAAATTTAAAGAAAGAGGAAAAAGGAAAAATTGAAAGGAGCATTAAAATTTAAAAAAAATTAAGAAACAAAAAGAATAGAGAAAAGACGAGAAGAGATAATTGAAGATACTGGAAATTGACGGTACATTGTTTTCATCATGGTTTTCAAGCAGTGAGGTGAGTAAAACATGTTCACCTGACAGATTTCATATCTACAAGATGTTCTGGAGTAATAATTTGGAAATTATTGTTGATCTACTGGCTTTGATTCTGCAGGCAGAAATGAAGGAATGATGCGCACTGCTGACTTCAATGATGCTTCAGCAGACACCAAGGCTTGAATTTCCCATTCCCTACCTGCATGACAATCTGGCATCTTGTGTAGGGATTAGTGCTGTTCAGTAACACTGAGAATATCAAACAGATCGATCAGCAACAGACCAGACAGTAAATCATGAATTCAAAAGCTTTAATATAACTTTCAAAATATTTGACAGGTACCAAAATAAGTATCTGGTTGCATGCATATAATAAGGAATGAGCTAACATAGCTCAAACAATCTTTAAAAACGGTTTAGTTTTTAAATTTTGAAATAACAGAGAATTAAAGTAAATTTTGTTTTGCAAGATCAGAGAAAATTGATACCAAAATGGCTATGTATTCTGTTGTAAAACTACCTGTACACAATTTGACAAAGTAATTGTGAATGAAAATAGTGTAGAAAACTATGAACCATTCTGGTGCTTCCCGAAGAACTACAACAGCTCACTCAGTGGAAGAACAGGATATCATCGTTCATGGCTACATGTGCACATTTTACTGTGTATTTTTGACTTCTATGTGCATGTTCCCAACTTTAGTTTGACTGTTATATAAATGTCAGTTAATACTTCATGCAATGAAAAGGCAAAACCTCGATATATACGTAAAAAAAGACACAAAAATATTAACCGGGCTAATGGATTCAAATAAGATGAATTAAAGAAGTAAACTGTTCGGCAAGAAACCAATTCAGTCAAATAAAATGGAGAGTAAAATCTGATGGAGTGTGGCTATTCACTCATGCATTTGTTACGATTTTCATCCCATCTCCTTTAATCGAGATAAATCAGAGTGAAAATTAGAGGAGAACATAGGTGATAAACATTTTTAAAAGTAGCTTAAAAAGTACCACCTAACTTCAGACGTTCAATATTCTCTGTTTGTTTAGATTTTCCCTGATGCTGACAAAATCATTCAATTATTGTTTCTTCAGTTGTTCCAAGTAACTTGCACTCCAGTAAGCAAAGCTCTGTTACCGGCTCTGAAGTGGGGGTTACTTGGTTATAGAGTGAACAGCTGTGTTACTGCTTTTCTTCCTATTTTGATTTTGATTTCTCTGTAGATAATCTGTGAGGGACTGTGAAGATGAAAGCACACAGTAAAGCAAAAAGAATAAATCCAGCCCAGCTCAATACAAGGAAATAAAATTAAAGACACCTGCAAAGGACTAAATAAGAAGATTACAAAAAGAACATTTCAGCCTGGAGAATTTGAGACATTCGTAAGCACATGGAAACATGGGTAAAAATGGCATCATGTAGAGGGTCCATGTCAGTTCGTGAGGGGACATGAGAAACTACAGATTATGTCATCTGGAGCAACAAACAAACTGATGGAAGAACTCATCAGGTCCGGCAGCATCTGTGGAGGCAGAGGTATGGTTGAGACCAAAAATCAGTCCTGCTTCAATTTGTGAAGGATTATAGAGGAATGATTTCCCAAGTTTCACAATGTGCTGCGAATCATGAATCTCAGGCTTCTGCATGGTTATAGGGTCATAGGGTGTTTGTGGCAACAGGCCCTTCAGCCCAACTTGCCTACACCAGTCAACATGTCCAGGTATGCTAGTTCCACCTGCCTACGTTTGGTCCATATCCCTCCAAACCTGTCCAATCCATGTGCCTGTCTAACTGTTTCTTAACAGGGATAGTCCCTGCCTCAACTACCTCCTCTGGCAGCTTGTTACATACACCCACCACCAATCACTATTCATTGGAGTGCAGGGGAATGAGGAGTGAACCTATTGAGGTGTATAAAATCATGAGAGGAATAGATCAGGTAAACGCACAGAGTCTTTTGTCCAGAGTAGTGGAATTAGGAAACAGATGTTTAAGGGAAAGATTTAATAGGAACCTGAGTGGTAATTCTTTTTACAAAGGGTGGTAGCTATATGGAACGAGCTGCTGGAGGAGGTAGTTGAGGCAGGTATTATCATTATAAGAGACATTTGGACAGATACATGGATAGGATCGGTTTAGAGGGATATTGGCCAAGTGCAAGCAGGTGGGACTAGTATGGATGGGCATGTTGGTCAACGTGGGCAAGTTGGGCCAAAGGCCTGTTTCCACGCTTTATGACTCCATGACTCTAAGTCATGTTCAAGCCTGGGCAGCTGCAGGTGTGAGCAACAAGACTACCTGCTATTCATTGTGGGACTTCTACAAATCACAACTGAATGTCATTGCCAAACCAGCATGAGAAACATGAACATGAAAGCACAATCTTCTACAGAATTGCTGCTTCAAGTAGGGCTCAACACTATCAAGCTCACTTGCATGGAACACAATCCACAACCCTGAACATTCCCACACTCCTCCATTGGATCATCATAGCTGCAATGTGTACCCTTTACAAAATGAACCACAGTACGATGCCAAGACTTCTTCAGGGAGAGGTGGCAGAATTACCTGTGAACACCTGCAATTTCTACTCCATGTCAAACACCATCACAACTTAGCAGCAGTGTGGAGTTGCTTCAATGCAAGTACTGCAAAGGGTTCAGGAAGGCAGCTCATCATTACCTTCCCAAGGAAAATTAACTTACAACCCCATGGAATTGCTGATGGCAGTGGAGTTCCTGACCCCATGGCTTACATAACAGTGTGTACAGAACCTGGAAATGTTGAGGTGGCTTTGTCTGTGCTTGGAAACATGGTCATCGAGGTGGAAGATCGAGGCAGAAAGCGGTAGACATTATCCAGTCCATCACTGATCTCTCCACCATCAAAAGGATCAACGGGAGACACTGCCTCAAAAAGGCAGCTAATATCATCAAGGACCTATGCCACTCTGGTCATACTCCCATCTTGCTGCTACCATCAGGAAGATGGTAGAAGGACCTGAAAATCGTGACCTCCAGATTCAAGAAAGTTTCTTCCCATCAATCACCAGACTCTTGATCACTTCACAATACTATCCACAACCCTACCTCAGCAACTTGGATGTTGCACTATTATGGTCCAGTCACTGAGTATCACCAATTATTAATTTATTGCATTATTGATTGGTGTATATTTATTTGTGTGTTATTGTGTTAATGGGCCTGTAAAGCTGCAGCAAAACAATTTCATTGTTCCATTGCTGTTACACATGACAATTAAACACTCTTGACTCTTAACTCTTTGGGGAACTTTACAAGTTTGAATCAGACAGACAGGGGTGATGGTGGCAACAATATATTACAGAACCACAGAATAAGTAGTATATGGTATAAATGTGACTGGAAAGGCATTTTTTAGCGGTTTGGAGATAATTATACCATAGTTAAGGACTTCCTAAGAGAATGGCTGATGGGATGAATAAACAGAATTATGGAGGTAGAAGTAGGCATTCCCGATATTTATTTATAATGTTTGGTACCACTTAAATGGGACACTGACATTTTAAATAGTCAAGATTAGTTTTTGGTAAGAATTGGAGAGGAAGAAGAAATTATTGGCTAAATTGCAGATATTATGCCAGAGGCTGAATACAAAGGGTTTAGATCTTCCAATGTTTAAGCAGAGAAATATCAGGGGAAATTAGAGTTTGACAGTCCCTAGATTATAAAATTATCAGATTTATAATAAGATTTTCTTTAAATCAAATTAGATTTTCTTGGCATTAGGTCACTGAGTTGAGAATCGCGTGATGCACCACACTCAGTGTGGCCAATATCCTGCAGGATGTTCCACTTTAATAATTTCTACGGCGGCCGAGGGTGCACAGTAGCGCAGCGGAAGAGTTGCTGTCTTCCACACTTACAGCACCAGAGACCCAGGTTCGATCCCGACTACGAGTGCTGTCTGTTTGGAGTTTGCACTTTCTCCCCATGACCTTCGATTTCCTCCCCCACTCCAAAGACGTACAGTTTGTATGTTAATTGGCTTGGTATAAATGTAAATTGTCCCTAGTGTTTGTAGGATAGTGTTAATGTGCGGGAAATCACTGGTCAGTGTGGACACTGTGGGCCAAAGGGCTTGTTTCCGTGTTGTATCTCTAACCTAAACTAAGAAAAGCTCCCTGTAAATATTATTTTGCTTGTCATTTGACTTAAAAATATAGTTCATATTTGATTAAAATAAACCTGTCAACCACGATAATATTATCAATTTTAATCCTAAAAATAACAAATATAGTTTGAAAAATCCCGTGTCATTGAATTAAGTAGGTCTTTATCTGACTTTATTTCTTAAATTCTATTTCTGTAAAGGTGTGAATATATATCTACAAAAACAGAAATTATATTGTCACAACCCTAAATGTATTCTGTCAGCAGTGGCAATGCAGTCTCTTTACCCTTTAAAAGATGCAAGTATTGCTGCTGACATGTCTACTATTTTCTTGGAATCCTTTCTCTTCCTCAAGGTTAATGGATCCTCTCTGTTGTAGAAGTCTGCCCCTTTTTGACAGCTCAGCATTTGCTGTTTATTGCGTTATGTGAACGTGTCAGTTTTTCACCCACTTAATTGTTATTCTTGTGCAGTACTATATTTTTAGGCTAGATTATGTTCCAGATTGAATAGCCTTTAATATAAACTCTGTCCTTTTTTTTCAGAAGATGTCTTTCATATTCTATATCAGTAAAACAGGCATTCACAAGAGTTTAGTTTTGATTGTGGTTTTGTATTTTAATACAACATCTGGATCCAATTTAGATGTACTAGTAATGTATTTTAATTCCAATAGTAGGATGCACTGTTGTAGTTCAAGTCTCAGTAAATGGAAGATAGTTCCCTTATGTATTTGCCAGTAGGCTCACAGCCTGAAACATAAAGTCCTTTCAGCTTTTGCAATTATAAATGAAAAATGCCTATTGGCAAAATGTATATTAAAGAAAGTAACCTATGAGCAAACAGGAGTGATTATTGGATGTTTCCTGAAATGTTTACACAATTAATGGATTGGATCATGCTACTTTGTGGTTAGCAGTTCTACAGAGAATGTCTCTTCCAGTGATTTGTCACTCTGTGCGAAGAAATTCTTATGCATCTCAGTTTTAAATCACAGGCCTTTACCTTGCAACTGTGTCTCCTGTTCAAATGTTTTTCACTAGTGGAATCATCTCAAAATCTATCTGATACCCCAATACGGAACATACCTGTCATTTTTTTACAATCATAGAACAACCTTCTCAGTCTTGGAACTTGCCAAATGAATCTCATCTGGAATGCCGCCAATGTCGTTTTGTTTTTCTTAAATAAAGGGCCCAAAAACCGTACACAGCATTCCAAGTGGAGTGGCTATGCAATTGGAAAAATATCTACCCATCTTCAACTTCCCAGCAATAAAGGCCATTATGTTATTTTGTCTATACCTGAAAGTTAACATCTTGACTTTCATGCCCAAGTGCACCTCAATGCCTCTTCTTCTTGCGTATGGCGTGCACAGCCTAAAGTTGTAGGACAACCTGTTCTATTTGATCTTATTTGATTGTGCAGGCTGGGTTGATTGCTTTCGTCAAAACAGGGCAAACCACGTGAAGATTGCAATCTTCCATCCCCTCAATGCCTCCGTACTCCGTTTTCTCCATTTATATAACAGTCCTGCTAAACGTCAAGCTTTCCCACTTTCTCACATTAAACTCCATTAGCCAAGTTTTTGCCTACTCTTAGATTTTACCGATATCTTTTCACAGCATCCAAATATTCTCTATATAGCATTAATACCCATCTGCAAGTTATAAGTATAAAACAAAGGAGCAGAATTAGTCCATTCAGCCCATTGAGTCTTTTAGACAATGGACAATAGGTGCAGGAGTAGGCCATTAGGCCCTTTGAGTCAGCACCGCCATTCAGTGTGATCATGGCTGATCATCCACAATCAGTACCCCGTTCCTGCCTTCTCCCCATATCTTTAAGAACTCTATCCAACTCTCTTGAAAGCATCCAGAGAATTGGCCTCCACTGCCTTCTGGGTTAGAGAATTCCACAGACTCACAACTCTCTGTGAGAAAAAGTGTTTCCTCATCTCTGTTCTAAATGGCTTACCCCTTATTCTTAAACTGTGGCCCCTGGTTCTGCTCCCCTAACATCGAGAACATGTTTCCTGCCTATAGCGTGTCCAATCCCTTAATAATCTTATATGTTTCAATAAGATCCCCTCTCATCCTTCTAAATTCCAGTAACAAGCCGAGTCGCACCATCCTATCAACATAGGACAGTCCCGCCGTCCCGGGAATTAACCTCGTGAACCTACGCTGCACTCCTTTTCTGCCTTTCAATCATGGCTGGTCTATTTTTCCTACTCTGGTGTATTTTCCTGCCTTCTTCTCATAACCTTTGGCGCTCTTCCCAGTCAATAACCTATCAATGTCTGCCTTAAAAATACCCAATGTCTTGGCTTCTACAGCGGTCTGTGGCAATGAATTCATGTATTCACCACCCTTTGGATAAAGGAATTCCTCATCATCTCCATTTTGAAGATACAAACTTTTATCTTGAGGTAGTGCCCTCTGGTTCCAGACAATTCCATTACTGGAAACATCCAATGCATGCCTACTTTGTCTAGGCCTTTCACTATCCAGAGATCCCTCTCTTATCCTAAACCCCAGCCGACCCACAGCCATCAAACGCTCCTCATACATTAGCCCAATCATCCCCGGGATCATTCTCGAAATCCTCCTCTGGAACCTCTCCAAAGCCAGTACATCCTTCCTCAGATATCGGACTTTTATATTCTAGTCTCCTCGCCATGGATGTTATTGTCACTGCTCAGTTGTCACTGAGGCATATCATATTGCTCTTCATGGTCACTGGTATTATGGATGTCTTTTTAAAGCAGGTGAGGACGTCAGACCTTAGAAGTGAAGGGTTGAAGATGCGTGCAAAAACTCCAGCTAGTCGGTTGCAGGTTTTAAGAACATGGACAGGCTCACCATCGAAAATGGGCCCTTTCCGAGGTTTCAAGCTCATGAAGGATTGCCTGATGCTGGCTCGGTGACTGAGGATACAGTGTCACCAGGTGCTATGGTGGCCCGAGAAGGTACATCGGTGTTCTCCCTTTAAATGTTTGCGTAAAAAGCATTGAACTTGTCTTGTTAGAGCTTGCTGTCACTTGAACGACCACTTAGTTTTGCGTTGTAGGAAGTGATGACATGCAAGCACTGCCACAGCTGCTGAACATTTGCCTCAACCTCCAGTTTAGATCAAAAGTGCCTCTTTGCTTCTCTGTTTGCCTTATCAAGTTCATACCTTAACTTCTTATATGACCCTGTATTGTCACATTTAAATACCAGAGATCTGGTCATCAGTAGAATACAGACCTCCTGGGTCATCCAAGGCCTGAACTGCCACTTGGTAGGAATTGTAGGAAGTGATAAGATGCAAAAGCTTCTGACTGTAAAAGCTTCTTTAGAAATGTAAACAGGAAAAGATTAGTGAAGACAAATGTAGGTCCCTTACAGTCAGAGACAGGTGAATTTATAATGGGAAACAATGAAATGGCATGAAATGGCAGAACAGTTAAATAAGTACTTTGGTTCTGTCTTCATTGAGGAAGACACAAATAATCTCCCAGAAATACTAGGGGACTGAGGATCTAGTGGGAGGGAGGAACTGAAGAGAATCCACATTAGTCAGGAAATGGTGTTAGGTAAACTGTTGGGACTAAAGGCAGATAAATCCTTGGGGCCTGATGGTCTGCATCCCAGATTACTCAAGGAGTTGGCCCTCGAAACCGTAGATGCATTGGCAATCATTGTCCAATGTTCTCTCAACTCTGGATCACTTCATGTGGGCTGGAGGGTAACCAATGTATCTCCACTTTTTAAAAAGGAGGGATAGAGAAAACAGGGAATTATAGACCAGTTAGCTTTACATCAGTAATGGGGAAGATGCTTGAGTCGATTATTAAAGATGTTATAGCAGCGCATTTGGAAAGCAGTGGCAGGATCGATCGAAATCAGCATGGATTTATGAAGGGGAAATCATGCTTGACTAATCTTATGGAATTTTTGAGGATGTAACAAGTAGAATGGATATGGGAGAGCCAGTGGATGTAGTGTATCTGGACTTTCAAAAAGCCTTTGACAAGGTCCCACAAAAGAGTGCGCAAAATTAGAGCACATGGTATTGGGGTAGGGTATTGACAAGGATAGAGAACTGGTTGGCAGACCCGAAGCAAAGAGTAGGAATTAACAGGTCCTTTTCAGAATGGCAGGCAATGACTAGTGGGGTGCCGCAAGGCTCGGTGCTGGGACCACAGTTATTAACAATATATATTAACGATTTAGACAAGGGAATTTATTGTAACATTGCCAAGTTTACAGATGACACAAAACTAGGTGGCAGTGTGAGCTACAAAGAGGTTGCTATGAGGCTGCAGGGCAACTTGGATAGGTTGGGTGAATGGGCAGATGCATGGCAGATGCAGTATAATGTGGATAAATATGAGGTTATCCACTTTGGTGGCAAGAACAGGAAGGTAGGTTATTATTTGAATGGTGTCAGATTATGAAAAGGGGAGATGCAACAAGATGCAACAATGTGCTTGTATATCAGTCACTGAAAGTAAGCATGCAGGCACAGCAGGCAGTGAAGAAAGCTAGTGGTATGTTGGACTTCATTGCCAGAGGATTTGAGTTTAGGAGCAAGGATGTCCTACTGCAGCCCCGGTGAGACCGTATCTGGAGTATTGTGTGCAATTTTGGTCTTCTAATTAGAGGAAAAGCATTATTGCCACTGAGGGATTGCAGCATAGGTTTACCAGGTTAATTCCCGGGATGGCGGGACTGACATATGATGAAAGAATGGGTCGACTGGGCTTGTATTGACTGGAATTTAGAAAAATGAGAGGTGATCTTATAGAAACATATAAAATTCTTAAAGGATTGGACAGGCTAGATGCAGGAAAAATGTTCCCGATGTTGGAGGAGTCCAGAATAAGGGGGATGCCTTTTAGGACCGAGATGAGGAAAAATGTGTTCACCCAGAGAGTTGTGAATCTGTGGAATTCTCTGCCACAGAAGGTAGTGTAGGCCAATTCACTGGATGTTTTCAAGAGAGAGATTTAGCTCTTAGGGCTGAAGGAATCAAGGGATAAGGGGAAAAAGCAGGAACAGGGTACCGGTTTTAGATGATCAGCCATGATCATATTGAATGGTGGTGCCGGCGCGAAAGGTCGAATGGCCTACACCTGCACCTATTTTTCTATGTTTCTATGCTTATGTTAAGGGAATACTCTGTTGGTCTGGATGAGAACACAGTCCTCCACACATTTCTTAATAAATTCAGTAACAACCATGGCATATCTGGGAGTGGCGGCGCTGCCCTGGCAGCAGCGGCTCGCCTGCAGTCCGTCTGTTTTTCTTTTTATTTGTTGTTTTCTTGTCTTGTTTTTAGCGTTAGTTTAAGTTATTATGTAGTGTATGTGTGTGGGAGGGGTGGGAGAAACATTTTAGTCTCTTCCTTTTGGGGGGACGCGACTTTTCTTGTCGTATCCCCCGTCTCCGTCTCCGTCTGCGCTGAGGCCTATCGCGGAGCTGACGGCCTCCAACTTTAACTGCGACCGACCCGAGGCTCCGGAGGTAGAGCCAGCCAGGACTTACCAGCGCAGGCTGGCCGACTTCGGGGCTGCGGCGGGTTAGGGCGTTCCGACTCGGAGCTGTGGCGGCTTTATGGTGGCGGTGGCGGCGGCAGCGACTTCGGAGGCCCGGCTACGGGCCCAGTGGACAACATCGTCGGGAGCTCGCAGGTCACAGGTTGGTGACCTGTTTTTCTGGAGCTCCCGCGGCAACAGCTGCGTCCGCTGGACTGGAGGGCGGCAGCTTCGGCAGTTTCGACCGCCCCGGGCCGCGGAGTTGAACCGGCCCGCTCGCGGGCGCGGTTCACCCGCGGGACCTATTTACATCACACGGTGCGGTCACAACATCGGAGGCCCGGATCGTGTCAGCGTAGAGGAAGAGGAAGAAGGGAAGAGACAAAGACAAGATTTTTGCCTTCCACCACAGTGAGTAGGTGTCTGGTGAACTCGCTGTGGTGGATGTTAAATATGTGTTTATTGTGTGTTTTTGTTATTTACTATATGTATGACTGCAGGCAACGAAATTTCATTCAGACCGCAAGGTCTGAATGACAATAAAGTTTTCCAATCTTCCATATCCGTTCAAGTCCATTGCTGGGTCCTTGAACATTGCCCAGTCTACCGACACTAAGCTATTTTGGAGCCATTCCTCTATCTCCCCAGACCAACTCAGTGCAATCATCATCACTGGAGCTGCGGTCCTCAGTCATGCCTGTTCCCAGGAAGAAGGAATATAACCAGGAGGCCGGATTTTCCAAAGTGAGGCAAGGATTGGAGTGATGGGCATCTTTGACGGTGGAGAAGCACTTTTGATCTTCTTGTACTGCAGGACAGGTGCTGGTGGTAGTTAGTATCACATCCTGACCTCAGATGCGGAATGATAATGATACTGACACAATATTTATAGGTTACATTTCTTGGTCTCTGTGTTTATTATCTCACTCAGCCATGGCCTCCTGCCTAGGCTTACACAATGCACATGCGATCTGACCTCCAAGTCATCTGATATAAAGGTCATGATATTTGCATATCATCATCATGACTCATCGTCATGACATCCCTCCTTTACCAGAATTAAACTTTAAATTAATATGTGTTCTTTCTAATATACTTTCCCATTAAATTCTTACAAAACATATTTGTGTTTTCATTTGTATTCCAATAACTCACGAAACAGATGCATTACAACTACAAAACAAATGCAACCTTTTACACTCTTGTAACCTTAATAAACTCTTTGCTCATAATAAACAGTATTTATAATAAACAGTATCGTAATAAACAGTATCATACTAAACAGTATCATAATCTATAACACAAAATCATCATATCACTTGGGAACTCTCACGTTTTGGTCTACCAGCTGGCACAGAAGCATCAGAGTCTGTTGAATCTGCCAAAGTGTTGTCACCCAGACACCTTCTCTGCTCACCACCTGCGTTGCAGCGTGCTGCCTCTGGAACTCTGATCACCACCTCGGAAATATCGTCTGGGCCCTCTGAATCAGTAGCTCTTGGTGGATTTTGGGCTACCTCATTTTGTTTGTCCTTGGAGGCTTCTGGAGACTTGACTCCTCGATACAACATTGTATGGCTGGCAATGATAAGCAGTCATCTTACTGCCATCATCTCGCCTCACAAACACATCATCCCCAGGAATTATTTCAGAGTGCGTGGCTCCTCGTTTCAAGTCGGCATACCATTTTGCCGCACCTTTCTTTTCGGCATCACAGTATCTCATCTCCTGGTCTTCCGTGATCTCTCGCACTTCTGGTATTTTAGTGCAAACTTTCCTTCCAAGCAAAGCTTCTGCTGGACTTTTCCCTGTCGTTGAGTGAATGATCACCCGATATACAGCTACGTATGCTAACAGTGCCTCCTTCCAGTTTTTCCCTTCGGCATGGGCGATTCGTATCCTCTTCTCTATGGACTGGTTTTGTCTCTCTACTTCTCCGTTAGCTTGTGGCCATTTAGAAGTCACTTTGTGATGATGGATACCTGTCATTCCCATGTATTCAGCAAACATCTCGGAAATAAACTGTGGTCCATTGTCGGAATACAATGTAACAGGCAAACGTGTCTGGCGAAGATCTCTGCTAATGCCTGTACAGTCTTTTCTGCTGTAGTTGACTTCATCACTGCATACTCATAGTACCTACTATAGTAGTCTACCATTACCATAATTGATTCACCTGTTGGAAGTGGTCCAAGAAAGTCAACAGCTATGTCAACACCATGGTCCTGTTGGCAACTTTGTACTTCTAATTGGGTTGGTTGCTCCTGCTTGTGATTTCGCATCCGTGACAAGTCTTGACAAATTTTCCGGCATCTTTCTCACAACCTGGCCACCACACTTTGCTCCACAAATTCTGTAGGTACCCTCTGTAGGTATCCTTGGTCGTAGTGCTTGCAGGATCACCAATCTGCTACCTCTCAGCACACACTGACCAATTACACAAAATTCATCTTTTATGGGAACATATACTTTGTAAGGGCATTGATCCCTTTGCCCACTGTATGTATGCTCTCCGATATCTTTGAGTTCAGGATCATGTTCTGATTCCCTTTCAACTTCCTTTGTTGTCACAGTTCCTGGTGTTGACTGAATTGTGACAAAGTTCTCTGCTTCCCTCTCTAGCGTGGATGTTGCTCCTGGCTGTTCATCCTTCACCAGTCTCGACAGCGGGTCCGCGATGTTTGCTTTCCCACCAATGTGGACTACTTTGTACTTGTACTGTTGGAGTCTCAGCACCCAACGTTCTATTCTGGCACATGGCTTAGATCTTGTCGAATAGATCACTTCCTGCGGCTTGTGATCTGTAACAAGTTCAAATTCAATGCCGTATAAGTTAGCATGGAACCTTTCACAGGCCCACACTAGTCCCAGTGCTTTTTTCTCTGTTTGAGAATACATTCTCTCCACGCTGGTTAACGATCGACTGGCATATGCTATGATTCTGGGTCCATCTGCATGTGTCTGTACCAACACTGCTCCTTAGCCGACCGGGCTAGCATCTGCTATGACTTTTGTAGGTGCAGCTGGATCATAATATCCAACGGTTTCTGCACTCATTAGACTCTGTTTCAGTGATTTGAATACCTGTCTCTGTTCACTACCAAACTGGAATGGTCAACTTTCTTAGTGGATCTTCCAGTGTAGCAAAATTTGGAATGAAGTTGCACAATAATTGACCAGTCCAAGAAAACTCCTCATCTCAGTTGCATTCTGAGGTTCATGTGCATCTGCAACATCTTTCACTTTAGCTTGGGCTGGGTTCAGCCCTTCACTTGTGAGTCTGTGTCCCATGAAATCCATCTCAGAGATGCCAAACTTGCACTTGTCTTCATTTACAGTGAGACCTGCTTCTTGAAGTTTAGTCAACTCTAGCTTCAACCTCCTGTCATGCTCTTCACAACTTGATGCATGGACGATGATGTCATCTGATATGTTTGCTACTCCAGGTGCACCTTAAATCACTCTGTGGATTTCGTACTGATAGATCCCGGGAGCAGCATTGATTCCAAACATCAGTCTTTTGTATCGGTACAATCCGCAGTGAGTGACGAATGTTGTCACCTCTCATGACTCTGGATGTAATTCCAATTGATGATATCCCCACAAGATCAATTTTGGAAAACACGTTACTGGTTGATAACTCTTGTAGCACCTCATCAACCATAGGAATTGGGTGTCTTTCTCTGATTATTGCCTTATTGGCTCTCCTCATGTCAACACACAGTCTAATGTCATAATTTGGTTTCGGCACAATCACAACTGGACTCACCCAGGGTGTCGAACGTTCAACTTGTTCAATAATGTCCTGACTGATCAACTCCTTGATTTTAGCTTCTACTCTTCCACGAAGTCCAAATGGTGTTCTCCGCACCGGTTGAGCTAATGGCCTTGATATTTTCAACAATTGCTAACTTCACTTGCCGGCCTTTCAATTTTCCAACCCCTTGGAATACTGAATGAAATTCCTGCCTCATGTCATCATATGACTGCACTGAATTGACATGCACTCCGATGTGAAGCACTCCCAGCTCTCGAGCTGTGTTTCTACTTAGCAGAGGTTCTCCCTTCTCCTCTATCACCACGAATTCTGCTTCAGTTTCTCTACGACCTACTTTAGCCGTGAAACATCCAATGGTCTGCAATGGTTTAGTTGCGGTGTATGGATATAAATTCCTACTACACCTCCTTGACGTGCACTTGATTTTCTGCTGTTTCAAGCATTCCCAAAGTGATTTGTCAATTACGTTGCTGTCGCTACCAGAATCTACAATCACTGGCACTGTAACACCTCTGATGGTCACTGCAACTTTCTCGTGATGGCTCTCATTCAATGCAAACTGATAATTCCTTTTAACAGCATGCTCACCAGCTTCATCACTGTCTTCATCACTTCCGAAATCACCTTCTACGTGATGCACATGATCCTTCTTTTACTGCCAAGGTCTGTCATTCTTTTCACTGGACTTCCCTTTCTTGTTGTACTCACTTGTCTTGTCTCTGGCCTTACTTTTACACTTCTTTGCAAAATGATCTTTATCTCCACATTTCCTACATGTTCTACCTTTTGCTGGACAACATGCATTTTTCCCTATGTGACCCTTGTTACCATACCTGTAACACTCGATCTCACATTCAGGCATACTTCGTGGTCTACTGTAGGACAGCTAGTTAACTTGCCCAGTCTTGAAATCTCAATTTCATGCTGTGAAATTGTCCCTCAATAGCTTCCAGTCCTGCTGCAATCAACAAAGCTTCATTAAGGTTTAACTCACCCCCCTTTCCAGCAGCCTTCTCCTGAGTTTGTCTGACCTGCAATGCTGGACAACCTGATCCAATATCTGGTTTTACACTTCAGCAGCCACATATTTGCATCCTACAGACACCTGTCTGAGTCGCATCACAAATTGAGCAACAGTCTCGTCCTCTTCCTGCATTGTTTTACGGAATAAATGGCGTTGAAATGTAGCATTCGGCACCACCACATAATGACTGTTCAAAGCATCAATGGCTTTCTTATAGTCTTCCTTCATTCCGGTATCCAAAATATCCAAAATATGCTAAACATCCTCGTCGCCAATATCACGTCCTGGCCTCAGATGTGGAATAATAATGATACTGACACAATATTTATAGGTTACATTTCTTGGTCTCCGTGTTTATTATCTCACTCAGCCATGGCCTCCTGCCTAGGCTTACACAGTACACCTGCAATCTGCCCTCCAAGTCATCTGATACAAAGGTCATGATATTTGCATATCATCATGACTCATCGTCATGACAGTTAGGAAGTGACTACCAAATGTTATAGCCCATCAAATGAAAAGAAAATCCATTCAGTCTTATGGGTGGACCAGGAGAGGCAGAAAAGGTGCATGGTGCAAGTCACAAAGTTAAAGTACTGATGATGAAAGAGCCAAATGGGAAATCATACTGGATGGGAAAGCTGTGAGTTTTGCATTGCATCAAATGACTTTGCTACATTTATTGTGTAACAGTGAATCTCATTTTACAGGAAGTCAGCAGCCAATTCACGGTATAATTGGATTTCAGCTCTGTATCTGACATCCTGTGGAATCTTTTCTCCTTACAATCTAATCAATAAGTCCATAAGAAGCTAATGGAGTGCAGAAATGTATGAGCAATTCAAAGAAAAAAACTGTCAGGTAAGTATTTTATTATTTGTCTTGCTCTGGATCTTGTTTCAGTGTCACCGAGTCAATAGTATGTGGTTATACTGAGATGACATTCGCCATGACATACTGATTAACTCTTAGGACAGCCTCTCCCTTCGTCCCCACCTGTTGCTACCCCCTCAAAACATTGTGGTAGTTCTTGCAAATTTGTGCCTCCTGCGGATCTGTGATTTGATCCCTATTCAATAGCCTGGGATGAGAAAAAATGCTAAAAATGTTTATAATGGCTTTCATAATTTCAGGATACTAGAATATCCTTTTACAGCTAATGAAGTATTTTTCTGAAATTTAGTCATTGTTAAAATGTAGGGAACACTGCAGCCAATTTGTGGACTGTTTTAATTACAAATCATCATTCAATACCCAATAAACTTTACAGCTCAATAGCAAGTTAGAACGATAGAGTTGGTCAACTTTCAGAGGTGAAAAGTCTAGTTACAAGCCAGAGAGATGGTAAAGAGAAGGATGATCTCAGTTGAGGATGGTCGAAGGCCTTGAACATTGGACAGATGAAGGACCCGTCAGGGTGGGATGGTGGGTGGGAAGAAAGCTAGAAAAGAGATATAAGGGTGGGACAAAGTCTGGCAAGTGATATGTAATTATACCATCAGTTATCAGTCTCCATCAGTCTGAAGAAGGGTTCCAACTTTAAATATCATCTGTCGAATCCCTCCACAAAATCTGCCTGACTCATTGAGTTCCTCCAGATTTGTTTTTGCTCAAGATTCCAGCATCTACATTCTTGTTTCTTTTAAGTACATTGTTATCTTTTAAAATTTAGTAGTTGGATAAGGCCAAATTCTGAAGAGGTACCTTACAATATTTGAGGGGAAATCACTTATCCATTAAATGTATTTTCTCTACCATAAATTCATATTCATAGATTTGGTGGGTGTTTGGTTTCAGTGTGTTAAAGCAAGGTAGCTTTCAATATGCATCATTGGCAAAGTGGCAGGAGAAGTTAGGTTTGCAGTTCTGTTCCCTGCGTGTCATAGTTATAAGATTACAATTGGCAGTAGTTTCATATTTCTTATGGGTTGCTGTGTAACCCAAGTTATTCTGTATTTTCTGGGACCTTTAATTAACTTATTTTACTTTTTTTTAATATTATGACAAATCGGATATTTAATCTAATTTTTTTCCAACATTAAAAATTAGCTGCCTAGAAGTAGAATATCCATGTACTTCTCTTATTTGTCATTGAGACTCATGTGACCCATAGATATGGCAGCATAATAAATCAGATTTACTATTCTGTACCTACTTTTGTTTATTAACAGCAGCCTTTATTTAATACTAAACTAAGTTCCCCCAACGCAACCTGTTCCCCCAACGCAATATTCCACCACTCACCCATAGCCCCAAAAAGCGTTTGTGGGGGGGATGGGTTGTCGGTGGGAGGGGTTGTGGGGGAGAAGGGTTGTGGAGGTTTATGCGGGGTTGGGTGTGGGGGGGAGGGGTTGTGTGGGGGGGAGGGTTTGTGTGGGGGGTGGCTCTCATGCTGGGTGGCTCTCATGCTGGGCGGCTCTCGGGTGGGCCGCTCTCGGGCTGGGTGGCTCTCGGGCTAGGCCGCTCTCAGACCGGGCAGCTGGGCGGCTCGCTGGCCAGGCGGCTGGGAAGCTGTGCAGCTTGGCGGCTCTCGGGTAGGGCGGCTCTTGGGCCGAGTGGCCAGGTGGCGCTTGGGCCAGGCGGCTGGGCGGCTCTCCGGCTGGGCGGCTCTGGGCTGGGCGGCTCTGGGCTGGGCGGCTCTGGGCTGGGGGGCGTGGGGGGCTGGGCTCTCTCACTCACGGTCTCTGGACTCAGCCCCGCGTCCGGGGTTTTATTTTCCTCATTGACAGCGGGTGCCTGAAGGGGCGTTATCTTCATGGTGACAGACAGGCGAGAAGACCAATCTGCTGATCTCATGATTTGTAAACCTTCATAACTTTTGTAATATTCTACCGATCGGAAAAAAACTTGGTGCACTTGGAACCGAGGAGAACGGTGAGTAAGGTGGCGAAAAAATCCTAGTGATGTAGGGTAACGTTTTTGCGCAAATCAAAAACAACGCAAACCGGAAGAGGACAAGATGAGAGTTTTATTAATAGTATAGATAGATAGATATAGAAGATAGATAGTCTACCTTGAGAAGGCCAAAAACAAAAAGACCCTGAAGTCTGCAAATGCATTGTATTTATTAAATAAAGTATAGTCATGGGTAAATGCTTTAATAGTTTAGCATACAAGTCTGCTGGCATGATTATATCAATTATAACTCATTTCAAAATGTTATTAATGGGATGTTGCCATTAAAGCTTTTCATTAGTATTAAACTTTGCAATTTTGCACAAAATACGAGGGAATGATGATTGCTTTTAAGGGAATGAATAGGATCATGTAGATAAAATACAAACTAGAAATAAGGAACAATGATTTGCTTCAGTTAGGCTTCATCCAAAAAGCAATAAAACACAATTACTTTTGGAAGGAAACCAAACTGGATTAGTTCCGAATCATAGAGGAGTTTTTGTTGTTCATTTGCTCCGATTACAAGGCTTTCCAAGTTGCGATGTTATAATGTTTTCCAGTATGTGATTTAATTAACAATCTACAAGTGAATTTATCAATTATAACCATATAACCATATAACAATTACAGCACGGAAACAGACCATCTCGGCCCTTCTAGTCCGTGACGAATACTTAATCTCACCCAGTCCCATCTACCTGCACTCAGACCATAACCCTCCATTCCTTTCCCGTCCATATACCTATCCAATTTATTGTTAAATGATAAAATCGAACCTGCCTCCATCACTTCAACTGGAAGCTCATTCCACACAGCTACCACTCTTGAGTAAAGAAGTTCCCCCTCATGTTACCCCTAAAGTTTTGTCCCTTAATTCTCAAATCATGTCCTCTTGTTTGAATCTTCCCTACTCTCAATGGAAAAAGCTTATCCACTGTCTATCCCTCTCATAATTTTAAAGACCTCTATCGAGTCCCCCCTTAACCTTCTGCGCTCCAAAGAATAAAGACCTATCTTGTTCAACCTTTCTCTGTAACTTAGGTGCTGAAACCCAGGCAACATTCTTGTAAATCTCCTCTGTACTCTATATTTTGTTGACATCTTTCCTATAATTTGGCGACCAGAATTGTACACCATACTTCAGAATTGACCTCACCAATGCCTTGTACAATTTTAACATAACATCCCAACTTCTATACTCAATGCTCTGATTTATAAAGGCCAGCACACCAAAAGCTTTCTTTACCACCCTATCTACATGAGATTCCACCAGGGAACTATGCACAGTTATTCCTAATCCCACTGTTCAACTGCATTCCTCAAATTATACAAATTGCAGATTTATATTCAATACTCCATAAATAAAAATCCCCTAAAATTAAAGCTCACATTTATATTTGTTCCACAGAGATTGAGTACTTTTGTTCCAGAGGAAAAAAAATCCAAGGCAACAATTCAGAAAAACTATTTTCAGACAGGCCTAGTATTTTTCTCTCATCCTTACAGTAAAGAAATGCACATTATGAAGAATTCAGGATGTGATGATAACTCATGCCTATACTTTTCTTATAATTCCCAAAACATTATGCATATTTTACAGCCCTGGAGCTGCAACCAATCAAATAAAAATACCACATCAGCTGCAGATTATACCACCTCTTTATTTCCCTCACATGAGCAATGAGCTGTTAAAAAGTTTTACAGATGTCACAGGGTACCACTGACAAATTATTCCAATATTTTAATTGCTGCATGAATAGACATCATGCTACAGGTGCAACCAATCTCTAACTCAATACATGTGCATGTGCACACCCACAAACATGCCACTCGCTAGTATTTTATGTATGATGTCAAATTCCCCCTTCTGACTTTGGTAAATTAATATTGACTTGTATGTAAGTCTGGCAGCATTCCAATCATATACCAGCCCATCTGACCTCTTGTTGTGCTTCTAGATTTACCAATGAGTTCAGTGGCCATTACATACTATACATAGCTGAGGAGCCAGATGCACTCTGGGCCCAGAGGCTCAGAGCGGATCTGAAAGTTCAAAATTGGGTATCAATGGGGCACTGTGGACCATCAGCACCAGCAGAAATGTACACTACCATATACTATAGCCTCATGACCTGGTATGCTCCTCACTCTACCAGTACAATCAAGTCAGGGGATCAAACGTGCCTTGCTGGCTATTACAATTTTCCTCAGGCTTTTTTTGTATTTGCTGTGCTGATAAAAGAATAGTTTGTAGAGACACAAGGATAACTAAAGGCATGCAAACCATGTTTGACCACCACTTCAAGATTTTCTTTCTCTGTGTGGTCTACCTGTGAGGCTTGCTTCAGCATTAATTATAGGTGATCTAGCCAGGTACATCCAAGCCCAAAGTGACTGCCCTGGAAACCTGTCTCAGCCAAGTTCTCTTCATGTAAAATCTTCATGACTTTTTCCTAAACCCCCTCGACACTCCTCCATCCAGTAAACAACAACCAATCCCCTTCCCAAGCAAATGATCCTCATGCAACCTACACACTAATTTATCTATCCACTAGCTTATGATTACCCACCCATTGAATTTCCAATGCAACCTGATACCTCTCCACCCACAGTTCTATCAGCTCAACTTGAGCACCTTTCTAATGATTGCTACCCACCAAACGGTTGGGCTGATCTACCTTTCCCCACCCATTGGCTGTTGGGTTAATTCTCTCAACCTATCTTCTAATCTGCTATCCTAACTCACACCCCATCCTCTGTCAACACACCCAGACCTGACTCAACATGACCTCTCTGTTCACTAACCTGTTGGACCACTCCAACCATACCCTCCAGTTAATAATTATCCCCATCCCATCCCATCCACGTCACCAATGATCAACCAAATGACAAAGTGCAAAAGAACAGCCAGTTTATAGGCTGCTCACAATATCAAGCACCTTGATTTTCATTGAATTTCCCTGCAATTATTGTTCAGTATGCCTAAATTGATATATTTCTACCTCCACATGCATTATAGCACTCCATAATGTTTCAATAGGTCTGCATAACAACAGAGCCTGACAAAATTTATGAGCCAATTTTTTAAAACAAAATGAGTATTTCTGCATGTCAGCTGTTTTTACTTGTCTCATGCCATGGATGTTGTTAACTTATTGAGCAGGAATGTGAGATCAATATTCAGCTTTGGAGGAGCACCTCTGTCTCAAGGCTGCTGCAAATTCCACATTGCAAATTCTAAAACCAATATTTCTCTGTATTTTCAAACCCCTCCCCTCCGTGTCAAATGGTTGGAATTAAATCAAATGTAGACATAAATATACACAATCTTGTTAGAAGATACAAATTGATTTCATGTACATCCAGCCAAACGACTGTGTCATTTAATTGGATCAAGTTTTTCACAATGGAATACTGTTTTGTTTTGTCACGGAAAAGCTATCTTAATTATATCAACAAGACCATATGCTATTTAAATCACATATGTTATTTGGGCATTATCGGTCAACAGAAGCACATTCACGCTTGTCATAGCTGGTTATTATTCTGTTATTTATACCAGATTAAAATACCACTTTTCTAGACAGTGCACAGTCTTTTACTCCAAGAAATTATTGACATTCATTAAGAAAGAACCTATTTCCTCTGGGAATGAAGGGAGTTAGATCCCACGGCTAATACAATTTAAGGTGCATTTTTTTTTATTCCATGGAAAATTCTTTACATTGAAAGAATGCATTTAATTGCCACGTTCTTCTAGCGGGAATGGACAAAAGCTCATTGCTTTGCAGCCCATGAAAATTTGTGGGGTGTGTTTTTTATAATTTTAACAAGTCAGAAGGATACCAATAATAAATATTCTTTGTAAACTGACTGCTGCAAATATTTGTAATATTTTCAGTTCTAGAGATTGTAAACTATAATATTTTCATGAATAATTACCAATAGTTTAAATCAATATGGTAATACTCTCTTTTGTTGCTTACATTTTGTGCAATAAAATGACCCAGAATTCAGTCATACTGCCTTGCATTCCTTATCTTGAGAATCAGAAATAGATTATCCACATTTCTCTTGATGATCTTGAATCTTGTATAAGTATCAAAGGTAACCTTTTTTTAATTTACCCCATTTAACAGCTATAGGCAAGCAACCATTTGGGAGAAACTAATATAACCGCTGCGGGTTCATTACTGTCGCCTTATAAACAACTTTTCATCAAATTTTAATTTCACTACAAGGAGTTAAAAGCCTATAGTTTTCATGCAATAAATTTGCAACACAAGTATAAGGTGTACTTGAGTAGGAGTTCTAAAACATTAAACATAGAGCATTGTTGCATAAAAACATGTCCTACGGTCCATGATGTCTGTGCTGACCATGATGCTAATTTGAACCAATCTCAACTGCCTGCACATGGTCTGTCCCTCCATCATGTGCCTGTGTAAATGCCTCTTAAATGTTACAATTTTACTTTGGAGTCACGTGAGTGACTACGTGAAGACCCCGCCAGCACGCATGCGCGACATATGGTCTAACGCATTGCGCATCGACAGACTGTGGAAGCGCTGCTCCACCAGCAGTAAGTTTGAAACCTGAAGGTAAGTTTTTCAACTTAACTCCAGGTCTGCTTTTTCTCCTTGCAGGAAGCTCTGATAGAGTTCCTGCTGGAGATATCGAAGATTTCCCTACACCGTGGGGAAATCCCGGCTGCGAGAATCGCGGGGATGCCCGGCTGGGGGGGGGGGGACCGCACCACAGACTTCGCGGGGAATCCCGTCTCCAGGGACCGCGAGGGAATCCCGGCTGTGGCAAACCGCGGACTGGAATCCGCGGGGAACCCGGGACAACAACAGGAATCAAGCCGCGGGGTGAACCCGGCTCGAGGAAACCTGGCCGCGGGGACTGCAGGAAGATTCTCGCCACGGGGTGAACCCAGCTCGGGGAAACCCAGCCATGGGGACTGCGGAGAAGCCAAACCACGGGGTGAACCCGGCTCAGGGGGGGTAAACCCAGCCGTGGGGATGGCAAACCGCGGGGTGAACCCGGCTTCGGGGGAAAGCCGGCTGCGCGGACCACGGGAAGACTACCACGGGATGAACCCGGCTCGGGGTAACCCGGCTGGGGGGACCGTGTGGGAAACACGGCTGCGGACCGCAGAAGTGGGGATAGCCGGCGGCATTTTTCAGACTCCAGTGGCCCAGAGAGGTTCAATGGAGTCTGAAAGGCCTGGGCAGGCCAGGAGGGTCCCCCTCCAACATGGATACGTCCTTGGCCGTTTACCCATGTGGAGCATGGATAGCATCAGAGAGCGCTCATCCCACTAATGCTTCCTCCTGATATGGTCCATGTATGGCATCTCAGTAGAGATCTACCGCTGACGGTAAGCCCAGAGACCTGGCAGGGTCCAGACTGCGAATATACCGCCGGCGGATAGACTTGGAGGGTCCGCCGCCTACGTATCCTGCATGAAGCGCAAGACTTGGAAGTATGTCCAGCGAACATACGTGAGGTTCCAGAAAATTCTGGATGGGCATCGAGACCTTCGCTAACTGAATGCCAGAGTTCCCTTGTGAGAGAGCAGCCACCTCACACCACATCATTACTAGAACAGGTGCCGGCGGTGGGATACCATGCACCTGCAAAATTGTTCCTGAAAGGACCAGCAGTGAACAGCGCTATGTGGGGGTACAATGCACACTTCAAAATGAACTGCTTTCAGAAGAACGCCATCGGACCTGCCTTAAATTCCAAATCTGCAGATTCAAGTGAGGCCAGCAATATCCAGCCGCCGAATCCTCTCTTCAGGAACCTGCCCAAACAGGTAAGACCCAGATGAAGAATTAAAGCTGTCCGGCTTATCAAGGTACCACGGCAACACACCCCACGCCTATATCGACAGCAAGGCGTTTCACTGAAGCTGGTGGCAGCTTCAAAGCTGGGCGCAAGCCTTTCAGGCCAAGGTCAAACCGGTCCTCAGGGAATTTGGTCCACACACCCCAGCAATCTTACTCTCCAAATCTTGGAAGGTATTAGAACCCGCACCAGGGGCCTTTGGGCTTACCACAAGACCACCAATAACCATGAAGGTAGGTGGGTCTGGTTCGTTCCGAAATATGAGGTATGTGGACCATTTACAAGTTGGTAAATTTACACTTGTTTTATGCAAGACAGAGTTGCCTTTCAAGACAGGCCGCAGTTGCGGGCCGGCCGCTCATTGTCACAATGAAAAATACCGGTTCAACTCCCATATGCAGTATAGACTTTTCTGAATAGAAAACTTCATTACCGTCTAACAACAGGGGAACAGTTTCCACTCACTGGGCTCACCAAAGATATTTGAAATTTAGCTGGATGGAACAATGTTACAGTCAAAAGCATTGCAAAATGGGCAAACTTCAGCCCCAGGCTATTTACCAAATTACTAAAACCAGAGCTTGGCTGCTCAGAAACTAAAAGCTATTATTATGGGCTATCTGGATGATGTCCTAAAAACGGTGTATTTTGCCAAATCAGCGCTATCAGCCACAAACTATTCTGCAGAAATTGGATTCTCATCCATCCAGTTAAATTTAAGTTGATACCAACTGAAATTATTGAGTATTAGGATTACCTATAACTCTATTAAATTTTCTGGGATTGGCAATATATTGGGTTTCAGCTGCGCTATTGTGCCTTTTGCACCATCAGAGCTATACGGCGTGCAAAGGAGCAAGCTCACAGGTACCATGTAGATCATTACTACCAGACCTATGCTATTCCCAGCTGAAACTATCAAAGTCACCATGGTGGACAAACAGTATTCAGCATTGCCCCACTAACCTTCATCAGTACTCGTCAGTTAATTACTAACTGATGCTATTGCTTAAAGATGGATAATTGCTAAGTACCATCTTTAGTTACGGAGGCGGATGGGGTTGCATGAGTTACCATTTGTTCAGTTATATGGTATCAACTACCTATTCACATTAGGTGCATTCTGTGGATTAAAGGTTTGTGCGAATATGCATATTTTGCATGCTCAAGTCTAACTTGATATACTCTGGTGCTGTTAAAGTATCCATAATAGCTTACCTAACTCCATTTGGCATTGGAGTATTATCAGGTAAACGCAATGACAACACAGAATGGATGTTGAATCACAAGTATTTAAGGACATTGTGGGCTCGATGGAACACCTAAAGATCAAAATGTTGCATCCAGACTCAATCACCAGTTGCAATATACGTGGCATATCAGTGGCGATGGATGCATTCTCGCTACACTGGGGATGAATGGTCTTTGTGCCCCTCCATTTTACTTTACCAGACGGGTCTTGCAAATTCAGCATTTTCCCGCTTCAGGCATTTTCGTAGTGCCTGACTGGCTTATACAGCCATGATTCCCGCAGATGCTGGGAATGATGATAGAACCTTATATGGTTATTTCCAGGCACAATATTTCTGGTTAGCCGTGATTCGGGAAACCATCCTCTACATACATTAATCAATTCATTGACTTGCAGACTGGGAAGACCGTTTCCTGCGGCTAGAATTATTAAACCAAACTACGGACGTGCTCACTACAATTGCAGGGATAGCACCAAATAAGCAGTACCTCCCTCATAAGAGATGGTAAGTATTTTGTTGTTACAAATAAGTTGACACGGATGACTGATGTCTTGAAGTTCAGTTTCCATATGGGTTTTGACAATCATTAATAGAGTGCCATATACTGTGCCGCACATGCCTTCTCAACATATTGGCTGCTAGGAGCAGAATCCACTCTGTCGGGTCACCTTCTGATATCTAGATTATGAAGGATTTCTTCAACTCGACACCCCCCAGGCCAGGTACACAGAGATATGGGATGTTAACATTGGAACATCCCTGTCCTTGGCTCACTAACCAAGTGGTTATGCTCATGACGCTGAGTCAGCACAACGGGTCCAGGTTTTTGCATAGCTGTGACTGGACAAGATGATTATTCTGCAGGGAAATCACATTTATGTTATGACTTAATCAGCAGAATACACCAGGGACATTAGGTCTCAAACTAGAATTGTTGGCATATCCCTTGGACCTTCGGTTGTGTGTGGCCACACATCTACACCAGTATGTTAAGGTCACTAGAGCCTTAGGGACTCTGAACTAGCTATCATTGTTAGTCACATGAAGCCTCATAAGAAATATCACTACAGACCATCGCCAGGTGGTTAACATGGGTTCTGGGATACGGGAGTGAACACTGACATACAAGTCTCACTCCACCCAGGCTGCAACGGTATCAGCAGCAGGGGATGGACGTTTCACAGGACCACATCCTGGCGGCTGCAGGATGGTCTAACGAACGATTTTCCAAACATTTTAGAAATACCCTTTACCATTCCGGGGATATTTGCCAACTCTATTTTAGGTCTGTGTTATTGTTCCTCCCGGTTGAGGGAGGTTATTATTATCACTATTTGTCCATTAATAGCATCAACATGTCTATACCTATGTCATGTCTGAATGCATTATTAAAATTCATTCTTCACTGATGCAGTGTGTGATGCATGGACTCGTCTCCATGGCATGAAATCACAGAGCTTTGAAATCTTCACGTAGTCACTCATGTGACTCTGAAGTAAAATAGTAAAATTAAATGAGAACTTACCAGTTTGAAGTTTGATCTTTATTTTATGAGGAGTTACGTTGAGGGATTACGTGCCCTCCGCTCCCAACCCTCTATATAAAGGTCAACTGGTATTTTAGTTCTCTTATCTTACTATATATTAGTCAACTCCTGTTATCTGTGATTTCACACCGCTGCTTTGAAGAATGTCGCGCATGCGTGCTGGCGGGGTCTTCACGTAATCCCTCAATGTAACTCCTCATAAAATATAGATCAAACTTCAAACTGGTAAGTTCTCATTTAATCTTACTATTATATCTGATTCTGTTACTTCTTATGTCAGTGCCTTCCAGGCATCTACCCTTCACTATGTAAAAAAAACTTGCCTTGTAAATCACATTTGAACATTCACTCTCTCATCCTAAAATGTATGCTCTCTAATATACCTTGGGCAAAAGATTCTGATTATCTTTTGCCCTTATATACCCTTTTTTTGCTTATCATAATTTTACATACTTCTATCAGGTCACTTCTCAGCCTTTGATGAGCCAGACAGAATAATCTAAGTTTGTCCAACCTCTCCAATGGTTCAATGCTTCTTTATAATGATATGTACCAAGGTGCAGTGAAATTCTATTTTTGCAGTTCAGTAAATTATGACTATACATAATCACAATCCCAGATTAAGTACAAAGTGTATAGAAATAGCCCACTGAAACCATATACAAGAATCATTATTTTTAATGCCATTTTAAATTCTAAATTGCAGCTGGCCTTAAAGGCCCGTTGTCCTGGCAGCGTTGCAGGGTCGGCCTGACTAAGCTAAGTTGTAAGCGTCCTCCACCACTTTGTGCTGCTGCTGATCTGTGCTCTGGTCGACACACTCGATTATCCTGGAGTGGTGCCTGATCCAATTGAGCCCGAGGCTGCTGCAGGGCCTCCAGCTGTTGCCTTGATCTGGATCAAGCGGCATACTGTCGACCCTCACCCAGCCACTAATCAAAATTTGTGTCCTGAGGCACCTCCCGCAGCCAACCTTGAGCGCACAGTAGGTATGACCCTGGTTCTTCTGACTGGCTTTGTTCTTGCATCTGCCATTGCCGACTTCTCCATCTCATCTCTAGTTTTCCAGTCCTCGGGGATGAGCAGGGGCCAGGTTTGGCGGCTTCACTCTTTAGGTGCGTTTCCCACTTCCGCGGCACCCCCAGCCAGGACTCCTGCTGCGGGTTTGCCATGGCACAATGGTCTGCTGCTGCGCAGCATGACAGTCTTCTGAAAGTTAATACATTCAAATCCAGGCAACATTCTGGTGAATCTCTTTTGCACCCTTTCCAAAGCCTCCACATCCTGCCTGCATTGCGGCAATTAGAACTGCACACAATATTCCACAAGTGACCTAGCCAAAGGTTTCATCAGCTGCAACATGAGCTACAATTGTTATACTCTGGCCCCGCACTATGAGGCAAATATATCATACACATCTATTTGTGTTGTCACTTTCAGGGAGTTATGGACTTGCGTATCTCTCGTAAGGTTCCTGCCATTTATTGCACGTGTTTCTCTTACATTTGACTTCCTAAAGTGCAGCACCTCCAAATGGTCTGGATTTATCTGCAATTACTCCATCCATTTTTCCAACTGATCTATATCCTGCTGTATATTTTGACACCCTTGCTCACTATCCACAACTCCACTAATTTTCATGCTGTCCACAAACTTATAGATAGTTCTGTTATAATGCTATAGTTTCATTCCTAAAAAAAACTTGAGTTATAGAAAAACACTTTAGGAAAACAGTCATGTTGATGGAAAAAAGTGGTCTAGGAGCTACGGAATTTCAGATTCATAACAACAGTTGTTTTCCCTGTTGGATTGTCAAAAATAAAAGTATTTTTAACATATTTTTGATACTGCAAAATGACATTTTGTCATTTTCAATGGGCATCTGCAGTGAAACTGAAAGAGATGATGGAGTCTAATTACCGTGGGGAGATTATATGGAAACTTATTTTTTTTTGGAGAGTATTTTTGAAAGACAGCTTTTTTTGGCATGTCAATTACCAAAGTAATTTTTAAGTTGTTCTCTAGTTCCCCATCAAAATAGCATTAAAGCAATTCGGCCTGCCTAGTATAAAAGGTGTTCCCTAATTCACACATACGCTATATCCAATTAGCATTGTGAAAACACGCATTATAGCTAAACGTCCTATACTAATCAGCCCTCCTAAATTTATACATATCATTTATACAACAGATGTCCCAGCACTGATTCCTGAAGAACACCACTGTTCAGACCTCCAGTCAAAATAACCTCTACCCTCTGTCCTATATGCCCCAACAATTTTTAGTCCAACCTACCCAAGTTTCCATGGATCCCATGGACCAGCCTGTCATGAGGAATATTGTTAAATGCTTTACTGAATACCAAGTACACACCTACCTTCATCATTTTTGTCCCCACAAAAAACTCAATCAAGTTTGAACAATATGACTTCCCCCACACAAAGGCATGCTGACTATCTCTAAATAAACCATTATTTTCCTATGTGACTAAATCTTATCTCCAAGAATCTTCTCTAATATTTTACTTATCACTGATGTAAGGCTCACCTGCCTATAATTTCCTCGTTTGTCTCTATTGCTGCTTTCAGAATATTTTTAATATCTAATCCAATGTACCACATTCGTAAACCACCTCATACCTCAATAGTACTGCTCCTGTAATCTTGAAATCAGAAAAGTATAAAATCAAATGAAAAATCTGCATTGAAATAAATGTTTCACTCTTATTGGCCTATAATATGTAATACGTACTCACACTATGTTAACATCTTACGATGTGTGAGTGATACAACATTGTAATAACATGAGAGGTCAAGAAGAATCAAATAACATTGAGGGAAAATGGTATTTAAAGTTTTGTTTAAGTATTGAACATGTAGTATAGAACGTTTCTGCCATTATTTACGGTAAGTATCAATTGCCGATGCACCTGTTAAAAACTGACCACCTACGAAGCACAATATTATTCAGGAGACTAATATTATCTATGGTTTCCGTTGGCATTACCTGTATCTTTGAAATATATACTTTTTGACCCTCTATTCCAATAAAAGATTTTGACTCAAGAGCAATGCAAGTTCAGAGATTGCAGGGAATGAGGCCAAAGCATGTTGGTACGCAAATTATCAAAGAACTGCAATAAAGACTACTTTTGAAGCTGCTTCCAGCACCTTGTCTAATCTTACACCAGTAGTTCATAAAATTGCTCTGATTAATCTGCACAGAAGCACCATTGGCAAAAATTCTGTTTGGCATCAAACACAATGGAAGAGTATCACATTTTTTTTTGTTTATTATGTGAACACATTTTTTCCCAGAATTTTCTTCTTGATATCAAAGCTGTCAACCTTGACTTTGTGCCAGAACTCTCTCCTCTGAGGTGAAAGGTTGTGCATTAGCCTCACTCTGCAAACATGAACACACAATCCAGGCTAGATTTTCAAAGGGTCAAACCAAAGATAGGCAACTGCTGCTGTTCACGTGGCCATGCCTCCCCTCACCTCCTTCCACTGCACCATGAAGATTCTCTAATTCTCTTCCTCTTCAAGGAATCATAAAGGAGTCTGCACGGCATACATTTTCATGAGTCATCAATCAAAAGTAAAGAGTGTTTAATTATCTAGAACACCAAAATTCTTACTTGCTGTACCTTTCCAGGCACGTTAAAGGCAAAACACAACAAATAAATATACAATAAATTACCAATTTTTCTAGGTAAATATAGCATGATAATGCAAGCCAATGTACGGAGTGCCTCCTTCGTATTCTGATGTCCATAATAAATCTGTGAGGATGTGGTTAGGACTGTGGAGGGTTTTTCAAGAGCCTGATGGCTGAAGGGAAGTACAGCAGCTGTTCTTAAATTTCTCCTGTACCTCCTTCTTGTTGGTAGCAACAAAATGAGAGCATGGCTAGGGTGGTGCGCATCTTCTTAATGATTTTGCTACCTTCTTGAGGCGACACCTCTGTCAGATTTCTTTGATGGTGGAGAAGTCAATATCCGTGATGGGTTGGGCAAAGTCAACCAGTTTCTGCAGCCTCCTTCATAATTAAGCATTCAAATTAACACACCAGGCCGCGAATCAAACAGTCAGTATATTCTCTGCTGTGCACCTATCAGAGTTCGATACAGTATTCAGTGAAATTATGAATATCCTCAAACTTCTGAGGAAATACCAGGCATCGGTGGGCTGTTTTTGAAGTTGCATCAATGTGCTGGGCCAATGACAAATCATCAGAGATGTGCCCACCCAGAAACTTAAAACTGTTAACACTACTGCCATTCTACCGATGAAGATGGGTGCAAGTGATTATCATGATTCTTAAAACTTGTCAGCATTGCTGCATCTCCTCCTCATATCAAAATCCAATGACTGCCCCTCCTTAATGCTCTTAACTTCCTTCCGTAAATTCTCTGTATCTCTATTTTTATCCCATTTGAAGACTCTTCTTAAATGCAAGCACTCTCAGTTGTTCTAATATCCTCTTCAATGCCCTGGGATCAAATTTTGAATGAAAGTACCTGTGGATTGCAGTACTGCAATTCAAGCTCACATTATGTAAACTTCTGTGATTGATAATTAAAAATTGCAGATGCTGGAAATACGAAAACAGAGACACTGGGAAGACTCAGCAGGTCATGCAGCATCTGCCAAAGGAGAAACAGAACAGGGAAAGAGAGCAAACAAGTTGATTTTTATTTACAAGGAAAGTAAGGGATTGATTGATAGGACAAAGAAGAGGATAAATAGAAGAGGATTGCCATGCCAGTAAATTGTAGAGGTCATTCAGGCAATGGGTTAATGGGGACATTAGAGAGTGAATCTGAATAAAGGACTTTCAACTTTGTTTATGTCCCTATTCTCTAAATGCCCTTGTTTCATAGCTTTTATGTTCCTTTGTTCAGATTCATTCTATTGACTGGGTGATCTCAATTACAGCCTATCCCTTGGCCGTATTTTATCAGAGATATTCATTTTTGTCCTATCCATCCTTCCCACACCATTATGCAACTTGCTCTCTCTTTCCAGTTCTGATAAAGGCTTTTTGACCTGAAATGTTAACTGTTTCACTTTCCACAGATGCTGCCTGACCAACATTTTCTCTTTTATTTAAATCGTTACTATTTAATTGTTGATGATGAACATAACATAACTGATGAACATAACTGAGCTTTTCAGTAGTTTATTTATTTTTGTTGCAGTTTGCCACTCGATTTTGTGTAAGACCATAACATCTAGTTTGTTGTGTTGCGATGTGTACGGAGGTGACTAAGTAAACCAACCTGGGCTTGAATGTTCCATGTACACAGATAACAGAGGTGTAAGGATAATGTACCATGAATGGTTCACGATTTTCATGATTCCTTTTTCCTCTTTGCTTCCTCATATCGGTGAGCACTGGTTTCCTGCAGGTTCATCAAACATGATGATCCAACGCTTGTTGGGCTGATGGTCTGCATCCCATCCCTTAAGGAAGTGGCTCTAGAAATCGTGGACGCATTGGTGATAATTTTCCAATGTTCTATAGATTCAGGATCAGTTCCTGTGGATTGGAGGGTAGCTAATGTTATCCCACTTTTTAAGAAAGGCGGGAGAGAGAAGACAGGGAATTATAGACCAGTTAGCCTGACATCGGTGGTGGGAAAGATGCAGGAGTCAATTATAAAAGTCGAAATAGCAGCGCATTTGGATAGCAGTAACAAGATTGGTCCAAGTCAGCATGGATTTACGATGGGGAAATCATGCTTGACTAATCTTCTGGAATTTTCTGATGTAATTAGGAAAATGGACAAGGGCGAGGTAGTGGATGTAGTGTACCTGGACTTTCAGAAAGCATTTGATAAGGTCCCACATAGGAGATTAGTGGGCAAAATTAGGGCACATGGTATTGGGGGTAGAGTGCTGACATGGATAGAAAATTGGTTGGCAGACAGGAAACAAAGAGTAGGGATTAACTGTTCTCTTTCAGAATAGCAGGCAGTGACTAGAGGGATACCGCAAGGCTCGGTGCTGGGACCACAGCTATTTACAATATACATCAATGATTTAGATGAAGGGATTCAAAGTAACATTAGCAAATTTGCAGATGGCACAAAGCTGGGTGGCAGTGTGAACTGTGAGGAGGATGCTCTGAGAATGCAGGGTGACTTGGACAGGTTGGTGAGTGGGCAGATGCATGGCAGATGCAGTTTAATGCGGATAAATGTGAGGTTATCCACTTTGGTAGCAAAAACAGTAAGGCAGATTACTATCTAAATGGTGTCAAGTTGGGAAAAGGGGAAGTACAACGGGATCTGGGGGGGGGGGTCCTTGTTCATCAGTCAATGAAAGTAAGCTTGCAGGTACAGCAGGCAGTGAAGAAAGCGAATGGCATGTTGGCCTTTATAACGAGACGAGTTGAGTATTGGAGCAAGGAGGTCCTTCTGCAGTTGTATAGGGCCCTAGTGAGACCACACCTGGAGTACTGTGTGCAGTTTTGGTCCCCTATTTTGAGGAGGGATATTCTTGTTATCGAGGGAGTGCAGAGTAGGTTTACAAGGTTAATTCCCGGGATGGCAGGACTGTCATATGCTGAGAGAATGAAACAGCTGGGCTTGTATACTCTGGAGTTTAGAAGGAAGAGGGGGATCTTCAAGTACAAGTTGAAGTTACATTTATTGTCACATGCACAAATTGGTACAGTGAGATTTGAGTTACCATGCACCCATACGAATAAAATAGAGCACAATACATGAAAATTTAACATGAACATCCCCCCACAGCAGAATCAACTTTTCCCACTGTGAGGGAAGGCAATAAAGTTCAGTCAGCTTCCTCTTGCTCACCCGTGGTCGGGGCCTTTGAGCCCTCTACAGTCGCCGTTACGGATGGCCCGATGTTTCAGGCCCACGCCAGGATGTTGGAACTCCGACGTCAGAATGGGAGAACACTCTCAGCGGCTTGGAGTTTCTGAATCGGCCGCTTCATACCGGAGACCGCGGCTCCTGAAGACCACAGGCCGAGCTGGACAGAGACTCAAAACTGACGACCCTCGGCAAAGGATCCCAGGACTCCGCGATGGTAAAGTCAGCGCCGCCTGCGGCTGGAAGCTCTGCAGACCACAGCTCCACGGTGTTAAAGCAGCTGGCCCAACACTCTGGAGCTCCACACCGCGATCCCCGGTAGGCATCGCCCGCTCCACAATGGAATCCAGTGCTGTGTCGCTTCTGAAGCTCTGGCCGGTCTCCGGCAGGAAAGGCCGCGCCAATCCTGTTGGTATGCCGCGAGGGGGGGGGGGGGCAAAGATGCGACTCGGAGAAAAGACACATCCTCGACCAGGTAGTGACTGGAAAACAGTTCCCCCTCCTACATAAAAACCTCCAGGAACATACTTTTTTGACAGACTAAAAATAACAAAAAGGATGAAAGGACGCACAGACTGCTGGTGAGAGGGATGAGAGGGGATCTTATTGAAAGATATGATTATTAAGGGATTGGAGACGCTGGAGGCAGGAAACATGTTCCCGATGTTGGGGGAGTCCAGAACCAGGGGCCACAGTTGAAGAATAAGAGGTAAGCTATTTAGAACGGAGACGAGGAAACACTTTTTCAAACAGAGAGTTGTGAGTCTCTGCCTCAGAGGGCGGTGGAGGCCGGTTCACTGGATACTATCAAGAGAGAGTGAGATTGGACTCTTATTGCAGAATCAGGGGATATGGAGAGAAGGCAGGAACGGGGTACTGATTGAGGATGATCAGCCATGATCACATTGAATGGCGGTGCTGGTTCGAAGGGCTGAATGGCCTACTCCTGCACTTATTGCCTTTTGTCTATTGCCTGTTGTTCCCAGTGGTGTGTGTCAATGCTGAAACTCTTCAGGGATGGTCTACGAGAGTCACTCTCCATAAAGCAGTTGCTTTGGTGTTCTGTCATCAAACATTCTTCTTTCATGTCTTGTCTAACTGATGTGTGATTATTTAATTCTCAAAATATAAATGTTGGTAATGTTTGTTTAGGACATTGTTTGGAATAATTTCTAATCACTTGATGTGAACTATTCTGCGCATGCAGATCATGTGGAAGTGGTTACGCTGCCTGCCATGTTTGCTGTTCACTAAACATGTCTACAAGCATAGAGTGAGGTGGGTATGACAACCACACGATACACCTTCAGCTTGGTCTTTAGGCTGATTTTTCTTTAATCCCAAACTTTACTGCTCAGTCATCCAAAAGCAGAGCTAGGTTTTGCTATCCCATTCTTGACATCGGCATCAATGCTGATTGATCTTGAGAGTGTTGCCAAGGTATGTGAACATGTCCACTACTGGAAGCCATTGACCACTCACAAGGATGTTTGGTTCTGTGTTTGAGGTGTTTGGTGCATGATAAATCACCTTAAGAGAACATCTTCTTTGCTTGTGACTGTATGCTAAATGCAAGCTCAGAAGCTGATATGCAAGGAAGATTGGACAAATTTACCAGTGCCTGTGACAGCCATGACCTCATATTTTCCATTACATGTGATGAATTTTCCCCAGAATTATCATAAATACAAAATCTCAATTATTTTCAAACTGCACTTCTGCACCCTTGTCAACTACCTATCCGCATTGTCTATTCAAACTCAACAAGAGGATTTATCAGCAGTTAAATGGTTCTATAATTGTTATCCATATTTTGCTTTCAAAAGCACATTGTTTTAATCTAGTTTGCTTATTGCCCAGGGATCGATCTATATATTTTTTTTACAGATGGTTGCTTTCCCAACTGGAATTACTTTTTCTTCTTGTTTTTATGCTTAGGAACTGAGAAATACTGCATCAGCATCAAATAACTAGACACACTAATCTACTGTTTCACATCAGCAATTAATCTCCCAACAAATGAGACACAATCAGGCAAAGTTTTAAAATGTGATTCTATGTTTTAGAAACATTTTTGGCAAGTAAAATATATAGCTCTTTGCAGGGTATCATGGAATTTGCTTTTTTTTTAACAAAAATAATCTTGTATGTTTTAAAGGTAGATTACAATGCCTTTGAAAATATGTTTGTATACATATTTTACCCTTTCGTATGATAACGGTAAATGTAAATTAATTGATGCCATAGGACCACAGAATCATCACGTCCAACATGTGCATGCCAACCTTTTAGCCCATCAATGCCAATGGCATTAACTTGCAATAGATCTGAAATACCATGAGCTCAAATAAATGAGCTTAAATACAATGAGCTTAAATAAAGAACATGGTGGTTAAAGAAACTGGGTGACGGGGACATGGGGAGTGGAAAAAGAGGTATGTGCAGGAGGGGGGAAGGGTTGCTGAGAAGAGGGTTAACTGAAATTGGAAAATTCAATGTTCATGCTGTTGGGTTATAGGCTACCCAAGCAGAATATGAGGTGCTGTTCTTCAAGTCTGCATATGGCCTCACTCTGGCAGTGCAAGAGGCTGAAGAAAGACAGGACTGTATGAGAATAGGAAGGGGAATTAAAATGGCAAGCAACCAGGTGCTCAATCTAGCTGAAGTGAACAGAGTGCGTATTTGGCAAAGTGGTCAATTAATCTATGCTTGGCCTCGCCAATGTGGAAGAGGCCATATCAAGAGCATTGAATGCAATAAAGTTTGGAAGAGGTGCATATCAACCGCTGTCTCCCCTGGATGGGCTGTTGCGGTCCCTGAATGGAGGCGAGGGAAGAGATGCAGGGACTGGTGTTGCCCCTCCTGCAGCTGCAGAAGAACATGCCTTGGAGGAGGAGTGAGTGGATAAGGATAAACGCTAGTTCTGCTCTCGCCTACCCCAAGTCAGAACAGGGATAGAGTTGACCTGGTCCTTCCCTTTCACCCCACCAGCCTCCGCATCCAACATGTCATTCTCCATCATTTCCACCAGCTTCAAAGTAATTCCACCACTGAGGATTTGTTTTAGGGAAAAAGAGAAGATGGAAGTGAAGAGACAAATAGATTTTGAGAAGAATATCAATACATTTGGCCAAGATGCCTGAAGATGCTAATGCTGTGGCAAAAGTTGATGATCTGCTTGACAAAAAGTTGATCAAACTTGTGCATGGTCAAACTTGTGCATGGTCGAAAGCTGTGACCTCTCCCCCATGCTTCTTCAAACTAAACTAAAAACTACTAGGGCGTTTGCGCGAGTAACCCAGCCGCAAACATGCCACCGACTACGTAATAAATACCACCCACATAATTACAGGCAGATAAAAATTTTAAGATGACTGGTTATAGTTATAACATACTGAGTTAAGCTAAATGGCTACTTCATACCGGCCCCTAATTGTTCTGATTATATAACGAGGCAATTACTAATAGACATTAAAAAAGGAACTATAAAAGCTTAACATATATCAAAAAAGAAAACATAACATGCATTATATATCCGCATTCAGACTTCTTTAGCGATTCTTCCATCTTCACCGCCTTATAGAGGTAAGCATAACTTGGTTATTGGTCTTTTTAAAACATTGTTCTTAGTCTGAAGTCGCACCAAACCCTTAACGTCAGGCATGACACCCAGAATATACTCCAAAACACAAAAGTCCAAAGTTTTGACCGCATGAAACTTCTTCCTCCATGTATGATCAATTCATAATATGTTGTAACAATAATGTTGATATGTGAAAGTCCTTCGAGAGAATAATATGATTTCTAGCAATAACGTTCACTGTGATGTTTGTTTAATTTCCGGATCATTAGCAGAGATTTCGGGGTGGGAGATTGCAACCTTCACGTGGTCCGCCCTGTTTCGATGAATGCAATCAAATAAGATCAAATAGAACAAGTTATCCTACAACTTTAGGCTGTGCCCACCATACGCAAGAAGAAGAAGCTAAGATTTCAAATCTCAGCTCAAGCTTTGGCCATTCTCTGTCTGGCTTACAGAGAAATTCTGGTCCATTGATCTATCTCTTATTGCTTAAGAAGCGGTCTGTTGTTAGTCAAGAAGTTTAATCCGCAGGATTTTCCTTTGTGTTAACATATTTCCATTGTGAAACATTAGTATTCCCAATACAAAAGAGATTCTGTTTGCTACAAATGTCAAAAAAACATTTATTCTCATTGTTGAAGTATTTAAGCACCGTAGTACTATCGGTCCAGAAGATAGATTCTTCCAGTTGAAGCTGTAGTTCTTTTTGCAGCATTATGTCAACTTTAACAGCTAAGACTGCAGCAGTAAGTTCCATTCTGGGAATCGTCCTTTGCTTCAATGGTGCCACTCTGGCCTTTCCCATTAAGAATGCAACATGTACTTCTTTGTAATCATTTTCCAGTCTTAGATATGAAACAGTACCGTACCCACTTTCACTGGCATCTGAGAAATGATGCAGCTGTGCACTTCTGATCTTACCAAAGCTTGTAGGTTTCATGCACCGGTCCACTTTGAATTCTGAGATCGTGTTGAGATCTGATAACCATTCTGTCCATCGATGAGAGGAAGTTTGCGTTATATTCTCATCCCATCCATGTTTTTCCTTACAAAGATCCCGCAAAATCAACTTGGCTGGCAGTGTAAATGGTGCAAGAAATCCCAAAGGGTCGTTAACAGAACCAATCACGGATAGGATATCCTTTCTAGTACATGGTCGCTCTTGAATTGAGATTCTGAACTTGAACACATCTGTTTCATAGAAACATAGAAAATAGGTGGAGTAGGCCATTCGGCCCCGAGCCTGCACTGCCATTCAATATGATCATGGCTGATCATCCAACTCAGTATCCCTTAACTGCCTTTCCATACCCCCTGATTCCCTTAGCCACATCTAACTCCCTCTTAAATATAGCCAATGAATTGGCCTCAACTACCTTCTGTGGCAGAGAATTCCAGAGATTCACCACTCTCCATATGAAAAATGTTTTTCTCATCTTGGTCCTAAAAGACTTCCCCTTATCCTTAGACTGTGACCCCTTGTTCTGGACTTCCCCAACATTGAGAATAAACTTCCTGCATCTAGCCTGTCCAACTCCTTAAGAAGTTTGTAAGTCTCTATAAGATCCCCCCTCAATCTTCTAAATTCTAGCGAGTACAAGCCAAGTCTATACCATTCTTTCTTCATATGAAAGTCCTGACATCCCAGGAATCAGTCCAGTGAACCTTCTCTGTACTCTCTCTATGGCAAGAATGTCTTTCCTCAGATTAGGAGCCCAAAACTTTACGCAATACTCCAGATGTGGTCTCACCAAGACCCCGTACAACTGCAGTAGAACCTCCCTGCTCCTATACTCAAATCCTTTTGCTATGAATGCCAATATACCATTCGCTTTCTACACAGCCTGCTGCACCCGCATGCCTACTTTCAATGACTGGTGTACCATAACACCCAGATCTCGTTGCATCTCCCCTTTTCCTAATGGGCCACCATTCAGATAATAGTCTACTTTTCTGTTTTTGCCACCAAAGTGGATAACCTCACATTTATCCACATTATACTGCATCTGCCATGCATTTTCCCACTCGCCCAACCTATCCAAGTCATCTTGCAGCCTCCTAGCATCCTCGTCACAACTAACACTGCCCCCCAACTTCGGGTAATCTGCAAACTTGGAGATGTTGCATTCAATTCCCTCATTCAAATCATTAATATATTGTAAATAGCTGGGGTCCCAGCACTGAGCCTTGCGGTACCCCACTAGTCACTGCCTGCCATCCTGAAAACGACGCGTTTACTCCTACTCTTTGCTTCCTGTCTGCCAGCCAGTTCTCTATCCACATCAATACTGAACCCCCAATACTGTGTGCTTTAAGTTTCAATGCACCATTACAGTCCCAATGCTCTTTCCATTGGCAAACTGTCTTTGTCCAAATCCAACTCCCTGGTTTCCTTGGCTCTATCATCTGGTGGAATGCTTTCCAATACAACACGACTGCTGTTGATCAGAATCAGATCAGAATCAGAATCAGAATCACACGTTATTCGCCAAGTATGTTTTGTAACATATGAGGAATTTCATTGGCCAGGTCAGTCATAGAATTAAAAGCAACAAATCACTCAAAAACACATTTTAACATGAACATCCACCACAGTGACTCCTACACATTCCTCACTGTGATGGAAGGCGAAATAAAGTTCAAGTCCTTCCTTTTGTTCTTCCTCCGTCTGGGGCCTCGAGCCCTCCGTTGACGGGATGGTCTTGACTCCAGTAGCCGGCAGCGTTCAGGCCCTCCATGTGGAGGCATTCAGCTCCTGCATTAGGGAAATGTCAGCTCCCTCGCACCGGGCGATAGAACCTCACGTCGGGGCCGGTTGAACCTTCTGCAAAGATGGAGCTCCCGAATAGCCTCTCCCGAGACTGCGAGCCCTTAATGGTAAGTCCATAGTGGTCGCAGTGGGAGCGATCCCAAGTAAGGGATCCGTTTCGATGTTAAGTCCGCGCCCCGTGGTGGGGCTCACGACAGTCTGAGGAGGCTTTCAGCTCCAGCGATGTTAGGCCGCAGAAACCGGAGAATGTGATCCGAAAATTGATCACATCTCCGGGAAGGTAAGAAATTGAACGAAAAGTTTCCCCCAATCCCCTCCCCCCACATAAAACAAACCGAAGAACATTAAAACCAACTTTTAACAAACTAAAAAATAACAAAAGGAAAGAAAAAACTAACAGACTGCCGGCAGGGCTGCCGTCTCCCCGGCGCCCCAGGTGGTCACAATCCACTTGGAAAGCATGAATCCTCCCTTATGGCAGAGAGAAGTCAGATGTTTTACCATTTGAATTGCTTCCTGCTCCATAGACATGGATTTTAAGCACATAAAAATTATTCTTCACAGTGGTTATCACTTCTTCTGGAAAGTGAGCTTTATTTTACTTCGGAGTCACTTGAGTGACTACGTGAAGAACCTGTCAGCCACGCATGTGCATCATTACGCATGGCGCTCTGACTGGCTGGTGGCGCATTGCTCCACCAGCGGTAGTTTTAAAAGGGCCTCCAGTTAAGTCTTGAACTTAGTCTACAGGCTTTTTCTTGTTCTGTTTTTCAGCAAGAAGTCATGGAAATGATGAAGTCTCGTCGGGCTGCAGGGAGAACCGCTTCTGAAGACCGTGCCAGTATGGTCAGCGAGCGGTAGTCCGTTTCACCATCGAGGTCGCTGACTCTACAGCCAGCGACCCCGGGTTCGGAGCCCATGGACAGCACTGTGATTACCCCGCGGGTCGGGAAGGCCAAGTGCAAGTCCAACAGGCCAGTGGACTCTGATGAGACTGGACGGGAGTGTTCGCCTCCCCGAGCGGGAAGTGTCATGATGCGCCCTCCGGTCAGGAGGCATATCTCAGCGAGCCTCGGGGGCTTGCAGCAGCGCCTGGTGCAGGGCTGCATGGTGTGTCCCCGTTGGAAGACGGGAGCACAGAGTACCAGTCATCGGCGAAGGACTGCTCGGTGCGTGACCATGGTCACGAAATTTGCTATGCCATCACTGGTTGGGGAGCCTCTGGAAAAAGAGCCTGCAGCCAGCATAAACTATGTGGCTTCCCATCAGCTGCAGGAGCAGGTTATGATGGAGACAGCCATGAGGTACCATGCTCCTAGCAATTGTCCTGCCCTGAAGGTACCCATGATCAATAGTTTCATCTGGAGCTATATCGGCGTCGGCATAAAGACCCAAGAGGTAAAATTAGAGAATTTTGAATCTGCTGGCACCGGGGCTGACAGCATTTGCCAGGACGGTAGACGGCTGCGCATTATCGGAAGCTCAAAGGGACGCAATGGCATTGTTGTGCAACGCACAGTTCGAAATTAATTGTTTTCGGAAGAATGCCATTCTCAACCCCAAGTTTGCGGGGTTGTGTAAGGCCAATAATATGCAGCCGCCCAATTTGCTGTTTGGAGATGACTTGCCCAGGCAGGTGAAGAATTTGGATGATGAGTCTAAGGCTGTGGGGCTACTAAGGGCTCCACCACCTAACAGACGACCGTTCCGACGTCAGCACCCCTGCGCTTCGACCAGCAGAAGACCCACTGAGGAGACCACCTCCAACTTGAAAAACCAAAAAAACGGTCGGAGGTCTTTTTTAGGACATGGCCCAAGCCGGCCGACAGCCAAGATGTGCAGCTGACGCACATCAGCACCTCAACTCCCCAAACATCGGGGAAGGAAATAAACGTCCAGAGTCCACCGACTACTATGGAGGTAGATGGGTCTGGGTCTCAATGTAACATACTGGGTGCGGGCTTATTGCATGTTGGTGGTAGGTTACGTTTCTTTCTGCATGAGTGGCAATGGTTAACTTCTGACTTGTTCATACTGTACAGTATAGAAGGAATCAAAATTGAGTTTGCGGGCTCTCTCCCACCCACGCAGCATGTTCCAAATCGTACTTGTTCAAAGCAGGATGATTTGGAAGTTCAGGCTGAAATTGATAAATTATGTGCTAAAAGTGTGATTGAAAAGACCAGTCATGAACCTCATGAATTTGTATATAATATCTTCCCTAGGGAGAAGGATGGGAGATGTCGCATTATTTTGGATTTAACCCGTCAAATACTTTTGTGCAGTACAAACATTTCAAAATGGAAAGTCTAATAACGGCAAAACAGCTAATTTCCAGGGGATGTTATATGGCATGCATTGATCTTAAAGATGCTTATTATTCTGTATCTATTCACAAGGATCACAGAAAATTGATGGGGCAGCTATGGCAGTTTAAAGCGTTGCCGAATGGGTTAACCTTAGCTCCCAGGTTGTTCACTAAAATATTAAAACCTGTGCTGGCTCTGTTAAGGGAGCAGAAACACATAGTTATGGCTTATTTGGACAATATCCTCATTATAGGGAAAACCATGGAATTGGCTATGTTGGCTGTTTCAGCCACCAAATTACTGTTTGAACAGCTGGGGTTCTTAATTCACCCTGAAAAATCCAGGTTGACTCCATCCAGGATTATGGATTATTTGGGATTTACTATTAATTCCAATCACCTGTTAATCACCTTGCCTGAGGGCAAGAGATTGAAGTTAATAGAAGCCTGCAATCATCTAAGCACTCAGCAGCTGCCTTCAATTCAACAAGTAGCTAGCTTAATTGGGAAATTGGTGGCTACATTTCCAGCTGCCAAATATGGGTCTTTGCACTATCAGCAATTACAAAGAGCAAAGGTGCAGGCACTTAAACTTAATTTAGGCCACTTTGACAGAACCATGCAATTACCGGCCAAAGCCATTAATGGGCTACAATGGTGGATAGCCAATATTGGCCATTGTTCTGGCAATATTTCAATTGAAAGCCATGCAATTATTTTACAGACTGATGCAAGCTCTCTGGGGTGGAGCGCCACTGACACCGTTACTAGCTCCGGTGGCAGGTGGAATTTGCATGAGATATCTTTTCTGCAGCTGCAACTATCTGGAGTTGCTTGCAGCCCTGTATGGCTTGAAAGCTTATTGTGCACATATGCATGTTCAAATACAGATAGATAATACCACAGCAGTGGCATATATAAATCACATGGGTGGCATCAAGTCAGTATCCTGTGATAATTTGGCATGTCATATTTGGAAATGGTGTATTGCTCGACATATTTGGGTTTCAGCTATCTAACTTCCAGGTAGACTCAATATGGTGGCGGACACCAGGTCACGCAAATTCAATGACAACACATCATAGTTTAAACACTCTGATATGTTGAATCATAGAGTGTTTAAGGATATTATTTCTAGGTATGGAACACTGGATATGGATTTGTTCGCTTCAAGGCTAAACCATCAATTACCCAAGTATGTTGCATGGGAACCAGACCCAGGGGCAGTAGCGATAGATGCGTTCTCGCTACATTGGGGTGCAATATATTTCTATGCATTTCCCCCATTTTGCCTCGTCTGTCGCTGTCTGCAGAAAATTCAGCAGGACTCTGCCTCTGGCATTTTGGTAGTCCCTGACTGGCTGACTCAGCCCTGGTATCCTCTGGCTCTGAGCAGGGATGTAGAACCTGTGTGGAAGGTTCCTAAAGGCAGGACGTTGTTAACAAACCCGGTATCTGGTGAAATAAATCCTCTACATGATCGGCTCAATTTATTGATTTGCAGGTTTTAAGAAGACCGTTCCTTGGACTGGGACTAGCTGATCGCACGGTGGATGTGCTGACTGCGGCATGGAGAGGCAGTACTCAGAAACAATATGCTTCATATATCAGGAAATGGGAACTGTTCTGTGCACAGGCTGACATTTCTTATGAGGCAGTAAAAATTGTTAATGTTCTGGAGTTCCTCTCAAAACTGTATTATGGTGAAAGGTTGAGCTACAGTGCCCTCAACAGTGCCAGAAGTGCACTGTCATCATACCTGCTGCCATATTCAGAACACCAATTGGGGGGGGGGGTCTCACCCTCTAGTGTCTAGGTTCATGAGGGGAGTCTTCAATTCAAATCCTTCTAGGCCCGGATATTCAGAAATTTGGGACGTAGGGGTGGTGTTAACTTTACTCCGGTCATGGTCTCCGCCAACTTCCCTGTTTCTACTCCAACTCACGCATAAGGTGGCTATGCTGATGATATTAGTTTCAGCACAGAGGGTCCAGTCCTTGCATAAGCTCCGTTTAGACAGGAGATGCTCACCTCGGCTGATAGTTTCACCTTCTTTGTGTATGAGCCTATAAAACAGAGTAGACCAGGTACCTCAGGATTGAAGTTACAGTTCATGGCATATCCTTTGGATCTCAGTTTGCGTGTAGTAGCTCACCTCCCGCAGTACATTACCCTCACCAAGGGACTTCGGGGGTCTGAGTTAGCATTATTGATTAGCCACAGGAAACCATTTAAGCATGTCTTAACTCAGAATACTTCCAGGTGGTTAAAGCAAGCTTTGATAAAGGCTGGGATTATAACTAAAATGTTCAAATCTCATTCCACCAAATCTGCAGCAACGTCGGCGGCGAGGGCCATGGACGTCCCGCTAGACCAGATATTGTCGGCTGCAGGGTGGTCCTCAGCACACACGTTTCAAACGTTTTATAATAAGCCTTTAGCCGGAACGAGCGTGTTTGCTAACTCAGTTTTAAGCTTGCGTTAATGTCCTCTCGGGTAGAAGGGGAACTGTTGTTGCTTTGTTATCGTTAACTACACATTCAATTTGTTCATTATGTCATGTCTCTACAGTTTTGTCCATTCTCCCTGGTCAACTATACAGTGTGTGACTCACGTGACTCCGAAGTAAAATAGTAAGATTAAATGAGAACTTACCAGTTTGAAGTTTTATCTTTATTTTATGAGGAGTTACGATGAGGGATTACGTGCCCTCCGCTCCCAACCCCTCCTCATAAAACCAGCTGGTAGTTCTAGTTTCATCAATCTTACTATTCGCAGGTCAATGTTCCTGTCTGTGACTCCACACCGCTGCTTTGAAGGTTGACGCGCATGCGCAGCTGACGGGTTCTTCACGTAATCCCTCATCGTAACTCCTCATAAAATAAAGATCAAACTTCAAACTGGTAAGTTCTCGTTTAATCTTACTATTATCCACTGCAGTCTTCTTTAATGCAAAGTTCGCACAACTTGGTGATGACACTGCTCCAAAGAGATGTACCTTAATTTGGTATTCACAAGATCTTGTTGTGCATCCCCTTCAGGGCACCATAAGAATCGCAAGTAGTCAATATGTTTTTCTGATACTTTGACGATGAAACATAGCTTTAATATCAGCCATCAAAGCAATCGGTTCTTGTCTGAATTTAATGAGAATTCCAATGAGTGCTTCTTCAAACTAAACTAAAAACTACTAGGGCGTCTGCGCGAGAATCCCAGCCGCAAACACGCCTCCGACTACATAATAAATCCCACCCACAGAATTACAGGCAGATAAAAATTTTAAGGGACTGGTTATATTTATAACATACTGCGTTAAGCTAAATGGCTACTACACCTTCCTTTCCCTACAACTCCCTCTAACTTTACAACTCGGCAGGATCTCAGTACTCATCTATTCTGGAAACTTGCACACTATTGATTTTCACTGCTTCAACATTGGTGGATATACTTTGAGTTGCCATGGCCTTTGATGTCAATTTATTTTTTAAATATGCAGCTTGAAGGACCTTGGGAGGTTTCATTACATGAAATGCATGATATAAATTGCCCTTATTGATTAATATAGCTGTTGTTAATGTAAACCAGAAATAATTAATTAAAAAGTGGTTTACAGTAGATAGTTACCAGTTTGTGGCATTGTAGGAAAGTTCCAATGACATTTTTACATGTAGGAAAACAATAATCCTAAGTGAGTTACTAATCTTAATTGAAGCATAAAGTCAATTCGTTTTGGGGGAATTGACAAGTTAGCAGGCATTTCATCAAAAAAAAAGCATCAGTAGGAGCACAGATAATTAAACTTGGACAGTGAAAGTTAGAATTGGACAATATTCAGAGTACCTCATTAAATCCATCTATCCAATTGAATTCAATTCAATTCAATTCAAATTTAATGTCATTGCACAGATACAAGTATGGGTACAACGAAATGTAGTTTAGTGTCAATACGTAGTGATAGCAATGTTTAGATAAATACAGATAAATAAATACAGATGTGGGAACCTATCGACGGGACTCCGAGTTCAGCAGTGCGATGGTGTTATTGTAGAAGCTACGCCTCATCCTGCTGGTGCGGGACCTGAGGCTCCTGTACCACCTCCCCGATGGTAGGAGGGCAAACAGTCCATGGTTAGGGTGGGAGGGGTCCTTGATGATCTTCCCAGCCCGTCTCAGACACCGATTTCGGTGGAGGGCATCCAAAGCAGGGAGCGGGGCACCGATGATGTGCTGGGCGGTTTTCACCACCCGTTGTAATGCCTTCCTGTCTGCTACGGTGCAACTGCTGTACCATACCGTAAAGCAGGTGGTCAGGATGCTTTTGATGGTACAGCGGTAGGGGGAAAGGTGGGCTTCTTTGAGCCTCCTCAGGAAGTAAAGGCGCTGCTGCGCCTTTTTGACCAGCTTGGAGGTGTTGAGGGACCAGGACAGATCCTCCGAGATGTGTACCCCGAGGAATTTGTAGTTGGAGACCCGCTCCACCTCTGTCCCGTTTATATGGATGGGGGTGTGTCTGCCCCCTCTGTTCTTCCTGAAGTCGACTATGATCTCCTTCGTCTTTTGGGAGTTGAGGACGAGGTTGTTATTGGCACACCAGGTTGTCAGGTGCTGGGCCTCCTCCCTGTAGGCTGACTCGTCGTTATCGCTGATCAGTCCTACCACCGTGGTGTCGTCGGCAAATTTTATGATGGCGTTGGAGCTAAACTTAGGGATGCAGTCATGGTGAAGAGAGAGTAGAGGAGAGGACTGAGCACACAGCCCTGTGGCACGCCAGTGTTCAGTGTTATAGTGGAGGAGGTGAGGTTGTTGATCCTAACAGACTGGGTCTGTTTAGTGAGGAAATCCAGTGTCCAATTGCAGAGGGAAGTGGAGATGCCAAGACCGCTGAGTTTGGTGATCAAGCTAGCGGGTATGACAGTGTTAAAGGCGGAACTGAAGTCGATGAACAGCAGCCTGATGTAGGTGTTATTGCTGTCCAGGTGGGTCAGGGCAGAGTGTAGGGCCGCAGATATGGCGTCTTCTGTTGACCTATTGATCCGGTAGGCAAACTGATGGGGTCCAGTGTAGGGGGGGAGGCTGGCTTTGAGGTGAGCCAAGATCAGCCGCTCGAAGCACTTGGCGATGACAGGGGTGAGTGCCACTGGCCGGAAATCGTTGAGACTCCCTGTCGCTGATTGTTTGGGCACTGGCACAATGGTAGATGTCTTGAGGCAAGTGGGGACGACACCCTGGGCCAGTGACAGGTTGAAGATGTCAGTGAGGACCAGGGATAGTTGTCCAGCACATGCCCTGAGCACCCGCCCGGGGATGCCATCGGGGCCGGCAGCTTTGTGCTCATTCACCTTGCTCAGTGCATCTTGTACAGCAGAGGTGGAGAGACTGAGGGGTTGTTCATGCGGGGATGGAGCAACTTTGATGGCTGGACTTTTGTTGTCCCGGTCGAAGCGGGCGTAGAAATAGTTTAGCTCGTCAGGAAGGGAGGCATTGTCTGGGGGGGGAGTGTTAACTTTATGGTAATCGGCAATGGATTTGATTCCTTGCCACATGCGCCTGGGGTCAGAGTTATTTCGGAAATGCTCCTCGATCCGCCGTTTGTGATTAAGTTTAGCATTCCTAATTCCCTTTTTCAGATTGGCCCTGGATGAGCTGTAACCCTCAGCATCGCCAGATTTAAAAGCGGCGTCGCGAGCCTTCAGCAGGAGTCTGACCTCCCTGCTCATCCACGGCTTCTGGTTAGGGAAGGTCCTTATTACTTTGTGGGTAGTGACGTTGTCCGTACAGAATTTTGTCCATACTTGGACAAACTTAATGTCCATACTTAACTAAAACTCTCATCTTAACTTAAAGCATACGGTATTAGGGGTTCAGTATTGATGTGGATAGAGAACTGGCTGGCAAACAGGAAGCAAAGAGTAGGAGTAAACGGGTCCTTTTCACAATGGCAGGCAGTAACTAGTGGGGTACCGCAGGGCTCAGTGCTGGGACCCCAGCTATTTACAATATATATTAATGATCTGGATGAGGGAATTGAAGGCAATATCTCCAAGTTTGCGGATGACACTAAGCTGGGGGGCAGTGTTCGCTGTGAGGAGGATGCTAGGAGACTGCAGGGTGACTTGGATAGGCTGGGTGAGTGGGGCAAATGTTTGGCAGATGCAGTATAATTGGATAAATGTGAGGTTATCCACTTTGGTGGCAAAAACAGGAAAGCGGACTATTATTTAAATGGTGGCCGATTGGGAAAAGGGGAGATGCAGCGAGACCTGGGTGTCATGGTACACCAGTCATTGAAAGTAGGCATGCAGGTGCAGCAGGCAGTGAAAAAAGCGAATGGTATGTTAGCTTTCATAGCAAAAGGATTTGAGTACAGGAGCAGGGAGGTTCTACTCTCAGTTGTACAGGGTCTTGGTGAGACCACACCTGGAGTATTGCGTGCAGTTTTGGTCTCCAAATCTGAGGAAAGGACATTATTGCCATAGAGGGAGTGCAGAGAAGGTTCACCAGACTGATTCCTGGATGTCAGGACTGTCTTATGAAGAAAGACTGGATAGACTCGTTTTATACTCTCTGGAATTTAGGAGATTAAGAGGGGATCTTATAGAAACTTACAAAATTCTTAAGGGGTTGGACAGGCTAGATGCAGGAAGATTGTTCCCGATGTTGGGGAAGTCCAGGACAAGGGGTCACAGCTTAAGGATAAGGGGGAAATCCTTTAAGACCGAGATGAGAAAGACTTTCTTCACACAGAGAGTGGTGAGTCTCTGGAACTCTCTGCCACAGAGGGTAGTTGAGGCCAGTTCATTGGCTATATTTAAGAGTGAGTTGGATGTGGCCCTTGTGGCTAAGGGGATCAGAGGGTATGGAGAGAAGGCAGGTACGGGATACTGAGTTGGATGATCAGCCATGATCATATTGAATGGCGGTGCAGGCTCGAAGGGCTGAATGGCCTACTCCTGCACCTAATTTCTATGTTTCTATGTTTCTATGTTTCTATCTTGTCTTCTTCTGGTTTGCGTTGTTTTTAAATTTCCGCAAAAACGGTATACGCTGGCGCTACGATTTTTCACCACCTTTCTCGCCATTCTCCTGTGCTGCAAGTGCAGCAAGTTTTGTTCCGATCGGTGGAATATTACAAAGGTTAATGAAGGTTTAAATATCGTAAAAAACGCCCCTTCCGGCACCCGCTGTCAATCACTGGCGGCGAGAAGAATAAAGTTGAAGGAGCGGAGTGAGCAGTGTGTGGAGAGCGAGCTGCGTCGGCCATCACAACAAGCCGGGAGCTGGCACCGACTTCCTGCCGCATCAGTCTGGAAGACCTTGGACCAGCGGCAGGCCCGCGCGGATGTCGTGTAGTCCCGCTGGAGCAGCTGGCACCGACTCCTCACCGCCTCAGTCCCGAAAACAGCGGACTGGCGGCAGATCTACAAGGAAGTCGTGTAGCCCCGCAGGAGCGGCAGGCACCGACTTTCTACCATATCAGTCCCACAGACATCACTCCGACGGGGTGCAGACTGGCGGTAATGACCCCATTGATTCTGCAGGATCTGGGGAAGACGACCTGCCGTTTGCAGATAGCAACGGCGATCACATAGCCCGCATGGAGCGGATGATGGAGCAGCTGCTCCAGAGGGACCTACTCCAGCAGGCCACGGCTGCGCCCCCCCTGACAGGACCCGCCCCCTGGCTATAGGACGCTCCCCGCCTGAAGCGGTCCCTGTTCCCTGGCTACAGAACGCCCCCGCCTGAAACTGTCCCCAGGTGCAGGACGCTTCACCCCCCCGCCGCACACAGAGGTCGGCCACGGCAGCGCTCCCCCCACCGGCCCCCCCGACAGTCCTCTCGCCCCCAGGCTACAGAACGCTCTCCTGCCGACCCCCACCTAAAAGTCGTCCCCAGGTCCAGGATGCTCACCCCCACCCCCACCGGCCCACACCTGAAGCCATCCCGTCCCCAGCTGTAGGACGTTTCCCCCTACGCCAAACACCCACCCCGCCAAATACCCACCCCACCACACAGCGGCAGCGGTCCGCCACGCCAGCGGTAGGCCATAGCAGCACTCCCCTCGACCCGCCTGAAGCCGTCCACCTCCCATGTTGACAGGACGCTCCCCGCCTGAAACCGCCCCCGTCCCCTGGCAACAGAACGCTCCCGACCAGCTCCCGACCGAAGCAACCCCCTCCCCTGGCTAGTTTGCTTCCGGCAGCCCTTGCCTGAAGCCATCCCCCTTTCCCGATACATAACGGTTCCCGCCTGAAGCCGTCCCCGTCACCAACTACAGGACGCTCCCGCCGACCCCAGCCTGAAACCATCCCCCTCCCCCGGCCATAGAATGTTTCCCGCCTGAAGCCGTCCCCAGCTGCAGTCCATTAGGCCCACAACACCTGTAGTAGCCCAAGAATAGTTCACTCGACCCACGATGTCCTAATAGCCATCCAGAAACCAGTCCCTCTGGCCCACAACAGATGTACTAGCTCATGAAAAGCCCATTCGGCCCATAATATCCATACTAGCTCTCTGGAAACCCTTCGGCCCACAACACCCATACTGTAGAAAGCCTCCTCCACCTGCCACCGCTTGAAGCCCTCCCCCACCTCCTCCCCCGGCTGCAGGACGCATCCCCCCCCCCCCCCCTCCACCGACCCGCGCCAACCCAAGCCATCCCCCTCCCCGGCTGCAGGGCACTTCCCCCCCCCCCCCATTGGCACCCGACAGCCCCCGCCTGAAGCCATCCCCCTCCCACGCTGCAGGACGCTTCCCCCCTGTAGATGCTTGTGTGTACACCTTTAATTGCCAGCATGATGTCCATGCTAACCACTCCCCCAGCAGTCAGTATAATTGTAACCCGCACGCCCCTAGCTCCCTCTCTAGTGCTCGTGACGGACCACGTACAGCCAGGGCTATGTATGCTGTGTGTTTAATAAAAGTACTTAAGACCTAAAGACATCGTAGTACGATCTTCATGGTGTCAGAAGTGGTAGTTCCTATGTCTCCGGTGTTTCGCGTTTTATTTCATTAGTCCCAGTACCCCCCCCCCCTGCTTCCACGATGGCTTCTGCCTGCCGTAAGCCTGACGTCCTGGTCTTTGATGCGGACATCACTCATCGCTGGAGTGTGTTCCGACGGGACTTTGAGCATTACGTTGCCATTGCCCACCCTGCTGTGGCCCCCGCTGTCAAGGCTTCCCTGCTGCTTAACTTGGCTGGCTCGGAGGCGCTCGAGCGTTCGGAGTCGTTCGTCTATGGACATGGTGAGAGTGCTGCTGACCCCGACTGCTTAATTGCTAAATTTACGACGATGTGCGACCTTCCCACTAATCACATTCTGGAGCGTTTTTAAGTTGTTCTCCAGACGACAGAACCCCGGGGAGTCTATTGACAATTTTATGGCCGCGTTGCGCCAGTTGGCTCGCCGATATAACCTACGTGACCTGACCCCCGATGCCTTGACCCGTGACATTTTGGTCTTTGTTTGCGGGACGAAAAGCTGCGCTCCGAGCTATTGCGTAAGCCTGATCTGACACTACATGAGGCGCTGCATGCCTCTCGTTTAGCCGAGGCTGTTCCTCAGCTATACCTGACCCAGTGGTCCACACAGCCCGTCTAGCTGGTCCCCAGTACAGTGCTCCTCGGCGACAGAGGGCAACACCGCTGCTGGGCTCCAGAACCGCCTCAACGTGTCCCAATTGTAACTTTGTCTCTCACCGTTATAATGTGTGCCCTGCGTTGGAGAAAACCTGTAACTTTTGCAACAAGCTCGGACACTTTTCAGCGGCATGCCGTTCCCGTGGGAACAGTGCCAAGCCACAGCAGAAGCCGTCTCGTTATCTGACTCGTGATGATTCAGTGTCTGGTTCGTATCTGCAGCACGATGATCTTCCCCCGTCTGACCCTGAATCTTTGCAGAGCGAGCTGGAGGTGTTTTCCTTGCGAGGTGCAGCTGGACTGATAACAGGACCCGAACCGTCCCAAATCACGGTGAATGGCACGGCCTTCTCTGCTAAGGTGGACACTGGTGCAGCTGCCAACGTTATGTCAACACGTCTGTTTTAACAAGATAAGAAATAATGAGCATGTTTCCACAGACAGTGCTGTTCTCCGTGCCTATGGGGCGGCGTGCTTGTTCCTGTGGGGAAGGTCACTCTCCACTGCACGTGCGGTCGGCCACTCGGCCCCTCTCTTTCTTCCTGCTGGACAGTAAATGTGTTTCCCCTGCTAGGCGTGGAGGCCTGCCAGGACCTCGGGTGGTGCGTTTCCACAGCGATGGTCCACCTGGTTGAGGCGTCCCTGGATCCGCTGGGCCGAGTTCCCGGACCGGTTTGACTCGAAGCTGGGGTCCCTGAGGTCACCTACGTGGGTTCATGTTTTCCACGGCATCGGGGCTGAAGCCTGACCCGCAGAAGACGGCCGCTATAATCCGAGATGCCTGCGCCTGTGGATGTGCCTGGCCTGCAGCGTTTCTTGGGCAATATGGGTAACTACCTGGGAAAGTTCATCCCCGACCTGAGCGAACTGAGTGCCCCTCTGCGATCTGGTAAAAAAGGATACTGCCTGGGATTGGTTCCCGCAACACCAGCGCGCGTTTGACACCCTAAAGTCCAAGCTGGTCAGCATGCCGACGCTGAAGTACTTCGATCTCCAGCGCCCCATCGTTCTCACGTGTGATCCCTCAAAGTTTTGGCCTCGGGGCCGCCTGCCTGCAGATCCATGACGGGGTGCAACTGCCTGTATCTTACGCGTCCCGCACAATGACGTCCGCTGAGCAAAGCTATGCCCAGATTGAAAAGGAGCTGCTGGCAGTTGTCTTCGCATGCTCCAAATTCAAGGACTATATCCTGGGCAGCTGTTTCACTGTCGAGACGGACCACCAGCCGCTGGTCACCATCCTCAACAAGCCAATACACATGGCCTCCTCCCGGCTCCAGCGCATGATGCTCCAGCTGCAACGTTTCAGTTTTGCGGTGGTTTACCGCAAGGGCAGGGACATGCGGACACGCTGTCGCGAGCGCCTCTTTCATCCACGACCCAGCATCCGTATGAGGCGTCCGATTTGATGGTTTGGGGCGTGAACTTCGTGCCCTCTGGTCAGTTGAAGTCCCTAGCCGAGCACACGGCAGCAGACGCTTCCCTACAGCAGCTGGCCGCGATCATCCAGCAAGGTTGGCCAGACCGTCGTTCTTCCCTGCCGGACGCAGCGGTGCCTTACTTCTTGGTTCGTGATGAGTTGGTGCTGCGTGGTGGTGTGATAGTGAAGGGGCACAAGGTGGTGGTGCCCGAAGCACTACGAGAACAATACTTTGAGACGGCTCATCGTGGACATCCCGGGGCCGAGGCGACCCTTGCAGTCGCGCAGAGCCAGTTCTTCTGGCCCGACATGCCTCGCTACTTCCGGGATAGGGTCTCCCGCGTGCCCTACCTGTAACAGCCTCGCTCCTCAACAACAGCGGCAGCCGCTCCTGCAGCAGCCAGCTGCTGACCTGCCATGGTCTGCGCTAGCAACTGACATCTTCGAGTGGCACGGAAAGCACTTCCTGGTGCTTGTCGACTCCTACTTCCAGCTTGTTTCGAAGTTGACCAGCTCCACTCGCTCTCTTCCTCTGCGGTCATCGACAAGCTGCGCCGCCACTTTGCCACATTCGGGTCTCCCGCCAGCCTGCAGTCGGACAACGGCAGCCAGTTCACCAGTGCCGAGTTCCGAGAGTTTGCTGACCGTTGGAAACTTTAAGACATTACACCAGCAAGCCCGGAATACCCACAGAGCAATGGACTGGGCCGAGCGCTGCGGTTCGCAGTGCTAAAGAGTTGTTGGAACGTTGCCGCCTATCCCGCACCGACATCTACCTGGCCCTGCTGAACCTCCGCAACATCTCCCGCGAACCGTGCCCTGGGCTCCCCGGCTCAGCGCCTAATGTCCCGAGTGACGAGGCCCCACGGTCCCGGTGTCCTCAACAGTCCCTGTCCCCCTCCGTCCTGAAACCTGCCTTGGTCCGGGAACGCATTGCTGTCAAACACCGTATCCAGAAGCGTTTTCCCATGACAGGGTCTTGCCGTGTTCTCTGTCCTCTTCCTCCCGGTCAGGTAGTCCGTATGTGGTCCCCTTCTGGCCGCTCCGGGCTGGCTGTGGTCGTCGGCTCTGCCGGTTCCCCTCGCTCCTACCTGGTCAACCGCGACGGCAGGGTGTTCCGCCGGTCCCGCCAGCATCTCTCCGGCTCGTGAAACGAGCCTCTCCCTTCCCCGGCGGCTCCTTATTGCCCCTCCGCTGCCTCTGGTCGCAGCCCTGTGCTCTGCCAGTTCCTCTGGGGCCGGCCTCCCCTCGTCCTCCTCCGGAGCGTCTTTCTGCGGCTTCCCCGCCGTTCTCTTCCCCTCCCTCCCCCCGCTGCCTTCATCGCCTAGGGTTCTCCTGTCCATCCAGCCCTCCTGTCCAATAGCCCCCACCTTGATATCCAAGCGTTCCCAGCTTGTTGCTGTCGGGAAGGAGGTGATGGCGAGGTGGCGGACCCGGTCTGGTCGCCTGGTCAGGCCGCCGGTCCGCTAACGGCGATTACGTGTGATTATGTACACCTTTAATTTACTGTTTGTACTTACCCTGGCGTATGAGACGTGGTCGCCCTGTCACTCACCATGCTTGTTTTGGTAGAGGAAGGATGTAGATGCTTGTGTGTACACCTTTAATTGCCAGCATGATGTCCATGCTAACCACTCCCCCAGCAGTCAGTATAATTGTAACCCGCACGCCCCTAGCTCCCTCTCTAGTGCTCGTGACGGAACCAACGTACAGCCAGGGCTATGTATGCTGTGTGTTTAATAAAAGTACTTAAGACCTAAAGACATCGTAGTACGATCTTCACCCCCCTCCCCCCACCGGCCCTCGTCAGCCCCTGCCTGAAATCGTCCCCCTCCGCCGGCTGCAGAACGCTCCCCCAACACCACTGGCCCTCGACAGCCCCCGCCTGAAGCCATCCCTTCCGCCAGCTGCAGGACGCTCCACCCCCCCCCCCCCCCCCCCCCCCCCACTGGCCATCAACAGCCCCCGCCTGAAGCCGTCCTACTCCCCTGGCTGCAGGACACTCTCCCCGCCCACCAGTTCACGACAGCCCCCGCCTGAAGCCGTCCCATCCCCAGCTGCAGGACACTCCCCTTCCCCCACCCCCCACCAGCCCCTGCCTGAAACTGTTCCCGTCCCCAGCTGCAGGATGCTCTCCACCGGTCCCCATCTGAAGCTGCTGGGGAGCGGCAGCGGTTACCACGACAGCGATAGGCCATGGCAGTGGCAGGGATAGGCAGTGCTAGGCAGCGGCAGTCGTAGGCCACGGCGGCGGAAGGGCAAGGCAGCGCTCGCCCCTCTCCCCACCGGCCCCCAATAGGACCCGCCTGAAGCCGTCCCCCTCCCCCGGCTGCAGGATGCTCCTCCCTCCCCCACCGGCCCCTGACAGCCCCAGCCTGAAGCTGTGCCCCTCACCCGGCTGCACGACGCTCCCCCCACTAGCCCCCGCTTGAAGCCGTAGCCCTTCCCCAGCTGCAGGACACATCCTCCCTCTCCCACCCGCCCCCGACAGCCCTCGCCTGATGCCCTGCCCTTCCCCGGCTGCAGGACACTCCCCCCACCACGGCCCCCTACAGCCACGGCCTGAAGCCATCCCCCTTCCCCCGGCTGCAGGACGCTTCCCCTCCCCCGACAGCCCCCGCCTGAAGCCGTGCCCCCCCCCCCCCCCCCCCCCGGCAGCAGGACGCTCCCACCACCGGCCCCCAACAACCCCCGCCTGAAACAACAAGCGACCCAACAAGAATGGACTGAATAAATCTCATCTTTAACATATAAATTGCAGGATGCACTTCCCCACCTGAAGCCGTCATATCCCCATCTGCGGGACGCCCTCACCCCCTCCAGCGGTCCCCGCCTGAAGCCGTCCCCGTCCCCGTCCCCGTCCCCAGCTGCAGGATGCTCCCCACCGGTCCTCGGCTGAAGCCGGTGGGGTGAGGAAGCGGTAGGACATGGCAGCAGCAGGGCTAGGCAGTGGCAGCGGTAGGTCACAGCAGTGGCAGGGGTAGGCAGCGGCAGCGCTCTCCCCACCGGCCCTCCCCCGGCTGCAGGACACTCCCACCGGCCCCTGCCAGAAGCCGTGCCCCTCCCCAGCTGCAGGACGCTGCCCCACCGGCCCCCGACAGACCCCGCCTGAAACCGTTCCCCTCCCAGGCTGCAGAATGCAACAAGAGACACAATAAGAAAGAACTGAACTGAATAAATCTCATCTTTAACATTTAAATTGTTGTTATATAATAGTTATTCACATTTTAAGTTTTAATAAATACCTTTTCGGATTTCAACTATGTTCAAAACACAACGCTTGAAAGATATGAGACTCCGACTAGCAGGTAAATCAGACTGTTTCTATAAGACGTGTTCTGCATTTATAAATCTACTACAAGGATAAGGTGCAAGAATACCTCAAAAAAGTACCGGTGTCGGGTCTTGGTAAAGGGGGAAGAAAAACTGCTGAGTTTGTAGACTCCTTTTGCGAGATGTTTATAATAAAGTAAATGGCTTTTCTTCTTCTCTTTCGTTCCCTTTTTCTTTTTTTTCCTCTCAAGGGTCTATCTCTTAATCTCCGGTCTCTAACTCTTCAAGGGTTTCCTTTCCCTCTGTCACGCTTTTTCACTTTCACATCTCTTTTTCACTCTTCTACTTTCTTTGCTTTTATTTCTCTCTCTTCTCTCTTTTCTAAAGCCTTAAAAAAAATTAGGGGTACAATGACTGTAATACAATATAAGGGATGTACACTGATATAACTTACGGTACCGCTAATAAATAAATATATATATTTTTAAAATACCTTTTCCACTTTTACACGTGGAAAAGGTAATGCCTGCGTGTTCTACGTCACAATGGGAACCCAATGGGTGGGAATGGCTGCGCCACCGGAGAGCACACTAAGAGTGGATTGGGGGGGGGGGTTAGAGGCGGGGGTGTAGTGAGTGCGTGGGGGGGGGGAGGAAATGACAAGGGGCAGAGTGCGGGGGGGGGGGGTGAAGGGAGGGTGGGGATCAGGAGCATCACAACGTGGACCTATCAGCCGCGCCTGCACAGTTGGGGGCTATGGGTGAGTGGTGGAATATTGCGATGGGGGACCAGGCCTTCCATGTGAGAATGGGACCCAACTGGTCCCATTTAGTCAAGTCTAGTACATAACTAAAGCTCTCATCTTGTTACCTTCCGGTTCACATTCACAATCCCAATCAGTTTTATTCGTCACTTGCACATAAAGTGCAAGTGAAATGAATTTGCCAGCAGTGGTACAATGAAAAAGAACACACAAAAACACAATAAGAATTGAACATAAACGTCCACCACTGTGGAGGATGTTACAAAATTTGGCCAGTCCTCCTCCATTTTCCCCCGTGGTCTGGACCAAAACCCTCCACAGCCGCCGCGTCCAGAGGAGTAGACAGGTAAAAGTCCACATATGTCCCGAAATGGTGCCTCCCCACCAGAAACCGCGGCTTCAGATTGGTGTAGGCCACAGGCCGGCGGTCGAACGTTTAAAGTTCCTGCCACGCCGCAGCCGGAAGCACCGCAGTGCCGGCGATTGGAGCTCCCCTCCAGGGGTCCTCGGCGAGGGACTCCCGCTCCTGATGGTTTGTGTTGTTTTTGCATTTGCACAAAAACGGAACATGATAGCGCTACAGTTTTTCGCCACCTTACTCGTCATTCCCCTGTGCTGCAAGTGCAACAAGTTTTGTTCCAATCGGTGGTATATTTTAAAAGATATAAAGGTTTAAAAATCTTTAAAACCGCGCATGCACAGATTGGTCTTCACTCCTGCAAGTCACTGCCGGGACGGCAACAGCCCTTCCTGCACCATCGCCGAACTGATTGGCCACGTCAACTATCAGTTGCCTCTGCCTGACGTTGCCCATCGCGGCTTCCGGTCGGCGCGGCTTCCCGGTCGGAGCAGCTTCCGGCCGGCGCAGCCTCGGGTTGCCACGGCCTCTGGTCAAGGCAACCTCAGTTCAGAGGAGCGGCAACCTCGAGATCCTGGGGAGGTGAGGATGGAGAAGGGGGGAATTGGGGGCGAGGAAGCGTTTGGAGGGATCGGGGGGAAAGTGGGGGAGGTGAGGAGGGTGAGGGGGATTGAGGGAGGGGGGAGGGGGGTGTGGGGGGGCAGTGGGGAGGTGATGAGGGAGTTGGGAGGGATTGAGGGATAGGAGGGGTAGGGGAAGGAAAAGGAGGGGAAAGTGGGGGGGAGGAGGAGTGGGAGAGGTGTGGGAGGGAGTTTAGGGAGGTGAGTGGAGTAGGAGGTATTGGAGGGTAGGTGGAAGAGGGAAAGAAGTAGGGGATGAGGTGAAAGGGAGTGGGGGAGGAGGTAGAGTAGAGGGAGGAGGAGGGGGAGTGGGCAACATAGGGAGGTGGGAAATAGAGGGAGTGGGGGAGGTGAGGAGGGATAGTGTGGGGGATAGGGGAGGTGGAGGAGTGGGGGAGGTGGAGGATAGAAGAAAGGAGGGGGGTAGGGAGGGAAGAGGAGTTATGGAGGGAAGGACTGATGGTAGGGGAAAGGAGGGATTGGGGTAGGGAGGAGGAGGAGAGGGGAAAGAGGAGGGAGGGTGAAGAGGAGGGGGAGAGAGTGCTGGGTATGAGAGAAAATGAGCCGCGCCTGTAAGTGCTCACAAGTATAGTTGACGTAAGGTTTTGAAATTTGGGGGAGTGTGTTGAAGTAATTGGGGGACTGTTGAAGTAAGATTGTTAAGGGCTGGGCACATTAGAGGCAGGAAGCATGTTCCCGATATTGGGGGAGTCCAGAACCAGCGGTCACAGTTTAAGAATAATGAGTAAGCCATTTAGAACAGTGACGAGGAAACACTTTTTCTCACAGAGAGTGGTGAGTCTGTGGAATTCTCTGCCTCAGAGGGCGGTGGAGGCAGATTTTCTGGATTCTTTCAAGCGAGAGCAAGATAGGGCTCTTAAAAATAGCGGAGTCAGGGTTTTGGGGAGAAGGCAGGAACGGGGTACTGGTTGCTGATGATCAACCATGATCACATTGAATGGTGGTGCTAGCTCGAAGGGCAAAATGGCCTACTCCTGCACCTATTGTCTATTGTCTATAATTCATGAGTGGAAACACGCCGAGACATTTCTCACAAATTATTCTGAAATAAGTTTGTTTAGGGACTACTGTAGGACTGCAATAAAGGAATTCCAGAACTTTTTTTTAGTCTAACCTAATTTATAACTAGTTCTTAAAATAAATTGTCAACCTTCACTTGAACATCCTTATAAGGAATTGTTTAAACTGATTGAAAGCAGATCGAAATATCTTCCTTGATAAATTAGGTTTCGCACTCAGCAAAAAAAAAGTATTGAGCTTATATAGTTAGAATCACAAATATTTTAGATAATCACCTGAGGATATAAATCATCTAATTTCCCTATGGCTTCTTTCATTACGAAATTGCTGAAAGAAAAATATTTTCTGAAATAAGTTGAGAGCAAACCCCGATGTTCTTAGAAATCCATTTACAGGCAGCATGGAAGATGTGAGAACAAGGAAGGAATCTCTATTCCTCATTAAGTGTCAAATGCTTATTCAACCAGGGAAAGGGATTTCAGAGATCATCAGATCTTGTAATGCCACCTCCAAGACATGAACACAATGAAGGAATTGTTTCAGTGATTACATGGGACTAGTAAGTACTACTACTAGATTTTACTTCGGAATCACGTGAGTGACTTCGTGAAGACCCCGCCAGCACGCATTAGGGACTTATCGTCGCTCGCATTGCAGTCGACAAGCCCCGGGGGGGAGTGAGCTCCTCTGCCGGCAGCTTAAAAAGGACCAACAGGTAAGTTTTACTAACCTTGAGTTGGTTGGTTTCTGTATTGTTTAAATCACAGAAACTTTGGAATGGAGAGAAAGAGCAAAAGGAAGGCTGCTTTCAGGCATGCCATTGAAGACCGCGGGACATCGGAGCGGGGTCGGCTGCCAACATCCCCGGAGCTGACCGTTGATTTTCCGGCAGCACCCGTACCTCGGGCCGGGAAGACAGCGCGGAAGTCGGGGAGCCCCGCTCAGTCAGGACCGACTCTCCACCGCCACAGTCCAGGAAACTGCGAACTGGCAGGAGGACCGCGCGGGAACAGGGTAGCCAAGACCCCGACTCCCCACTGCTTCTGTCCGCACGACCGCGGACTAGCGGCAAATGAGTGCGGAAATCAGGGAGCCCCGTTCAAATGCAGGCCCCGCTCCACCCGCCTCATCCAGAAGACCGCGGACAGGTGGCCAAAACCCTCACACAAGTCCGAGTAGCCCCCGCTGGAGTCGGCTGGCAACTCGACTTCCTGCCGCATCATCTGGAAGATCTTGTGACTAGCTCAGGCCCTGCGCGGATGTCGTTATCCCCCTGGAGCAGCTGGCACCCGACTCCTCACCGCATCAGTCCGGAAAACAGCGGCCTGGCGGAGATCTACAAGGATCGTGTAAGCCTACCAATGCACCATCCAGCCAAATCCCAATTAAAGCCTACTGTCGTTTATGGACTATCTGGGATACACGATGTAAGACTAATCATATGATAATTTCACTTTCCCAAAAAACAAAGCTGCAGATATTATAGAAGCATGTATAACCTTAAATAGCCTTGCTTGCGCCAGAAACCGACTATTCGATATGCATGCCAGGCAATTGGGAAACTTGGCAGCGAGGCAGCATACATTTCCAGCTGCACGAATTGGACCACTGCATTAACAAAATTTACAAAGAGCAAAATCTCAGCACTACAATCCAATTCTGGGCATTTTGAATAGACCTAAGCAGCTACAACCAAACAAGAAATGACTAACGATGGTGGATTAACACATCTGAGACATGTTTATAATCCCATCATAGTTACACAACCCTTCACACTCGTAGTGCAACTGACACCATCGCTCACAGCTGGGAGCTACCGACACCACGTCTAGTTGTGGCGGCAGATGGTGATTTGCATGAATCTACATTTTTTTTTTTTTTTTTTTTTTTGTCACTTTCTCCAATCACGAGGTATCAACTATTTGGAAATGCTGGAGCATTTCACGGTCTATACCGGGCTTACTGTTACAAATATGCATCATAGCTCATGTCCGTTTGCAAATAGACAATACCACAGTGGGTGACATTAATTTAAACCATATGGGTGGTATCAAAGTCGATATCTTGTGATAATTGCAAACACAAATTTTGCACTGTGCATTGAAATAGCATATTTTGGATTTCAGCTGGCGATGCCAGGTCATAGAAAATTCAATGACAACCAAACCGAATGGATGTTGAACCCCCAAATTTTGGCCCCCCTAACATTATAGCTCCGTATGGTACAACCAATACGACCTCTATTGCATCCAGATAGAACCATCAGATACCCAACAATGTCTCTTGGAACCAGACCCTGGGGCAGTACGATGGATGCTTTTTTCGTTACCTTGGGGAAATTGTCTTCTATGCATTCCCTTCCACCTTTCTGCCTCATCCAGTCCGGGTATGCAGAAAATTCCCAGTTTGGATTCAGCTCAAGATACTGATAATACCCACTGCCCACAAACAGCCATGTTCCTGGTGGTCCTCACATGGTGAAGGAACCATGGGTCAGATCCCTAAATGCCCGACACCTCCTGACACATCCCAGATCAAGGGAGAGTCAACCGTGCCATGGTCATCTGAAACCTGTTTGGCTTACAGTTCTGAAGAGACCTTTGCAGAATTCAAACAGGACCATGGACATCATCCACGCGTTGTGCAGAAACCCACAAGGAAGCAATATCTTTACCCATGTAAGGAAAATGGTAGTGTCTTCTGTTCCCAGACTAATATCACCTACGAACACTGCCACCATCACAGATTGCTGGAATTCCTCGCGGGTCCTTCACTATGATGAGGGCCTCAGCTTACAGTGCCATCAATAGAGCTAAGATGGCATATCCTCCTACCACAGACCTTGGAGTGGGATCCCATTCCGTTGGTGTCGAAACTTATGAGGGGAATTTTTAATATACAATCCTCTCCAGACCACGATACACTGTGACCTGCGATATTGGTGTAGTGTTTTGACCCTACTCAGGAGTTGGTCACCATTTTCGGCACAAACCCTACTCTCCCACTTGCAAACTCACCTATAAAGTAGGTGATGTTGATGGCACTCATTACACTCAGGGCGGTCCAGACCCACCACAAACTGAAATTGGACAGGATGGTCTCAACCCCTACCAAGGTAACCTTTTTTATAGACGAGTTACTTAAACATCATAGACCTGGAACAACCGGTCTTAAATTGGAATTCCACGCATATTCCATTGATGTACGCCTCTGTCTAGCCACCCATCTCCTACATTATATTAATGTCACTCAAAATTTAAGGGGAATGGAAACAGGTCTATTTATCACTACAGGGTAACTGTGCAGACTATTTCCAGGTGGCTCAGGGTGGTGTTGGATGCAGCAGGGGTAGACACTGATATTTTCAAATCTCATTCTACCAGGGCTGCGTCCATATCAGCGGCGAGGACCATGGAGGTACCCATGGACCATGTCCTCGCAACTGTGAGCTGGGCCAATGAAGGCAACGTTTTCAAAACGGTTTTACAAAAACCAGTGGCCACCTCCCTCGATGTTTACACAGATACTTGTTTTAATCTGTTCCCTGAACATCCCCGAACTCAAGGGGTTTTTGTTTGTATTAATAAATACATTATATTTGTTTTTTTCAGCTCTGTTTCAAGGTCTGATATGTGAACATACTTCCTCCATCATATTACGCAGTGTGTGAGCATGGAACGTGGTCCCAGGTGCAAGAAATCACAGAGCTTTGAAATCTTCACAAAAGTCACTACTCACGTGACTCCGAAGTAAATAGTAAGATTAAACAAGAACTTAACCAGTTTTTGAAGTTTGATCTTATATTTATGATCGTTACATGAGGGATTTCGGCCCTTTCGCTCCAAACCCTCAATTATAAGTCAACTGGTATAATGGTTTTCTCTTATCTTACTATCTCCAGTCAGTTCTGTATCTGTGATTTCACACCGCTGCTTGAAGAATGTTGCCGCATGCATGCTGGCAGGGTCTTTCACAAAATCCCTCATCGTAACACCTCATAAAATAAGGATCTAACTTCAAACTGGTCAC